>JAWWNJ010000132.1:0-667830 GCA_037176885.1 Favolaschia claudopus
GTTTACGGCTAAACTGCACCAGACGTTATAGCGCAGTCACCCGCGATCAAATTTCACCATCATTCTGCCTCGCTGACATTTCGACATCTCAACATTTCCCTTTTGGGATGAATGTGCGAGCGCAGCGAGCGGTGCGGGTGCTGCGCTCATAACGTCTGGGGACGAGACTAGAGCCGTCTGTTGTTTTCTTAGTTTTCCTCTGTCGTTGTTTCTCGCCTACCGAAAGCATTGTCGCGCTATGATTGACACCGGTAAGGTCTGAGAGACGGTAAAAAAGTGCCGAGTTTCATTTCTAACGGGCAAAACCGCCCAAGTCCCCGCTAGAAATTTTGACTCTGATAGTCGAAAGGGGCAGCCTCCCCTAGTCCTGCACACCAAACAAGATATCTATGACTATGATATTCAAAGACTCCGGTTACAACAAGTATGCAAAAGTCTGAGAGCCAGTATCACCAGCAACGCAGTATTTTGGGCGGCCCCTGTATCTCGACAGGGCTGACCCTTCTGGTGATTTCAAGTCGAGGATCCCCCTACACGAAAACATTGTGGACGAGCATGTCCAGTTATGTGCAACCAGAACACTCAATATTCACTTCGGGTTGAAGTGCAACGGAAAGCCGGGTTCGCTACACGAAAAGTTCTGGACACAGCTGATCGATAATTCAAACAAATGGGGCAACGTTCACGTCTCCGCCAACAACACATGCAGATGGGAGGAGCGGTGCTTGCATTCCATGGTCCAGGGGGACATGCTGGTCAATGCTTTCCGCCTCCGACATTTCTCTGCCATCAAGAGTGAGGGAGAATGCCCCAATTGTGGCGGCCCCCATAACATCGTCACACTTCCCGTCGCAGCGGAGATGTGCAGCATCTCGATAGAAATACCGGTCAGGATCACTTCATGGAACTCGCGCAATCTTAGGTCGTTGGACATTCGAACCAAGGCCGATGACACGATGTGGTGCAGCTTCTTCGAGAGTTGTAGCTGCCTGGAAGAGCTGAAGTGGCGCAGACACGGTCCGGTCCGATCGACGAAGACGGTCGTTGTCCCAACTCTACATACACTCCAGACGTATAGCGTGCTTTTTCCGCCTCCCATCACGGCACCAAGTTTGATCGTGCTGAACGTCATGGATGGGGGAGACCCCTTCACCTTCAATCATTTCAAATCTCTCGCTGGATCCAAACCATTGCACTTGGAGCATCTCAATATGTTGCCAAACCCCACGCGAAACGTGGACGTAGGGGAGATTTTCCGCAGCTGTTCCAACTTGGTAAATGTTGCTGTTTCTACCACCGAAACTCGCACAACCTTCTATGGTGCAGTTGCCTTGCGTGGGCGGAGCCAATACATCAAATTTGGCCTTCGTAAATTAGAGTCCGTCCAATTTGACGATGGCCCCCCATCAAACTCCCGCGCGATTGTTGCTAGAGAGCGATATGACGCGTTGTGCCGCACAGCGTTCAAAGTAGTCTCAAACACCGTCATCTTCGAACCCAGAGCAGAACGGTTGATGGTCCGGCAGTTTCCTAGGGACTTCACATTCGGAGAAGAAGAACAAGCAGCATTGATCTCCGAGAATGGGATGGACCCTGAGGCTACGCGTTTGTACGATACAGATTTTAATCCTTTCTACCCAAAAGCTGTCTCGACCTCCGGATTTATGGGTTTAGTCATCCTCACCTTGGACTCGAAGGGGGCGAACGCAATAGTTGCAAGAGGATGGCGGTACAGAGGTGTCCAGTACAAGGTGCACAGAGACAGGCCGCCACGCGAAGAATCAAGCACACGTTGCGCTGAATAACCGGTTACGACATCTCGAGGTCAGTTTTAGTCGGGATTGTATTGTCATATCGAGTTTTGGCCTTCGCAAACTGTGTACACCTGAAATTTCTCGCTACTGTTTATCTAGTCTCATGGTTCGCTAACCGCTGTATGCAACGATCAAGTTAGGCTAGCTTCAGTATATCGCACAGTGTGTGGCTGTTGTAATTACTTACCACTATACAATTGCAATTTGTCGTCAAATGTTGAATATTCGTTCCGATCTGCGCATTGAATCTACGGTTTTGAGCCATTTCCACAAGGTCAGAGATAGAATAGGGCCTGCGGTCGCAATGTTGACGGTAGCGACTTTCGACATCGCAGACCAAGAGACAACGATGTCGTCCAGGTCTCCGACAGCGCATGATAGGCTACAATGTTGAATTCGCCCTAAGAAACGAGAGCCGTTGGAATGGATGCTGTGCCACACATCTGCGTTGGACACGATCGCAACGAAGGTGAGGGGTTGAGGAAATCACAAGCTACTAATAAAGCGTGTGGAGGTACCGTCGTCGTAGCATAGGTGGAGTATCTCGACAGACGCCAATTCAACGATGTACGGTAAGGCAAGCACGAAACTCGGTGGATACCTCGTGTGTGGGGGGGAAGAGCCGCTCGCGTCGCCTTCGGCGACGGCTGCAGAAGGAGTACGACGGGAGCTTCGGGGAAATGCTCTACGCGCCGTACTAGCGGGAAAGTGCTGCGAGCGGGCTCTGAGCGCGAGGGAGAGTGGAAGAAAGGAAGCGGGGCCTGCCCCGTAGGCGGCGAACCAAACTACCCACCCAGAGCGAAAGCTCACCCCAGGTGGGTCGCGCCACAGGCGCAGGCCCAGCTCCCACACAGAGCTACTAGCTAGAGCGATGGGATGGTATGGAACGATTGGGAGTAGGGAAGGATATGGCTAAGAACTGGTCTGAATGATGGGTACTATGGGCAGTAGGTGAAGGAAATCTATGTCGTCTGGTTTTTGCGAAATATCGGAGGGCCTGAGGCCATGCCCAGCCGAGATGAGAGTATTGGGTGTGAAGAAGCGGGAAACGAGGTAAGACTTGCCCAAGTCGGGACGAGAGTGTGAGGAATGGTGGCTGAATGAGCGATTTGGTGTTGATTTGGGCTCTCAGCCGAGTAAAGCCTGTTGTGCCACGAGAGGTTGTAGAAACGAAGGTCGTGCCAGCGATCGTAAACAAGAGCGCCTGGAGGACGCGAACGTCGCGAAGGGACTAAGGGAAACATTCAAAGGCTTGGAGGTACGAGCGAGTTCGCTGCTGCATGAGTCGTGCCGGCGGTACGGAATATGGCGTTCAGGGACCAGTCTGCTGCAGAGAAGGGTGTCGGCTTGGTGTCGGCGCAGCCGCCGTTTGAGTTAGATGAATGATAAGCAGTGGGTGCATGGAGGTCTTGCAGATCTGAGCAGTGCGGCAAAGGATATGGGATATTGGGGTGACCGTGATATAAGGGAACAAGCAGGAGGGGGAAACAGTAAGTGTGCCACGTATTCCTCTTGGGCTCGAAGGCGAACGTAGGGGAGATTGGGATGTGAAACTCGGATCCCTCTCAGCGAGACACGGATGTGAGGTGTTCCAGAAATACAAAATAAGGGAAGGTCTGGCGAACACGACTGGCGGGTGACTCGGAGACGGTGAAAGAAGACCGTACGCTATGAAAAGGTTAGGCAAGGGGCAAGAAAGGTCCGCATAGTAAGAACTGTGACTTGAGGTATCAAGGGGACATGGTGTCGGACGTCGATTGCCGCTGAGATAATAGGCGACGAAGAAACCCTGCGGCTCGAGGCAATGAATCCGGCAATATGATGCTCGGTTTGTCACTTTGCGGAAATGTGAAGGGCTCGGCGGGTTCGTCATCGGACAGGGTGTAGGTGATCGGAAGGCATCTTCAAGGGTATTCGCTATATGATGGGTAGTAGGAAAGAGGTCAGAAATGCAGATTGTGGTCGTAGACGGCGCACCTTGGCAAGGGCAGGACGGGATTGACGTCTGCAAAGTTTGTGGGTATGTAGCCGGGTGGAAGAATTGGCTCCAGAGATCAGTTTATGAGAAGACATTCGTGTATGCAATCATGATAGGAATAGTTGTGGTCAGGAGACTGCTGTGTGCCTGCCAGTCTTGCGGACCCACAACTTGAAGCAGGTGTAGGAGCGTAGTGTGGAAGGTCTCGACAAACTTGAAGTCGCCGGGAAGTACGGGTACGTGGGTACGGGGTAGGGCATTGTAACGTGAGGGCTGCTGAGCCGAGTTTCGATGTCTAGGCGACGACCGAAGTCTGGGGGAAAAAGAGAGGCTGCAGAGTAAAACCGCTGGACCAGATACTAGTAGAATGAGATGAGGACCACATGACCATGAAATTTCAGAATCAGAAATCTTCAAACGGCACTCGGGCTGCGGCCTGCCAGCGCAATGGACAGGATAGGAAGCAGCTTGAAAAGGGGGTCCGGGTGATAACCCGGTACACAAAGCAAGATTGGAAGAAGCAATATTTTGAGGCTGGAAAAGCCGAAAGCAGAAAAATTAACGAGAAAAAGGGAGGGAACGGTTGTTGTGCCTGCGCGAAGGTTCAAGTTATAGAAGAGGCAGACATGATAGCGGGCAGTGGACCCGCAGAAGTGAGGGATGGCAGGGGGAAGGATGTCCTTGAAATCAATGAAAGGGTATCGGGCGTTAACCAATCACGGGAGGACGTGAGCGGTCAGCCGTGCACGAATACAATCGACCGTGCATGGGGATGCGAACATGAACGTAAGCCCGAGCAAGACCGTGACGGACATCGATGGAAGCAAAAGGAAGGGAAGACTTCAAGGCGCAAATCCCAGCGTCTGTCAGGCGTCTGTGGGGGCGAGACAGCCTCAGACAGGGAGAGGTGCAAGGGCCCGGGGAAAGCACTAAAGATAGCGTGTAATGCGAACCGAGAGAAGCGGTGAATGTGATCAAGGGGTTGATCTCAAAACGAAGGTGCGCAAAGTCATGCTGCGACCGAGATTGACGTGGAGGGATCGACCTCGGTGCAGATGCTTGGACGCGTCAAACACTACCGGACTGAGCCGGATGCATAGATAGGCATGCAAGGGGGAAGCAAGTGGTAGAGGGAAAAGAAGACGAGAAGGAAACTTGATATACAGAGCGTACTAGCAGGTTGGTGTGAAATCAACGAAGTGAATCCCGGCGCTGCAGAGTGCGAGTGCCAAAGCAGACGCAGATCCGGAAACACGAGGTCAGAAGCGCAATGTGCTGCTCCTCGGACGGGAAGGCCGCGAGTCGGGTCCTGGAAAGAGATCGTGCTGCAAGTGAGAAAATTGAAGGAGGGGAACATAACAAAAACCCAAAGAACGTGGAAAAGCAAACAAGACTCGGTTTGGAAGCAGAATCATCGAGTGGAATGACAAATCATTCCAGAGGTGAGAGAACGAGAGAGAGGTGACTCGCCGCGCGTGGGAGGGAAACAAGTAGAAACTGAAACTTGTTGAGCCAACGCTCGGAACGATGTGGCATATCGGTCGGCGCAGCGACTGTAGGGGTATTAGGCCCTGATGCGTGCCGACATGATAACCCTTCCAGTAAAGCAGAAGAGAAGATGAAGGAAGGAAAAGAAAGGGGGTGCATTCGGTCTAGGAGCGGCAGCATTCAAGTCAGGGATGTGGACAGATCGTTTGAATCCCGCCAGAACTTTATGGGGAATCAATCCAAACAAGGGCCAGCGGCAATACTCGATGATCGCACGCAAGAGCGCTGCTCTTCCCGCAAGTGCGAGACATAAGATCAAGTGGAAGGACACAGGAAGTAGATGGAAAACGAGCCGGGAAGGTATGACAGGTACGCCACTGCCCTGCGTATATATCACCGGGCAGCAGCAACGAAATAGAGCGAGAATTCCACGGTTGGAGAGGCAAAAGGGGAGGAAAGGCTTCAAAGGTGTTGGATAAGCGCAGATAGTGCTGGGGGAAATGCACGAGGTATGAAAAGACGTAACCCTGCGATGGAGGGCAGGTAAGAAATTCATGTGGATACGTTAGACATGAGTCAAATGAGAGTCGAGGCTGATACGGTGCAAGGTGAAAGATGTTGAGATTGAACGAAGGTGTAAGAGGTATGAAGTACACTGCAGGGGCAGAGGTTAAGTGGTAAAAGAGGCTTGAGTAGGCTGGCGCATGAATAAGCGTGTTATGAGTATGTGGTAAGGTGCCCGAGTACGCAAGGTGGTACGTTGGTGCGTGCGTAAGCAGGTGGGGTTACGAGTATGCTGGTAAGGTGCCCAGGTAAGGTGGTACGAAGTCGACGCATAGGCAGGTACGGAGTCCCGGCAGGAGTGAGACGGGGGACGATTGAAGACACCGAGGTAGGGGTATGTGTTTGTCTAGAAGGGTAGGGCGATGCGCCAGGCGCGAGTATGGGAGTATGGGGGTATATGCACACAATAGGCGCGAGTGCGGAAGGCGATGAGGGGCGGTACGAAGTACGCTGCATGCCGGCACGGGCGTAGGGGGCATACATATGGTGAAAGCAAGGACGTGTCAGTGCAGGTACGACCACGGCTTGCGGTACGACTGCGCAGGGAGTGGGCAGATTCCTCGATAGGTACCTTGTGAAGAGGATAAGAGAAAGAAGGGGAAGCGGTCAAGAGGACCGCGGCTGAAGGGCTAGGTGGTATGTAATCGCTATGTAGGGTTATCTCTTCAACAACACCTGCATGAGGAAACAGAAAGGAGAGAGGAATGTTAGGAAGTGAAAAGACATGGAAGGAAAGGCGTAGGGGGCGGCGCCACTACGGCGCGACAAGTCCCGCACGGAAACCGCCTGCACGACGCAGGAGGGATGATGCGCGACGAAAGGCGTCTGGGGCACTATTCCGACCGCGCATCTGGTGTGCGGGAAGCGTAAAAGGGAAGGCACTTAGAGGGGAAGAAAAAAGGGGGGGGAAGACGCTGATCTCAAGCGCGCGACATCCTACGGCAGCGAACGACCTCCCGGATCGTGGTTCTGGAACGACGCGTGGGCCGACACACGTCCTACAGGTGCCCCGTCCCGTGCGCGCACACTACATCATCAACTCCAGAGCACGATCGGGACGTGCCTGCGATCCTTTCTCTGCCGACATCGACTCGGCGCGGGTGTTCCCCGGACTCTGAGCAGTCGAGGAAACCAGTAAAAGGAAATAATGAGAGGGAAAAGGGAGATCAAGGGAGGAAAGGGAGAAACTGCGTAACAGAAAGAAACTGAGGAGAAAAGGAAAGAGAGAGAAACTGGCTGCGCAAACGGGAGCTCACGCCGATAACCGGCTAAAACCTCGTCCCCGGGACTAGCTGGGACCACCCTACTCCTAATGTCTTCGTTTGCGCGCGAGAGAAGAGGTAGGAGGACGCGTGTTGTCGTTCTTCTACTTCGGCGGTAGTCACTGCGGCGGAAAGGTGTGTGTATGCCTTGGAAGGGAGACGCAACATTCTGAGGAGAGAGCGGGAGAAGAGGCACGCGACAAAAGAAAAGCGCGTGCGAGATGGTGGTGGTCGACGCGAACGCGACGCGCCTAATGTGCACCAGCGTCCACCCCGCAGATGAACGATATAGTCAACAGATGGAGTGCGTTTCCGCTCCCTATGACACACAGCCCAGGACAAAGACCGACTTAGCCCACGACTGAGGATACTCGTCGAAGCGGTCAGGGACCCATAGAAGAATGCGAGCGATGACCTCTAAGGGAAGATCGCTAATACCGAAACCTTAACAAGACAAAGTCAAAGTCAAACCAAAAACGACCAAAAAGAGGACCGATAAGCGTACCATGAACATATAGCCTAACCGAAGCAACGGATCTGAGATAGGCTGCGGACCTTGCGCAACCAAACGGAGACCATAGAGCAAAGAGAGCGAGACAAGGAGCAGAAAAGAAAGTTAAGGGTGGCGAGAGCACTCAACAAGCGATTATCGGCATCAACGGCATAATTACCATGCCGATTGACAGACAACTCAATGAGTCAAATCTGATAAAATGACTATATCAAGGAAAAAGATCTACCGATTGACAAGAAAGTTGTGATGGCAAAGTGAACACCATCGTCAGAAAAAGACTCTGAAAAAGAAGAACGAAGAATCCCTTCCTAGGCTCGGGATTCGTAAAAAGAAACGAATTCCTTCCTGAAGTCAGGACTCGTAAGAATGAATCCCTTCCTATAGTCAGGATTCAACAAGAGGTCCGTACTTCTCAGATTATAGGGCTTCCATAACCCAGTCTTCGTCCGTAGTTAACCCATTGGCAGTGTCAGATGATGTTTGGTGCAAAAGGACATTCTAGATTTAGTTAATGTCGGGCCATGAGCAGTGAAAGACCAGAGACTAGCCTTGCCTATGGCCATCGCAACGAAGATGTTTTGGTTCTCCCAAGTGAAATCGCATCTCACCCAATGTCCCTGTATTTCGTGCGGCCGCACGACGTACAGATCTTCTTCAGAACCCTGCGTCCAGAGTGAGGCCCGGAGCGCAGGATACTGGCGGAAAGGGTCCATAACGCCGGATCTTTTCTGGCGTTGTACCACCAGGTACAGCTTCTCTGGCGTTGTAGCGTCCTGAATGATATCCTGGATGACGACCGGGACCTGGCCCGTAGGAGATAGGGAGTCGGCGACCATGGCACAGCTATCGCCCGCGTGTCTTGCGTTTGGTGTGAAACGAGCGCCGTCAATCGTTACATACTTCACCGTATTGGTATGTGTTGGAAATGTATCATTAGCCGCTGCATTGGCTTGAAACAATGCTGCTAGCCTTGGGGATACCACACGAGTTGGGGTTTTCTTGGCCGGCGGACTAGGCAGTTCTTCTTCGACGAAGAAGTTTCGTATATCGCCTCTCATGAGCTTGACAAACTGCTCGCGACAACGTTTGAGGATCTCGGGACAATTGTCGCCTGCTTGGAAGAGTCGCAAGTTCGAAGTCCGATGGTAGGAACGGCCGATGGTGACCTCGTATTGCCCTAGATGGGTTAAAACGGGAGGTAGAGCATAACAGTACACACACCGGGTTTATAATTGGTGGATATTCTTTCTAGACTTCCTATGATTCTTTCAAACGGAAAAGTCCACCATCCATGTACTGGACCGAACAGACGCAAACACTCGGTGATATGGAGAGCCATGTGGTGATTGGGATGACATTCATACTGAGGGAATAGTTGTTGTAAGCGAGTTCGGTAGCTCACCATGTGTCGATGGAAAGCTTCGCTGATTGCAAGAGACGTTTCTCTTGAGGCAGCGAGAATGACGGCGGAGACAAGTTCCATGGTGAGATCGAGTACCTTACGCTGCTCGCGGCATGGATCGGGATGGAACCACAAGCGTACCAAAGTCAATGGCATGTAAACGGTTGCAAGAATGCGCCATTGATCCGCCTTTAGCTTCCCGCCGCCTGCCGATCCTCCCACTTCATGAGGGATCGAGGGCAGCCAGGATGGCTTTGTAATACCAGCAATGTCTCTCCAAAGTGCCTCCATATCGCTCTTGTTGAAGATCTGACCCAAAACGAGGGTTGGAGGAGAAACTTCCTCTTCTGTCTGAATTTTCCTCTGGGTTAAGTTGGCGAGTCAGCTACTAGTACTAGTCCGAGGTTGGGAATGAAAGACTTACCCATTCTAATAGGATATCTACGAGGTGGGCTTTGCTCATTTGTGGATTGGCCGCGGCGAGCCCCACACCCCGGGCAACATACGCTAAAGCGGGTCTTGTGCAATTGGACAAAGTTCGAACCATTCCTTCCGCGCCGTCAACAGCCAGTTTACGTTGAAGTGCGCCGATCGTTTTTGCAATATTTTTTTCGTCGTGCTTTCCCTGGTTCGGCCGGGGGTTATTGGAGTCTTCGGGGATAGCAACTAATATCGCAGCCTGGGGCTGGGGGTTCCCAGTCGCCGCCCTGAAACCAAGGATGCCCCGAAAATGTTCCCTCAAAAGACCGAGAAAGAGATTGTGCATCACATCAACGACGATCATTCGAGACACGTCGAAGTAAGGCAACCGTAAGAACTCCGTCCAGCGAAGGCCAGATTGGTTGAAGTATCGTTGGGCTTCGGCTCCGGTGCCTGCCGATCTATATCTTTCCATCCAATATCGGCATTCGTGTTCTGTGCGGCGCTGCCACTTCGCGGTCTCGAAGTCGTCATAGCCTACGCCTTCGCCATATAGCACCGTATCTTTGAATTCAGGGTTCTTTGGATCAGGCTGGTGCGCTGGGGGAGAAATCTCGTCTGTGACCAGATCTGTATTTTCCGCCGCTATTTCCTCTTGTTCTGCCTTTTGCTCCTCGTCAGCCAAATCTTCGTCTAGCCTGTCCTCTCCGTCAACAGCCTTTTTCCGTTTCCTATTTTTTTCTTGGCCTTTGAGCTTGCGAGAACAAACACAGTGGGTACAGAAACGACGATGGCTGTAGGTCGAAAACCCTCCTATTTTCCGTGCAGCGGGCAAGTCGCAGATCACAGCGACCAGGGCGCAGCGAATGACTCGTCCGAATTGGTGAGCCCAAGTGCGACTGAGTTTCATGCCATGTTCCCACAATGTCAACAATGAGTCGACTAGCGGCGTCCAGTACGAGTTGATTGTGTCAAGCGGCGGTTCCTTCGGCCCTGGAATGATCCCGGCAAGAAACATATTTTCGGGTTTGTATCGTTCCGATATGGGGAGATTGAGACAGACCAATGTGAGCGCCCCAACAGACAGTTTCTTTCCCGCTTGTTTATTGGTAAGCGGGTTAAAGAAGTCAAAACCGAGTGAGAATACATATCGGCCTTCGCTAGGATCCAACGCAATACTGAAGTGCTTAGAGTCTGGTTCAGGACCGCGAAAGTTCCGCAAGAGGTCGCCGTGGAAGATGTCGGACATGGTAGTAGATGGAGAGTTAGCATGAATGCCGTCCCATGCAAGATCCATCTTTTCCTCATATCCTGGGCGTGACAAAAGTCTTGCAAGCCAGTCAAATAGGTCGTAAGAGATAAAAGGCTTGATAGGCACCCGCACGCCTTTTTGGTGACCGGATGCGCGAGTCAGGATCTCCTTACAACGAGGTCCACGATTATACCGTCGGTAAGTACATTGGGCTTTCCATTCCAACTGTCCTGTTTCTGAGTCGATGGAGGGGGGATAGATATGATGACACTTGGGACAAACCGCGTAGCTTGTGGATTTTGAGTCCAAATTGAATTTCCCTAGAATGGTTGACACGTCGCGGGGGAAATTGTTAAGCATCTTCGCATTATGCTCACTCGAAGAGCGACCAAGCCCCAAAGCGGTGCAAGCAATAGCATTGGACATCTCTAGTAGCCATACAGAGCCACGTCGAGGAAGCCTTAAGACTGTAGAGCAGACAACGACCATAAATAGAACCAGCTGGATTATCGGGGCCGCCAATGCGAGTACAGAAGTGTAGTGATGACCTGTTTTTTTTTGTTAATTTCACTTTATGAAGTACCACGGTATTTACCTGCGTCAATTTTCACGGCAGTCGGGCTGTATCGCTGCCTGGCCATCTTCAAAGACGTATCCCAATTCTGTTCGTACATTTGGAGTTTCGATGACGCTGAGTTTAGACGCGCCTGTGTGGCTTCTACGAGATACCGTTTACCATTCGGCATTTTGTGCTTCGAAAAGGTATCGAGTTCTCGGCGGAGTGCGGTACAACGCTTGTTAAGGTCTGAAATGCGATGGGCACCTATTTCGAGATAGCCGATATCAAAAGCCGTTGGAGATCTATAAACCTCGATTTCATCCGCAAGCATTTGCACCTGGTTGACCAAGGGAGACATAACGTCAACGGAATCTTGAAGATGTCCGCGCCGGGTCTCAAAGGTGGATTGCTTGGCCCTGGATATGGGCATAATTTGTGCCAGCAATTCGGCCTCATGATTCCTCTGCGCTTCCGCCCTTATTTGCGCGTCCAGGAGATCAGCGGCTAGGTGCTCTCGCTCTGTCTCTGCAGCAAGAAGCTGCTCCGCCAAGCTCACCTGCTCTTTCTTCTGCTCTTTACGCATTGCGCGTCTCCCCTTTGGGGGATCCGTATCGCTGTTTCTCGCGTCCATCTAGGCTCATTAGATCGTGGTCGCTTGTAAGGGGTTGGAAAACTAACCTGAACAAGTGAGCGTTTCAAACCACAGGCAAGACTTTATACGAGAAGGCAAGATCTAGAGATTTGACTGTCTAGTCATGTTTTCAGTTGAATCAGCTGGTTGTTCGAGAAAAAAAACGCTAAAAAATCGAGATCAGAAGGTACGAATTCAATCTGGAACAAATTTTGGTAGTGCGCCAGTGAAGGGCCACAACCTCTGGCCGCTGGCAGGCCAAGCTGAGACCCGATTCTAGAGAGACCATTAGTAGAGACGAATCTCATACTTGGCATGAGTATAGTAGTTCAACTCGCAAGAGCAAAGTGAAGCGGTTACGGCCGGTACATCTGAAGAAGCTGTGTCGGGAATTCCTGACCTGATCAAATTGGATGTTCCACCCCGATGGATGTATTCCGCTGCGATTCATGTTGGAGGCGGGACCTCCTAGAGGCCCCCGCACTATGTTGCTGCACTCCTGAGCTCATTCTGAGCAAATTCTGAGACTTTCATTCAGAGACTTTGAATTTTTTTTTCTGCGCCTCAGTTCTTTTTTGTGGTTTGATTTTTGCGACACCTGGAACGTCATAGTAATCCATGGCATTTGACGCGACGAAAGTTTGATTCGTGACAAAAAAATTCCAAAGGGAAAAAAATTGAATCGCCTTGTATTTGTTGCACAGCCTCGGCGCTTTTCACTGGCTGTGACGCTTGAGCCGAAAACACGAAAGTTCATCAGACTTGTTGGGTGTGTAACGCGACACATAGTAGTGCACGGCGCGAAGGAAGGAAGGAAGAATCGCGAAAAACGGAGCCTCCAAACGTGCCAAAAACGTGCCAACCTTTGAAGACGTCATGCGTCACGCGTCACGGCTTATGGAACGTGAACTGTGCGTTTTGCGTATCAAGCACGAAAAATAGGTAAACGAACTTAACGAACGCGACACACCTATCAAACTCACAACGCACGGGTGAGAAAAGTTGTGCTCTGATTTTGGAAGTAGTTCTAGTTCGAGGTATAATTTTTGGAGCGGCAAGTAATCAAAGTTTGTTTTTGGACGACGCAGAAAATTTCCCAGCATAATTGGCGGTTCATCGACCTGGCGCCTGCAACTCTACTATCCTATCCTATCCACCCGAAGACCTTATCGATTATCTATAACAATTTTTTACGCCGCCCGCTTTTTTTCGCATTTTGATTTATGTTCTGCCTTGTTCAGTGCCGCCCCTATTTCTAAGCTGAATCAATGACCATCACCCTCTGCTCCTCCTTCCTGAATACCACCCACATCGATATCTTTAAATCTCCCATGCGATGTAACAAGCTTGCAACTGCCACACACCCTAAACCCATCTAGTACACAGGCCTTAAAGGACACTAACGCGAATCTGTCATCGCAGGATCTGGCAGTGTGGTCGACCTTAGTCTTTCCTCACGAAACGCGACACCTATGGTCCACTGCACTCGTACCTGCTGGAACTTTAACTCCAAGTTCCTTGGCTGCGATCCCAACGCCTACCCGAGTTCAGGCGCGGAAGATTCAGGTCGACTTGCGCATTATGGAGTATTGGTACGAGTCTGGATCTCGCAAGGCTTCGACGATCGTTTGGGTGCCCTCAATCGAATTACGCGAACGAGTTGAGCCGCACAGAAAAGCGTCTTGAAGACTACGGAGGAGGAGCATGGTTTATCTGACCTCACGGTTCGTGTTCCCTCGGTTCCCGGGAAAATAGAGAGCATAAATTGGACGTCTACGAGAGAGGTGAATGCCATGATGCATGTTATGGAGAATCAGGGCCCGAACAAAGTGAGCAGAACGTCGCGGATCTCTGCGAGCGGGATGCGTAGTAGTATTACTGGCCCGTGTCCATGATGCGTGATCTCGAGCTTGCGGAGGCGGCAATACGACAGAACATGTCAAACATGTCAACAAGCATTGCAGTCGATGAACATCGAAAATGTCAGCCAGACTGAAAGAGTACAGATCGGACATGGCTTTCGCTCTTACCACGCTCTACATTCAGCAGTCATGGCAAGAGCAAATTGACAAACATGGGACCTGTCTGAAAGTCGCCAGTTGGAGGCGCTGGGCGGCTCGGTCGTCCCGGGTTCATCAAGTGGGGAGAACGAATACGGAGATGTTTCCGTCTCGATGTCAGAGAGCCGCATTATAATTTATAGAGCAACAGATTTGAGACACAGCTGCAGTCCATAACGTACATTCACGACGAATAGATTGAGGAGGAATAAGACTCACGCACGCAAGAAGTGGGTTGACAAAACCATGATCCAAATCCTGAGTGATGATTCAAAGCCTCCTAAAGCCTCGCAGCCTAGGCCTCACCATTCACTGTCAGGTCGAAATCACCGCAATGGCGTTGACCTCTAGATTATCATGAGAGACACCTTGGGTAAGAGCCAATGCACACACCCTCGGCAAGAAAACTGGATTATTCGATTCATGAATCGCTGAGCAGACATGCGGAAACGAGGCAGACTTGGCGATAATAAGCCGATAAGCCATCAGCAAATTTTCGCGGTAAAACGCGAGGAGTTTTTGGTACGGTACACGATGAGAATGTGGAGCAGAATGATCACGTAAAACGTGAGAAAGACTGGTACAGCGACGATATCGCTCGAAGGCGGACCGAGGGAATGACATTTGGACGCGCATCAGGGAGGCCGTGTCGCCCGTTGAAAGATCCAGAAGGGCCTTGAAAGCCTCCTTGCCATGAGCATTCTGGGCTTTCGTGCGTGCATCCCGGCCGCATACAAATCCACCCCCAGGCGGGACATATCCGTGAAGGAAGGCGTTCGTCAGATCGCAGAAGAACACAAAGAGGGCGCGCAGTGGCACAGGCCGAGCAGGCAGATGATAATCTCATCATGTCCACCTCATTCCCGGAAGTTCAGCACAACTGTAACGTCAGCTCCTTCTACAATCTGCTGTTCATAAGCGGTACAAACAAATGGCAGATCTATGGGGCGCTGCCGAATCCGTTGCCGACCCTTTGAAACACTGCTGTCGAACTGGTTCCCGAATTCAAGTACTTGGGGACTTGGCTCTCGTCAACCAGTAATATCTTTGCCCACGACTACCTTGTGAAAGCCTCGAAAGGCAGGAATCCAGCAAATACGGCGTATGCGCTGAAGCGCCGGGTTGGCGCCATCCCGCCGAAGGAGTGATTGCTGGGGTTGGGGTACACGCATGCACTGAGGAGTGGCATACAGTGCTGTGAGTGTCATTAAGCCCGGTTGTTGACCATGTGCTTCATCAAATTTTCGAGACTTCGATGTCGCGGGCCAGAGGTCGTGAATCT
This sequence comes from Favolaschia claudopus, assembly GCA_037176885.1. Taxonomy (NCBI): domain Eukaryota; kingdom Fungi; phylum Basidiomycota; class Agaricomycetes; order Agaricales; family Mycenaceae; genus Favolaschia; species Favolaschia claudopus. The sequence goes on from JAWWNJ010000132.1 coordinate 15,227, forward strand.
TGCTCGGTGTTGACGAGAGCCTTGAGTGATCCTGCTTGATCCAGCATGATGGAGACTTTGAACTTCTTGGAATGGGGTGAGGAGATATCTACAGATTCAGAGAGCCAGGTCCAGTACATCGGCGAAGCCTATGTCGCTAACCCAGATTGCAGCGGGAGCCGAGGGAGCAAGCGAGAGGAATGGTCGGAAGCTAAGAGTGAGCGGGTGGTGGATGTAGTGGCGGCATGTACAGAGGAACGAGGGACTCAGACGAAGGCTCGAGATTGTCCCACATATGTCAATACAACCAAACAACCCGCGGGACCGACGAAACTAGTATTCGGCGCACTGCGTCCGCTTCCTAACGTCAACCAACATGCACCCTTTGACCGCTTTCGGCTCTGCAAGTGAAATATCTGGGGATCTCGCAATCCACTCTGCCTTGGTCTGCGACGTTCCTTTGAATACGGGACACATTCAAGGCGCAAGCTTCCCAGCTCGAGATCCCGTAGATGCTGGTGGAGACGACATACAGCTAAAAGAATTGGTCGCAGAACAAAAACGTAGTGCACTGCGCCTAGCCATTTTGGAGTCACGTGTTGCTGCTGTGAAGTATTCCTCACATCAAACACTGGCTCAGACCACGAAGGAAGCCACAGACACGAGCGTTGCCCTCAGGAAAGACATCAATTCTGCCCGCCTGAAGGTTGAGCAGTTGCAGCTTGGGCCGACGTTACCGCTCGAGATCGTGGCCATGATCTTGTGGTTGTCTCTCGTCGACGAAGGGAAAGTAGGACCCCGCCCGTCCCAACTGGCCAAACTGTTGGAGATCTCATCGTGGTGGAATCACACACTGCCGAGCATGGCGATGCTGTGGAACACGGTGGAATTCACATTCACGTCTAGGACGTCCTGTAAGTTTGGAGATGGGCTCGCCTCTTTACTCTATCGCGGCCGAGATTTGGGGCTGCACATCCTCTTTCACTGCAGGCGGTCTGAAGACGCCTGTGGGGATCTGAAATGTTTCTGGGAAACCGTGGCGCCCTACACTCGGTCATTGACAATTGCAGCATCGTTATGGGAAGACTGGCAGTTCGAGTATACGCACCTGAATCTCGAGTTCCCAAAGCTGCAGCTGTTGCACATGGAGCAGTCGAGGGGCTCGTTCTTGGGAAGCTCGGCGCACAATTCAAAATACCTGTTTGGTGGCAGCTTCCCTCTGCTCACCCGCTGCGTTTTCGTCTTTGGTGGCTGGGATTGGGACGATGATCCTGAAGAATTGACGGAAGGGCTTTCTTTCGTGGTCAGCACTTTGAAGACGTTGACGCTCGCAAGTTCAAGTGACTTAGGGCAAGCACATTGGCTGAAACGACTTACCTTGCCATGTCTTGAGGAGCTCAGCGTGCAGTCCGCCGACGTGGAACAGCTGAGCCCATTCTTCGATCGTTCGCAGCCCCCTCTCACCATGTTCGCCTGTGAGTGGATGGCATCAGCAAGCTCGTCCTCACAAAACACACAACCACTCAAGGTCTGGGCATTTCCAGTTTGCTGGATCCAGTCGTTCTGCCCAACCTCAGCGAGCTGAACATCTCGCAGCGCCATCCAATTGGGAACTGGGACATAATATGGGACGTGATGAATCGACGCAGAGAGACACTGAAAAGCATAATAATTCGGTCCCATAGCATGGGTTTGAATTGAGGCAGCCCGCTGCTTATTCACGTATCTTTAAATTTGTAGGAAAGTTTGTAGTTGAATGATAATAATAGCGAGCCGGAATATGGCCTCTCATGTCTCAATTAGGAGGTCAGATTCGTGACAATAACAGGCAATTAAAGGGTCCTGAGTTGTTTATTTTCGACAACTTAGCACCCATGATTCTATTCAATCAATGAGCACCATTGTTCTCCGCTGGAGGTTCACACAAGGCTTGGATCTCTCAAAATAACATTGTCATTACAGAGAGGTTCACTACTGCTCCAGGTGGATTGTACAATTTCACCGTTATAAATAGCGAATAAATGGCAGTCCTTGCGCTAAGGATCGAGCGTTCTCAGACGCTTGCTGGGGTGCAGCCTCTTGTCCTCGGTCGCAAGACGTTTGGAGTTCGCAGGCCCTGCCTCTGCTCTCAGAGAAAACGGCATGGGCCTTGACTGTAAGTCCCACGGCATGAAGTGAGTGTGGCTCGAGTCTCCCTTCTCCCCGTTCAATTCGGCGTCGAAGGCGGTCGTCAAGTACCCATCTTCGGGAAGGACTGCCTGCGATGAAGATTCTGGGAACAGTCCGCTGACTTGTTCCGACCGGTACTCATAAGCCGCCATGGCTCGCCTGAGTTGCTGCGTGAAGGTAGAGACAGAAAAGCCAGTGGTGAAGGCATCTGTCTCTCGGACCTTGTTGATCCAGGCGGCGCGGTAACACACCAGGCAAGATGCCATATTCACGATGGATTCCTACTTCTAATGGATTCAGAGTTGCGGTGGCAGTTGAATTTGCTTACTTTGAGTAGCGATTGAAATGAGATTGTTCCTGAAACTTGATTGTGTGCCTGATTCGTTCCCACCACGAACATATGGTAGTCTATCCACCTCTGAAGACTTACACAACTATACAGAGCAAGGTCGTACTCTTGGTACCGCTCTGCGGTCATAGAGGACGCTGTCCCCATCATGCTTTTAGTTGCAGGCATGTTCTTGTAAGGCTCGAGCAGGAGCGCGGGGTAGAGGACCACGTAGCTTTGCAGCGTCATGATGTCTAAGAGGCCTTCGGGAGTCCCAATGTTAGGGTAATGCATAGGGGTTTCGGGTCTCCCTACTTTGTTCAGCAACAACTCGTACTGAATGAAGCGGACCACCCACGTCGTTGTATGATCTCAGCCCAGAATATGAACATACGAACAAGCAGCCACTGAATCGCGCAATGCTCCGCGTTGGCGTGGAAGCCTTCCGTCACGAGATTGTGCAGCACAGTGAATATGGCGGGTTGTATTTGAGCCCCATTGATGGAATGGAGACCGTACGCAATGGTGTCTTCTAGCGATATGATGAAATGAGGAGTTCCAGCTCTCATGTAACTAGAACAAAGGGTCAGTTTCGCCTCTGTCAGACGCAGCGGTACCTACAAAACCATGTTGGGTTCCAACACGAATACTTCCCATCGATAGACGTCAATTTGGGCGTCTTCCTGCACGTACTCCCAATCCATGAAGGAAAATCGCGAACCAGGGTCAGCCCTGTAATTGGTGGTTCCAAATTCACCCGCCCGTGGCACCCCGATGGCAACCATTTTAGCCCCCGTCAAGATCGTGATCTCCGTCGCAGCGATGTCCTGATGGGTGGGCGATCTCGCGAGGGCGGTGGCGCAAAGCCCCCATCGTCGATCCCCCCAAGGGGATGGGACCCCTGGCAGGTGTTGGTGATTTTGCAGGAAAGTCATAGCTGCTGCTAGAGAACAGAAATATCTGTAGAGTGGTGAACAAGGCCGGCGTCAACAGCTGAACGAAAGTGGGACGCACGATAGCCCAGGCGGCAGGGGCAGCTGTTGGTGAGGAAGAGGGTGATGGACGGCATTCAGCACAGGCCGACCTTCTTTTGGAAGTAACGCATTCAAAGGACCTGCAACCAGACATTGGTCACCCTTTGAACCTTTAAGGCCCATATCTATATAGATGGCTCAAGTTTGTAAAGGCATACAAAGGAGCCACTCTTACCTTGTATGGGGCAAAGTGCGTCTGGATCCCGGAACTGCTGCAGCGTTTCCCAGCTGAAGGGAGGCGGGGGTTCCTGGGTATGGACATCCAGCATCAGAACGCAGCGGTGTCGATGTATCTCATATTTGACGTTGCGCGGCAGTTCAGCATATTCGGCTTCCGTGCATACGTACAGGATGCTCTGCTTCTCGGACGCTTGGAGGCGGGGATTAGGGTCGCGGGCGCTATCTTCCAGAAAAAGCGGCCGGGCAGTGGGCTGGCTCTGTAGCATGGATTCAATCATCTGGCGATCCGAGGCCTGAGGAACCTAAGTCACGGTAAGTGCGTTGGTGATCAAAACGTACGAATTTCTGGAACATGTGATACTTGAACGTTCGTTCGTAACTGCATCCACGCACGCCTTTGGGAACGTGTAACCTGAGGACCAGCGGCTCCGGATCCATCTAAAAAGGCTCTTCAATACATTGTTCAGGTTGTCCCTAAAAGAAGTCCCTTACCGGACGAGACGCCGTCAGATTTAGTGGCTTAATCTTAGCCAGACTTATGTGCTCCGGGATGTCGCCCAGCCCGCCGTCCAAAATGTGAATGTAGGCATTCTTGTTGACCGGCGCCGCCGCTGGGAGCACAGCGGGCCTTTTGGTCGCTCGCGATTTTGCTCGGCGAATTACGGGAACGGATACCTCAACAGGTTTCACCTTCACAGGCAGGGTGCGAAGCTTTCGCTTCCCCGAAGGCGGCTCCAACCCTTCGGCACCATTCCTCTCCTCTTCCTCCCTGAGCCTCTTGGCCTCCGCCTTCTCCTTCGCTGCTTGCGCCTTCGCTGCTTTTCGCCTCTCCTTCTCCGCATGTGCCTCCTGCTCTTTCTTCTCCTTCTCCTCTCTCGCCCTCTCCTCCTCCGCCAGCCGCGAAATTTCCTGGTCGTACGCGTCGTCAGGGTCAGCTTCGTCGAACTCATACCCTGGCTGGTCGCCAGCATACTCTAAGAACACAGATTAAGTTACTGCTCAGTTGCGTGCACACAACGCACTCACCCAAAATCTTCAATTGATCCTCGGAAGGTTTCTTCTTGATAATCGACTGCACGTCTTTTGAGTCAAAGATGAATTTCAGAGCCTCTGCCGCGGAGATGGTTTGCGCAGACAAGCGGAGCAAAGCTATCCAGCAGACGCGCTCGATCTGGCCTAGAGGTTGCTCCAACTGGACCCGGGACATGTTACCCCCCGCAAACCAATACTGCAAACCGTTGAGTACAGATGAAGGACCTAGTCCGAAGATACACTTGCGTCAAATACGGAGGTACTGGGATTGTAAGTTGCGTTCGCGTAATTTTGCGTCGATAAGAGGAGTATGGGCGATACAGCTGCAGCCACTGCGAGTGCGGCACAAATGCCGTCGACGTTGGGGTCGTTGAGTATAGCGGCTACTTCTGATCGGGTGATTGATGAATCTTCCTGGTGCGCCTGACTATTCTCTGTTAGATCAGTCCATGCAAAACGAAATGAGACCCACAGGAGAGCCAGGTCAACAAATGCGTCGAGCGTCATCACCATTTTCCCCTGGAAAACATGAGTGATGAAAGATTGCTCAACAAGTAGGTTACCTCTCTCATCGCTTTCAGCATGAAAGCCGCCTGAGTCATGTTGTACATCGCGGTGTCGCCTGGCTTTGAATTGTTGTTCAACATGCTTAAGGCAGTCAGACACCTTCTCTTCGTTCCGTCCACTATCGTTTCCACGTCGAGTGTCGGTCGTTGTAATATTTCTTCGCGTTCTACGTGGGCGGCCCAGGCATTGAGTAGAATTTGGTGCCAGTCCGTGTTCCTGAGAAAGTGCTGAACTAGGCTTGAAAAATGAGTAAAAATAGAGAGAACTCTGTACATTTTTGTGTTTGGTCGACGAGAACGGTCGTAGGAAAGCTCGAGGAGATGGCGAAGCAGGGTGCAGGGGGTCGACAGCATGCAAGAGGAAGTCCAGGGTAATCACCGGCAGAATACCATTCCTGATGGCGGGCGAAGTAATGCGGTTCATCACACCGAAACCAGTGGAGGTAATTTTCATGTGACGCAGCGCCGTCTGTTTGTGCTCGTCGGGGATGCCGTTCAGTGCGTGTTTGCTCCAATCCAGGATTGCTTGTATTAGATTTGAAACGAATTCGTCAGGTACATCGATTTCCTGGGCCGGGCGTTTGAGCTGGGACTCCCGTCAACGGTCGACGACGTACCTTGAATTTGCAGGTCAGGTCATTCACGTTGGGGAGTGCATCGAAGATACGTTTTTGGGCGAATTGAGCGAATATTTCATGGTTCCAGGGACCTGGGATTCGAAAGAGAGAAAATGCTTCGTGATTCCATGGGCCTGGAATTCGGTAGGTAGACATGTAGTTATCGGAGTCGAATTGTGTGACTACGGTGACTGCGTGACGGGATGAGCTTTCGAGACATAGCCACGGATCCGGAGTACGAAGTATCGGTCAACGCGTGCACGTGAGTCACTGTAACGCTTTCCCTGTTTCATCTATCCATGGAGCTCCGACTTCCGCTGGCAGTCTCGGTGTGAGAGAGCGGTTCAACCGCCGCATCGGAGACCCGTCGACAGTACTCTCATCTAAGCTCAATATCAGTTGCAGGGGCTGTCGACACACTGTGATGCTTTCCGCTTGCGAACTTAACCGCTTCACCGTTACAAACGACTTCCCAACGTCCCAATCCTCACACATATCTTGTTCTTCACCTCACCGCCCACCACGGGCCCGGTGTGAATGAGCGATTCAACCGTCGCATCTGAGGCTTCTCAACCCGTCGCAGTGTAGGCCAAGGTGTGTGCTTTCTGCATGGCTCTGTCTCTCCTCAACGATCGACAGAATGAACATTCGTCAGACCTGTTTCGCTGGACACCACAATCATCAGTCCAGTCCGGATCCCACCCTTCGCATGATTTCGCGAAAGACGGCGCTGTTGGCATACTACTTCATTCCATTGGGAATCACTCGCAGGACTGCATCTGCAGGTGAGTAGAATAATCATCGTCTATCAAGTCAGTTTAGTAATCTGTCAGCAAGCGTACCTATTGTCATGGGATCTGAGTACCGTGAACGCTTCACGGAGGATCTATCTGCGTTCTCGGGATGGATTAGTTTCAGTCTTAGTAAATCTATCGCGCCACTCTTTTTACTCATCAAATAACACGCAAGGCGCACCAACAAAGTTTTTCTCAATCCTATGGTCATTTTTGATATCAAGAATTCATGTCAGTGTATCGACTCAGAATTCGCGTACACAACTATCTGAAGTTTGCGGTAGGCTTGGAGAATGGCGTAGCGGCTGATGGTTGGTGGCCGTCGTTCTGGATGTCAGTGGATGAGCTCGAGTATGCGGCGAGCACAGGATAACTCTGAATCAAGAACCGGTGTCGACAGCACCTTCCTCCCAATTATCGTATCAGAAGTTTTCAATGTCACCTATACCTTGAGCTCCGTGGGTCTGAAAGCCAACGTCCAAGAAATAATCCATAAACGACCCAGTTAGATCGGCCAGTGGGTAGAGTTAGCCGGCAAGGCTACATACAATATGTTGATTCTTTGGATTGACCGCTGCAAGGTTCGCTTGGTTCTCTTTCAAAATCATCATTACCATTGACTTCCGTCATGTAGTAGAGTTATAGCAAGATCTGCTTTTCGTGTCGACGACAACGGTAAAACGCTCGACCCTGTAACCTCGGACCTGCCGGGATGGTGGCGACGTGGATTGAGTCGCAACGACTTCTTTCAAGAGAATTCTCGCATTGTGCAAGATCAGTGACGGTGAACGTCGAGGTCGGTGTTAGCTAGGGCATCGTCCGGGTATGAATCCCTGCCTCGAAGCGGTCGGAAAGGACGTGGGCGCGAGCTAGACGACGCCAATCTCATCAATGCGGCTTGAACTGGCTGTTGATGTTCGTCGAGGATAAGGTGGAAACGGCCGAATCAACCTTGAACTAGAGTTGATGCTAGGGTTATAATCTCAACTTTGATTCAGGAGTACTCGGATAAAGCATGCAACGATACTTCAACTTAGAAAAACTAATCCTACTGACGGGCCCGAATGCCTCTAACCCTGCTTCCATGCCGACCACAGGCCTTCTGCACATCGCGGGAGATCTTTTGCCTTTTTTCTTTCCGCTTCAGATGATTCATTCCAGATCCGGCGCTCTCGGTACCATGCGCTGCGATGAAATTGTCTACCAAAGATGTGCTTGAATCTCTCGGGCACCCGTTTCGATCCTAGGGTCATAAGATGAAAGCCCTTGGCCATGTCACAGGCATACATCCCGCTGGGCCAAGGACCACAGTCCTTTGAAGATAACACGTGTCCCTCACCCCAGAACAGGTCGGGATCAATAGATATAGGGTAGGCCGAAGTTGGAAAGGTTGTCGCAGAATGTGCACCATCAACTGACGAAGCACTTGATGTCGGAGGAGACAGTGACGGGGACAAAGCCGTCAGTGAAGAAAGAGGAGACATGAAGTGCGCCAAACTAGGGGCGCTTGTCACAGGATATAGACCCTCAGGTGACGAAGCATTGCTCGAATGCAGGGAAACCAGGGAAAGACCTGGCTGCTCGGGGTCGGTCTTGGGATCATACGAGGTCGGAGGAGACAGCGACGGGGAACAAGTCAGGGAAGAAAGAGGAGACATGACGAGCAGTAAGGGAGAAGAAGGAACGGCATTGGGTCCTGAGCTGTCAAGCAGTACTGATGAATTGTTGTTTGGAAGGGCCGAGGTCTGTAGAGACTCATTCGTGAGGCTGGGGCTGAGACAGCGAAGTATCGGCACAGACGAAGGGGTTGCGGGGGACTGGGACAAGCACCTAAGAGAAGGCAAAGAGAGCGAAGGTGGCGTGAGGCAGGGGGCTGTATGGGGCGAAGAGAGATGACTGGATGCAAAGGGTTGCACCGGCTCCTCTACATGTACAACATCCAGGTTTGGGGTGAAGAGTGGTGAGGAAGTAGTAGGGGACGAGGGGAGGGATTGCCCCGAGGAGGAACGCCGAACCTTGCTGGGCCGAGGAGATCCATCCCCAATGGTCGTGTCGCGATAGGATCTCTTTTGTAGAGAGGAAGCGGGAGTATGCGTCTTAGCTTTGCGATGTCCACTATAACGGCAGTGCTTGTCCTGTGGTATGCAACACTTTCTGCACATACCATGGCTGCAGGATGTCGCTCCCCAGCGTGGACAAGCCTGCTTCGTACATTTGGGTCTGCGAACTTGTTCTTCCTGCATCGAAGGTTGGACATGAATGAACTTCAGAGAAACAGTGCGTGACAATCGAGGTAGGCACGCCGCAGAAGGGACCGACGGGAGTATAACGGGATCAGGACGCACGACCGGTGCGGAAGAATGGGAGGGATAGGTCGGGGCGGACGTCTGTTGCTGAGCGTGTGGTAATTCAGCCAAGAGCGGGCGAAGATGACCGCAATGGCGGCACTCAACGAGGGTCGAAGATGAAAGCCATGGGACCGTGGGAGGAAAACCCACACTATCGAGGAGAGTTTAGGGTGGTATGATTGGTACGCGGAAGCCACGCACCTAACAGGGTCGTAGGGAACGTGGGACAGTGGGTGGATCGTTCCGCTCGAATGAACATGGTCGTAGATTGACCTGCCAATTCGTGAATCCAATCACGAGCACCAGCCAAAGAATTACTTACGTCGCCTGGCGAGATATCCCATGTGGTCTGTTGAAAGGTCGATGATGGGGCCCTATGGTTCCGGATGAGGAGCCTCTGTCGAAAAATCCGGGTGATAATAGATATGGAATCAGACGAAAATCGATATATTGTATAGACGCTCACGCTACAAGAGGTTGGGCTTGTCCATAGCGTTGCCAGTTAGCTCTTAGCTCCACAGAGGTATGAATGAGAGGCATCTGTGTCACGGACGGAGAGGGAAGAGTGACAATGGTGGACTGGGACATGTGGAATGGGAGAGAAAAATTTATGCTCAATGTGAGGAACGAGCAGTCAAGCAGTACTTATACCAGTGTTGCGGATTCTTTTGTTGTAAAAGCCGATTGCGAGAACCCCCAAAATTCGTGCAAAATTCGTGCAATGTCATGGCGGCGCAATGAAACCTTGAATTCACACGCCTGGCAAAAACAGGAAATTCCCACAGCTGACTACTGAAAGACCTATAGGAAAGGAAAGGAAGGAGGATTACTGTCGTCTGCAGTTTCACACACGACTGTCTGACGACAACACGAAAAAACCCGAAACTTTCTGGGTCGAGACCAACCATCCTATGGACAGCCGCTGCATGATCCTGAACCCCCCTTCGGATGTCAATGAGTGAGTCTTCGATTCTGCAGCAGCTCTCCATTCAAGTGCCATGCTCGGTCTTTGATTGTCTATGGGTCATTCATCTGTACTAGTTGTGAACGATGGGGACGTAGAGAGCGAATGACAGAGGGAGTGGCGAGATGGGACAATTTACTCTATGAATATCTTGCGACAAAGGTACGAAACTCTTTGAGACGTTGATTTGCTTTATCGGCCACAGACCTATTAGTAACAGGTAGTCACCGAGGGTTTGTTCAATGGGCGATCTCATTGCGTTGCGAGAGTTGAATTCACTTGTCGCGCCCGCTGCGCAGTCTAATTTCGACTCAAGTGCAACCGGTCGGACTCTCGGAGGTCCACGCCGCCGTTAAAGACGTTCTACATTGAGGCCTATTACTACTTTGCATCATTACGTGCCATCCAGCTGCTGCTTTGGGCCATGGTGACCAACCTGTACTACTGCATCAAGTGCTTAACTCGCGGCTACACGCCCCCTCAAAAAAAAGGGCTCTCCACTTCGACGTCGTATTTATCGCATCATAGGAGAAGAGGAACCGTCGGCGGCGGTGCATCGTTCAAGATCATTCTACTCGTAGAACCAAATTGGAGAAGTTACGAGTACCACAAGCCACATACAGTATACAAAGATGTCGAACTGTACAAATGAGCGCCGCTAGTATTCAAGAGCTATGGTTCGAATGGTTTCGGATGTCCGCCTGTGGCTTGGTAGTTTGACTTCCAGACCAGGTTTCGGACTCCAATACAGCGAATACCCGCTTCCCTAGCTCTGCTAGTCGTACCGCACCTTCCTCGTGTCTGACATATAAATCCCCAAGCGCCACATTGAATTCCTCGAAAACGTGATCCAGTTCCTTTCTCAAGATCTGAATTCCTGTCATTTTCTGCACGGAACAGATGAATTATCATACTTGATCCTGATTCAACTATGGAAGCGAGATATGAGTAGGTGGGTACTGTCGTCGTCTCCATATCTGCTTGCCTGTCTGTAAAGTTCATGATAAACAGAGTTATCATCGTCCGACTGTCAGTCGACAAGTTAGATTGCCTGTGCCATGAGTAGCAAGGCACTCACCATAGCAAAATCTAGAGAAGCAGTGAAAGAGATTGGTAGAATTGGAAACCATAGGAAAGGTGGTAGGTATTTATACTAGTGATTCTAATTGAGCTATTAGCGCACACCTTACCACATGTCTCTTCGACCCAAGACCGTGGTGCCTTCAACTTAAAATTAAATTATCGAGCTGTCAAAAGATCGCCTGCCGTAAGCGTAATCTGTCGTGTGTACTTAAATTAGTATTGAAATTTCGTACATCGGGATTCTTCAAGGATACTTACTCAACCTGGCGTTCCTCAGCGGGACCGTGCCGTGTAATCCTACCTACCTACCAACTCTGTAAGGGCGTATTACGGGAGATCACGGGACAGAAACTGATAGTGGTTCAATCTCAGGTTGCCACTGGCAACCGGCGGTTTTTCATTTCGGCCATTGTAAGTTATTGGGTTTACTTTATATTAGATGGTGGGAATGTTGAATCTTGATTAGGTTGTTTGGGAAAGTTTAGGATCCGGAACCGGACTTGAAAACAGACGGAAATGTTACTTCTCACAGTTGGCAGCGTGAGGGACCACTGAAAACTTAAAATCTCCCGCTTCTCTACTTTCCGGCCTGACGATCCTTGAGCTCACTCGAATGAGTACGTTTCAGAAATAGAGTTGAATCATTTTCAGCTTAATCCGCCGCAATATAGGCCGGTCCTCACCACTTAATCTCCTAAGTTATCGAGTGGGAAGTCAGTGCAAGAGACTATTAATCTCCCAAGTCAAGTTTCGAATCGATTTTTTTTGTTTCACTTTCGATTGCGCCCGATCGAACTGAAGAGCCGTGAGTCTCCATTCCACAAAGGAAAACACCAAGAAGGAAATTTCTAGTAACCGTCCTTACATCCGAGTCGGGTCCTCCAGATCTGCACTCGCACACACGGCACAAAAACACCCCGGCCGGAGCGGTGGAAGGTTCCCGCGCCTTCAAAGGGTCGGCACCGTACGGATACATTCTCGCCTTTGACTTTCCAGGCAGATAGGGCCCCACTATGGCACTTACTAACAAAATCGGATAGGTACGACCGGCACAAGTCGACCTGTTTTTGGGTTAGTCTACTCCAAGTTTACTCTGATATGCCTTTGTCTGGCCATCTTAGGCTCGGACTGGACGTGGAGAACAACGCCATTGTATTTCGGAGCGCATATGAGATGCAAATCTTGAACTTCTCCATGAAACGCTCGACGAGTCGAAGGAACCGAGGGAATTAATTTTATCACCGGTGGTTCAGAACTTCCACATGGAAGCCACAAATTCTCATCGCTGAACAGTTGAAAGATACTGCTTGATATTTTACTTAAAACCGTACCGATTTGAGTGACAGAACGAAAAGGTGTCCAGCATTTCCCCTTGCAATGAGCTCGTCCACTGACCTGATCGCCCCTGCCGTTTCACTCTCCGAGTTGGGACCCGCAGCATTTGCCGCATTCCTCGTGAGTCACTCGCACTTCCACGTGTACGTATCTGAGTCTAAGTATATCATGAACTAGGTGAATAATTTTCAGGAACAACTCGAGACTCAGGTAATCCTCATCTTCTGAGTTGTCAAGTCGAAGGTCTAACTCTCGGACGTCGTTCAAACAGCTAGAGGCGGATTTGGTATCGCACACTCCTCGATCTACAGTGTCAATGTCGACTAAGTGCACATCTAAGCTGATTCGCAAGATATCGCCAGACCGCAATAAGATCCACAGCGCCGTCCAGGATATCTGGAATTGTAGAGCTACCGAACTTAATCGAATTGAACAACAACTTCTCTACTGGAGCTCTATGCGGGACAAGATTAATCAAGTGCAGATATACCATTCGCTCAATGTACGATAGTACCATTGTCCACCTCCAGGTTTGCTGATCACGCTCGTAGCATCCTTCAAACTCTTCAAACGCTTCTGGTCTTGTTGCCAATGTACGTCATCCGTTACATGACGGTTTACTGGGGTACAGATCTACATCTAAGCTGGATTCGTTGGCGGAACGGCTCGATGCCTTTCTAGCTCGCTTGAGTCAAGAATCTTCCTTTCTACAGGGATTCAACTTCAACTCCTCTGCCATTCTCCCCAGTTCCGATCCCGATCATCCGGATGATCCCTCCTCCTCTCGTTGGTCCTCGAACTATGATTATAGTTGGGATCGATATCTTACGACGCATCCGTCGTCTGATTCCGAATGGAGCCTGGCTCCGACCTACCATCCCAAACAATCCAACGAAACTTCGTCCATCCACGATTCCAATGTCTTCGACTTCGATCAGCTCAACTTTCAGCCAGCTTTGGTTTCCAGTATCGAGACCACAGACCTGTCCGAATTTCTCGCGCCACTGGACTCTCTCGAAGGTCATTCCGGTACCCAGCATTTTCCAGCTCAGACCTCCGCACCTCTGCCTTCAGACAGGGTTGGCACGTTCCCCCATTCAAACCCATCAGTAGCCACGATGTCGGCGCCTCCGTCGTACTCCACATCCATCCCATCCGCTCAAATTGTGTCGATGCCGAGTCTGGGAAATTCAACCTTGTCGCCATTGGATACACTCCTCGACCAAGGTCTCCCCCAAACCCAACCCTCGGAACCAGGGTTTTCGACTGCTCCAGTCATCCCACAATCCAAGGCAGAAAGCGAAGAAACAAATAGTTGGAAGACTGAAAAGGTGAGCTCATCTACAACTCTTTGCGCTTATGAGAGTAAAAGTTCCCGATACTGTAGGAGATCCGTGATGCCGTCCGTGTTCTGAGTCAATCTCTATGCGGGGTGAAGGTTGACCGGGATCTTGGGCGACACGTTCGAGCAAAAAATTTGCGCACCACACGCGAAGTTGCAACGCAATATGCTGAGGGAAGTACTGGGGCCGTTCCTTCCATCAATCCATTCTGCCCATGCTGGGATGATTTAGGAGGAAAGTGGAACCAAGACTTGGAAATCTGCTTTCTAAACGAGTTCAAGATGCGCCATCCGGCGCTCTATCCAGGGAACGAGTCAGCGATTAGCAATCGCTTTCAGACACGCCTGAGAAGCATGAAGAGGAAATTGCCGAAGGAAGGTATTAACGCAGAGGACTCCGAGTAGTCGCTTTCATATGCATGATGTATTGAATTTGCGGCTATCAGGATCCATGTAACTGTACTCAAACTGTACTGCATCGTTTTGCATGAGATACAATAAGCCTGAGTCCATCAAACCGAACACGGTCAATACATCGTCCAGAAAAGTAAGTCATCGCGACGTCGAGATTCTGAACCCCCCAGTCGCTATTTTAGTGTCCAATTGGCAGCTGTCATTGGTGGAAGCCAAACCAATATTCGTTGAACCCCAGACTTACCTTCAAACACCCATCTAGTTTACGAGAAGGACTGCCGTATCGATATCTAGTAGTATCGTACGGGTCGATTCAGCCTCAGAACGGCTACTGAGCGTTCCGTGGAAGCACTGATCAGAGTCGAAGCTCGAGACTTCGCCAGGTTAGCGAAAATAGTGTGGGCTTCTTATAGTTACTTCCACCAACTTGAAATGGGCGACTCTCTTAACCTGATTTGAGGTGCGACGATGATTGCTGTAGTCGGTCAATGAATATGAGGGAAAGTTGGGAAACAAAGAGTGGTCCCATCAGTGACAAGCACCGGGAGCAAGGCTTATTCAAAACACGCATATCGCAAAGATCTACAACGAAGGTAATAGAGGAATTCTTCTTTCTAGAGCAAGCGAGCGTCACGCCGACCAAGATATACGTAGAGCATCCATCGGATCGGCCAACAGTCTTCATAAACATGCAACGAGAACTTTCTTGATGCCTACAATGTACTGAGTACCCAGCTAGACATGACTGGGAAGCGCGCCAAACCTTCCGACACAGTTTCCTCAACTTTTTACCTTCTTGTTCACAGTAGGGAATACTAAGGTTCAGGTTTCTTTTTGCCAATTGGTGGACGTATGCCTTAGACAGCATGTCCGTGAGCATGTGGGTAATTTAACTAAAAGAGAATAACCTCGACGATCTCGAATGCATGTCTCGTCCAATTGTATTCGTGAATCAGAGTTCGCTTGAGACGGTATGCATCCGCAGATAAGTAGTGGGGCTGTGGAATGAAGGTTTTCGATCGATTTCTTGGACCTGCCTGTTATTGGAAATTGTGCCTCGGTTTCCTTGAAGGTAGAATCAAATAATAATAATAAAACTGACGACAAAGTTCCCTCGTCTGTGCCCCGCTTCCGTGTCGACAATGCTGGCAGTGAATGGCCAGCATACCTTGCAAGGGTCAGAAATCACCTGTGGCTTTGTAAAATGAGAGACCTGAGTATATCCCAGACGCTGAGTATGATCATGGTGGCAGCAAGGCATCCGGGGCGGGGAATGAAGTATATTACAGGTGCTGCACTGAGTCGGGCACACCAAGTCCGGACTCTGAGGAAGGGCTGAGACAAAATTGCTCTCCGAATGAAACAAATTCGCACCTCGACGAGTCCCTTGCAATCATTCATCAAGTTCAAAAGCTTAGAGGCTATTCTCAATTTTTGTTTCTCATACGAGTGAAATAGATCGACCTTGGCCTTGAGAAATGCAAGTTCGGCTTCCGTTCGTTCAACCCGCGCTGTTGCACGACTCGACTAGAGAAGTGTGAGTAAGACAATCTCCATAACATGCTCCCGGAAACTCGCGTGGTCAGAAAGAACTGGACGCATATCGGCACCAGGTGAAACGGCTTCGGAACCACTTTGACTCGAAGGTCTCTGCAGATATTGAGACTGGGGATAAGAGCCATCGTTCTCGAACTTACTGTGTCGTGCGATGTACTCTCGGGTTCTGCAGTCGATCGCGAAGTTGGGCGAACAATGTCCGACTGGAATCAATGCATATGAGAACCACGTAGTCGACGCGGAAAAATGGGGAGTGAACTCACAAGTACCTCCGAAGTACGCGTATGATAGGCGAGCTGAGATTCACGATCCATTTGCTGGAAGGAGGCTCGTTGTATACGATAGTTCCAAGTCCGCCGTACTTATATATATATCCCACGGGTAAAACCAGCTTTTGACAACGACTGAGTCAAAGTAGATAGAAAAAAGTGCATGCAGAAAATTCGAAACTTAACTTTGTTTGCCAATGTCAATGGGTGACTTCCCGTAAGGTAAATTTACTCCACCAGAATATTTCGAGACAGCTGTCGGGACCCCGTCACTCTTCGCACCCAAATCGAGCGAAGATTTAGACCGCATCAGTTGAATATAATAAAGTTTGGATGGGGGGTCGGCACCCCTCCACTAGATTTCAAGACCCAAAAATAATTCTCCAGACACTTTTTGACACCCCATCAGGTCCTGCAACCTCTCTCCCGCAAACAGGGCAGTCACGCACCTGGTAGATTTGTTTTGCGATGAAAATATCGCCAGTCTGATTGCATCACTGGCACTCTCAAACAACCTCAGAAATTGGGCCACCATAAATTTATCTTACGGGAAGTCACCCAATAATTTCCAAGGGGAGTAGAAAGTTTAGACGTGCTGATAACTTGACTCAGAAACGAAGTAAGACGCGATTTCGGACCTTGAATCGCTTCTGGGGAGGAATCCGAACAACCTCTGAATTGCCTGGACCGTGGCAGTGGACGGCCTTTCGATGCCCAAACTACCCATCAAATTGTTGGTGAGTCTTTCTCCGGTGATAAGATAGTTTGGATTTTTTTTCTCGGTTTCAGAGGAAGTGATTGAGAGAGGGAACGCCCGGCTAGGAATCGGATGGCCCGGGATGGGGAAGGGAAGGAAACGGGACCCGATTCTAGTACTCGCCGAGGCAACCAAGCGCGAGAGATCTAGATTAGGGATGGGTGGTGCAAGAAAATTTTGGTGTTGTCCCAATACGCTACCGCCAATTGATGCTGGCGCTCCGTTACCTCGGCTACTTGGTTGGTCTGACGCCGGGGCACTATGCCCGTGCGGCTCTCGAAGATTCTTTTCAGTCGTTCCTCAGTGGAGGTCAAGGTTATTGGACGGACCTTGTCTATGTACGCTCTCCAGCAGCTCGAATATCCCGTACCTCTGCCTCCCCTCGACTCTCTGTCTCCTGCTATGTGTTCTGACCTCAGAAAGGCAGTCTACCAATGCGAAGCTTCGACAGCCAAATTGACAATTCAACCCGGCTATCTATTGCACGGGCGCCGCGAGCCATTCAAAGATGAGTCGCCTAAGAAGGTGACAGCAGTGTTGCGGCACTATCTTGATGTCGTGGTGAATGCGTCGCATCGCCGGTCCATAACTCGTCTTCTGCTTAGCCAGCACCCCCTTGCTATTGAGAGAATGCGCTATAAACAGCGCTACCATCGTGTGCTTGTCCCACGCGATGAGAGGGTTTGCCGGTTTGGCTGGCGGGTTGTCGAGTCCGTTGAGCATGCATTGCTCTTCTGTCGTGGTGAGGTGGAGCTGGTAGAGTGGGGCTGGCCGACGCCGTGCCTCAACAAGCTAATGCTATTCTGAATGTCGGGCTATGGATCGGAACAACTCTTCTGCGTAAACTCATCTTCAGTCGAGACTCTGTCTGTCAGGTTGCAAAGATGGCGCCCAAGATTTTCAAGATTTTTGCGGAGGAACCGATGACCGGACGGTACAAGGACGGTACGTAGATGTGTTCGGTTCGAGTTCAGTAAATCTCTCTAGCTGCCTTTTCATTGTCGGGGATCTACCGCCTCTTGAAGGTGAGCTCGTCAACGAGGATGGATTGGTGGTGTAGTACAGTACATACATATACTAGCCGATGTATTGCTTGCTACAACCCGGCACGTTCCAAAACGGGACCACGCTGGGCTTAATATTATCCTGAGTCTTATCCTTGACGCGAGGCACGAGCGGCTCATATCAGAGGCCAAGCAAAGATATCTAGAGGGAGAGTCTTGGGAAGACGTGACACTGACAGTGACACCGACACGCCGGCGAGTATAGGCGAGCGTGATTCGTCATTATGATTGTGTCACTTTCGCGCTGGCTCTCCGTCAGGTCTCCAACTCTCTCGCCGTTTATCTCGTTCGCGTCGCCCACCAGTGGCGCCACCATCTCACGCGCGCCTTTCCTTCCGCGCCGTCCTCAGGGATTGTCTCAGCTCTCACCCATATGGCCGTCATATGAATATCAGCCTCCAGTGACACTCAAAATCGACGTTTTCGAGCCCATCGACGACCATAGACAAGCAACAAGCTGCGGTTTACCGCCGCTCCTTTGTCACCCTCTCGAATCTATGGACTACCTGTCAGACAGTGCTTGAGGTTGTACGGACGATGCCTGGCGGAAGACCATAGTCTCGAAATCCTGAAATCCATCATGACGCGGATTCTCTTCCTTTCTTCCTGTGATCCTTCCCCGCTTTTCTTTTTCCCCTCTTCTGCTATTGCTGTGACTTGTCGCTCTTCAGGTGGCCGTCTCACGAGCCCGAGAGAGTGTTGCGAGCGCGGTCACGCGGCTCGGTTGCCTTCTCGGAGGGCGAATTCGCGAGCTGCTAGATAGGTGCGCTGGGGCGGATCCTCAGAACCGGCAACCCGTACGCCACCTCGTGCGACGGCAACGCATCCGCCACGTTCTACTGATGAGTAGCATTCTCATTCTCACTCTGCGTTCTGTCACTTCCTTTTCCTTTATCCCTCCCCGCCTTCACATGCATACATCGGACCCGCAGCATCGTGCTTTGCGTCTGCATCACCGCAACGTCTCAATACGTTTCAACTTTTGAGGTTGGGCATCATGTCCACCCCAATCTGGGCAGCCGCCGCACGAATGGCTGGCTTGGACATTGAGAGCACACACGCGACACAGTTGCATGCTGTCAATTATGCACCAGACATTTGCCTTGATAATGATTAGTCGGGCGCGACTGCAGCCTGCTTTGAAATTCGTTGATCCAACGCGATGCATTTATCTTTACGCCTGCCTCCACCTTCATCGGTTGAGCGTATATCTGACCTTCAGATGATGGAGCTGACGCATCTTGTCATGGTCGTCGTCAACTATAATCCATATTACACTCGCCTTTTCTTTTTTTTCCATGCACATGACATGTAGTCGCATGCCGGTCACAGTCGATGCGTTATCTTACCCTCGAACGACGACGCGCACACCTTATCCCATCCTCATCTTGTCATCTTGATTCTTTGACTCCGTTTGAGCCGATGCTTGCAAATTGAAGTATTGCACTCAGCGCTTCTACCAAATTCAATTCCACCCCCTCGAGCCCCACAACACAATCACTCCAGCATAGATTGGGTTCATCCACAACCTCAAGGAGGATGCGGCTGAGTTGGTCGA
This sequence comes from Favolaschia claudopus, assembly GCA_037176885.1. NCBI lineage: Eukaryota > Fungi > Basidiomycota > Agaricomycetes > Agaricales > Mycenaceae > Favolaschia > Favolaschia claudopus. The sequence continues at coordinate 34,617 of JAWWNJ010000132.1, forward strand.
TCTTACCTCAATTCTTTTCGAAGTTTTTGTACATGGACCGTTGGGCCGATCCCCGCGCTGTCCTTCTTTTGTTTCTTCCCGACAACGTTGTATCCATCCAGCCCTTCGTCGGGTTCAGCAACATCGGTGAATGTCCTTGATATGACGGCTTCCGGTCTCCCGAGGGCCAACCAGTCTTCAACCTGGCTAACACCTCCTTTCGCTCCATGCTTGTCCGCCTCCTCCGCCTGCGTCGCATGGTACATGTCCGTCTTCACTGGGTCCCAGCTCATACGGGCTTTTAAGAGGTATTGATGCAGCTAAGGTCGAGGAATTAGTCTTGGAAGACTGCCTGGCTCTCACTCTGACTTCTCTAGTCGAAGCGGTCATGAGCCGGTCCTGGAATTTGTGCCCAGCATACAAGAGCATACACCGCCTCCCGCGACAACCGTATGTTTCGTGCTGCATGACCCAATGAATTGAAAAGAGGTCAATAAATTAACAAGAGGTCAATAAATTAACGAAGAATCCTAGAAATTGGGGCAAGAACTGACACTCGCTGCAAAAGCGCGCGAGCTCGGTGGCTTTCACCTTAATGATGACGGATGACTTGAGCGTGCGGAGGGAGGTGAACATGGTGAGCGAGGGAAGCGTTGCCAAAAAAATTGTTTTTGGTCCTTCTATGCATCTACACTATTGTTCCACTGTATTCAGGACATTCCCTTGTATTCAGAGTATAATTGTAGTCTGTATCACTGCTGATTTTCATGTGGGACACTATCGATTGTGTGTCCAGTATACTTAGGTACATATACGCGAGTAAGTAACACTGAGAGATGACATGATACACGAACAGATACTGATTCAAGCAGCAACCATACCCTTGGTCATCTCCCTTGCTGCCTTCTTTGCACTCCGCATTTGCTGACGGTTGTGCTCTTTTTCTCGTTTGAGTGGCTTCTCCTTGCGTTGTCGTGCCTTCCGTGCCCGATGCTTTTGGCGTTGTGTGTCAAGCAGTGGTTTCTCAGGCAAAGTCCATTTAATGTTCAGTGGCTTCGACCCACTTCTGCAGGTAGGGCCTGCGAAAGCGATAAATCAAATTCCTACATGCAGTGATGAAAAAAAATTATCCTACATGTAATTCCATCCTGCTCAATGGTTGGCTTCAGTTTGTCGTATTTGCTCCATTGCATCAAACAATCCTGAGTTGAAACAAGTTCAGTTAAAATAGATCAGTCAGGTTAAGTTTTACTCACCAGATGGTAAAGAGTATGTTTGCATGGGCAGCTGAGTACGATGTCGACAGCTTCCTCTCCTCGGTCTTTACAAATCTTGAAAATTATGTACAGCTAGCGAAGCAAGAGAAAAAAAGAGACGAACAGCACATGGTTGGTTTGCTAGAGAATCTTGTTTCCACCCCCATTCACTCTTCACACGGCGAAACAGGGCCTCTCTGGTCTGAGGAGCGGGAACACAATATATGGATGGTTTGAAGTACGCTAACACTTCCTGTAATTCGATCAATTTCCTCGTCCGCAATTTTGAGTGTAAGGCACGTACCTGCGCTCTGCGAGCATGTGACAGGTTGTTTTGTACAGGGGCGGCGGTGAGTGCAAATCGTTTTCGGAATGAGCTAAGTTGCGCTTGACGTTGAGCTTCCTGAGGACTATACGGCGGGGAGTCTAGCAGTATAATGTCATCGTTGTCGGACGGCGGGGAGTCGAGGATTATAATGTCGTCGTTGTCGGACGGTAGGGAGTCGAGGTCTATAATGCTGTCGTCGGACGGCTGCGAGCCAGGTTAGCGGAATGCGCAACTTGATAGGACACACCGACCATAAGTAACTGTACTATCAATCTAGTGTCTGCAGCTTGATGTGAGCTGAGGCTATGCGAGCTTGCGAGCGGGGCGCTCAGTGGGAGAGATAAGGTAGTGGAAGTAAATATATATTAGTTTTGCAGTCGCTCTCAAACCCCATTTTCCCACGTTTACGTGATCATTCAGCTTTCACTAAGTACTTCTCCACTCTCATCGTGTATTGTACCAGCAACTCCTCCCGTTCTACCGGTACCACCAATTTTCGTGTTTTCTCGCGCCTTTTGACTCTCCCAGCATCATGACCTTCGTTACTGGCCTGCCGCTCCCGCTTCCTGCGAATTTTGACTTCCAAGCTTGGCTTGCACAACCCTCTGACATCGCAGTCCCCGCTGGCATGAAACTTCAAAAGCGTAATTCGTTCAACCACGATTTTGAAGCCCATAATCGCATCAGCATCTGAAAAACACGAATTTACCAAATGGCACTAGGCGACGGCACTATCACCCCCACGATGGATGTCGGCGCAAAACTAAAAGCTTTATTCCGCTATACTTTTGAAGAGATGGAGGAGATGCTTTTTCCTGAAAACGAACGCATTGTGCGGCCGATTCCCCTCGCTCTCGCCGAAATCTTGTACAAGGAGCACGAAAAGACTAAAAAAGAAGCGGAAAAAAGAAAAAGGAGAAACCGAAGGACATGCTTTCCTCTCTCGAGGGTAAGATGGTAATGTCTAATATCACACAACCCAATTCCATCACCCGTCCTCCCGTCCGCGTTCCGGATATCTTTCTGGCGTGCATTCTTCCTCCTTTCTGGTTTACCGACGAACGTGTACGCTTTGCAACGGAACGACCAGGCGAGATACCCACCAAAAAACACGCACCACTCGACAATCCATCTGCAGACAAGATTCTCCTCGTCGACATCCCGAAACTTTCCGCCGTTGGGGCAACGACGAATCGACCGAAGGTTACTGGCCGAAGGAATTACCGTTCACACCTGGGTCCAGTCTTTGGAAAACTTTGGCAATGTCATCAACTGCCTCAGCGCTGCTCCGGACGCCGCTTACCCTCATTCTTACGGCGTGAATTCTGTTAAGCACCGCTCCTTCTTTCTAAATCTGAACGACTTCGACGCAGACTTTACTGACTGGTATCAAGAAGAAACTGCGTAACGAACTTCTCAATGGCACAGCTTTCGATGTCTCGTATTGGACGGCCCAGGTCAGCGACGTCGTGAACACCGTCAAGCCGCTCGCATGGTGCACTCGGGTGCGGCGATCATCCCCAGCAGGAGATCGCAGGATCTGCGTTTCTCTCGGCCCTCTGACAGCACACCGACATACAGCGGCTCCTCCTCTAGTACCCAGAAACATCAGCGGACTTCTCACAACGAAGATTCGCCTCGCTCCTTTCGGGATTCCTCCTTTCGCGCGCGCGAGCGGGATAACGGTTGGCAGTCCCGCGAACAGTTCCAGCGACGCGCCTCCACCTGTCTTGTCTGCACCGGAGTCCATACCACCAAGGAACAACCCCGCAATCAGACCGATTTCAAGGACCGGAAGCCGTGTTTCTTAGTACATGATGGAAAGGAATTGCGCACCTTACGAGACCACAAGTCTTTATGTATCAACTACAACCTCGGGCACCCTTGTGACAGCAGCAAGCACCCCGGCGGGCGAGGTCATGTCTGCAGGCGGAAAAGACCATCCCACCCTCCCCGGCAACCCACAATGCCCTCGATTCCGAGACGGCTCCTTCATCCTCTAACGAACCTGCTGATGATGAATTTCTTGGCCCTCATCTACTAGGCGCTGCAAACTCCCTCCATTACCCCGGCTTCCGTCTGTTATTCGTCTCCCGGCGTCCGACCCTGCTGATCCAAATCTTGACGAAATCTTCACGTGCGTTGTCCAGCCTTACAATATATCTGCATTCGAGACCTTACTCACCAAGCACTCGCTCACAGACCGCTACCCGCATCTCGTAAACAATCTGAGACAAGGTTTCCCGCTGAGCCAACTACCTGCACTCGAAACCACGATTATTTTGCCCAATCACCCTTCCGTTTTAGAACATCATGAAGCCGTCGAGGAATACCTGGCCGAGAAACTCGAAAAGGGTAGGATGCATATGTCCGGTTTCTTCTCACGCGAGCAGATGGAACACATTTGCCGAGGACCGTTCTAATCCTCGCCGCTCATTGTCGCTCTGCAAGATCAAGATCCCGATCTTCTTCCACCTAAGAAACGTGTCTGCCTCAATCTCTCCAAATCTGACAAGCGTTCCGGTTTTCCTGTGGTAAACGACCTCATCGACAAGGACGACTTCCCCACAAAATTCGACTTTGTCTTGGACGTGGCGGCCGTGGTGAGTCTACGTTTCTGCTTATTGACTGACACTTTCCTTCTTTCTTCTACAAGGAACGCTGTTTTCTCGCTTGCCCATGTTTTTGGCCTCGCCTCCGCACTTTTGTGCATGGCAGTTGCCTTCGCGCTCACGCGCTTGCCTTTGCACGCCTGTGCATGCCTCTCGCTCCGCGCTTATGTGCTTGCCTACTTTCTGCCTCCGCGCAATGGCGCTCACCTCTGCCTTCCCCTTCAGGGGCTACCACACTTGTCTACTTTGCTTTGACTCTATGGCGCTGGGCTCCGCACCCGAGTGTTCAAGCTATTCCAGATTGCAGCCGCTCCCAACGGGACGTAAGCCTGTCCTTCTGACATCAAATCATTTCACCGCACTTGCCCAGTTCTCCCCGACCACAAACCTTTTCTTATTGTTTCCCTCGATTCTCATTTCTTTATCGACCACTGCGTCCAATCGGCGCCGGACCAGCAAGCAGCAATGCTGGTCAGATCTGTCAAGCAACGATTAACATCTTGAGAACTGAAAAAAGGACGACACCGCAACGTTTGGCTACGAAGACGATTTGGGCGTTCTACGCTTTCCCAACGGCATTGGCCCGGCGAGCGACGGTGATTTCAACTACCGCTTCGACCCCTCATCCTGTTTAGCCCTCATGGACGGCCTCAACGTGCCGTGGCACGAGGACAACATGGTCTTCTTGAGTTCCACTGGAACCTGAAGCTTCGTCGAGTCTTTTTACATAGGTGAAATGGTTGAACGAAAATCATCATTGGGCGAAGGTGGGCGTTTCTTAACCTGTTCACGGGCGGTCCCGCATGACGGATTTAAATTCTTAAATTACAGGTCCGACGCGTTTTACGCTGTAACGGTAAGAGATGTCGTTGTGCGCGCTGTCAGATCTGAAACCGCATACCAGGCATACTCCACCCTCAATTACCATTTTATCGCTGCGGGTGAGACTGAGGAGCCAGCGAAGATATACATCTGGAGGAATATACATCTGGAGGAGACCTGTTCGCATTTAGTCCATATCGATATATTCCTGACTTATTGTATCTTAGACCCAGAAGCGAGCGGCCGAAAATCGCACAATCCAGAGACTGGAAGCGGATAAAAATATTGTCGCTAATCAAGCAGCTAAAAAGGCAAGAGAAGGAAAGGCTGAATGCCAGGGAAGCTCTCTTGCATCGTACAAACAAGCATGATTTCATCTCTTGGAATTTTGTGGGCTTTCTCTTTCTTCTCGGTATCCTTTTGTAGTTTCGCACTCTCAATGAGCAGCCCTGCCTTCATGACATTCACAAAGACCCTTTTTATACGATCCCAAGCTTCCTCGGATGCAAGTCGGATAACTGAGAGAGTTCTTTGCTGAGCGGTGAGGCAGAGCCCAAACCGTGACTCTGATTGAGGAGAAAATTTGGCGCTACGGGTAAAGAATTGTGAAAGGGAAATTTTGTGTTTTCTTAATCATGACAGTCTGCACTCATTGTGCATAGCTCCGAAGCGGTGCCAGGATTCAAATTGGGTCCCCCGCCCCAATGAACAAGTTGCGCTGCGAATACTTAATTGGGTCGATTCCAGCTGGGAAAGACGAGCTTCGAGTCCTGACGCGTACGCCTGACGCCTGAGCCACGCGCTGAGCTTACGTACATATCCCGGACTTTAATTTTTTCGGCCTCGGGTGCGACTGAACTCGAACATGTGTGACACTGTGACTGTCGTTCCTTCGCTTCCGCTTCCGAGTTTCTGCCCGCTATCCCAGAGTTTCACTCTGATATTCTCAACTATGTGCATGCTTCCCCTTCAATATAACTCTCCTAACCAGCTCGGCGTTTGTATCCAGCCTCGCAGCATTCGAGGTCGCCGCACCATCTCATCCCCTCAGCTTTCTTTCGTCTATACCTTGTCGCCTTCCGCCGCGAGTTTCGGTGTGATTGCGTGGTTCAACCACCACATTTGGAACGCAGCGGTTCTGACAAGTGCAACCACTCTGACGCTCTCACTGCTCAATCTCTACGCGGGGCTCGGTGTGCATGAGCGGTCCAACCGCCACATCGTTTTGGCTCCATTTGCCCCTACTCCATCGGGACGCCGCTGCTTGCTGACGAGGTTGATGCCTCTATCATTGCAAGAGCTGCCAATCTTCAACAATTCACTGGCCGACTAAACTCGTCACAACATATCTTCCGCTGCCGGTCTCGGTGTGATCACCGTTCAGCCGCTGCAAATCGAGACTCGTCAATCATAATGGCACCAGCTGCTCTGATCCACGTGCCATGCTACATAAGAGCGGTCTATAGCATCAACTTGCCGGCCGCTCAAACCCGCCGCAACGTATCGTAGTCCCTCTTGGCTGCAACGGTCTGCTCCCCGCTGATCTAGTTCTCGTCGAAGAGCGACGACACCTCTCTGTTGCAAGGTTTGTGCTCTCACCGCATGTACCTGTCTCCCTTTAACGATCGACAGGATGTGCATTCAACAAATTGGTTTCATTCCAGATTGAATTATTTTTCAATTCGCATGGGGGCCCTGCCGATCCGCTCACGGTACCCATCAGCTCCCTGGAAGCAATTGCGCCTCTACACCGCGAGCCAAGTTTGACTCCAACCGAGCTTGCCGTGCCTGTCAGCCAACTAACTGCGGATACTGGGTCTGAGACAACTCCCCACTCACTGCTCGCCCCATGCGCGTGTAGACGCTTGCTTCCTTCAAGGCTAAGGCGCGTACTGCGTCGTCTACTGCGGCAAAGAAATCAACCCGCAAGAAGAGTATCATCGCCGCGACTTCGTCTACGGCGAGCAACGGGTCTATTCTATTCTGAGCGCGGAATCTACGCTCGCCTCTGTTGTTGCTCCCTCTGACGCCGATCTGTATATATATATATTTTCGGGCTGGCGCGGCTTACCGAGCGTGCCAACATTCTCGTCAACGTTCCCGCTCGAGTCTCCGCGCTCAGCGCTGATATTGTCCAACTATGTGGCGGGCTCGATGCGTTGGGGTCTTGTGGAGTTGCTGCTTCCGTCCCGGACGACGATGTCATGCCTGACCCCTGCCCACTTCAGCCGATTGCCCCGTCGACGGTTCCGCCGTCCGCCATTACGCCATTTGCCTCTGCGGGGCCGGCAACTATCCAATCACGGCAATTGCGCCAGTTTCGCCTCCCGAATTCGTCCCCACTTCATACCTGCCGGCGCAGGGCGGCTTTGCTCCCCCTTTGTCTCAATCGTATGCACCTGCGGGTCGTGTCGAGGTGCATGGTGCGAACGCCTCCGTCGCTCACACCTTCAACCCCATGTACGGCGACGGACAGAGCACGCTCGCGGGCGCTCCGCGGCTCCAGATTGAATTGTTTTAAATTTCATGGACGTCGGGGTATAATCGAATAAAGAACACGATATTCATAGAATGACCGGTTGCCTAGTCTCCACCAAACCCCCCTATACAGTCCAGTTGATAATCGCCAATCATCCAACCCAGCGCCAACAAGAGGAGAATTCCGTGACTTGGCTTCGCGGTATCTTTCTCGAGGGCGAAGACCTCACGGCAAGATCGAAGTCCAGGATTGTATAGATGCCCAAAATGAATGTCAGCGCCTGCCACACACGATTGCGGTCATCTCAGAGCGTCAGACTCTACGCTCCAGCTGAATAAAGCAAGTCCCACAGATATCCTAGAATGCACGTCCTAACGTTGATTCAAGAGCAGCAGCAGCGGATCCCGCCACGGGCATGAAAGCGCTACGTTTCGGCATAGTTAACGGCTAGGAAAGCTCTATCACATTGTGATGAAGGGCTTTCTCGTCCCGTTCTACCTCGTTCTACACGAAGCTCGGCATCGACGATACGTGTTTCGACAACGAGTCCGTCTCTGTCATCTCCAAGCCCCTCATCGCGCTCTACCCAACATGGGCTCAACCGCAGTCGTCGATCCCGAACAGCTCACCGACCAATCCCGACATTAGCGCGACTTTGATCCACACTAGCTACAGACGGACGTGAAGAGCTCTCTCAAAACTTTACTCTCCTTGACCCTGTTGCAGATTAAAGCGCCTCTGTTGAGACTCGCATTGATGGTGCCTTTCTTGACACACCGACCCCCTCCCGTTCCAAAATTTCTCGTTGGATGGGCGCCGTGAGCGCCACCGGCTCCCAACAACCTAGATCTCAATTTGTCCCCCTGCACCCGGCTCACCCGTCGCCATCCCCATCCTCCCGCACCTCTAACCGGTCCTCCTCTACGTCCATTTTCTACCCTCTCGCAACTCCGGCCGCCGCTCCCAATTTTTTCCGCTCATGAGACCTCGCTGACGCCGTCGAACCTTTCGTTCGTACCAGCAGCTGACTGTCAGCCGTACATAGCGGAAATATATCGACCAGCGGACTGTGGATTTGTTGACCCTGGACAGTCGCATGGTATCAAGGAGCTTGTATGGCAAGCCAGACTTCGAGGTGGCATGGATTTCTTTTCTCCTACACCGAAACCCTCGTCCGAAAAACATCTTGCGCCTGTGCGCATGCGCTCTCCCTCCAAACTCAAACCTCCTGGGTAACGGGTTCGGTTCCCTACTCATGTATGACTGCCTCGTTTTGATTCAATTTTTTTGCCATTTTTGTTTCAGACCAGGCGGCTTCTACGCTGGACTCAAATGTTTTGGACTGGGCTGACCTATCGCCCGGGGTGTGACATCTTCGAATTCGTTCGCCGGGATGTGATGACACAGCCACTCCCCGGTCTGGTCGTTTTTCATTATCAGAGCCTGTCGTCATACCATGATTTGCAAAGATTCAAAACATCGGCTTGCGAAGAACGGGGAACGTTAGACTAGTTACTTTGAGAGAGGAGGAACGTCCTTTCGAGCTTTTGATCTGAAATCTGAAGCTCAGCGTGTCGAGAGGCGCCCATTTGTAGCGATTGTTGGAATGTTGGCCGGGGTAAGGTGTGATTGTGTTTCCTGTGATTCTTCACTTTCCGTAATGACCCAGTTTACAAAGCTCAATCCTCCAAGATCTGGTTGGAGAGCTGCATTGGGCGCTGGGTCAGGTGGGCTCAATCTAGCATTTGCATACATTTTTTGTTCCTGAGAGATCTCAATTAGATTTTTGGGCACGTCCTACGAATTTTGGGTCCAAACACGTCTTTACATGAGAAAGGACAAATGTGGAGTCCGCTTTCTTCTCTCTTCTCTCTTCTAAGAACTCATGTAGTTGGATATTGTACTGTACAGTAGATAAGGTGGCGAGCTCGACGAATCTGGGGCTTGCAGTTCTGTCGGTTACAAGCACCCATTCTGGAGCCCGCGTCTGAACATTTGTTCCAGGCCCTTATGCCGTTGGCTCTGTAAGTTTTGGATGCCCGTCGAGTGACACGTACTTGCTGATTCTTGATCAGACCGCACGCCTTTTTTTGCATCAGCCTGAATCTTTTGCGGTCTCGTAACCGTTTAGCTGCCACCCGGATGTTTTACGCTTGTTGAAGATATCCGTCCCAAACCCGTGAGGTATATGCGTACTTATCATATCCGGTGCGATTCACCTTCCTTCCCTATGAAGGCCGTTTCCATGGACTGGAACCGGGTTGAGATTGCGCTGGGGGTGACTCAGCCCTGGAAGTGCCCTGGAAGAATCACGGTTCCTGGCGTTTCAGACACACCTGCTGACGACGTCCAAGAATTAACCATTCGACCCACTCAACAAAGCCGAACATCCTTCCTAATCCTAGAATTTGAACTCGGAGTACCGCTGTCCTCCTATTCTCATTCGTATAGCGGCTCCCTTCAATCAGAACCTCCTCGCCTCGCCCCCCAATGCCACACGTTGTCGCAAAGATTTCGTCCTCACCCCGCGCTTAGCCTTTCATGATCAGCAGCCCCCTCTCGTTCGCCTCCCATACTCTAGAAATAGCCAGCCTTGCACATCTTAACACTCCTTCGCGGTCCCCACATGCTTTTTTGCCGTCGATTTTTGCGTATATCGTCCTTTTCGCGTTTTGTAAACATCTGCCGGCAGTATACGTACCTCAGTACAGTCCGATCTCGCCTAACATGTACTCGCCTACGTCGCCCTTCGCTATATCGCCGTTCTGCTGCTCGTAGTCCGACATCGCCAACGTGCCACTTAGGTACCCCATGATCCTACCTTCACAATCCGACATCGTCACGATACTCGCTAACAAGTGCGTCCTTCAGTCCTCCGTGCCGGCGGTGTACGTTGTGTGTTCGTCATTACTTCCTTTATTCACTATTTTTCAGACTCTCCAATCAAGTTTCCCGTTCTTAAAGATTTCCTTCACTAATCTGTCTTGCTTTTCCTCCCCAGCATGTAAGTCCAAGATTCGCCCTTTCCATATCTCTATTGCTGGTCCTCCCGCAGCGCTAACGTAGCTGTCGCCCTCGTCGCCAAAATATTCGCCAACCTTCCCATCTGTCAGTCTTACCTACTCGCTATCTGCTGCTCTGTCAAGGTTTTCCGAGGTCGAGGGAGTTCATGTTCCATGCGGAGAGGATTCATTGTCCTCCACCACTTCGGATAGTTCGGATACAAACTCGATAGAATCTTATCCATGGCCGTCCGCTAATCGCCATTGCTCTCATGTCTGAATCCCGATACTCGAGTTTTTAAACCTTTACAGTCACATAGATGGTATGTAGCTTTTGTATGTTATGAAATACTTCAATACATGATCGCCTTGTTTTGTTGGATGTTGCGTACAGTATGAGTCCGGTAATCTGCGGTAATTTGGGTCCAAGTGCTAGGAAAGAAATCAGTCTAAGCCAGGAAATTGGTCTGAGCAAGGTTATTTTGGGGAATCGGCAGGGAATTAGAGGTAAATGAGGGGGAATTGCCGCCTTTCCTGATGCTGCATACCCTGATATCCCCTCTCAAAGCCTCCCTTCTATCCCATCACTTCCTTCTGTATCGCCGTCGTATTTCCCCTATACATTTTCATCCTCCCCTACAGTCCGTTCCACCTTGCTATGCCCTCACGTTCATGCCCCTCCACCTCGTCGACAGGTGTCACATAGCTTACCATGGTGCACATCTGGTGGAGGAAGCAGTGTTCCACATGTGCATGTTCTCCATGCCAGCATGTCATGCGTATTACTGGGAGCAGAGTTATCACCAGGAACCCTGCGACGGCGGAGAGTGCAGTGAGATGGTTGCGTAAATGTAAATTCTGAACGACGCCGGCGTTTGTTGGGAGGTTGGACGGAGGACGAGGCAGCGATGGTTGGCGATTTAGCTATATCGAGCTCCCGACCGTATTCCATGTCGCACGACGACTGCTGCTCAGCCTGTGCCCCATTTCCATCTCTAATTGCTTTCTGGAATTCGGCAAAGATCTTCCTCATTTCGGGCGAAGGATCATACTCTTCCTCCTTGATGCCGCCAGACTCGAGCTTGACATGAACGTCGACATCGCTCTCCTCCTCTTTCTTGACGCCTGCGCCGAATGGAATATCTAAATTAATCAAGTCAGTCATTCAGCAATTGGTATATGTAAACAGCAGAAGCAAACCAGACTCGAGCTGGACATGAACGCCGACATCGCTCTCCTCCTCTTTCTTGACGCCTGCGCCGAATGGAATGGACGGAACAAGTTCTCGAAACACTTCTTCTGCGTCTGCCTCTAAATTAATCAAGCAGTCATTCAGCAGTTGGCGTATGTAAACAGCAGAAGCAAACCTTCTTCGTAGGGATCTCGTTTCATGCGCTGTTGGTCAGCGATATTCGGAAATAGAACTTGTGTAGTCGGAAAGTGAGAGGGGCGCTCCTAAGGCTGGAACGCAAACTACGGTCCGGCATAAATGGTTTAGTCGATTCATAGGGCACAGGGTAGACAGACACACCTCTGCCAGGGGGGCTGCGTGCTCTACAACAACCGCAGGTACGAGCAATTTTTTGTTGTAGCGTCACAGCGTCTATGAGAGATTATACGTGCTCCGAGTAAATGAAGCCCGTTTTGTGGAGGGATTGCATAAATTGTGTGTGAGTCGGGCAGGCGATTGACGGTGGATCCGGCAGTCCAATTCTGATCGCGCAGAGTTTCAATGAATCTAGGGTAGCCAAACACGTAGCAACAACGCGTTTGGGTGTCACGATCCGCCTCTATCCAGGCGGGAGCTCGTCATGGACATGCTCAGGCAGAGCCAGGCACAGCAGGGGTCCAGTACAGTTCATAGGAATGCCAGTGGAATGATTTGGCGGCGTCGTCGAACTCGATCACCCCTTAGGTGCGATCACCACCTTCGGTGACCTGAACGTGCCCCTTGCCCCCGTTGCAATATCACCCAAGAAAACCTTCCCAATCTCGGCACGCCTGTCGACGCCGTAGTCAGAGCTAGTCAGAGCAGACGAAATTCGTCGCGATGACACACCTCAACGCCAGAAGGTCCCAATTTTTTTTTACGAGCTTCGTGCCTCTGATCTGCGCGAAACGGCGGTCCTTTAATAATTGAGCCAGGGTTTGGAAATTGCTTGCGAGAGATGGTTGAACGCAAAGTTGGGACGCAAAGATCGGATGCAAGTCGTGCTCCAACTTCGTCCCAACTTCACTTTCCGACTTCGCAAGTTGGGTTTTCGAGTTGGGACGAAATCGAGATATCTGGCACGCCCTATTATTTCTACTACGTTTAGGAAAATTGAATAAAAACAAAGAGTCTAAAAAAGAGAGAATTATGAAGGTCAGGTCGTCTGCCTCTCCTTCAACGCCGGCTAGCCCTGAACAGGAGCGGTCCATTCGTGCATAAAGCGATGAAGTTCCGCCTATACCTCAACGTACCGATTCCACCTCATCGAAAGGCCTTGAGGCGTCTCGTGCTCTCCTCTCATATCCTCCCCGTCGAAATCCTGCGATACAAGGGATACAAGGTGGAGATTGACGGATTCCCATGACAACTGACTCGGTCGGTTTTAGCGACTGGGCGTTGAAACTGAATGGTACGCGACGCTCCAATGCACAGAACCTCGTACTTCGATTCGAGTTTCTTCTCTGAGTTTTTTTAGCCTACAACATGAATGGACCTCGGACGAGAGCTGCTTGCGGGATTTGATACTTACAGAGTAGCGGCTCTGAGGTGATACGGCGTGTGGACGTGTATGAGGTTTTGAGCATTTATTCGGCGAGACCAAGGTTCGGGATGGCGGTACCACTCTTTGGAATGACAGAATGACAATGGTTTTTCAATCTCACATCTTGCTCAAACGACTATGCGACCTTGATGTTTCTCTGCCATCTTCGGTAGACACCGGTATTTTTGAAAATTTTGTACTTCAAGTGATTGAAGATGGACGAGGTTCAGTCAGGTACTCGAGTTGGATGTGTGGGGTGTGTATCCGTAGCGCATACGATTGACGCCTGTATGCCTTCCTTGAACGACGTCGAAGTCAAGAATTCCCGATGACGACTACTCACATATTTCGACTTCGGCTTCATCCACCCACGATTGAACCAAGAGCACCCTTGGATCGACACATACGAATGGCCGGGCTATGCATATGGCTCTAAAAAATCTCCCATTCATCGCACCCGGCTTCCCTTGAGTGTACTCTGAAGCACAAACAGCATAGACTTGGACGACCGGAAACGACGTACGTTCTTCTCAGATTATCTCGCCCGGCACTCACAACCACAATAACAACAACCGTGTTTCGCAAATGATGTCTCCCGGCGATCAAATACAGTTCGTCTCCTCCGGTGGCGCATCGCAATCCGCGTCTCCTGCGCCGAGGTGGCAGACAGGTCGGCGGCGAACCTCGCAGATAATGTCGCCCTCGTCAAGCATCGTGTCGCCGTCGTCACGGAGGGCCATTCAGTTATGCATTCGGAACTAAAGCAGTACAATAACAAGCTGAGGTTGAGCGAGGGAAGAGGGGCATGGGTCGGAGGAGGCGAATGCGTATACGGGGGCATACACTGTGAGTAGTATGCCATGTGGAGACAAAGCGGGTGCTGAACGCCGAAATGTCTCATCGAGATGTCTGAGGCAAGGAGGGACATGAGCACGTATTGGACGAGAATAAGAAAGTTGCAAGTGTCGCCGAAAGACTGCCCCGCCTACCTAACGAGGTTGATATGGTGATTATTCGGCGGGAGGGCATTGAGCTTGAGGGTCACGTCGATTTCATCGTGCGCAGGGAAAAAGTCCGTGACGCCTTGCTGTACAAGATAGCGCATGATCCCCACTATGCAGATCTTGGCGCGCCGGATCCTGCCATGCTTGCTCAGCTGCCTGAGAATGGTTCCGTAGCACACCTCATACCTACATGTCGGGAAGGCGTTCAGGCTGGCGAAGGTCCATCTCTGCCGACGGGACCTGTGGAGGCATCTGCGGGGGAACAGAACGAGGAAGGAGTTGTCTGCCATGGCCCACGGCGGGATGCTTGTATGTTCAGACTGAAGGCGACTGCAGCTGCCCGCAGGGGGCCGCAGGTACCATTTAAGACCGTGTCAAGGTCGGCGCCTGCAGGCTGTCGTGTTCAAGTTCGCGGGTTGTTTGGTCGTGTTATCATAGCCGTCGACCGTCACCATGACCGACGCGCGCCGCCGGTCGACGTCGTTGCTCCGTCGATTCCCTCCTACCTACAGTCTCGCTAATTTGTCTATCCCTGTCTTTATTGCCTGGGTGTCTGGACTATCTATATGGCACTTTTCTGGGTGTTTGGGTAGGAAATAGAGGTGTGTTAGGAGTGTGGTAGCATTCGGCGACGACCTCCGATAGTACACTCGTCCACCTCCACGTTGAAGGACGGTGAATTACATCAAGCTTCTGTCTGTGTAACGAACCCACATGCGAAGTAAGTACTAGATCGGGAACATGATCCCAGCATCCGCCTCCGTCGATCACCACCCCCGTTCCTCGCACCCCCTTTATGAAGCGCTCCTGCTCGTTCTACGCCCCTCCGCATCCACCGGCATTCCCTGGCGCCTCGCTGATATCTAACCCTCGGCCTACAGCCCTGGTTTCGCACCTCGCATCGCTGGTTGCTTTGGACCGCCGTCAGTGTTGCGTACTCTTGTCTCCCGAAGTTCGACAGTGCCGCACATGAATTTCGCTAATCCTCGCCGTCGCTGCGCTCCTCCTCCCTTGCGCGGCTGGTTCTGCAACTGCCTTCTTGAATCTCCACGTTATTCCTCCCCTGGCGGTCTGGAAAGACAGCTTTACAGTACCACCTTCCAGCATACCCCGCCCTCGTACTCTCCTCGATGCTCTCGCTCTCCACGCCGTCTATTGGTGGGTACCTTCGCCCTCGCTCCCCGTGCAGAAATCCAGTTACAACATCTTAACTCAAATTACCCCCTCATCCTCGATAATGTTTGCTCCATTTGCTGCTCTCCCCGCCTCACATCGCTGGCTCTGCCCCTGCTGCCGTCGCTATTCTCCTCTCGGTCTACAATAACCCAAACCCGACGCACACACGCAATTTCCGGCGCACCACCCCATTATCACTGGCCGCTCACTGACGTCGTTCCCCGACGATTTTTCAACCCTTGTTCTCCAATGGTTACTGCCGCATCATTCATCATTGTTCCTTGATCTAGCCGCCGCCGTCGATGTTCATTCTTCGTTACTTACCTTTCCATGCGGTAGTGTGATCAGAATGTTGATATATTTTCACCTTTCTTGCATACTGCATATTGAGATGAACTGGTTTGAGGTTTGTTTTCATCATTTGATCTTGTCTCCGTCACTATTGCTCAGGTTGTGCGTTGAAATGAGGAGAACCGTTGAATTCTATGGAATTCTGGATATCTCAACAACCACACACATTACGAGTTGTCTATAGTCTCTGCATTTTCCTGTTGTATTTTGCCCAACAGTAGATGTTGAGAACACTTGAATTTCTGTTTTGCTGCCGCAAATCATTTATATATTATGTGCTGTACAGCATGTTAATCAAAAGAAAACTATTCTCACAAGGAAAAGTAAAATTCCTTCAATTCTAGGCCATGATTAACTTCATTGCAGTTTTATAGAGCTTGTCGAACTCAGTGGAGACCGGAAGGCGAGAAAGTTTTACCACCGCAGACAGTGGTGAATCTTCCAGTTGGTCTCGTATTCCAGACAACACCTCCCCATCGGCATACAAATGCAACTCGAAGCCAGGAGGAGGGTTCATCTTCACCCATGCAACAATCGTGTGCGTCAAATCATGAATAAGTCCGTCCAAAGAAGCAAAACGAGCCAATTTGGGTGTAATGTAGTTACCCGCTGCACTGACTACGGCCAGTTTCCGTAAATTGAGCAGGCGATGCTCACGATAGGCTTGGAAAACTGGCCTTCCCTGTGAAGCATTGCCGTGAGGGAGAAAGACTGTCAGACTCTGAAGCAATGGGCAGCGTCCGAGAACTTCGAAGAGTGTGTTATCCGGAAGTCTCGTCTCCAAAGTGAGACCAACAAGTTTTCTCGATAACCCGCTCATCCATTCGACGAATGAGAGAGGGCATTCCAAGTCCACCTTGGCTGAGATATGAAGCAATTGCACTGACGGGATGGCCAAGAAATTGAAAAACTTCACATCAAATGCCTGTGTAGTGGTCCGCGCAAGAAACCGCGATTGAAATCTGACATACAGAGATGTCAGATAGGGTAAGGTGATTTGGGTACCGGTATGAGAGGCACTGGACTGTACGGCGAATTTTCCAGTTTGGAGCAAAGAGCACTGATGCAGGATTTGGTACAAAAAATGAGCGTCAAGCACCACATGCCGCAGATCAAGAGTTGTGAGTCGCTTCCATGGAAAGCATGAGGTAAATCCGTTTGAGACTAAGGGGTCGTAGGACACTAGTTCCGCAGAGATAGTAAGACTCTGCAAAACTGGTCCAGAGAGAACAAGTCCCTGATACCACAACCAAGCGTCTAGATCGAGGCGATCGAAACGGAGAGAAAGGGATTGGAGACGGGGAAAAAAAGAAAGCCCGTTGAACAGTGGGGATAAGCAATCCTGATCTACTTGGAACTCCAGCGACCTGAAGGTATGGCAATATGTGCCAATCAAGGTATCCAGGAACCTTGGCATTCGAATAGACCATGCTTCCTCGAAGCTCAAGGTAGGGTTCCGAAGAACAGACATCGATAGCGGCGTGCTGGATCTTTGAGCCCTTGCTACCATTGAGACATTTGCTGGACATAACCCTCCATTTTGACAGTGGCATTCGGCTCAAAACCCGCGATAAAAAATGCAGGCCCTAGGATGAACGAAGGGTCAATCCAGAGATTGCTTGTGCCCAGCGCAAGTGCCCGCCATCTGCGGCACACCCAACAAAGAAGCAGCGGATTTCCGGAGTTCGACAAAAAGAGAAGAAATATTTCTTTCAGGGCGCTTGTAGGAATGAGATCAACGGGGGTTTGAACTATCCCAATGATCAAGATCAAAATATGAGCACTAAAATGAGACACGGAGAATGCGTACTGGCGGAGTTCTGGTATCTGACCCTCGAGCAACTGAGGATAACATTAATAAATCATTCGCTAAATGATCGCATAAATCAGACACTCACCAATGATTCGAGAGTACGAATCTGGTTGCAGGCATTTAAAAGCTCAGTCCATAACTCGTCCTGTAGCAAGGGATATATCATGGGTCTTGGGACTCTCTAAAGTAGTCAAAACTTGCCATTGTTGAGACGGGGCAGATATGAGTGACTGGGGAAGTAGTGGGTCCTTCGACAGATGAGATGTGTAGCCCTCCTGGATCTTAAGTAACCAGAGAAAGAAAAATAAATCAGTCTCCATGGATGAATGTCTCGAGCGTACAACTCTTTTAAGATTTTGTGTTCATTTATATAAATCGTCAATCACAGCTTTTTTCCTTTAGGAGAATCGGCCAGGGAAACGTTTCTCGAAAATTGGTTTGGTCAGGCCCGACGGAACAGCTATTGCATGGGCTTATTGGGAGGAGCGAGAGGTTCGGGGAAGACGGAATTGTAAGGGCTGGCGACGTCACCATTGTACCGATTTGGTACGCGTCCACAGGCCAGCACGAGTAGCAGAAAGTAGGAAACTTTCTTAAACAATGCGCGACGGTCGTTAGCTCCACGTGCGTGTCGAGAAGGAGAACTTTCAGCCAGCCATGGACACTGAAGACTGTCGTGCAGCACCGTGCGACAATCCTTGAAGCGAAAGGTGGAACGCTGAGTTACGCTGACTCGCTGGCTCGTCGTCTATGACAATGAATGACTGAGTAAAATGATACTGGAGAAATCCTTGCCGCCTGAATGTGAATAATGATGGACCACAGCGGCGAAGGAATTCACGAATCCGGCTGGCAGCTTGAGAACGACTGTCTTCTCATCGAGAGTACATGCAGCCGGAGCGTTGAAAGGACCGCGACTGCCGAGTGTGAGGAGCTTGCGCGCGACGTGCCTTGTAGACAAACTAGTTCCAAACGTAGACTCGAACCAGCCGCTAGGGAACGCCGGAGATATTGATGACAGTCGATCAATAGGCCGGCGAAATAGCGACTGGAACAATTTAACCGGCAGGCAGTACGGTCGGCAGTTGCCGATGTAGGTAGATCTGACTTGGAAAAATTTCGCGATAGTGAAAATTCGGACTCCTCTCACTGAATATCTGAAGAGACAGATTTGTTGCTTTTGATTTCGCATGGCTAGATCTCTATTCGCTAAGCTACAACTTGAGAAACCCGCCCGCTAGACGCAGCTTTGTCGACGACATCATTTCCTATTTGGGACATACACTCGTAACGCTCCTTCCTCTTCGTCCATGCCATTCAAGCCACTTGCCGCGCTGGACCCGCAGAAACTCGACGCCGCCTGCGAGAATCTTTGCCGCGTCTTTGGTGTCCCCTCTCTCTATCGTCATCAACGTGAAACTGGTGAAAATATCCTCAAAGGAGTCAGCACTTTCTTGGATGTTCCTACCGGAGGCGGGAAGACGCTTGCTTACTGGCTACCGCTTTTCTACTACTGGACTCCGGGCAACACTCAGGACAATTGCAAAAAGATAATCCTGGTAGTGGGCCCATTGAGTGCTCTGATGCTATCGCAAGCAACAAGTTTGACGCAGAAAGGAATCCCTGCTGTTGCTCTGACCTCTGAGACTGAGGAACCCGAAAAGGTGCTAAAGGTCTGTCATGCACTCAATACAATTGAACTCAAGCTCACTTAGCATTAGGACATTGGCAACAATAAGTACCGTATTGTATTTGTTAGCCCGGAGTTGGCAGTTACGCCAAAATTTCATGAAAATGTTCTTTCTCGCAAGCCCTTTTCCGACAATATCATCTCTCAAGTAATCGACGAAGGTCACTGCATCAGCGAGTGGGGAAACGACGACTTTCGCCCCGAATTTTCAAAATTATCAGTTCTTCTCGCGCGGCTACCTAGTGGGCTGCTTCCTGTTGTCGTGGGGTCCGCAACCCTACCCCGCGACGTGATCACGGACATTCAGGATAAGCTGAGGCTTCGTCGCGACTGTGCCCGGGTCTCGGTCTCCAACGAGAAGCCCAATATTGCACTTTCTGTGCGAATCATGCAGCATCCGCAAGATACATTTGCGGATCTCATGACATTATTCCCTCGGGACTTCGATGCTGCGGAGGACTTTCCCCAGACCATTGTCTATGCAGGAGGTCGTCTGGACGTAGAGAAAATACAAGATTTTTGCCGCGCCAATAAACCAGACCACATCGATGCTGAGGTTTTGATATTTTCATGCGCAAGCCGCTTGATTTGCCAAAGAAGGCATTTTTCGAGCTGAGAGATACACAGCGGCGAGGGAAGAACATCCTCGACGCTGTGATCAACGACAGGAAAGTGCGCGGGGGCTTCAAGGAGAGGGGGAGGGTGCCGTGAAGTGTTTTTGTACTCCCGGTGAGCGGGTTATAGACAGGGATGCCGGTTGGGGTGGTACCGTTGTCAAAGTGGTTTGCAGACCTTAGCCGCTGTGATTCCACCCGGAACGCGATATTCAGATTATCCCAGACAATGAAGAACATCTGCTCCTTAACGAGCCTTCGAAACTTTGCTACAGCCTCAGCTGAAAGTTGGTGGATGTGCTCGCGAATGGCGTTATACGAAGTCGAGAGTCCGGCATGAGCAAGAACTTCTATTTCTCGTTTTGACGCTCCAGAGCCGAGTAGAAACAGGCCAATGACAACCCAAGTGACAACCTGATAGTTGTTGGCTTGCTGCGACCGTGAAACGCTGAGCATTGCGCACACCGACGTGAAGAGCTGGTGTGTAAGGGCAACCTTTAGGACCCGAGATGTCTCGAGGGTCTAGCGAGGGAGAATCCAAAGTTAATTAAAGACGCTACTAGGAATACATTACAGCGCACCTAGCGAGGGAGAATCCAAAGAGAAGAAAGGCTAAGGATTCCCACGCTAGGTGTGGCAAACATATACTAACTAGTTCCCACAGGGCCGGGTCAACCGGCAATAGTCTCTGGCCCGGTCACAAGCTAAGTCCCAGCTTGATGACGTGTTTGATGGAGCTCCAGAACTATGATGTAATTGGCCTTGGGCAAAAGGTCTCAAGGCAATTTGCATCATGCTGTGCAGATCAGGGGAATGATGTAATGGGACTTGGGCAGAAGTGCCTAAGTCCCTTTGCGTCATGCTGCGCAGAAAGGAGGTTCCCCTGACATCACTCCCCCCTTGGAATGCGGCGCCTCGACACATAGATCGCACCTGAGCTGGAGTTGAAGAGCGGGCACGGAAGGGAAGGGAATCGAAGGCAGTGACAGCAATGGACCGAGGTTTGGAGGGGTATTTGCGGTAGAATGCAGCGACAGCGTCCGGGGCAAAGACATTAGAATGCTTCACCCATTGATCATGGGACGGGTCATAACCCTTCCAGTGAACCCAGTACCATAGACTCCCGTAGCGGACCTTGGCGTCCAGTATCTCCTCAACTTCCCATTGCTTGTCACCAGGGAGGTCGAGGACCGGTGGCGGCTCTTCATGTCTAGGGCGAGTGGGGAATGGATCGGCTTCCACAAGCTCAAGTTTCACGACAGGGAAGACAGGATGGAGGGCAGAGTAGCGGGGCGGCAGCTCCAGTTTGAAGGCACCATTACCAACGACCTTCAGAACTCTGAAGGGGCCGATACGCCGGTGGGAGTATTTCACCGAAGGGCGGGTGGTGCGGATGTCTGAGGCATCAACCCACACCCGGTCACCGACCTTGATGTCTGGAGCTGGTGTCCGCCGGCGGTCATAGTACTGCTTGTACTCTGCTTTGGCCTTGACAAGTGCTGCCTTCGCCTCGGAAACCCCTGACGCAATCCGATCGTGGAACTCGTTCACGGCCTCCAACCTAGAACGTGCAGCGTGGGGCTCAAAGCCCATCCGTGGAAGCCGGCCAGTGTCCGTCATGAACGGTACCTGCTGCGTGGAGGAGTGCATGTGGTTGTTGTACGCAAACTCCGCTGCAGGTAGCAGCTCATCCCAGTCGTCCTGCTTGTAATTGGTGAAGAGCCGGACGTACTGCTCGAGTTCCTGGTTAACGCGCTCCGTTTGGCCATCGGTCTGCGGGTGGTAGGCCGTAGAAGTGGCTGGGGTGACCCCAACGAGGCGCCAAAGCTCGCGCGTGAACTCTGCGATGAACTGGGTGCCGCGATCCGAGATGTACTTCTCCGGCAGGCCATGGTGGCGCCAGACGTTCCGGTAGTACAGCCGAGCAGCACCAACCGCGTCAATGGTGGTGTGACACTCCATGAAGTGCGCTCTCTTCCCAAGGGCACAGACAACGACCATGACTGCATCGTATCCATGGGCCTCGGGAAGCTCGACGATAAAGTCGACTGACACAGTGTGCCAGCGCTCTTCTGGGATCTCTGTGGGGTGGAGCTCACCAATCGGCAGTCGACGAAGCGCCTTGGTGCGGCAGCACAAGTCACAAGTCGCGACATACCGACCGACATGGCGCGACAGTTGGGGCCACCAGTAGTTCCGAGACACGAGCTCCAGGGTCTTGAAACGACCGGCATGGCCTGCAACGCGCGTGTCATGGTGCTGCTCCAGGATGCGTCGGCGGAGGTCCTTGTCTCGGGGGACGACAATCTTCCCCCGGAAGTAAAGGAGTCCACCTTCAATACGCCATTCCGAAGACCGGGCAGACCGCACACCTCGGGCTTTGAGGAGTTCCTTCGCAGTCAGAGCAATGGGCTCTTCAAGGTCGGGGTCTCCGGCAAGCGCATCACGAATGTCGCGCAGGAGGGGAGCCTCAGGGGCCAGCAATAACCAGGGCCTCGGTGGCCCGAACGTGGAACAGCTCGGGTCGAAGCAGGGTAACGTCCTGGTTATCGTCCTGCACTCCATGGTCCGGTCTCCGAGAAAGCGCGTCGGGGCGACCCATGAGGCGACCCGGTTGGTGGTGCAGCGAGAAGTCGAAACGGGAGAGGTAGAGAGACCACCGAGCTTGGCGACGGTTGAGCTTCTGGGCCTTCCGGAAATATTCCAGGTTTTTGTGGTCCGTCCAGATCTCAACCGGGTGCTGCGCGCCCTCAAGGAAGTGGCGCCACTCCTCAAGGGCTCGCACGATCGCAAGCATCTCCTTGTCGTGAATCTCGTAATTCCGCTGCACCTCGTTCAGGCTTTTGGAGTAGAACGCAACCGGATGCCACTTGCCATCGTCACCCTGCTGGGAGAGGACGGCACCGGTGGCATAGTCAGAGCTGTCAGCCTCGAGCCGGTACGGGCGTTCGGGGTTTGGGAGAACCAGAACGGGGTCCCGAGTCACCCGCCGCTTGAGCTCGTCAAAGGCAGCTTGCTCTTCAGGCCCCCAGGTCCAGGCAATGCCCTTCTTGGTGAGTCTGAAGAGGGCTTGAGCAACGTCTGAGAAGCCCGCAATGAACCGGCGGTAGAAGTTTGTGAAGCCAAGGAACTGCTGCACATCCTTCTTATTCTCAGGCGCTGGCCAAGCTGCCACTCCTGCAACCTTTACAGGGTCCATCTCGACGTGGTTGTGGGAGATAATCACACCGAGGTACTCAATGGAGGTCCGCTCAAACTCACACTTCTCGGCTCGAAGGTAAAGCTTGTTTGCGCGAAGCCTCCGCAGGACCTCTCGGACGATCTCTCGATGCCGACGGATGTCTGAGTGGGCAATGAGGATATCGTCGAGGTAGACCATGACGTCGCCAGAGAGGATAAGATCCTGGAAGATGTCGTTCATCATGGTCTGGAAGGTTGCAGGGGAGTTGGTCAGACCGAAGAACATGACCAGCGGCTCAAACAGTCCCCGGTTGGTCCGGAACGCTGCCTTCCACTCGTCGCCTTCACGGATTCGAACGTTGTTAAAGCCCCATCGGACATCGAGCTTCGTGAAGTACCGGGCTCCCCTGAGTCGGTTGATGAGGTCATTGATCAAGGGGAGCGGGTAACGATTCTTCACAGTCATAGCGTTTTAAAGCTCGATAGTCCTGTACGAACCGAAGTCCGCCGTCCTTCTTCTTGACGAAGAAGACGGGTGAGGCCATAGGTGATTTTGACGGTCGAATCCGGCCAGTGCCAAGTCCCTCCTCGATGAAGGCATCAAGTTCCTTCTGTTCGAGAGGCGAGATTGGGTAGACCTTGCAGTTCGTGGGTTTAGAGTCCGGCACGAGCTCAATGGCATGGTCCCAGGATCGGCGTTCAGGCAGCGAGTCAAAGGACTCCTTGTTGAAAACATCGTCAAACTCTCGGGCCCATTCGGGAACGTCCGAGCGCGCCGGGGCTGAGTTTTTGGCGTATGCCTCAGCCAGGCGCTGGGAGACGGTGCTTCCAGCACGGATATCCTCAGAAGGCAGGAACTGGGTGTAGAACACCCGGTCTCCCGGCTCAAGGGGGTCATCCACTTCATCCGCATCATCCACTTCATCCACATCATCCTCATCATCATCCTCGTAGTCCGGAAACAGCTCTGGCAGGTCATCGTATTCATCTTCGCCTAAGTCTATGGCACAGATGGATGGAAGGGGACCAAGCCGGAGCTGCCGGAGGATCTCAGCGGCCAGGCGGGACTCTCGGCGTGCAGCACGAGCCTCCAGGCGAACCTCAGTGCGGCACGTAGAGCACTCGCTGGGGCATCTGCTCATCTTGACCTCTCGGGTGTCCCAGTCGATCTCCGGGTTATGCTTCCGGAGCCAGGAGTAGCCGAGGATGAGCTTCTGCTTCCCAAGACGGGTAACAGCGAGCTGCATGCGCTCAGAGTGACCACGATACTGCAGCACGACGTCAGCTACCTCGCGGATTGCACCAGCCTCATTTGGCGAGCCATCCACATTGAAAACTGGAATGGGCTGTGCAAGGCGGCGGAGGGGGAGGCCGGACTTAGCTGCGAACTCAGAGTCAATGAAGTCTGAGGTGGCACCACAGTCAACGAGACCTTCGAGGGAAAGCTTGGTGGCGTCCTGGACTGCCTGAATCTCAAGGGGGAGATGCAGGGAGTTGGCACCGGGTGCAGCAGCAGCAGTATAGCGCTGAGGAAGTCTACGTTCCCAAGGCTTTCGCCGGATGCGCGGGGAACGGAGGGGGGCAGGGGGTACGTCTTTCATTTCGGCAGGTTCAACAGATGTAACATTGGCAGACTCATCATACAAACATGCGAAACGATTAGGAGACGCGATCGAGGGCGTACCGCTCACTCGTCGCGTGGGAGAAAACCCTGCTCTTCCTCGGCGGCTACAGACTCCGGCTCAGGCAGCGAGTCGGTGGTGGCAACCCGAGCCACCAGTTCGGAGAGGAGCTCGGACCCAAGCTGACGAATGACCTCGTCAAGGACATCAGCGGCTCGGACGTCAGCCGGGGTGGGGCAATCCCGGGCCAGGTGTGGACCGCCGCATCGGTAGCAGCCACGGGGAGGTCCTCTCCCGGAGCGCGTGCGATCAACGTCCATGGGGACTACCTGCGGAGGAGCATGCGCAGGAGCTGGCATGGCCCGAGGAGGAGGTGCAGGGACAACAGGGAAGACACCTGCTGGACGTGAGCGAGCGGCTGGCGGAGCTGAGGGGGCTTTCGGGAGAAGCCCAGCAGCACGAGCCCGCACGTGCGATTCGTACTGGCGGTACGCTCGGGTCCGCCAAGCCATGTAGTCGCGGAGGTCTGGGGGGTCGCTGGACGAGGTGATGGCCGCATTGATGGCAGGGTCAAGGCCAGAGCGGAACTTGGTGACCTTGACCAACGCGTCAGCAAACCCAGCAAGGTCGAAGAGGTCTTCAAAGTCATCAGTGTACTTGAAGACATCCCGGGAGCCCATATAGTATGCCCTAGACTCGAGTTTGTGTAGGGCGTGGTCCTGCTCGTTCTCCTCGACAAAGCGTGAGCAGAACTCCTTGGTGAAGGCGTCCCAGGTGAGGAAGGGGAAAGGGGTTTTGATGGACATGCGCTCAGCCCATTTTTGCGCAGAGTCTTTGGACATAAAGGACATGGTGAAACGCACTGCCTTTTCCTCAGACATGTCGCCGCCTTCGACAAACGCCTCCGGAACCAGTCGGATGTAAGTCCGAGCTGAGTGAAGGAAGGCCCGGCCAGCCGAGCGGTCGCCGTCAAAGACGAAAGGGGGGTTCGGTCGAAGGACCGTTTTTGCTGCCGGGGTGAGGTTGGCAAAGAGTCCTGGACTCTCGGCCGGAGGCTCTGGAGGAGCGGCAGGGGTCGGAGCAGTAGTAGTGGGAGGATTGGCAGCGGTTTGAAAAAGCTCGACCAGACGGTCAACAGTCCTCTCGAGCCTATCCATCCGCTCGGCGGCGGCTGCAGCAGCGGCGGCAGAGTCGGTCATGGTGGGTTCCAAAGAGGGGGAGGAGGGGGCAAGATTCGCGGTTTGCGCGTCCGAGACAGCAGAGGAGGAGTCCGACGAAGCGTCTGAAAAATCGCCAAAGCGCGCAATCTTGACCAGTTAATCCCTTGGAGCCTTTCTTCTGCTGTAAGGGCAACCTTTAGGACCCGAGATGTCTCGAGGGTCTAGCGAGGGAGAATCCAAAGTTAATTAAAGACGCTACTAGGAATACATTACAGCGCACCTAGCGAGGGAGAATCCAAAGAGAAGAAAGGCTAAGGATTCCCACGCTAGGTGTGGCAAACATATACTAACTAGTTCCCACAGGGCCGGGTCAACCGGCAATAGTCTCTGGCCCGGTCACAAGCTAAGTCCCAGCTTGATGACGTGTTTGATGGAGCTCCAGAACTATGATGTAATTGGCCTTGGGCAAAAGGTCTCAAGGCAATTTGCATCATGCTGTGCAGATCAGGGGAATGATGTAATGGGACTTGGGCAGAAGTGCCTAGGTCCCTTTGCGTCATGCTGCGCAGAAAGGAGGTTCCCCTGACATGGTGGTAGGAATCAGGAAGTCGTCCAAATTTGGCATGATGGACCCACAACTTACAAGCTGTTTCTCTCTTCTCGTCTCCCCTTGCGCCTCTCTCCGAGTCGATGCATTTGGTCTCGCCGTCCTCTCAAGGATTCGCCACAGAGTTGGCGCTACTTCCTCTAACTGTTCTCCCAACTGCTCCATGGAAAATCCTCCAACAGCTGCATCACACTCGTATTTTGGCGACGCGTCAAGAGATCTTGTATTGCTTTTCCCTCTGCCTGCAAGACTTTCTCGAGCTTTTCGTCAAACTTCTTGTCAAGAAATTCCTGGCCGACTGCGGGCACACGATCGATGATAGTCTCGATGATCTCGACTGCATGCGTGTTTAGAAATCGCGTCAAATTAGCGGATGCTTGGGCATCATCCGTATCACCCCCACGCGACATAAGGCTCTGGAAAAATTCCATGGCACTCGAAAATCCCGCGCCACCGTTGTCCTCCGACATTGTAACCTGCTCGAGGAATGCTCGTGCATTTTTTCCGCATTCGGGCACTTTTCTCTGCTTCATCTGCGAGACGATCGGCAGCAGCCTCGGCCTCTTGCTTCAACTTCTCTTCTGCGGCCTGGAGTGCTTTCTTCTTCCTGTTCTCGGCAGTCGCAAGCTTCGTCCTCGCAAACGCACTTGATTTGAGCTGATCCCGTTCATCGCTCGTCAAATTGGCAAAATAGGAACGTGAGTGGATATTGTGCTTCTTTGCCCTTGGCCTGCCTCCATGAGGCTTAGCGGGACTTTCGAATATTGTAGATGTTGCCGGAGATGGGACTGAAATAGGTGATTCAGAGGCTGCCCTCTGACGGGCCTTCCGAGGTGGAGTGCAAGCTGCACTCAAAGTTGACGGCTCCAGGGAGGGGAGGCTACCGACGAGCCTGGACAGGAGGTCAGGTAAGGGTGCTATATCATCTTGTTTTTCGTCTTCGTCGTCGCTAACTTCTGGACTGTGTCCACTGGCACCAGCAGGATGGATTCTCGGGATGCAGGTGCACTGCTCGTATGAAAAAAGATGTCGATGTCAGCGTCAGCGTCAACTCGTGGCTGCTTGAGAGGCTTGGGAGGCTTGTATTCAGCATCGGAGTTTGGTGCCTTCTTGCGCTTAGGAGGCATAGTCGAAGTGTAGTAGCGACAAGAAACTTAGAAAGGAGAGTCCCAAAAGAGAATGAATATCTGTTTTGCTCATTACACCCTCACAACGAGTTCATATCTCTTGAAAACTATAGAGGGAGTATCGCGAATGAAATCCAGACAAAACTGTCTCTTCAAAATTTCGATGCGACGAGTCCGAATTTTCACTATCGCGAAATTTTTCTAAGTCAAATCTACCTACATCGGCAATTCCCGACCGTACTGTCCGCCGGTTAAAATGCTCCAGCCGCTCCGCCGTCAGGCTTGATCGACTGTCATCAAACTTCGGCGGGTGGTTGGTTTCGAGCCTATTCCAAACGGTTCCAAAGAAAACATCCGGTCCGTCCAACAGTGTGGGAGGACGAAAGATCTTCCTTTTGGAGGTGCAAGACCGCTCCTGGCACGGACGGAAATCCGAAATGAGCGCAAAAAAAGTCTTCCACGTCCGACACAAACGCGTCAGGACTCGATGAAGGGATGGACGATGTCCAGAGTGGCAGAGAGTGCAATTGCTTGGTGAGATTCTTGAACCGGATCCGGCGAAGGTAGACGACAAACGCATCCATCGAGTCATACGTAGCCAACAAGTCCACGCTTTGTTTTTCGGCCGAAGAGTTTTCGCGACTTTCTGACGCACGTTCCTTTCCTGTCTACCTCCAAGACTCTCCAAGAGCACTCGGGGAGACCCACTTCCCGACGCCTAAGACGTCGAGGCCGCCGCGCGAGACACACTAAGGTCAAGGGCTCGTGCTGGACCACTATTTCCAACATGAAAATCTTCGTTTCTAGCTTGTCTCACAATTTTCTTCAATGATCTGGATACTGTGGACTGGCGGAGGCATCTGTGATGGCAAGGGTCATGTGTGGCGGCAAGCGCACACCGCGAATTCAATGAAAGGTGCGCGATAAATAACTTACATAGTCTTCTCGTACTTACACTATGTACACACCTTCAAGAAACTTATCAAGCATCCACCACCGCGACCTCCCCAGCCAATGCCTCTATATATTCTCGCTGCTGCCGAGTTCGGTGCCTGCAGCCTTACTTCCGCCCCACAATAAATAGGCCGACAATGCAGCCTCCAAGCTTTGGGGGCGCGCTTATGGTCAATGCGTGCAACCAAGGGCGATTGCTGCTCCCAAGTTCTTCTGTTTGTACAGAACGCTGGATATGCAGCCCCGCCGATACCGCTCTTTGACCATCACACTGTGTCTTGGTTTCCGGAAATTGCTCAGTACATACTTGTATAGAACATATAGCCTGCTATAATATGGACAGTCCTGGGTACAACACGCAGTAAACCTGCCCATGTAGACTCAGATAGTTCCCTCGAACATCGTTTGAATTGGTACTTGAGATATCAAAGCCAAAGCGTGGACTTCAGTCGGAAGCGCTCAAGTAATAGTTAAAGGCACAAGGCATCCGTATCATATATAATACAAATGACGCGTGGATGTACTACAGAACCCGGCTGTTGACTTTGTGACTTGCGTTGGCAATCGTTCTTTCCAAACTCCTCAGTCTAAGGTCAATGTTGATGTATTCAGTCGCGGTTTTATGGTTAGTCGAAATTCTTCCAAAAACATGGGGCACATCCACTGTCTGAAAGCGTCATACTCGGATTGGCTGTTTGCATGTCTGGATAGTGCAGTGAAAAGACGCTTGAGCTGAACGTCTTCACGGAGAGGATGGTTCGCCTGTTTGAAGGCGTAAAGCACCTCAAACAAACTGGGTGTTTTACTGGCATCTTTCTTCAAGTAAATAGCTATAGGTTACTCACCCATCGATCGCGCGGTGTGATTTTTGCCACATGAGCTCACATCCGATGGTCCAAAGAAACAACCCTTCCACGCTTCCATCATGGTGGTCGGGTCCACAGGACAAGCATTCTAAAAGAGGGTTTCCAGGTATCCCGATGCCTGAAACGGTTGAAAAGTCTTTCACGACTTGATTGGCAAAGACTGCGAAGCTAATTGGGAGAATCACGGGAACTCGAATGTCGCATGAACGTTGTATGATATCACCTGCCGTGGAAGCGAAGGTCATACGCTGTGCACTGCTGAGTTTATCGCCGTTCTCGATGCCCAACCTCTGCAAGCGCTGCTCGGTATCTGTTTTGATCCATTGGTCGATGTCATGTTCATTGGAGATCATGATATGACTTCGGAATCGGGAGTGATTGAAGGCCTCATTCCACTGGTATCTGGTAAATGTTGTCAAAGGTATGTTTGGCAATCAACAAAGAGCGTACTGAAGGCGCGGAGCGTGACCATAAACCGGCTGAGGTTGCATCAGCACCCAATCATCCAGCGGAGACAATACTGACCAGGTCGTCGTTGTAACGACTGGTCATTTTTTGCGCGTTATATCTGGCTATTTTAAGTCAAGTGCGGCCCTAAACAACCCAACTACCCGCCACGACTATAGTCTTACTCGACTATCAATAGGAAGTCAGTACCTCTGTTGGTGACACTAAGGAGGGTCAAAGTGAGCTCCGAGCTGTTGACCGTAAAACCCATCACAGGAGAAAGGCATTATAATAATAGCCTACTGCAGTACTATGGATCTGTTCCATAACAGAACCCTCAGAAGAGTGACGAAGAGTCAAGTACTTGTGTACTACGGACTTAGACGAAGGTCTACAAGGATGTAGGAGGCGCCGCGGGGGCTATCAGAGTCAACATCAGTCAAAAGACAGATGCCGCGGGCTGCCGACTATAAATAGACAGCTGGAACAGCGGAAAGGGATCTCATACAAGAGATGCCGGTGCTAGGATCAGAAGGCAGAGTTATGGCAAGACATGAGGTCTTTGACAGGAGAGTTGATGATGTGATGCTGAAGCCGAACCAGTGCGGCAACTTCATTAGAAATCTATTTCTATATTGGAGTCAGCGCGGATGACTTGGTGGCTTGATAAATTGGACAACAGACGAGCCTGTGATATTGCGAGTGAATTGGAATGTCCCAAGAATAGTCTTAGGAGTTATTAGAGGCGTTGATGGCACCACCGGAAGGGTTGCCGCCAGTGACGGATTGACGGGATCACCAAGGATGGCGTTCCGCGGGCTTCCGCAATTCAGTGATTCAACCGTGGGAGTCATAATGGCTGACTTTCTACCGTTGGATCGACAAGCCAAGAGGCTGCCGAAGGTCCGCCGGGACACCCAAATACCAATATACCATCTCTCTACTCAATTGGATCGACATTGCTTACTCTGTACTATTTATGTGATGTATTTCTTGGCATTAGTATAAAAGGACCTGTATTTCTCGTTGAGCTGGAGGACATCGCGCTCAGTCTATTGGACAGCGTTGGTGAACTCAGGCAGCAACGTAGAGGCATATATAAAGATATTGTCTACTCGTTTGTCTTAATAGAAATTGTGTTGAAGTTTCAGTTCAAGTGTGAATCTAAGCATCGTTTCGAGAGTGTTCACCCGCGGAGGCTTTGCTTTCGAGTAGCTTTGCCGTGGCCTTAGTGTGTAAGGAACTGCCTGCCTCTACTGCCCGCGGACTGCCTATCTCATTGTGAAGATACGTGTGCTCGAGAGTGAACTAGTATCTCCCTGAGTCTGAGGAAGAGTGGAAACTGTCCATCTGCTGAAGCATTGCGTTGGAACTGCTGGCGCATAACCGGAAGAGATCTGATTAGTCCTCGTCTGAAAGGCTTGTGCTATATAAAGGAGTGTCAAAGGTTCCTGGAATTTGGAGGTTCAGGTCTATAGCGTAACTGGCGCTATAAGAATTGTGCATTCTGCCGCGGAAACTGTCTGTGGCCATTGTTTCAATCTCGCCCTGATATTCAACTGCGTTGGGTATCTTGTATCCTACCGTTTATAGTTCCTATTTTTAGGAAAGGTCCGCGGACGGAATCACTTCCATCTACGGTGTGTGAGAGCGTGTTTTGTGCAAGGTTCTTACTTGCAAGTCGACTTATATCCTCGTCACTGTGACATCTGGATTTCGGATCGAACCCCACGAACTCTTCGAGAGACATTTGAGTGTATCTTGTGGAGATATTTGTGTTGTAGTGTTGTGTGTGTTGGTTGATTGTGTTATATATATATTTTGGTGGTAGATTCTCTGCTGCGCTATATTTAGCACTTCAGTTGATATATTCAAGTGTCAGCGTTACAGCGCGTGATTTAGCCCAGGTTGGCTGTAGAATCTGAGATTTGAATTCGTTTGAAAGCAGATAAAACTCACTTGGAATACGAGATCGATGCTATGGAATGCAATGACATGGTCTTTGAAGACGAATGCCATGCCGACATGGAATTTGCGAAGCTGTCCCCCAGTCAACGACCATGAGAATAGAAGCTACAGTACCTCTCACCTCTTTGGGAACGAGTTTGATAGTTGACTCGTAAACCGAGCGTGGCATAGGATGTGCGGAGGTATGAGTAAGATATTGTATCTGATTGAAATTTAGAAATGTTAGAGAGCCAAATGAATGTCATACCATGAACGAGAGTGGTCCTAGATCAAGTACCAATCCACGATAAGTGTATTCGATCTTGGTAAGTGACAGCTCGGTCAGACGCGTCGTATCCGGTTCTGTCTTGCCAGTTGTTCGCCACATCTCGGGGTAAATGGAGCCTTGATGATTCTGGTTTCCCCGTCTGGCGGCACATGCCGAATCGATGGAGTAGGGGAGCCCATTTCGAGCGGGATGGTCGGAGCGGAATCGTTTGGCTTCAGCTTTAGTGGCGTCGATATCGATGCGCTCCAGTGGGAGTGGGCCGCCAGACTCGAGGATGTCGGAGAAGTAAGCAAGTAGCAGCAAGAAAGCCGCCTCTGCTTCGCGAGGACTCTGGCATGGTGAGCGATGCGGGAGATACAAAGGAAGAGGAAGATGACAAGAGACAACAAGATCAACCAACACCACGTGACTGATCTTCTCTGTCAATTACTGTAAAATTCCGTAATGGGTGTCGAAATTTGGGTTGAATTGTCCTCAAGAAATCAGAATTGGAAGTTGAATAACAGGAATATTCAATGAATTTACCTCTTGAAGCGGGTTTCTAAGTCATCAGCAGACGGTTTTTGAGTCGGAATGCTACATAGTGAGCTGTGTCACATTAGGGCGGCTCACCATCACTTCCATCAACCGCTCGGTCGAGTTTCCCAATCCGGATAGCAAGATTCTGCTGCATAATAATTTTTCTGAATATATGGATGGTCACCGGGGCATGCTATGACCTATATACAAGCTCCGGGAGGTTAAAAGTGTTCGTTTCCTAAAGGTCGGACGAGACACTTTGGCGGGGGACAGATCTCTTATGTCGGCGACAGTTTTTACTATGGCCGAGGACAGTAAGCCATTTTGCAAAGAAGATAAAAAAATGTGACGCACCTTCTATCCCAGAAGACGGAACATACTGGGATGGGTCCTCGATGACCAGGGCCGTGTCCAAGATCGCGGGAATACCAGGTTTGCGGGCGCCCCACACAATCGCAAGGCTTGCTCTTAAATCTACTCAATGGCTCATTCAGCACTCCGCTCCTCAACTACCGCTTCGCAGGACGCGTCGTTCTACACGCTCTGTAAACACCCAGCCGGCTTCTGATAAAGAGAACCGAAGTATGTCTTCACGCGTCTCACTACTTTATTTAGCCCACGCTGACGCACCAATTTTCTCAGATAACTCGGATGGTGAACATGGTAAGGTTGTGAATTCAATCTGAGCATCTTCTGACAATCTGAGATCTCTATCCTAGGAAAACCTCAAAAATCTCATCACAGTCGTCGTGTGGAGTCTGAAGATGAGGGTCTGTCGTCCTATTTTTTCTTCTTTTTTCATCCTACTAACATTTTCCAGATGACAGTCATCGTGAAGAGGACGACTATCAGCCAGAGCAAGCCGACAGCGACAACGACAACGACAGTGAAGCCGCCGATGCTGACAAGGACAGCGAAGCCGAAAGCGATAGGGGAAAGTGAGGAGTGGCGTGGGAGGGTTCGCAAGGCGAGCGCAAAACAGGCTATGATAGGTGTGCTCTCCTTTTCTTTCCGCTGTCAATGGTACTAACCGAATGTCACGACCTTGCGAAGGTTCAAGCTGAAGCCGAGAAGAATGCCAAGGCGGAGAAGGCTGCGAAGGCTGCCAAGAAGAAGGCTGGTGTTGTCGTTGAGGATGCCCGTCCGCCCATCGACGATGATCATGTACGTTTTTATTACTTCAAATATTATTCGATCTAACATTTTTCCCCCGCTGTAGTTTGCTGCACGTACCGTGGCCTACGACACAGCAGCTTGCGCAGCGCAACACCAGGGTTTCGCCCCCGGCCCAGCTTCGGGAAGACGACCGCCCAAGTCGTCGTGAAGAACATGTCTCCATCCACCCTTCACGGGGTCGCTCCGTCAGCCCTCGCCGCCGTAGCTCCCCAATTCGGAGCCGCCAACGTACCCCGAGCCCTCGCCACCGCACCCCGAGCCCGAGCCCTCACCACCGCCGCACTGCAATCCCTCGTCAACGCGCGTCCAGCCCTCAGCACCATCCATACTCGGAGCCGCACACGAAGCCCTCGTCGTGCTCCAAGCCCTCGCCGTGGCTCCAGTCCTCCTGTGAGGCATACCTTTCGTGGCCGTAGCCCCGCACACGAAAGTCCTGCACGAAGACCCGTAGTACGTTATTATATTTATTTATCTTTCATTTTTCCGTGGCTCATTTGGATTAGCTTCGTGACATCAACAACAACGTGGTCACCAATCCCATCGCCGTCAACCTCCGTTCCGACCACCACCGTGCTCGCTCTTCCTCGCCCCACCGCTCTTCGTCACCGGGAAGCGCCGCCGTTCATCGTCTCTCGACTCAGACGATGACATGCGTTCCACTCCTGTCCCACGGACCAGCAGCTCAGGTAGCCGACCCCGTGCCAAGGATCTCGATGATGACAGCAAGGAATATGTCGCCTTTGCCAGCGACTAAGTACTACCGGTGCTTGCTAGCACGTCGGCAGGCCTTCCCCGACAGCCGGATGGAGACGGAAATGGTTCGGGAGGCGTGAGGGGAGGCATGCGAGGAAATGGGTGAACGCTTGGTGTTGACGCCGGCGATGGCAAAGCTGGTGCGCCGCCGTGCTACACTTTTACTTAAATTCTTTCATACTCATATTATCCATTCACGCAGATTTTCAAGTCGTGGCTCGCAAATGCGCGGGGAGATCAAGATCAAATCCCGCCCCTTGATCGACCCTATGTACGGGTTTGAAAGCGGTCAAACAAGGAGACCGTTGAAACGCTGCACTTGAATATATCGATATGAGATGCAAAGTGCGCAATGGACTAATCCACTACAAAACACACAAACAACTCAACCAACACACACAAACACTCCAACACTTATATATGTCTCAACAAGATACACCAAGTGCTTCCTATTGAGTTCGTGGGGTCCAATCCGAAATCCAGATGTAGTTCAACTTCGTCTACTGGTCTGAACTGACGCAAAACAAGTTCTTTACTGACTATAGTTTAGAGGAAATCCGTCCGCGGACTTTCCAATGAACAAGGTATATCGGTTTTTTAGGATACAAGACTGGGAGGAACTCCGACAGTCAGGGCGAATTGAATATATTAGACACCAGCCAATTGCTAGAAATGCCTCGTACACACACTTCTTACAGTGCCACTGCGACTGTAGACCTGAACTTCCAAGCTCTCAGGTACGTTTGACACTCCTTTATATAGCACAAGCTCCAAGGCACTAATCGTATCCCGTCAGGTTACGTGCAGGCAAGTCTGAACACGATGCGTCCGCGGATAGATCGTTCCTAATGAAGACAAAAACTAGCAAGCAGATAACTCCAATTTAAATGCCTCTATGTCCCTGCCTGAGTACACCAACGCCGTCAATGACCTGCGCGCGATGAACTAGACAAACGACGAGAAATACATGGCCTTTTATACTAATGCCAAGAAAATACATGATGTAAACAAATCTGAGTCAAGATACAGAAACAATTGAGTTGGGGTTAGGTATACGTAGGTCTAGCAGCCGTCTGCCCGCTCTGAATCGTCACGATCCGTCCATGAAAAGTCATCTATTCTGACCATCTCACGGTTGAATCACTATCTTGGTCATCCGCGGATGTGTATCACTGTTCCGCTCCGACGTGTCTCCCCGGCATCCATGTAGATCCTCTAAATCATATGGTTGCTCCACTCCGTCTAGACCTTTCTAGATCTCTAGTTCTGTTTCCAGACCATCAGATCACCGTCTAAGACATTCCTATGCTTCAATGTCAAACTATCTCATCAGCGGCATACAGGAAAGCGCTTCCGTGATGTACATGCCGAGTCCGCGGAGTATTCTCCGTGACATGATGGATGTCCGCAATCACTTTTCCAGATCTGAGGCACCACCCTACCGTTGATCCAACGTCCGGCACCCTTATGTTCAAGGTACATTGGTGCGGCAACTTGTCTGTAAGTCTTCGGCAGGTCCGCGGCGTCTATGTATCTCATAGACCTTTCGTTTGGATACTCCGCGGGCCTTCCTCCGACATTCCGTCTTGCTTTACTACAAGTCCAGACTGCACTTCAACTCAGTCTTCATCTGTTACTCTTACAACACCCAAAACCTTGGGTTACTCCGTGTGCCGCGGGCCTCTATGATTATCTCCAGTAACGTTACGACCAGCAGCTCGGAGCTCACTCTGATCCTCCTTCAAGTCACCATGAACAGGAGTACTGACTTTCTATTGATAGTCGAGTAAAGCCCTTAGTGTCATGCAGCTAATATGGGTATTTGTGCCACAAGTCACTACAAAAGCTAGATAAATACGCGCAAAATTGACCACGCGTATCACCGTGGCCGCCAACCGCAAGCTAGCCGAGCACCTCAAGGAAACCTCCAATTTTGCATACTGTAGACTTTCGACCAAAGGTTCAGGTGACGGGTGACGGGGGACCCGTGAACTGAACAACTTTGAAGGTGGTGACGGGTGACACGCACTTTTTTCGTCCAAAAGAGGGCAAAAAACGCAAAAAATCGCGGGCCGGCTATCGCCGGCCTACCATATATGGTAATTTGCGGTGCTGTGAACTATTTGTTCGGTAAACAATGAAGGTGACGGGTGACACCCCGTGAACCTTTGGTCGAAAGTATACAGTATAAGGTGTGCTATACAGTCGTAAACTAGGAAGCGCAACGTGACGTAGCAGAGCAAACGCGCATATTTCGTACCCACAGACGCTTTCACGAGATGGAATTCGCACTACGACTCACGAGCGTCAGAGAGAGGAGACGAAGAGCAGATGATGTGTCGTCGCTGATGACTCAGTGTTGTGGCCTTGTTTGGCCGAAGTTGATATTCCGTCTTTGCTTGCTTTCTCCCACCACCGACCCACAATCCCTGCTTGCCGTCGGACACTCAAGCTGCTAAGGAAGTTTCTCGAAGACTATATGTTTCAACAGCAACACGAGGTTCAAGGACTTGTACCGCTTCAAGTTAGCAAGAGTCTCAAGATGTGGCCTCAACTTTGCCCGCAACAGCAATTCAATATCTCAAGGCTCAAGTCTCAAGGGTGTGGCTCATGCTTCAAGCGTTTCAAGGCTTCTGGCTCATCAAATCCTCAATGAACTGAATGACTTAACCTCAAATGTCAAGGTCATCGCACCGCAGAATCAAGACACCAGTGAAGACACCAAGCCCAATCTCAAGATTGCAAGTCGCAAGTCGCATGTCTTGGCCATACATAGTGCAGTTTGAATGTGGGGATCCAAGGTTGTTTGGTAGGTCTTTCCATCCCCGTCTCGTCTTCCCGTCCCGTCTCTCGTCCTACCCCATTCTCAATGCCTTGCAGGATGAACTTCGAGGTGGCTCAAATGGCGTGTCGTGCATGGGGCGGGGACCATATCTGGCTGTCGTAGTTTCCCGGTTTTTGTACCCTATATATTCAATAATATCGAGCCATTTTTCGTGTAATGCAGCGGGCGAGGAATGGGGGGAAAAGATACCGGATGGGTATGCGGGCAGCAACGGCAGCAGCGGAAATGCACGGATATCACGTCAGGGACGGCAGAGAGCGGCACAGTCCAGAACTGTTGACATCACCAGACATCACCGAAACTTGTGCTTGGCTCACAACAGATTGTAAATCAAACTTCAATTCGTTGCGCACTTGGTGCATTCGGCGAGGGAACGAACCGGGATAGCGCCACCCCGAATCTCAGCAAAAGTTCAGTTTGTTTTGAATCTCGTCTACTGTACTAATTCGACCAGTTTTTTCACGTTATGGGTGACGGCCGGTCGTGAACTGAACTCTCCGGACTTGGTGACGGGTGACGATGACTTTTTTCGGCCCAAAAAGGGCCCCCAAATCGCAAAATATTGCGGCCGGCACCCGCCGCGAGATGCCGACCTTCCATATATGGCAATTTTGTCGTGATTGCCGTGATGTGAACTACTTGTCTGGTGAACGATTTGGGTGACGGGTGACACCTGGTGAACAATTGGTCGGATTAGTACAGTATCCTCCTCAAAAATAGCTATCGTTCAAAAATCTGGCCTTCCTGTGTATGGGTCGTAGTTATTTCGACCGTAGATTGAATGGGTTTGATGTCAATTTGATGTGAGACACTTTATCTTCCCTTTTGCCATCATTCATCAGTGATCGAATTGCCTTTTAAGGAGATCTTTGTTTTAACTGATCAACTTTGATGGGAAATTGGCCCCAAATTGGGCTCGATACTGGTGTCGGTGGGAGAAAATAAAGAAATAAAGAAAAAAAAGAAACTAAAAAAGGGAGGGAATATCAAGGAGATTCCCGAGAAACTTCTGACAGCTGTCAAGTCGTTGCTGTTTCCGAGTCCGATAGGCGAAAAGGTTTTTCGCTGCTTTCGAAGGCTTTGCTTAATTCCTGTAAATAATATGGCAGCTTCTACGACATCAGTGGATCTCTCAGCCTTTTTTAAACCGCTATCTACCGGGAGGTGAGTTTCCTTTTGGCTTTTCTTCCCATCCGGCAATATACCGACGGAGCTTGAAATCCACGATCCGAGGCGGCAAGGCTTGTCAATCACGGATTTGCGCTCCAATTTTCCCAAGTCCGAATCAAGTCCGAGTTCAACTTTGCTTCAACTAATCGACACAACCGCTAGATGCTCAATCTCAGCGGCAGTTCTCAACAGAAGCAAAGATTGAGGTCTAGAACAGAGCTATAACCACTCACCCAACTGGGGATAATTAAAGTCTTCTGCCTGCGCACAACCGTGACGAGCCACGGCGGCTCAATCATACTAAGGATTCAATCTGAATTGTAATGCTCATTTTCATTCATATGCATCGTATGCCTCTGAGCCGGGGTAAATCATTCTGTCTGTATTCCCCTTGGATTTTTCTTCAGCCATATTCAAAGTGACCCCATTTTATCTCCGGACATTGGCACGATTGCGCTGACTCTTAACTTGAGTAATCAATCTTCACGCACACACCCCGCACGTTCATTCAGGTGAGATTATCCTCCATCTGTTAAACTTACTCTCATCAGATCAACTCCTATTCCAGACTTTTGTTGACTTTAAAGTGCGTTGATCTTCAATGGTTATGTTGAACACAGGTGGAATTGACCCCGGGCCCATGTTGTTA
This sequence comes from Favolaschia claudopus, assembly GCA_037176885.1. Taxonomy (NCBI): domain Eukaryota; kingdom Fungi; phylum Basidiomycota; class Agaricomycetes; order Agaricales; family Mycenaceae; genus Favolaschia; species Favolaschia claudopus. The sequence goes on from JAWWNJ010000132.1 coordinate 73,807, forward strand.
TATATCTATCGCTATCAGGATCAACCAGCATCATGTCTCTGACTCTCTAAGTGCAGTAACTTGAAGAGGGTAAATCTTCCATGCTACTGTGGTTCAGACAATTCCAGGAGCACACACTCCAAGCCCTTTCCAGTTTTGTTGCTAAGAGTTGAGATTTGAGCAAGCTGACTATCCGGTATTTTGTGTCGAGACTTGAATTCAAATGTTTTTGTCGAGTAAAATTCCGACCTGACGGGACAAAACCCGGGGAAACAAGCTTTCACTAGAGTGATAACTTGTCCTGCTGGAGCAACAATATCCAATGTAGTATTCATTTTTTATATACGCACCGGCCCCTTGCCATTATTTCGCCCAGTGCTGCAATTTGATGCTGTCATGAAGATGTCGGAGCGGTGGGAGCGCCGGGCCGGCAATTCAAAGTCCGCCGGTATCTGGATACCAGTATTTCCCACCGCCATCAGTATCGAGCCCCAAATTGCGCTGTGACATGTTACGGAAATAAAATAGATTCAATTCAGGTCCTTCTGTGACCTGTGACTTGAATCTACGGTCAAAATACTAAATAGTAACAGTAGTGGGAATGGGCACTGCTAGAGATAAGACTGATCATTATTCATGGACAAAGCTGGTGGAAATCATGGAAAGTATCAGTGTACTCTAATGGGTGCCGAAACCGATGGAAACAGTGGAAGGTGGTATACAAACATGCTTCTAGCCTTACAAAATTCTTGTGGAAGCGGTGGAAAGGTATTCAAATACAGACTATGGTTTCTGACTCTGTGGAAGTCGTGGAAGGGTATACAAATATGTGTGACTATTAACAAGTCCCAGTAGGCCGTGGAAGCGGTGGGAAAGGGGTATACAGCACGCTTTTAGCCTTACAAAGCTCTATGGAAGGCGGTGGAAGGGTATACAAATACTGACTAGGGTTTGTGACTCTGTGGAAATCGTGGAAAGGTATACAAAATGGGTGGAAGTCCATGGAATGTATCAGTGTAAGATATGCCCTCATCCATACGCAGCTAGCTCCTGTCACAGCGTCACACTTTCGACCCATCTCCCTCATATCTCGACAACGGGGACGAAAATAAGAAATCTGTTCCGTAAAATCGACGGAGAGGTAGTCTGTCTCAATTCTCCCAAAATTAAAAGGCGACTGAGGCAATATTGGCAGAGAAGATAGAATTTTGATCGGGAATCCTGTTAAATCCCAATTTTGTGAGTGGTCTGACTAAAATTCTATCTCCTCCACCAATACTTCCCCAATAGCCCTTGTGATTTTGGGAGGACATAGTCAGGATACCTGTCTGTTGATTAACGGAACGAATTCTCTATTTTCGTCTTCGTTGTCAAAATATGAGGGAGATGGTCGAAAAATATAACCCTAACCCCTAGGACCCGAGATGTCTCGAGGGTCTAGCGAGGGAGAATCCAAAGTTAATTAAGAAGCTACTAAGAATACATCACAGCGCACATAGCGAGGGAGAATCCAAAGAGAAGAAAAGGCTGAGGATTCCCACGCTAGGTGCAGTAAACATATAGTAACTAGTTCCCACAAGCTCGGAGCAATCGGCAATGATCCCGGGCCAAGTCACATGCCTTACTCCACGATGACATAGGGCTTTGGGGATTTGACAGGAAAGTGGGAAATCTGCAAGAGGCCCGCGTCATAGGTGGCTGTGTAGTGCCAAAAGGGGGAGTTCCCCTGACATCATCCCCCCCTTGGAATGCGGCGCCTCGATGCATAGATCGCACCTGAGCTGGAGTTGACGAGCAGTCACGGAAGGGAAGGGAATCGAAGGCAGCAACAGCACTGGAGCGAGGTTTGGAAGGGTATTTGCGGTAGAAAGCAGCGACAGCGTCCGGGGCAAAGACATTAGAGTGCTTCACCCATTGATCATGGGACGGGGTCATAACCCTTCCAGCGAACAAAGTACCATAGACTCCCATAGCGGATCTTGGCATCCAATATCTCCTCGACCTCCCATTGCTTGTCGCCAGGAACGTCAAGGACTGGTGGCGGCTCTTCGTGTCTGGGGCGTAGTGGGGAATGGATCGGCTTCCACAAGCTGAAGTTTCACGACGGGGAAGACAGGGTGGAGGGCAGAGTACCGGGGCGGCAGCTCCAGTTTGAAGGCACCATTACCAACGACCTTCAGAACCTTGAAGGGGCCGATACTAGGGCTCTAACCCGTCCGTCCCGTCCGTTACGGCCGTCAAGACGGGTTGGGCACCATAGAAAACATATATATATATCGAAATAAAATTACTACGCTGGTTCATACTGTTAGTTATTGATTTGCGGCCTGCTTCTCAAGCGCGCGCAATCCGCAATCTCGCCTTGACAAACATCAAAGTTTGGATTGTTCTCCGCCTTCAAACTCGCTCGACGAAGCCCGATTGTGTCGCGGCCACCAGAGAAAATTCGCTCAACAGCGACGGCAGAGCCTGTAATAGAGTGTCGTGAAAAAATACTGAAATTTAGAACAAGTTTCAACGTACCGGGGATGCAAAGAATATCCCGAGCTAAAAGATACAGCTTGGGGAACTGATCGCGGTGAGCATACCACCACTGGATAGGGTCCACGTTCCATGGTTGAGGCATAGCGGTGAGCCGGAAATAATCAGCAAGTTCATTTTGTGTTGGCGCGGCCGCCAGTTGACTGTACCGACGAGTGAAGTCGAATTTTTGAGGGGATCCCGGCTCTGCTGATCCAGCAGCCTGAGTGTCGGGTTCGGTCAGCGCATTAGTGCCTTTGGTTGCGTAGAACGAGTCGTAGCGCGTCTGTAAGCTCTCCTTGGCGAGCTCAAGATCAACTAGAAGCTCGGGATGCGCCTCGTAGTCGGCTTTCAAACCGCTGTACGACATGCGGGGATCCAACACTGCGGAAAGAAGAAAAAGAGACGAACATCAGTAAAAAGCAGCAAGGAGTCAATAAGGAAACGCGAACGTGTTGCCCATGAGTAGAAACGCGACTGATCGAATTTGGTAAAGTAGTCGCTGAGCTTCTGATGCGCATCGACCAGGACCCTGGCGCAAGACGGGGTCAGTCGAATCGGGTAAAGCAGCCAAAGCCTGCTTCAAATGGGATTGAAGCCCTAAGGAAATTGCGTGCGTTGACGAAAGCATGGGCTGTTTAGTGGCCGACATCTGCGTTGTTGCTTGTCGAAACGCCATTAGCCAATCCGTCACCATGACTAGAGCCCCCCACTCAGCGGTCGATAGCTCATGGGGACGTAGTTCTTGTTCTTTGGCAACATAATTGAAGATGGGCGTGCGAAAGCGCAGCGCTCGACCTGTTCAAAATATTGACAGAAGACTCGCACAAAAGCGTGAAATCATACGGAGCATTTGGTGAGACGATGACCAACGAGTCTTGACATCCAAGATGAGCATCAGCACTAGCTCGTTGGCGGTGTCGAGGTCTTGAACAGTGGGTCGTTTCGATGGGTCCGCCGACGCCGCCACAGCGGCGTCTTTCCGTTCCTGATGCCATGCAGCAACTTCCTTCTGCCATGTCTTGCGCCTCTGCGGACTCGACCGAGCGTGTCGAATGATTTTGCGGAGCTGTTTAAAATACAATGAAATCGAGCACATCCGGACAAGTGAACATCATACCTTGAATATCGCCTGGCCAACTAGACTTTGCGGCTTGTCGGTGTCAGTGTCGGCCGCGTCTTCTGTCTGAGTCGCTTCATTCTCACGAGCAGCACTAAGTGGTTCCGTAGTGGCTTCTGGTAGACCGCTCGGCCCGACTCCGCTTTCTTTGACTCGTCCTTTGTCAACACCCCGATCGCCTCCAGCAGCTATCAAAGACTTCAGGATTATGTTTGCTGACAAAAACCTTCGTGCGACATACCTTCAACGCAGCGAGATGAATTGTATGCGGCATGCATCGCATACGCCCATCAGATGCGGAGAAATAGATATTTTCCACGCGACAACGTCTTTCAAACGCTTCAACCATGGTGTCATTATTGGTAGCGTTATCCATGACGAACGCAGTTATCTGCGGACGCCGGAATATGAGTATTGCCATTGAAACAAAGAACGGGAGAACTTACCCGGCCTTTCAAGCCAAAATCTTCAACGGTTTGCCAGACGACTGCGGGCCATATTTTCACCCGAGTGCTGGCCAACGAACTCGCGGAAATCAATTAGACACTCCTCTGAATGCAAAGCTATTATTCCTGGAAGTTGGAACTGAAATGAGCAAAGGCATACCTAATTTGCCATTCTTCCCGATGTAATGTACTACAAATAGCCAAAAAAGCATAGCCATTGCTAGAAGCCCACGCATCCAACGACAGTACGAAGTCCGACAAGTTTTCCTGTAATAGATATTGATTCAGCTTCATCAAATCGTGAATTCGAGAACGAACCGCGAATATTTGCTTCAAACCAGCTCGCATCTCGACTGACATTCGCTGGATACGTGCTTTCACCGATGGATCGTGGGGAATGTTGAGTCGCTTGCGGTGCGCATATTGTAGCATTTCTCAAAATTCAGGCTCGTTGACGGCCGTGAAAGGCTGGTCACACGCAGCTACCCATTTTGCGACAAGATCCTCAAAGTGATCTTGATCCCAAGGTTCCTGTTTGAAAACTGTGAGTTTGGATGAACCGACCTCGGTTGACTGACACTTACCTCCGCAGCGGGCGAGCCTGCTTAGCAAACATTTGCTGGATATCCTTGTTGAGCTCCTCAATTTTGTTGGCATATTTTGCTTTCGTCGCCTCGTCCATTGGTGTTGTTCCGGCAGCCCAAGCCTTTTCCTCGGCTGTTGCAGAGCCGTTCTCGTGCATCGAGTACCTTGTAGAGACGGTAGAGGTGTACAAAATGCTTTTCGAGGTGCTGCTGGAGACCTGAACAACTGTCATAACGACACCATGGAGACGATAACGAAGCTTACCCTTTGTATTATCTCTCATGCTCTTCGTGATTGTGAATATGCGTCGCTTCCCATGGCGACATTTCCAGTAGCGAGAGCCGTCTTCTTTTTCGCCATCAGAGTCGCACTCGACATCCTCGTAGAATAGATAAATAGGGCTACGATTATTCTGCGCGCAAATGTTATCAGATAGATTTCCACCGAAAAGGATATGGCCCTACCCCTCGTTTACGCTTCGGTTTATCCGAGGATGCTGCATTGCTCGAGGACCCCCGCCGTACTCGAGGACGCCACGTTGCTCGAAGAGCCTGCGTTGTTCAAGGACGGTGTTGTGACCGTTGGTGCTATCTGCAAGTAATCACATTAATAAAACTCGAACATGGAGCAAGATCCTAGACGTACCAACGGCTGGAGGCTCTATTCTTCCCCTTATCTTTCTTCGATGGAGCCTTTCTGCGAGGCGGGAGAGTCCGAAGTCTTGGTGGGGTAAGGGAATTTGCAATCTACAATATAAATTAGAAGCAAAGCTCGGCGAAATTGAACGGAATACTTACCTCCTCATTCGTCATCGTAATCGATGCTTCACTGTCGCTATCACTGGTCGCCCCGGACGTAAAGTCCTTGTCCTCCGGATCTGTATTATCCCCCTCCGCCGCACGCGCTGCAGTTGTTGGTTTTTGGTTTCGGCTTACGCTTAACTTTCTTTTTCGTCGGCCGGTCTGCCTCTGGGTTTCCATCGGAGTCGAGATCCTCGGCCTGGATGATCTCGGACATGTGGGTCGTGTCGCGTTTGCGCTTCGATCGCGAGGCAGAACCTTCCCCACCTTCAGATAACTGTGAGTATTGTGTCCTTCCGATCAGTTTCCGCAAATTGCGCACCTTCATCGGCACCACCCAAAATCCGAATACGAAGGGATAAATGGGACAAGGGCCCGATCCCCAACGAGTGGAGCGTGGAGCCAGATGTGACTTGCTGCCCGTCTGCCGTGAAATAGAATTGAGACCGTCGATTGCGGGGAATGAGGTGCAAATCCTCGAGGTGGTTGTAAATATCGTCGAGACAGGTAGTGAACATTCACCACTAAGTGAAAATGAGTCGTTTTGTCAATGAAAAGAAAACAATCCAACCCACAGATAGGCAGAGAGCGGCCAAACGCGCCCAGAACAAAGATTGTAAACAGAGATTTCCCCGCAAACTCTATTGAGCCGACGTCGGGACATGAATGAGAAGTGGGATCGATGACGTCGGCATCCGAGGATAAGCGGTATGACCAGATGATATCGAAAGAAATTAGGGAATAGCATCGAACCTGAACAGAGCGAGAACAAAATAAGCATGTTTTCACCGTCGATGTTTTTATTACTTGCCAATGAATATTAAAAGCCGAGCCGGAAAGGATGGAGAAGTAGGACAAGACATAGGCGAGGTCATGGAGTGAATATTGATTCGCCAAAGAAGAACGGAAGCCAATAATAAAAGCCGATGCAACGAATAGTGGAGTGAAAAACAGCAAGAGATTGATAAAAGCCCAGCATTGCCATTTTGACACCAAGGCTTCGGGGCGTGTCGCAAACAGGGTACCACGAGCTAGAGATACTGCTTGTCAGGGAGCCGGAAATATTGCTTCAAAGCTGCCTACCGGGTAATGCCTTTGCGTTTTAGGCGGATCCTCGTACTTGACAGATATTTCGTGCATGGCGCGTTGTGCAAGCAGAAAATTCGAGGGGATCTTAAATACTAACCCAAACTCCACTGCCATGCTGCGTGCACACCGTATCCTATGAAACCGCTTCGTATTTGCAAACAAAATAATCACGGGTGGTGGTAAGTGTTTCATTATTTACTACTAGCTGGCTGAAGTAGGAGAGAAGAGAAGGTTCAAGGTGATGAGGGCCACGAGAATTCGGCAGCTCTTTGAGCCTGGGGCTTCGAGTAGCTTCAAGATGCATTGACGAAAAGTCCACGTCGACGTATTGGTCGATGTCGGAAAGGACTCAAAGGAGCGAAAGGCGGTGTTGATTGTTGCCAGCAACAACAGCCGAGCCGACGTCAATCGTTCCGTCTAACCCATCTCACCCGTAAAACGGACGGGCCGGGTACCCGTCCACGGCTTAATCCGTGCCGTACCCGTTCCGTACTGAGGTTGATCAAGAGCTCAGACGGTACGGGTTCCGTCCGTCCGTCCCGTCCGTTTTTTCCGTCCAAAGACGGACGGGTTAGAGCCCCTAGCCGATACGACCGGTGGGAGAATTTCACCGAAGGGCGGGTGGTGCGGATATCTGAAGCATCAACCCACACCCGGTCACCAACCTTGATGTCTGGAGCTGGTGTCCGCCGGCGGTCATAGTACTGCTTGTACTCTGCCTTGGCCTTGACGAGTGCCCGCCTCTCGCCTCGGAAACCCCTGACGCAATCCGATCGTGGAACTCGTTTACAGCCTCTAACCTAGAACGTTGAAACGCTGACTATAGGGCAACTATGGAAAAACACCAAGAAATGAAAGGAATTAATCCCTAATCAAATCTTAAATATAATCCTAACCACTATGAGATCGACGTGCGAGGTTCGGGGTTCCAGTCCAGTATAGACTGTGGCAATCCAACTATTCTAACACTCAAAATATACTAACTTAAGCTTTCGCGATTGCTGACTTTGTACAGAGAACGTCTATACGAGTCCTATGTTGACACAGGAAGTGTGGGTTTCAACAAGGGTTTGAGATGTAACTCTTCTCAAGAGGTTTAGGTGTTTAAGTCGCTTGTTTAAGCCAATATATTCCACGCGTAAGATGTCCGATAACTGTTTCACGCGTCCCCGTAGGTCAAAAAGTTCTTATAATTCCACGCGTAAGTTCCCAAAAGTTTCCAATATTCCACGCGTACAATTCAAGAGATGATCCAACAGACAATATATTTGACGAAACAAACCAAAGAAACAAATAAGCTTCTGGAGTTTATCTCGAATGGAGTCCAACGTCTAGTTGTTCACGAAGCCGACACTGGCTTGGACGCTCACAGCTTAGAGGAGGGAATCCACTGGAGTACCAGTACAGGAAACGATGCCTTTTATACCTTTCACTAATAAATAATAAGAGACCGAACAGTTGACAAACGGGTATAATGTGAGAGAAACTAGGGGCCCGCTATGCCCTCGCCCTATCCTTGGTGGCCAGAACAGAAATAGATCAAAGGTTCATTCAATCCAAGTCCTTATCCCGATCATTATGTTATGACAGTGGCCCGCTGGCGGCCCAATCAATATTGCCCAACTTGGCATTAATGAGTGTCCCTCTTCGGACCTTGCTCCGTGATCGTAATACGGCGGCAGCCAACTCGGCATGACGTGTAGTTCCTTTGTAGGAATATTCTACTTCCGCAAATCCCTCGCAATTGGTTTATAGAATTATTCGTGAAAGCCTCTTGCCTCCAGGAAACACTCCTTCTGGCCTTTCGGCAGGTTCTTATAAGTCCCATGTTATATCCCACTCATTCTTGCCTTTGGTCGGAACACAGGGTGACTCCCAATCCTATTCCGGACGGTTAGAGACCTATCGTGATAGGTCTGTTCTGGAATATTATAACTTCCCCACGCTATACCAGCGCAGTCGTAGACAGTGCCAGACCTCCCACTTAGTGTATAATCCTTTAACTGGCCGCTCAGGCAAACACCAGTCCTCATACGAGCGTATTCCCGTGGTATTTAATGTATTACGCTTTTAATACAATAGCACTTGGACTGAAAATGAATAAATTCAGCCCTGGCCCAATACCGGGTCTATCATCTCCCCTTTTCATAAATTGAGTGTCCCCACTCAACACTTGGTCCTTATTTTGCGCCCTCTTTGCGCTATCAAAAGTGTTTCCCCACAGTCATTCGGCTAACTCGGCTATCGCGACCGGTGTGGTCCCGCGAGATTTGCTTCCGTTGATAGGACAGCGGGATCCTCGCTTAGATCCCAAAAAACACTTATAAGTGTTCATTATTGCCTATACTGACGCCTACAACCGCCAATTGTTGTGTTCTGAGGGTGCGGAGTTTGCGCGAGCAAAGTGGGTCCGTGCGCATCAATAAATCCACGTGATTTATGTTTGTTTTGCCGCAGCTTTTCTCCCACTTTCTCTGCTCTTCCCACTACAACCACCTATCGCGAATACTCAAACTACAGCTCTAGCTCACTGTCATGGGTACGTGGCTGGCTTATATTTGTAGTTTAGAGTCTCACAGGTCGCCTTGGGCTGTTTTACAGCTCAAGTCACTCAGAACGCTGCCCTCACCATCGAGAACGCATTCAACACTTTTCGCGTCAGCCCGCACACCCTATTCCTGGACTCCATGTCGGTGATCCAGTACCAGCTGCAGTTGCTGAGAGGACGTCACATCGTCCCTTACAAGCTTAAGCCCGAGGACTTCAGCTATCCAGCCTGGACTTCGCCCGTTCTTCCCGCTCCACGCCTCGGAACTCGTTCGCGACTACCCGCTCAACGGCGCGGATGTCCACTGTCTTCAACTATTCATCCATCCAGTTACTATCTGGCTACTCCCCTACGTCCGCGACGTCTATCGCTCTCCACCAGACGAACCCCGACTGGCTAGCCTGGCTCCTTCAACATTTCGAACCAATTGCTGTGAGCATTCGCGAATGCTCATTTTCAGCGCTTTTTGCTGACTTCAACTTTTCAGCGACTCATCTCCCGTTACTACGAAGCTTTTGACATCACAGAGATCTTCGACCGGCTGCTCGTCGCCATCCACAACATTGGGAGGATGTTCGAGAAGGCCTACCCCGGAAAGTGGAAGCAGCCTTATCGCATTCTTCCCATGTCGTTTGAGGGTCGGGGACGTTAGCAGGGTACGTCGTCCCTTATTCGTGACAGATCTCATATTGATAAAACTTCTTGGTTTTTCAGATTCTGCACCTCTCTTTGCAGTTCACCCCTGCCCGGGATCATCGAGTTCGAGGACCACTTCCCTTGCACAGAGCTCGGGCCGACGTTCTACGAAGAATCCTGTCTCCGCGATATCAACAACGAATACTTCGACCGTTTCATTCGGTTACTGCGCCCTCGTCGCCTACCAAGGGGCTGAGGTTGAGGGCAAGTTCGACGAAGCTAGTGTCGCCAAAATCAAGCCTCTAATGGACCCAAAGCGTCTTCCCTTTGGTGAGTTTCCATCCTCTTTCTGACCTTTCGGGATAGCTAATGCTTCTCAATGTTTAGGCCAAATTGGATCAGGTCATCGGCAACATCGACAACCGCTCTTTCATCGACGCTATCCTCAACTCTGCTTGGACAGTCTGGTCCCTCATTCCTGAGAAGGATCGCAACCCTGGTTGGGAAGCCCGCCCTGCCCGAGGCTCGTACCTGGGGCTATTCTCTCCCACAGAGATACCGTCTTCCTAGTGGCAAGAGGACTCCTCCGCCAAAATTCAGTCTCTGGCGCGACTGCTCGCATCGCGACTACGTCGCTGACGCCTAGGTTCAAGGTCAACAACCTCCCTCTCCCCAGTGGTTCATTAGCGCGACCTCTCACGCCTCCGTCCTCCGAGTCGTCTCGCTCGTCCACTCCCGAGGCAAAACCTCCAGCGCTCTCTCGCTCGTCTAGTTTTGGCAGTGCTGGCCCCGCACTTCCGGCGGCCCCCTCGGCCTTCTAGCGTTGCCAAATTCTTCAACTTTGGCGACGGATCCAGCAGTCCGGACCCTATCGCGATTGATACTGCCTCCACTGTAAGTCCTAAGTTTCTTTACTCAGTACTTTGCGCTGATTGTCCCTTGTTAGGACGCTCCCGCTCCTCAGACTCCCAGGGGCTGGTTCATCCGCCCCCGTAGTCAGGACTTCCAACTCCGCGTTCGGGCGCGTTCGTCCTGGTAGTGCCTTCGCCGCTGGATTTGCAGCTGGCGCAGGCTTCGCGTGGTCCTGACGATGGGCCTTCTGCGACTGGTGGCGAGGAGGGGTCCAGACGTTGGTATGGGCAACGACGACCCTTTCGTGACTGATGCCTCCCGCTCCTGCGGGCACATCTCAGGTACTCTTTACCTATTCTTCCTTTCATTATTGGTCACTCATGCTTTTGTAGGACGATGCGACGCTTCAGACCCCTCAGGCTGGCTCGACTGCGGCTATCGCGACAGATGCCCCACCTGCGTCTGGTCTTCGCCGAAGCCCGCGTGGTGCGTCCAAGGTAAGACTCTTGTCTTAACATCATTTTCCTAATTGCTAATGGTCTCCCCTTTAGACCCAACGCCGAGCACGAGGAGGCAACGACTGGCACTACTGCTGACGAGTCGGACACTGCGTCCAATTCTCGTTCTTTCCAAGCGCAAACGTGCTGAGGAAGAGTCGTTTGAGCCTACTGGAGACGACGACCAGGATAGCGGTCTCTCCGATGGCGAATCCGAGGTCCTCTCCACCTCATAAACGTTCGAAGAAGGGCAATCGCGATAGCGAGGAACCGTCGCCCTTGAAGGGTAAAAGCAAGAGCAAGGGCAAGAAGAAGGCTGACGAGTCTTCCCCTGGCCCCTGCTGAGGTTCGGACCACTCGTGGGTGCTTCGCAGCTCACAAAGAGGACCCCTACGAGGCGGAAGGCTTTGAGCCGACCCGTTCGATATCCGCGCAGCGAAGGAAGGTCTTGGTATCCTCCCCCCAAGAGCTTCCAAGCTTCTCTCCTCAGTGGTACAAGCGTTTTGGTAAGGTTATTCGCTCTTCCCCTCTGTTCTTTCAACGATTCTGAGCATTCGTGATAGCGCCTCCTGGGCTGCGGAAATTGTATGCTCCGCAATCGCAAGTGCCGTCGCGAGAATGGCCACGCTCGCTGTGATGCCTGCGTTAAGAGTGGCATGTCCCGGTGCTCGGATAGCTTCTCTATCCCTGAGTACCTTCAGGTCATCAATTACCTGGAGCCGCTTACGGTCTTCTCTGACCGAAGTACGTTTCTCTCCAAATTGTTTTCCAACGCAACTCTAACTCCGTTAATGTAGGCTGGAACTCTGCCTTTAACGAGCTCCGCGACGCTCACTATTCCCAGATCCTCTGTGATCGCAAGTGACTATCGCGAATGCTCGCCTTCTCCGCGCGCGCGCCAACTTGCGTGCACTCATGAACGGTTCCGAGGTGGCTTTCAAGGCAAAGTCATTCCTGGAATCGATTCTGTTGCGGAGGAGGAGGTGGAGTTCTATACGAAGCTCTTCAAGACTGCTCGTAAGGAGTCTGAGCGCGAGTTTTACATGCCTGATGGCACTCGCGCTGACGACTATTTACTATGAGTACGACTCGCAGTACGAAGGCTCGCAAGGGATCCGCGATGGACGAAGAGGAAGGAGAGGAGGTGCGTGTGATAGCGGTGGAGGAGGCTGAGGCTCCCCGAGAGCCTTCTCCCATGCAGGAGGACGCCCCTGAGCCCGCTGCCGCAACTATCTCCCTTGACGACGCCATTGCTGCAGATGAAGCTGGTCGCGACGAGTTTGTCGAAGGCTCCTCTGGAGGAGGAACTTGATCTTCGTAAGTCCTTTCTTACTTATTCCCCTATCTTAACTGACTCTTTCAGTTAGATATTATATTTTACGCTATCAGATGGACCTTCACTATTGCCCCGAATCGGACGAATGCGCGCTCCCAATTGCTTTGAACATTTGTATATCTCGAAATCTCTGTACATATCTCTCGATATTGTCGTACTTTGCTTGATTTCTTTGATATTGTCTTAGCCATGGTTTGGGGACTTTCGATACATGGGCCTGATTGTATATTGCTATACTGCCCTCAAAATTGTATCAACGCTGCCTCAAATGAGGCTTTTTCTCTCCATTCACGAATGCTTGAATCCTAAGTCACCAGTCCTTACTGATGCCTCGTGCACATTTATCGATTAAGGAAATTTTGTCGCGATTGCCTCGCTGTACGGACACCGTTCCGTTTTTCCCCAATAGTAAATAATCCAACTCTTTGGACCTATTTAAGCGCAATCATGAAAGCGTTTTCGTTGGCTCCCCAACTTTATTCTCCATGTCGACACGTCCCTTCGTTAGCCGTCATGGTCTCCCCCGTTGTTCCTGTTCTTAAGGGAACTGCCTCTATGCACGAATTCCCTATCCTCACTCCGGGACCTCCGCCAGACGTCTCGGCAAGCACACGAGTGCAAATGAGATTACTCTCATCGGTACGGGTATTTTCTATCACGAAAGCTAGCCACTGCTAATACTTTCGATCCTAGAACCCTGCGGTTGATTCCAATACCAATCCCATACTGCAGACTACCTGCGTGCAGTCTGGGACTTTCTATAAGTGGTCCTCAACCTTGCACGGATTGCATGGTCGCTGGTACTGGTGCTACCTGCACTTTTACCCAACGTCTCAAGTTCGTGGAGGTCTTGGAGGCACGACGCGTCTTTGCCCAGGAGGTGATCTTTTACCACCCAACTCCAATCCTGGTGCGTTTGCCTACTTCCTGACCTATCGCGATTGCTTACTTTTCTTTCCCAGCCGAGGCTTATCGCGAGTGGGAAGTCCAGTTCTTTGCTGACTGTCAAGTGGCTTTCCACCTCTTTAACAAGAGCATCGCTCCTTTCGACCAAACAGCGCTTTTCCATGCTGTCCCAAGTCGAGGCCATTCACGACTTTACTCGTCTTAGCTACTTGCACATGCTCTTTGGCGTCTACGATTATCCTACTGATGTGAAGACACTTGTCATTCAGCGTATGCAGGGTATGCAGGAGGCTTTCGAGCTATCGGCTGTGGAGGACTGTATGGTCCAGGAGATAGTGCGACTAAGCTTGTACAGTAATTGTAGAGCTGGTAGTCCCTCTAGCTCTCAGTAGTATAAAGAATCGATTCCTTTCCACTTGTAGAGTCCCTTAGAGTAGTTCATAGCTCTTAGGAATCCATGTGTTTGTCAAGGAACGACCGAATTCCACTTCCTCAGTCAATCGCGAAAGCCATCTTTGCTTATCCCTATCGCTATCTCATCTTCGGATCGCTCTCGCGTCAAAAGACCAAGACAGGACTGGTGCGGTTCTCTGTTCTACTTCTTATTTCGGTAATTTTCCCTGTTTGTCGGTCGTATTACGCTTTGATTCGCGAACACATGCGGCATCCTTATTCCGCTTATCCCGATCACAGTATTTCTTATACCGATCAAAGTTTCCCTTTATATCTCTGAACTGCAGAGTCTATAGAAATCCTAAGTCCTTTTAGGATTCAACTATCCGGCCGCTCATTCCGCTTATCCCGCAATCTATCATGATTGCTCCTACTTCCTCCCCCTTTTTCATAAATTTTAACTGTCCCCAGTTAAACTCTTTATGACGGAGTCCCATCCACTCGCCTAGCTATAAAGAGCTAGCCTTCTACACTCCTTACAAGCAGTATCTTTTCTCAGTATCCCTTTCTCAAGAACATGGCTCGCTCTGGTCTCACTAAAGGTCAACACGACGTAATCCGTCGGTGTCGCAGACAGTGTTTCTGCGACCAAGTACCCCCGACCGTGCCAAGCAGCGCACATTCTCGACCAACAGACTGTTACTTTGGTGCGTTTTAATATTTTAACACTTTTCACGAATGCTCATAGCGCTGTCAGGACTCGTTCTCTGGCCTTCTCGGCGAGATTGCGAAGGACAAGACTCTCTATGATGCTTTCTATAGCGTCAAAAACAGCTACCACCAGACTGCTGTCGGCTCCAACGGCGTCATTGGAGGTCGCTATCCTCTTATTCTCGAGTTGTGTGCTAAGATCAAGGCCGAGCGCGAGCTTCAACGAGGAAACACCCGTAGCTTCTCAGCAAGCACACCGTACCGAACTCGAAGAGGCTCGTGCTCAGGCTGACGATCAAGAGAGCAAGAATTCGCGAAAGCCCCGCGCTCTCGCGCTAAGGTAGTTCTCCTTATTCCTGCTCGTCTCGATTGCTCATTTACTCTGCCAGAAGGACAATAAAACCAAGAAGTCCAAGGCCACTATCGAAGATGGAGATGAATCTCCCTTCGACGACTCTGAGCTTCCCTGGATTTGTGGACGACGCCATGATTGTGGACGACTCCGTGCGTTTATCATTCATTATTGCTGTCATTCATTCTGACTTTGCATTTTAGAACGACGCAAGTGCCTCTGGTCACCGGGCGACTCAGTCCTCTTGACGAGCGCAACCCTGCGTGAGGTATTGACCTGTCACGATAGCTTCCTTCTCGCCACTTCCTCTTATTGCTGCCTCAGACTTCGCAGTCTGGGAGTACGCGTCCTTCTTCGGTACGCCTCTCGTTTCTTCGCATCAAGGGGAATTGACCGAAACTCTGCCTCCTATATCAAGGCTATGGCCATTCTTGCCCGTACTGATCCAAGTTCAGCGTCAGCCATCGTCGTTGAAGACTTCCCCGTCCCACCACCACGGAAAACGTGCACGTTCCCTCCACAGCCACTCGCGCATGAGGACTCAGTCGAGCAGTACGACGGTGCGTTTAGTTTTTCGCGATTGCTTCTAAGCCAGCTTCTGACTCGTTTCGAAGCAACCGACTTATCAGTTAACAACCCAACAGTCCGCCAAACTGTTGCCGAAGCGCGGGACGCCGTCAAAAAGCTCCACAGCCCGATTCGATGGGCGCATTACGACTCCAAGAAGCAGAACTTCGCTCGCGAGTCGGCTTCGAGAATGCCCAACTCCGGTATCACCTTGATCACCGCGAGTACTTGCCTCACCGATCTTCGACGCGTCCCTCGATGCCCAACATAAGCGGGAACAGGTACTACCCACCGGTAATGCCTAACTACCCTCTTTCGTGAGCAGCTTCCCTTTTTCACGAAAGGGTGCTAACCCTTTCTTAACAGAACCGGACGCGAGTTGCAGAACTCCCTCAACTGCGGAGGTCCACCTTCCACTCTCTGCCCTTATTGTTCTGTTAATTACCACTCTCCTCGTCATTGCTTTTAGAGTCTACATTCACGCTCATTAGCCGTATACCCCGACCAACTCTTTTCAGTCGTTACAGCCTATCGCGAATTCCAACTAGTATTCTTCTTAGAATATTTCGTTACGCTCCTTTCAATTGACTCTATGTTTTTGCCTTTGACTCGCGTGGAACACCTCTTTTGTTCCGCTCCGTCCAAGTCTAAGTCCAGAGTCTCTTCGCTCTCTTCATCATCTGAGTCCGACATGTTCTCATTACTATCGGCGCCTTTCGCGATATGCTCCAGGCTTCTTCAGACGCACTTCGTTCAATTGCAGACCCATTCCAACGAACGGATCTTCTTTCGAGTCTTTTTCAATTGGTCCTTTTAAGATCTCTCTCGATAATCAATCGAGTCGAAAAATTTTAGATGGCCAACTCGACTCTTTTTTGTTTTGGTGCTGGCTCGAGCAGTACAACTCTAAATTGAGCTGTCCAGTCTTTACAGCTTTTGACCCGCCCTCCTCACATTAGAAGAAGGTACGGTTTTGTGTGTTGATACAACCGAGGGAGAGTCTAGAGGACTGGTGTGTTCCTTTTCGACTTCCCTTTAGATGGTAGATTGTGCGCTTTTGTTCGACAGAGTATTCGTGATAGCTATTTGCTTTCTCTTTGTATGCGGTAACCCGGTTTCCTTAGCTTTGGCTCGAGATTGTAATCTGCCCGCCTTAGTAGGAGTACTCTCTAGGTCTGTTGGTGTGTTTAACCGACTAGACCAGCGTGATTTAGGTTTTTCGCGAAAGATGTGGAAGCAAGCTTCGCCGTCCGCAGATATTTTCTGACGAGTCTGGTTGTACCGAAATGTTGACCTAAGTCAACGGCACTTTTAACGAATAATTCGTTCTTCTCGGATGTAAGTCCAAGGTATAATCCTGTATAGGAGGTAGAGATATTTCTATACGCAACAAGTCCAAACTTGGCTTGAGATTTCTACTTTGAAGTATAGAAATAGATGGATGAACCCCTCGCGGTGGGCTCCAGATGAAACGCTGACTATAGGGCAACTATGGAAAACACCCAAGAAATGAAAGGAATTAAATCCCTAATCAAATCTTAAATATAATCCTAACCACTATGAGATCGACGTGCGAGGTTTCGGGGTTCCAGTCCAGTATAGACTGTGGCAATCCAACTATTCTAACACTCAAAATATACTAACTTAAGCTTTCGCGATTGCTGACTTTGTACAGAGAACGTCTATACGAGTCCTATGTTGACACAGGAAGTGTGGGTTTCAACAAGGGTTTGAGATGTACTCTTCTCAAGAGGTTTAGGTGTTTAAGTCGCTTGTTAAGCCAATATATTCCACGCGTAAGATGTCCGATAACTGTTTCACGCGTCCCGTAGGTCAAAAGTTCTTATAATTCCACGCGTAAGTTCCCAAAAGTTTCCAATATTCCACGCGTTACAATTCAAGAGATGATCCAACAGACAATATATTTGACGAAACAAACCAAAGAAACAAATAAGCTTCTGGAGTTTATCTCGAATGGAGTCCAACGTCTAGTTGTTCACGAAGCCGACACTGGCTTGACGCTCACAGCTAGAGGAGGGAATCCACTGGAGTACCAGTACAGGAAACGATGCCTTTTATACCTTTCACTAATAAATAATAAGAGACCGAACAGTTGACAAACGGGTATAATGTGAGAGAAACTAGGGCCCGCTATGGCCCTCGCCCTATCCTTGGGTGGCCAGAACAGGAAATAGATCAAAGGTTCATCCAAATCCAAGTCCTTATCCCGATCATTTAATGTTATGACAGTGGCCCGCTGCGGCCCAATCAATATTGCCCAACTTGGCATTAATGAGTGTCCCTCTTCGGACCTTGCTCCGTGATCGTAATACGGCGGCAGCCAACTCGGCATGACGTGTAGTTCCTTTGTAGGAATATTCTACTTCCGCAAATCCCTCGCAATTGGTTTATAGAATTATTCGTGAAAGCCTCTTGCCTCCAGGAAACACTCCTTCTGGCCTTTCGGCAGGTTCTTATAAGTCCCAAGTTATATCCCACTCATTCTGCCTTTGGTCGGAACACAGGGTGACTCCCAATCCTATTCCGGACGGTTAGAGACCTATCGTGATAGGTCTGTTCTGGAATATTATAACTTCCACGCTATACCAGCGCAGTCGTAGACAGTGCCAGACCTCCCACTTAGTGTATAATCCTTTAACTGGCCGCTCAGGCAAACACCAGTCCTCATACGAGCGTATTCCCGTGGTATTTAATGTATTACGCTTTTAATACAATAGCACTTGGACTGAAAATGAATAAATTCAGCCCTGGCCCAATACCGGGTCTATCAACGTGCAGCGTGGGGCTCAAAGCCCATCCGTGGAAGCCGACCAGTGTCCGTCATGAACGGTACCTGCTGCGTGGAGGAGTGCATGTGGTTGTTGTACGCAAACTCCGCTGCAGGCAGCAGCTCATCCCAGTCGTCCTGCTTGTAATTGGTGAAGAGCCGGACGTACTGCTCGAGTTCCTGGTTAACGCGCTCCGTTTGGCCATCGGTCTGCGGATGGTAGGCCGTAGAAGTGGCTGGGGTGACCCCAACGAGGCGCCAAAGCTCGCGCGTGAACTCTGCAATGAACTGGGTGCCACGATCCGAAATGTACTTCTCCGGCAGGCCATGGTGGCGCCAGACGTTCCGGTAGTACAGCCGAGCAGCGCCAACCGCGTCAATGGTGGTGTGACACTCCATGAAGTGCGCTCTCTTCCCAAGGGCACAGACAACGACCATGACTGCATCGTATCCATGGGCCTCGGGAAGCTCGACAATGAAGTCGACTGAGACGGTGTGCCAGCGCTCCTCGGGGACCTCTGTGGGGTGGAGCTCACCAATCGGCAGTCTACGAAGCGCCTTGGTGCGGCAGCACAAGTCACAAGTCACAACGTACCGGCCGACATGGCGCGACAGTTGGGGCCACCAGTAGTTCCGAGACACGAGCTCCAGAGTCTTGAAACGACCGGCATGGCCTGCAACGCGCGTGTCATGGTGTTGCTCCAGGATGCGTCGGCGGAGGTCCTTGTCTCGGGGGACGACAACCTTCCCCCGGAAGTAAAGGAGTCCACCTTCAATACGCCATTCCGAAGACCGGGCAGACCGCACACCTCGGGCCTTGAGGAGTTCCTTGGCAGTCAGGGCAATGGGCTCTTCAAGGTCGGGTTCCCCGGCAAGCGCATCGCGAATGTCGCGCAAGAGGGGAGCCTCAGGGCCAGCAATAACCAGGGCTTCGGTGGCCCGAACGTGGAACAGCTCGGGTCGAAGCAGGGTAGCGTCCTGGTTATCGTCCTGCACTCCATGGTCCGGTCTCCGAGAAAGCGCGTCAGGGCGACCCATGAGGCGACCCGGTTGGTGGTGCAGCGAGAAGTCGAAACGGGAGAGGTAGAGAGACCACCGAGCTTGGCGACGGTTGAGCTTCTGGGCCTTCCGGAAATATTCCAGGTTTTTGTGGTCCGTCCAGATCTCAACCGGGTGCTGCGCGCCCTCAAGGAAGTGGCGCCACTCCTCAAGGGCTCGCACAATCGCAAGCATCTCCTTGTCGTGAATTTCGTAATTCCGCTGCACCTCGTTCAGGCTTTTGGAGTAGAATGCAACCGGATGCCACTTGCCATCGTCACCCTGCTGGGAGAGGACGGCACCAGTGGCATAGTCAGAGCTGTCAGCCTCGAGCCGGTACGGGCGTTCGGGGTTTGGGAGAACCAGAACGGGGTCCCGAGTCACCCGCCGCTTGAGCTCGTCAAAGGCAGCTTGCTCTTCAGGCCCCCAGGTCCAGGCGATGCCCTTCTTGGTGAGTCTGAAGAGGGCTTGAGCAACGTCTGAGAAGCCCGCAAGGAACCGGCGGTAG
Source organism: Favolaschia claudopus (assembly GCA_037176885.1). Lineage (NCBI taxonomy): Eukaryota > Fungi > Basidiomycota > Agaricomycetes > Agaricales > Mycenaceae > Favolaschia > Favolaschia claudopus. Next base: position 93,478 of record JAWWNJ010000132.1, read on the forward strand.
AAGTTTGTGAAGCCAAGGAACTGCTGCACATCCTTCTTATTCTCAGGCGCTGGCCAAGCTGCCACTCCTGCAACCTTTACAGGGTCCATCTCGACGTGGTTGTGGGAGATAATCACACCGAGGTACTCAATGGAGGTCCGCTCAAACTCACACTTCTCTGCTCGAAGGTAAAGCTTGTTTGCGCGAAGCCTCCGCAGGACCTCTCGGACGATCTCTCGATGCCGACGGATGTCTGAGTGGGCAATGAGGATATCGTCGAGGTAGACCATGACGTCGCCAGAGAGGATAAGATCCTGGAAGATGTCGTTCATCATGGTCTGGAAGGTTGCAGGGGAGTTGGTCAGACCGAAGTACATGACCAGCGGCTCAAACAGTCCCCGGTTGGTCCGGAACGCTGCCTTCCACTCGTCGCCTTCGCGGATTCGAACGTTGTGAAATCCCCATCGGACATCGAGCTTCGTGAAGTACCGGGCTCCCCTGAGTCGGTTGATGAGGTCGTTGATTAAGGGGAGCGGGTAACGATTCTTCACGGTCATAGCGTTTAAAGCTCGATAGTCCTGTACGAACCGAAGTCCGCCGTCCTTCTTCTTGACGAAGAAGACGGGTGAGGCCATAGGTGATTTTGACGGTCGAATCCGGCCAGTGCCAAGTCCCTCCTCGATGAAGGCATCAAGTTCCTTCTGTTCGAGAGGCGAGATTGGGTAGACCTTGCAGTTCGTGGGTTTAGAGTCTGGCACGAGCTCAATGGCATGGTCCCAGGATCGGCGTTCAGGCAGCGAGTCAAAGGACTCCTTGTTGAAAACATCGTCAAACTCTCGGGCCCATTCGGGAACGTCCGAGCGCGCCGGGGCTGAGTTTTTGGCGTATGCCTCAGCCAGGCGCTGGGAGACGGTGCTTCCAGCACGGATATCCTCAGAAGGCAGGAACTGGGTGTAGAACACCCGGTCTCCCGGCTCAAGGGGGTCATCCACTTCATCCGCATCATCCACTTCATCCACATCATCCTCTTCATCATCCTCGTAGTCCGGGAACAGCTCTGGCAGGTCATCGTATTCATCTTCGCCTAAGTCTATGGCGCAGATGGATGGAAGGGGACCAAGTCGGAGCTGCCGGAGGATCTCAGCGGCCAGGCGGGACTCTCGGCGTGCAGCGCGAGCTTCCAGGCGAACCTCGGTGCGGCACGTAGAGCACTCGCTGGGGCATCTGCTCATCTTGACCTCTCGGGTGTCCCAGTCGATCTCCGGGTTATGCTTCCGGAGCCAGGAGTAGCCGAGGATGAGCTTCTGCTTCCCAAGACGAGTAACAGCGAGCTGCATGCGCTCAGAGTGACCACGATACTGCAGCACGACGTCAGCCACCTCGCGGATCGCACCAGCCTCATTTGGCGAGCCATCCACATTGAAAACTGGAATGGGCTGTGCAAGGCGGCGGAGGGGGAGGCCAGACTTAGCTGCGAAGTCAGAGTCAATGAAGTCTGAGGTGGCACCACAGTCAACGAGACCTTCGAGGGAAAGCTTGGTGGCGTCCTGGACTGCCTGAATCTCAAGGGGGAGATGCAGGGAGTTGGCACCGGGTGCAGCAGCAACAGTATAGCGCTGAGGAAGTCTACGTTCCCAAGGCTTTCGCCGGATGCGTGGGGAACGGAGGGGAGCAGGGGGTACGTCTTTCATTTCGGCAGGTTCAACAGATGTAACATTGGCAGACTCATCATACAAACATGCGAAACGATTAGGAGACGCGATCGAGGGCGTACCGCTCACTCGTCGCATGGGAGAAAACCCTGCTCTTCCTCGGCGACTACAGACTCCGGCTCAGGGAGCGAGTCGGTGGTGGCAACCCGAGCCACCAGTTCGGAGAGGAGCTCGGACCCGAGCTGACGTATGACCTCGTCAAGGACATCAGCGGCTCGGACGTCAGCTGGGGTGGGGCAATCCCGGGCCAGGTGTGGACCGCCGCATCGGTAGCAGCCACGGGGAGGTCCTCTCCCGGAGCGCGTGCAATCAACGTCCATGGGGACTACCTGCGGAGGAGCAGGAGCTGGCATGGCCCGAGGAGGAGGCGCAGGGACAACAGGGAAGACACCTGCTGGACGTGAGCGAGCGGCTGGCGGAGCTGAGGGGGCTTTCGGGAGAAGCCCAGCAGCACGAGCCCGCACGTGCGATTCGTACTGGCGGTACGCTCGGGTCCGCCAAGCCATGTAGTCGCGGAGGTCTGGGGGGTCGCTGGACAAGGTGATGGCCGCATTGATGGCAGGGTCAAGGCCAGAGCGGAACTTGGTGACCTTGACCAACGCGTCAGCAAACCCAGCAAGGTCGAAGAGGTCTTCAAAGTCATCGGTGTACTTGAAGACATCCCGGGAGCCCATATAGTATGCCCTAGACTCGAGTTTGTGTAGGGCGTGGTCCTGCTCGTTCTCCTCGACAAAGCGTGAGCAGAACTCCTTGGTGAAGGCGTCCCAGGTGAGGAAGGGGAAAGGGGTTTTGATGGACATGCGCTCAGCCCATTTTTGCGCAGAGTCTTTGGACATAAAGGACATGGTGAAACGCACTGCCTTTTCCTCGGACATCTTGCCACCTTCGACAAACGCCTCCGGAACCAGTCGGATGTAAGTCCGAGCTGAGTGAAGGAAGGCCCGGCCAGCCGAGCGGTCACCGTCAAAGACGAAAGGGGGGGTTCGGTCGAAGGACCGTTTTTGCTGCCGGGGTGAGGTTGGCAAAGAGTCCTGGACTCTCGGCCGGAGGCTCTGGAGGAGCGGCAGGGGTCGGAGCAGTAGTAGTGGAAGGATTGGCAGCAGTTTGAAAAAGCTCGACCAGACGGTCAACAGTCCTCTCGAGCCTATCCATCCGCTCGGCGGCGGCTGCAGCAGCGGCGGCAGAGTCGGTCATGGTGGGTTCTAGAGAGGGGGAGGAGGGGGCAAGATTCGCGGTTTGCGCGTCCGAGACAGCAGAGGAGGAGTCCGACGAAGCGTCTGAAAAATCGCCAAAGCGCGCAATCTTGACCAGTTAATCCCTTGGAGCCTTTCTTCTGCTGTAAGGGCAACCTTTAAGACCCGAGATGTCTCGAGGGTCTAGCGAGGGAGAATCCAAAGTTAATTAAGAAGCTACTAAGAATACATCACAGCGCACCTAGCGAGGGAGAATCCAAAGAGAAGAAAGGCTGAGGATTCCCACGCTAGGTGCAGTAAACATATAGTAACTAGTTCCCACAAGCTCGGAGCAATCGGCAATGATCCCGGGCCAAGTCACATGCCTTACTCCACGATGACATAGGGCTTTGGGGATTTGACAGGAAAGTGGGAAATCTGCAAGAGGCCTGTGTCATAGGTGGCTGTGTAGTGCCAAAAGGGGGAGTTCCCCTGACAGGAATATCAACTTCGGCCAAACAAGGCCACAACACTGAGTCATCAGCGACGACACATCATCTGCTCTTCGTCTCCTCTCTCTGACGCTCGTAGAGCAGGACCAAATAATAAATTCTGAATAACCAACTACCGGATTCAAACAACCGAAGAGTAGCTACCCCCACTGTGCATCATCGACTCCAACAAGTGGCCAGAAGACTGAAATACTGGACCCGCCCCCGCTCCCGGAGTCTGCTGATTCGACGAGGGTTCGATGTCGAGGAGCACATTCCTCTGTTCAGCAACGACAGTGCCAGGCAAGAGGCCCTTGAACTTGGCGCGGTCGTCCTTCAGGAGCTGGTCAACATAACTGAAGATGAATGAGCGACAAATTCAATCTGTTAAGAAACTTGCGCACCTTTTCCACTTTGATCCCGTCAGCGTCGACCCCCGCTCCTTAACCTGCTTCTTAAACCAGCTGTCAACACTCCCCCAGAAATTCCCGCCCTTTCCAACCTTGCCACTCTTCTTTGCCCTCTTCCGGGTGCGCCGTTCCTCCGCCTGGTCGTAGTCGACATCACTGTCGTCGGCTTCTTCCTCCTCGGCAGCAGCAGCAGCAGTGAGATACACAAACTCTTCGATGGAGGTGAACTTCTTGGGATCAACGCTGGCAATCAACTGTCCTGAAATCTTTAGAGAATTGAATGCAATGAGATAACGAGGAACATACGTCTGTGCGGTAAGAATTCTGTATGCCAGAGCATTGCTTCTTGATCAACTGCCCCAAGCTCTTCTCCCTACCCGGCACACCGAAGATATTCTCCAGGTTTAATTCAACCTTGCGACGTGTAACAACGTCCTGCAAAACGGTAATGAGGATCGTTTAAAAAGAGAAATGACAGAGGTACGGACCCACACATCGACATGCAGCGTCAGAAACTTTGTACGGTCCCCCTCGTATATAATGTCTTGCACGACACCGTGAATATGTGCCTGTAAGCAATCAGTGCCCATCCATAGCCCGGGTACTCCACATACCTTCTGTTGACGCGTGAAGCAGAACGTTTCTTCGAGCCTGACTTGCAAATCGCGCCAAATTGCTCGGTGGTCCGTCTTGTCTTGCTCCTCTGCCTTCTCCTTGCGTCTCCTCTCGGCGGCGTCCCCAAATTGAGCGGCGAGTAAAACGACGCGTGTCACCAAGTCGGGCAATGAGAGGCCCGCACCAAGAGATCCGAACTGAAGAAAGCCTCAATGCCGACAGGAAAGGAGAAGGCGAGAAGACTTACACCGACAAATGTGTGCAACATTTGAGTTTGTTTCTGTTCCAGCGAGAAATCGCGAGCAATTGTGTCGATAAAGACAGGACTCAGGACTGGTGGAGCCTGCTGCGGAGGCGGCGGCGGTGGCGCACACGATGGACTCGGATGGAGTGAGTGGTGGTGAGGAAGAGTGGCCGTAAATGAGTGGGCCAGGCGAGCTCGGTGGGTCGGACGAGGAGGAGTAGGAGGAGGAGAATGGATGGGAGAGGGGTACATCAAGTGTACGGGGCTGAGGGCTGGGCATGGGGCCGAAATTGTATGGTGTGGTCATTTCAAATTATTGGGAAATGGATATAGGGGCGATGAGATTGTCGCGCCCTTTTTATAAGAACGCGGTGGTACAGACTGCACGTGAGATTGTCGTCGCGTTCTGTTGATTCTGGTTGATTCAAAACAAACGCGACAAACGCGTACAACGCGTCGCGACCCTATAAAAGGGACGAAACAAATGATTTCCAATATCAGGATATCACCCACCTTCCTTTTCCAGAATGAAGACAAACTCGACCAAACAAAACCACCGCTTCTCTCCCGTCGCGTCTCGCGACACCGACACACCCTCGCTGAGCCGTCCCCGACACGCTTCACAGGTTTCTCGAAAGGCGACTGCTAGGTTTTACCGTGTTCCTCCTCAGCTACAACCGACTAACAGTCTCTCAAGACTTTTCGCCACTCCTATTAATGATCTCGAGCCACCGCTCTCTGGCTATGGAGCTTTGAGCAGCCAGGTCGGTGAGACTCAGTATTTCGCTCAGTGTTAGTCCTGTACTCCATTCCTTTATATTTGTCTCACAACCTCGCATCTTTCAGTCGGCGTCGACGTGCAACTTCCGCAAGCTCGCCTGTATTCTCCCTCTCCGCCATCCTCTCCATCCTCCCATCTCCCTTCAACACCGCCCGATGATAGCATCCCATCCTCGGATCCACCGCTCAAGACCTACAGTTGGCGTATGCGCGGTTTTATGCTGGGCAACAGTTGTCCGACGCACCTTGATCTCTCTCAAAACGGGCTTGACGATCCATTGAAGGATGGTTTCAGCGGGCAAGGGGAGGGCTTGGAGGAAGAGGAGCAGGAAGAGAAAGAGGAAGAGGAGGCCTGGGAGGATCAGGATCTCAACTGGCCATACTTTGTGGACCGACACGGCAAGAGTGCGTTGTCTCAGTTATTTTCTTCACTGATCTGTGCTTTGCTCACTTACATTCCCAGGCCATGACTACTCTCAGCTGCCATGGGAGGAGAGCGTCGAGCCGCAAAACGAAGACGTTAAGATAAAATACAAAGAAATGTTTGATAACGGCCAACTTGGACTTTATTCGGATGTGGTGAGCACCACGCATTAGGTGGAGGAGTTGACGGAACTTGACGAGTTTGAGACGTGACTCGTATTTCGTGTGCGAGCAGCTCATGCAAAGGGCGAATCGGCAGTAGCCGCATTGCGAAAACTCTACGAGGGTTTGAATGTTCTTCGCAAGACTGTTCACACACTCAAGGCGGAGAACGCTGAGCTCACAAGTCAGCTGGGGCAAATCAAAGCACTGGTTAACTGAGTATTTATATTTTGTACAAGTGAAAAAGCTTTACTTCCCCTCTTCGTTTACATTTCTGTATTTATCTCAATCGAAGTCCACTTCTATCTATACTATGTTTGTCTCAAGAATCAATTCTGTGCTCCGAAAATCTCATCCACCGTGCTAAACATCACCAACCCCTCAGCCCATCTCGATTTACGACTTTCCTCCAACCTCGCGAATCCCTCTGGATCCTCCTCCTCCAATTTGGCTTGTGTTTTTCCGTTGTTGTCCGTGTACATGAACAGGGCGCCCGAGGTAAACTGTGTGAAGGATACCCGTTCATCACCCGCCTGAACTGGGATATTCGAGTGCGCAATCGTTGCTGAGGGTAGGAGGATGAGGGCACCAGCTGGGAACCCGACAACCACTTTGATTTGCCACAGAATAAGGTGCCCGCCTTTCGTTGCGTCAAAATGTCCCATTGCCTGGACCCCGCACCATCCATAAGGCAGGTTACGAACGTCCCTGTGCCGAAACGTCCAGATGTTCAAACCGAGGTTGAACGCAGCGCAGGAGAACACGGATGATCCAGGGAATGGCCGCCTTAGGCCCGGACATTGTGCGTCGAGCTTCTTGTTATTGTCGCGGTAGTGATCGTATTTACGTGGCGCCCACAATGCGAATGCCGCTGAGCCAACAACAAAAGCAAAGAAAGAGGAGTAAACAGTACGTGTCAGTAGTGAGGAAAACGCTAATGTTTCTGAACTTACAATCCGCAAACTCAGCCATTCTGTTGATGTCCTGATCGGCTAGTAAACGCTCCGCAACCTCGCTATATTCTCCGCCGTCAAGCCACGTCGGTTTGGCTTGGCCAGTGCCACGAGTGAGTCCGACGTTAATAGCAGCAAAAAGGCCGCGCCGATGGTTCCGAAACGCAGCAGGGAAACTTGTTTGTTGGTACTTGTTCTTCATATGCGAATACGCACGCGAAACTGCGGCTCAATAGCCCGGCTTGTCTGGCTGTCCAGCCAGGACTGCAAAAATGCGTCCGTGCCGATCCGCAAGCGGTCTTGCTGCTCTACACCAGCTGTCAGCTGTGAATTGATAGCAGAACCACTGCAACTCACATGCCGTCCCATTCGATCTTCGTGAAACCGAGTTTTAAAAGTTCTTTGAGCGAGTATCGTTTCTTGGCGCCACGCGTCTCCGTGGGTGTTTCATTCTTTGCAAGGTAGGCTGAAGAGGTGGTGGGAAGGAAAAGTGTGTCGAATAATGGAGCTGGAATGTGGACGGCTGGCTTGACGTGCTTTTCAATCGTCGACTTGCGCGGGACATGGCCGTGTTTTTTCTTCTGTGCTGCGAGCTTCACGCTACGACGGCGATGACATCCCCGACGCCTTCCGGTCGCAACGACGTCCTCGAAGATGACGTCGTTACGTTTGCGTTTCTTCGGCGGGGGCTCCGACGTCGATGGGGAAGGCGGTCGTTTGTCGTCGACTTGATTGAGAGGAGTATTATCAAATTCATTGTCCACGCCACTGGGATCGAGAAGCGGCTCTTCGTCCAGGCCGTCAATGTCGTCGTCGAGGGCGTGCTCCTCGTCCAAATTGCTCCCGGCATTGAATGCCTAGGCCAAAAGGGGGGCAAAGTCTACAGTTTCATCCAGCCACCCGGAGAAGACTGTGCCACTCCGGGTCTGGCCCAGATTGATTCAGCAAGTATATCTTCAAAACAAAGAAACCTCGACTGACCTTACGAACGAATGTGCCCAACTTCATGCAAAAAACCTGTGAAAAAAACTCGTCAATTGCGCTCGAAGGCTTTGCGGTGAGTGGCAAAGGTCGGAGACGGGTGGAGACTCGAAGCAGAGCGCCCAGCTCCGCTCTCTCGAACCCTGCGCTGACGCGAGAGTTGACTCACCAGGCGGAAATCGGGGATGGCGCGGTGTATCACTGCAAAATAAAACTCGTCAGTTGTCTTCGAGGTGAGTGGCAAACGGCAGGAGAGCAAAGCATGCCACTGCGCGGGGTCCCGGGTGGAGACTCGAAGCACAGAGACAGACCCTGCTCCCTCGACCGATGCGAATGATACGAGATATGACTTACTGTGACAGGTCATTATATATTTACCGTACACGGCTGTTACCTCACCTCATTATGGGGGGATAATATACCACCCGCTCTAATTAGCAATGGGGCGTGGTGGAATCAAACCAGAGGTTTAGAGTGATTTCTAGTATACTACCATAGAGTGCTTAGGCAGGGGCTAGGCTTACCGTTGGCAGCGAGCTCGCGGTCGTCGTCATCGTAGAGGGCAGCGAACAAGGGGATACGTAAATATGATCAAATTTGTATGTATTTGGGCAACGATCTCGGCCATCGCTTGGCGCTGTCGAGCACGATGAGCTCGATAGGTAGCTGGAAAAATGGCGTAAAATCTACAAAAAAAGGAGTGCATAGCTACATACTGTTGCGTACCATAGCGTAAAAATAAGGACTACATTGTCAAAACTTCATCTGTATAATCGTATAAGAAGGATTAATCTCCGATAGCCGCCGAACGAGCGTGTGCGTTGTCCTCGCAAAGCGCAAGACACCTGGCGCGCGTGTGCCTCTCCGTCCATCCCGCGAGCAAGACCTGCGCTCGTCTCCGGCTGGAAAGCAGTGTACCGTCACGCTGTTGCTCAGTCGCCGGCGCGGAAGCAGCTCGCTTTGCGGACCCCAACAGCCTCAAATTCCGTATCCGCCGCTTCATTCTCGAAGGTTGAAAAGGTGAAGACGTGAGGGCTGCAGAGAGAGCAGTGGCGACCGACACAGCGGCACATGCGAGTTGGGCTGGACGGGAGAACTTGAAGCGGGAGGGGCGGTGAGCGCCGCGGCAGAAGAGCGTGGTGGCGGAAGAGGAAGGAGGGAAGACATGACCAAAATGGTGCTACATCTGGAGATGGCGGGTTATGGCAACTGGCTGGTGCGCGTTGTCGAACGGTGACCGCTGATGCAGCATGGTGGGCAAAAAGGAGGCGATGCTGCTTGGTATATGCAGTAGGATGGTGGAGCGTGGTAGTGCGAGTAAGTTATGACCTATAGCCTTCATAGGGAGGTCAGAAACGAAAATGACGGTGTAAAAGCGTGACACACCAGGACATCAAGCGAAGCCGACTTCAGGTACAGCTGCTCTCCATTCAAAAACCCTCCTTCACGTCTGGATTTGTGCAATTACAGACGTTGTTGGCAAAGAACAATTAGCGAAGAAAGCACAAGATATCGAGACATTTATAGCGGCAGAAAGAGAAGAAAGGTCGGAGATCTTGGTGGGAGAAGGCCTAGAATTGTTGTTGTGCAACGGAACTGCAGGTGAGCGGTCAGAACGCGTCGACGGTGGTAGACATGGAAGCCAAGAGCAAGAGTGTCACGGCGTTACTCCCCATCAATCCCATCGTAACCGGTCGAAACATCGAACATCGAATTCCCCCGGCATGTTTCTTAACGCTTCAGGAATTACGACTTATTTACTCAGGTTATACTGCTAGTATATATAGAGCCCAAGGTTCAAATGGGAAAATTCAATTTTTCTCGAGATGATTTCACTCGAACAACTCAGGGTGTGAGTTCAGGGCTTGACGATGTCTGTATATATCTGAAGCACTCGGGTCAATAGCATAGCATTTGCATGCTTCAAAATGAATGCCTGATTGTGGTTTTGAGCATAAGCTTGTACTGCAGCTGCTGAAATGGCTGGTGTGACAAGTGAAATCATTGCTTTATACCTCGTCCTACACTTCACGTGGCCATCTCATAATTTGGATTCGGAGTCGTCCGTACCACTGCTTCAATTGGTTAAACATTTACAGTTGTACGATGTGTTTGAAAAAAATCATTTTTCACCTCATTTCGCGATTTCCGGGGACAGGTGGATGTTGGAGGCTCCAAATGTGATGCAGAACTCGAGCAAAGACGTGTAGGAGTCCAGATATATTGTTTGACCTGGGGTCTAATGATGATCTCGATGGAAATGCGCAAATGGGACCGAAATCGCGGTTTCATGTAACAAGGTCCAGCACTGTAATTTGAGAACTCAGTTGTTCAACTGAAATTCCAGATGTATTGTCGAACTCACACTTGCTCCAAGGGCACAGTTTTGACAAATGTGGTCTGTACATGCTACCTCTATGTCCCATGATCTTAGGGGATTTTTCTGAAGCCCTCTAGGAACCAAACCTCACTGACTGCGAATGTTTCGACCGATTAGCGAATGTTTCGACCGGTTAGCGACGGAATTTGGCCCATAGAATATCTATTTCTTCATGGAATCCTATTATCTTAGGATATGATATGCTAATCTCTGAGGTCAATGAAATAGGAGTGAATACAGAAGAGCTAAACCTGGAGTGTAGTCTCGAGGCCCAAGTTTTGTGGATATCGGAACGCTCGGAGCAACGGTCCGATATCACCGAACCATGAAAACGAGTGCCCGAGGAGCGATTAGAGCCCAAGCAGGAGAACAGGGTGTAGAAGGATGACTGGATAGATCGTCTACTCGCCGTTGGATCATCCACAGAATCCATTGAGGGCGCCGGAGGGTCCGGGACGGATCCGAGCGGCGAGTAGGGACGAGGATCCAAATACCGGGTTAGGATGCCTTCGGAAGAGGTCGAATTAGCCACTGAGGTTACTCCCTGTGCAGAGGTGTTGTCTCTAGGTCTTTACTTTCAACAGAATGGCGGAAAAATGAAGGCAATCGAAAGGAAAAAACAATAGGCATCAAACGATCAATCCATCAGCCAGCCCGCCCACCAAATCCGTGCACAAATACTGCTAGGTAGACTAGACAGATCAGAGAGCCTGTAGTACAGGCAATAGTGGCTGGTACGGTGGTGTGGAAGGCGAAGGGCCCGGGGAGCCGCAGGGAGGGCGGAGGCATGAAGTGGCGGGACGGATTGATGGATGACGGCTTGATGGTAACAAGCAAATAACAAGAACAAACAAATGACCCGTTTCGGAAGGGCGGACAGCGCCTAATGCACGGACCATCAACGCGCGATCCGCGGGCGAGCGGTGGGCGCGGATACGGGCGCTGGCGGCCCCCCAGGGTGAGTGGTATATACTACCATCCACTCTCCCTCTTCAATCTGACTCCACCACGCACCATTGCTAATTAGAGTACATGTTATATACTATTTCCCCGTATACGCCTGGTTACCTTACTTTCCATGTATGGCGATTACATAAGATATATGCTTTTACCTTTAACCCTGACTACGTCTATGTGAGCTTGTCACCGCAAGTATCGAGGAGCAATACCTTATGTCCCCCTGGATGCCTGAGCATGCGTATAAAGGCTCCCCGTGCCTCCTAGGTTACAGGAGCCCTGCGTAGGGTCACACTGCCCCTCGCCGAAGGGTTACAACGGTGGCGAGTGCTAAAGCGCTCGTCTTATCCTCATCTAAGGACTTTGAGCGCTTCCTTGAGCTGCTCCTTGTCTTTACCGCGTTCTTCAGCAAGAAGCCTAAACGACCCGCATCACACTTACGAGTCGGGATTCGGGGGTGTGCTTGCGTGCTGACAGGTTTACAGCATTTTCTGAAATCTTCAAAAAGATCAGCGAGTTTTCGCATTTGAAATGAAGCCAGTAAGAGGGGAACTTGCCGAGTGAGGACTGTCGGTGTGGATGTGGGTTTGTGTGCGCGATGGAAAGTGTCACGGTGTGACGTGTCACAATTGTGCACACTTTGCCGTTGCCACCGTCTCGCTTTCTCTCTCTTTCTGACCCCGCGACTCGACCCCTCCGCTAACGAACCTGCCGTCCGCGGGTAATTCCAGTTCAAAGTCAACGGAGAGTCGTCAAATCATCCGCCCCGTTTTGCGCGAGTTCGAGCAATCTCCGTTCGGCTGGCATTTCAAGGTCGGAGGGTGTGCTTTTCCCCCGCGTACCTATGCGAGTCAACTTTGACTTTCAAAATTTTGAGTGGGCAAGGTAAAGAAGACAAAGGCCCTCACCAACCGCCCATCTCAGCATCGGACGCCCCATTCCCAACGCTTCGCGCCCCAGCTGCTTGCCTCCCCCAGTCCGTTTGAACCCGAGGTCGCAGTCTTTGCGCTCCGATTGTGTGCGACAACCGCGTCTCGACGCACTCTTCTGACTGCAGCCGCCTCCCTGGCTTACCTCCGTGTTCGCGCCGCTACGCTGCCGCCTCGTTCCAAATCCCGCCGCCGACTCGTTCCCAACCCGCTCGTGCGTCGAACACCCGCCGCTCGCGGTGCCTTCGTTCCCTCCGCGTGCCTTCGAAAGCCCACCTTTCGTGTTACATCGCGGAACCCCGCCGTTCACCTACCAAACCCGCCATTCGGACGCCCCCCGCCTCACGGTCGAAACCCATACACCATCCGCCGAACACGCGTGTTCGTTCGTTTCGACACTGCTGCTCAAACCCGCTGCCTCTCGTTTTCTCCCTCCACGTTCACCGCCCCCCTGCTGATATTTGAAACCACGCCGCTCGCGTTTTCACCCAACGCCGTCATGCGCGCTGGCCCGATCTCCGGCACACCACCGCTCTCGCCTCGTGACTCGCTTGACAACGCTGAAACGTGTGCCGCGGGGCTGCGGTTGGAATGAGGACTTCATTCTTTTCAACCCGCTTCCCCAGCCGAGTGTCTCACCAACTTCTAACGTGACGCAATGAACTCTGCTCAAGCGTCTTTGAATAGAAGGGACACAAGACTAAGACCAACTCGCTCTTTCGACTTAGGGTAGCTAAGGACAAGCTAAACTTAATGACTACTTATGCAGAGGAGAGGTAACTCAAGGGATATACAGTAGAAGGCACTGAGCTCCTTCTAATCAATCCCAACGTCAAGCCCACTCGAACCAGAGACTGGTGTCTGTTGGCTTTCTAGTTCAAGTATCTTTTGACTTAGACGCTACCGAGCATTGTGGCCAAGTGCCTTTCAATTCACTTAGACAAGGAACAATGTCCAATGCGAACTGAAGTGCATTTGATTGACTACACTCTTCAACAATGCCGATACAATACGGACTTGTACAGATGATGCCTATACAACAAGGACTTATTCACACAATGCCTATACAAACAAGGACTTGTCCACACAATGCCTATACAACAAGGACTTGTTCACACAGTGCCTTTACAACAAGGACTTGTTCACACAATGCCTATACAACAAGGACTTGTCCACACAATGCCTATACAACAAGGACTTGTTCACACAGTGCCTTTACAACAAGGGCTTGTTCACAGAATCACACTTCAACATAAGTGGGCACAAATGGTATCTTGGGCTACTTGTTACATCTACCAACTCTTATACAGAGTAAGGCTGAAGTACCAAGTACTAGATCCAAACCCTGTGGTCGGACAGAGGCCCTAAGGCCATCTGCCCTTGCTGGGGCAAGGATCCAGTGCCTGGCTACAAGCCAACACTCTCCTTATATACAGTATGCTAAGGCTTACATAAAGCTGATTACTACTTGTAGGTATTACTTAGGCAGTCCATGGTTGTCCAATGAGAATACATATTGATGGAATCAAAGTCCTTCATCCCTGGTTTGGTCTTGACAGATGGAGACTCATTGAGAGCCTTGTCATCAGAGGAATGGTCAAAAGGATGGGAGTGGGACTCGCCCACTCCCACTGATGGCTCATCAATAGTGGGACTCAGTATGATCTTCCCAATCCGTCATAATTGCAACAGTGGGACTCGGCTACGGCGCATGGCAACGCATCAACTGTGACAATCAGCGCATCATTGATTCCAAATACGTAAATCAGTGCGCTCTTTTCTTCTCTCTTCCCCTCGACGGTCTGGTGTCGCTGCGATGTTTCCAGCGGCAGCAGATTTCTCTCTCAATGAAATCAAGGCTTATCGAACCTTCGTTAGTTGATTTTGAATAGATCCACTACTTATGAAATGCTCACACATTGTATAGGCATTTCCGGCCGCGCTCAGCAGTCCAGCCCATGAACCTCACTTTTCCGTTGAAGATGCGCCGAATTGGATTACTTCCCAAGGGTATCAACTCTACCTCGAACACAGTTCCGAAGATCTGCCGGGGGACTCGGATCCGAATGATATTCCCACCGGAATTTTGAAGGCGTACCGAAATTATGTATGTACTTCATGTTCCCATCTCAATCTTACTCACACGAAGCTTTTTGCAAGATTCTTCCTGAACATTATCGCGGCCACCCATTTTTTAGTTTGGAAAATCCGGATGCTTGGATCAATTCGGCTGCCTTGAATGTTTACCTGGACAAGTCAGCGGTCGATGCACCAATTAGCAACTGGCGAGGGCGTTCACAGTCAATCAGTTCTCGAGCACCGTCCCGTGCGGCATCTCTGGCATCCAGTGCCCCTGCGCAGAGGTCGAGAGCGAGCAGCTTGGTCTCATTTGTTCCCTCATCTCGTCCTGGTTCGCCACTCGCATTCACTGTCTCCGACCTGTCCTCTTCCCGACCCAGTTCACGTCTCTCCGCAATGGATATCATCGACATCAGCTCTGATTCTGACTCTGAGCCGCAGCATCCTCCTCAACCATCTTCAAAATTGGAGGATGTTCCCATAATCATCCCGCCGGCAATTCCCAATCGCGTCAAGAAAGGGAAGACCAAGGCCCGTTCGGGCAGAAACGAAGAGATCATGATCACTCGCCAGCTCTACGTTCGCGAAATTGTCCACATGACTACGGTTCCACCAACATTCGACGTTCCTCACACCCCCACCGCCATCTTACTGGACCTTTCGAGCTCTGCTCATCTTCTTCACCGTGCAAATGGGAATAATATGACAATTGATGCATTCATACGTGCAGAGGTAATGTATCATCTACCTTTCTGAAATAATCTTTTCCATACCAACCGGTGCCTTATAGAATCAAGATTCCTGGGATGGATCGGTTGGCCACAAGAAGGGCGACGTCAACGTTCATGGTTTGACCGATGACCCCAAAGAAAAATACAGGTGCCGTCGAGTTGACTTGATTTGTAATGGGATCCAGAAGTGCGAACACCTTGATCGCACCCTTTTTGAGGGCCTTGAGCGATACGAGGCTGACGAAGAAGAAATGCAGCACTTGTGGAATCACGAGTTGGACCGCAATGAGATGGAAGCCGCATCTCACGTTGGAATTCTTGCACGGTGCGATTTCATTATTTTGATTGCGTCGAAACGGCCGCGATTTAAATGTCTCCTAGATTCTATACGTACATCCGAACATTGGAATGTAAGGTTACATGCGACGGTGTGGTCGTTCTCGTTCCACTTTCACAGGTCTGTCTTTTCTATTCCTAAATGTCAGCCGAGAAGTTGAGGGTGATTTCGTTTCAAGGGCCCTTCAAAATATGGCAAGCGTAACTTTGTTGGCTGCTCTAAATGGAACAGATCTGAGAATGGCAAGCATCTTTATGCCAGCATTGACGCCAACATCGATGAGGGCGACCTGCGCTTCGTCATCGATAACGAAGGCTTGTTGCCGGAGAGATTAGTTCCGACGACTGACAGCACTCCTTGCGTGCTTACCGTTCACCCCCGAGTTACCCTCGACCACTGCCGTAAGTTCAAATTTGTGCCTCTATTCAGTTTACTAACGCAGACGAGCAGCATACAGTCACATCATTGACGGCAAGATTGAAATCGCAAAAATGGTGCCTCGTCGGTGCCATAGCCGCCTGGTTATATTCATTCCAGTCGCGCCGGTGCCTCCAGCTCTTTCTCATAAAGCAATCATTTTTCTTGAGAAGCCGCACAATCATCCTGCTCATCCGAGAGTAAAGCCGAGCACCGAAGATAAGCTCAAGCTCGAGACTGCAATTCAAGCAGTTGGTGTCAACGGATTGACAGTTCAAAAGCTACTCAACGGTATATTTTATTTATTCATCGAGTAAAGTAACTTCAAGAGCTAAATAATTTATACAGCTCCGAATACTTCCGCTGTCTACGGCGGAAAACGCATTGCAGAAGCGAGTCCTGCATATGCAGACACTCAAAAAGTTCGTAAGGCAATTTCCGGACAGAAAAAGATTGAGCACCCTCATGGAATGGAGTGGGACGGTGAAATCTGCGATTTTATTCCCGTCATACCGTCTCAATTAGTGCTCTCTACAGGTGTTCAATATCAGCTCAACATGCGAGAGGCCAAACTCGCACCCGCGGAGCGCTATATTCACACGGCAATGAATAAAAATGGCTTCAAGCTCGTGGTGACAATGCATCCACAAATTGCAATGTTGATTCATCGTGTGCGCTACCTCGGAATTGACTATACCTTTAAACGCGCTGACGGAGAATTGGATGAGTGGGAGGTTGGCGGCTTTGTCGATCGTTACAATCAGCGTAAGATTCCACGATCACGGTATTTTGTATGCATCGATGTTAATTTTCGACCAGGCCTGACGCTCGCAAGTTTGTATTGCGACAAGCAAAATACTGAAGCCTTTGCCCAGCTCTTCAAAGAACTTTGACACGATTCGACATGTTACGGGGGAAGTCTTCAAACTTGCACCATTTTATCCTGACGCAAAGTGCCGCGTTCTTCTACTCGACGGCGAGGTCCCTCAAGTACTCGGCCTCGGGACATTCCTTGCCGACTACAATGACCCCAATATCAGTAAAATTTGGACGCGCGAGCCCACCAAACTTGTGCAATATTGCCTCAAAGTTTGCTCCGTCCACTTTGAACGGTAAGCGCTTATCAAGTTCGCTTCCAATGACTTACAATTAAGTAGGCACAACGACGAACTGCCTGACCATATTCCACAATCGGTTATCAAGCGGTTGAAGTCGATCATGGGCTTGAAAACTCAGGCAGAAATTGACGAATGGCATCGCGATGTTGACAAGCTTGGCGAAACTGAGATCACTATCAAACGTGAGGTATATTCGCGTACTTAGTCGAGACATTTAGTCAACTAACGATTGCCTTAGACTGAAAAGGACAGAAAGACCGAAACAGTTGGATGTACGGCGGAATCAACAAATTCAAATCCAAAATCGCACCAGAAGATCATGATCTCACCCCCAACCACTCCAACCTCATTGAAACGGCTCATGCAGCTCGAAACGCGGAGACGGGGATTCATCTTCCACTCCTCGAAGCCATTCTACAGTGCGTTTTTTTGGATTTGGAATATATTTTTGCTTATTCAACACGTTTGCAGGGCTCAAGAGCGCGACAACATCAAGGTTAGAGAGCTTGCGGCCATTGACCGCAACGCAGTCATGCCCAAGCGGTGGAACGGTGCTGCGGCCAGAGAGAGGCATGCAGCCCAGCGCCGGAATTGGGCAGCGCGCAAGACTGCTGAGCGTAATGATCAACTCACCAGCTATGATACCCTCAAGAAAGAACTCGAGACTGGCGCAGAAGAAAACCGTCAATCACTTGGACGTCAAAAAAAACTCGAGGCGGAGATAAAAACATTGCAGGAAGAGTTGGTAATTGATAAGCGCCGGGGTGACTTCAAGGAGCGAATCAACGCTCTTCGGAAAGACGTTGATGAGGAGAAGTCTGAACGGCGCGAGTGGGCGGTCCGTCGGCAGCAGTTGAACTCGGAGCTGGACCGTCTGCGCAAGGAGGAACTGGCCGGTGTTCGTATCAACGGCAGACGTCCGGAACGGCCTTCCGGTGAAGAACATACTCGAGAGTCTCTTCCGATCGACAATAATATGAGTTACGAGGGCGACGGTGAGCTAGTCAATATCTCCAGCCTCCAGGCTCATCGCTGAATCACTCGTGTCAGATTTCACTCACTCTGTTGATTCAACCGCAGATTCACATGGCTTGCCGGAGTATGAACCCGCCGAACTTCCGATTGAATCGTCGATTTCGACTATCGAGGCCTTCCGATTCGGTGAAAGCGTCGATATATCAGGTGAGCTAATTTCTTTTTCTATTAGACTATGCTGAGCTGTATTGAAGACCGTCCCTCTACCTCAATGTTTGGTACCGGCGCAGAGGCGCATGTATTTGCAGCATCCGAAGACTCGTCGATTTTCACGTTCAGTCCGGTTGGATTTGATACTGACACCAATGTTTCGGGTGAGTTTATGTTCTTAAGCATTTTGATAAAATTATCTGAGCCGAGCAATGGTGAAGGAAATCCTTCAACTTCGATGTTCGGAAATGACACAGCCAATCTTGTAGCCAATTCCGTCGGGTTGGTTGCTGCTAACAACAATTGTGAGTGTGTAACAACAACGATTAGCGTATACTGAATACTCTTCTAAGATCAAGTTGACCCGAGCGCAAACGGTTTCTATTCTGACGAGAACGGTTTCAGCTCGAACTTCAACGCGTTTGACTACGACCAATTTGACAGATTCATGCTGAACACTAATGCTTTTGAACCAGCTGGTCATATCCAGCCAGATAACATGTGGTCTTATTCTAGTACGCCCGAAGAAAGTCTCGATGTGAGTATCTAATTTTTGTTGCGGGCCTTTCCCTCACATAATTTGATTCTCCTGCTAGCCCGAACCAATGCAGTGGACTCGAGCATCGCAAGAGCTTCCACATCTCCCCAAGCCGAATTTTGACCCCACCCCTTCGGCGACTCCATCCCAACAGCAGGAGACGAACTCGGATTCCCCAGCCGACCTCGATGACTATGTTGCACCTCAGGATATTGATCTTGAGCTTAGTGAGCGCAATATAGTCACCGGGAAGCGTCAAAGAACCAAATCGATGCGCGCTGGAGGGCCAGATCTTGAAGAAAGGGCGCCTAAAAGAGGAGCACAAGCATTGCCCTAGGTGAGTCGGCCGCATGCATGTATGCTACGCTATTACTGAGGTGGCCTTCAGACGTTTTCTGCAGTGATTCAACTTGCTCAAGCATGGATATTGGAAGGACGCGAATTCAACTTCGTTTCGTTGGATAAATTCAACTTTACATTCAACTTTACCCAATCTAGTTGTGAATTCAACTTCATTCAATGTAATGACAATCAAATTGAATTATGATGATTCAAATGTAGAGCTTACGGACGCGGGATTGTGTACCAAGGCGATACTACTCAACTGTTGAATCTTGAGTTTCAAGTTGTTCAACCGAGTTTCGTGATTAGAACCGAGATTGTGGGTCCATTCCTCGCTGTAATTACTCCTATTGCTCTCTACAGCAGTTTTTGCACATTAACTGCGGAATTGTGTTCTCAAATAATATCTGAATCGCACGGATCGAGCAAAAGTGGATTCCAACAGTCGATGTCACACATAGTCACATTCTGTGACTGGGCTTATCGGCCTTCATAAAGGACAAGAGTATACTACAAAATTGAAGTAGAAAATGCTGCGAATATTTGCATTAATATATCGGAAAGATTATGCGCCCAATATTTTATCATTAATATTCGCTGTTTTGGTCAATCCCGCAACTTCCCGCGTCTCAGTTGATCTTATCTGAGCTATCTGATGCGACCTGCTCGGCCAACACCCGTGGCCGACGTGATCGTCACACCTCTTACCCGAGTTCCATTCTTCTCCGCCACCCGACAGCTGAGTCTCACTGTTGAAAGCGCCATCAGTGGAACTCGAATGCCAAGAGTGGGAGTGGCCGAGTCCCACTCCCATCCTTTTGACATATACTCTTGTCATCACTCATGTCCTTGAGTGCGCTCCAAATAGCGAGTTCGTTACTCGCGTCCCCTCAATGGGATGGATATGAACGGGTAGCCCTTGATACCAGCTCCCTCTAGGTATCCGGATCTCCCTAATCCGCCCAGTGGTTCATGAGATATAGGCTAATCAATCCTTGACCAAGTCATGCACCCCTATAAGGATAGCAACAATGATCAAAGTGGTTTAGCTGCTCAATGCCTTCTTCCGCTCACACAAGCTCTTCACTAATGGATAGTACACACTTCTAGCATCTTGTAGACACCAAGAAGTCCATAGTTCTGTGAAGTAGTTGTAGAGATATCCAGCACTGATCCTATATTGTACTTGATGGAGATAGCAACCACCATCAACTGAAGATTGTACTCGAGTCTGAGGTCCTGCTATACCATAGCTCTCTGATCTGAGCAGCCCTTGATGATATCTTCCTGTAGATACCAAGAACTCTCTAATCTGACCAGTAGATCCAGAGATATAGGCTCATTAATCAAGTCTGTGGAGGCTTATGTCCAAAAAAGGCATACCTTCGTGTTCCTACTTACCCCGACGGATCCGTTGATGTTCCGATTCGTGATTGACAGATTGCACCGCAATTGCACTTCCTCTTCCCGCGACTGCCATGGCTTCACCAAACGAACGAAAGAAGACGCCGAAGAAGGCAAAAGGACCCCACGGCGGCGTACGGAAAGGCGCAGGGCGACCGCCGAACCCAAATAAGCAACCGAAACCCATCCAGCCGGCCAAAGCACCCTATCGGAGGAGAAGTTTCGGCGAACCTCTTCGGTGGGCTTCCGGCCATCGACTCGCAGTCGGCGCCAATCCCCCCGCCTTCTTTCAGCCTTATAATTCCCATGCACGCGCAACACTTGGTATTTCTGCGCAATCGAGCCATGCCGATGTCGGAAACGGAAGTACTGTATATTCATCTACAACGGCATTTTACTCGCAGGCGCCACCAACAATTCCAGTACCCTCCACGGATCGTATGTATTCTTTATATTTGCTGTCTTGTCCATTCTTAAGGTTCATATCTACAGCAAGCACCGGAATAGCTGCTGGGCATTGGAGACAGCTCAATTCCGAGTTTGAGTTTATTACCGAAAACGACGAGCATGCGGATATCACCGCCGGCGATTGTAATATTGACGAGAGCCTCATAAATGAGGCCTTGGATCATATTCGGTCTGACGCGGGTGGCGCGGAAGCTGGAATCGGCGCGGATGAGACTGTTGTTGACTCCGAAATTCAGAAACAACTTGTCAAACTGAAAGCACGACTTGACCGCGAGATCAAAGTTCACAACATGCCGCTTTGCTACGTTCAAGGCAGCTTTTACGATCGCCCTCCGCATCCGGTGTTCGCACTCCACAACGGTATGAAAGGAGATGGTCTTGATCCAAGAGACCTCTACTTGCGCGACGTATTCATATGGCTTCCATACTTGCTTCCTGGAAGTCCAGAGCGATTTATCTGTACCTGTGGAGGTGCATTATCCCGCAATGGTGCGCTTTTTGCGGTCTTTGGTTAATAATTCAACCCATGTAATTTACTACAACAGGATTCAACGACGATCCAATTGCTCGCCGTGTTCGTCACATTCCGGACGACTTTTTCTTGTTCACAAATCGATTCATTTGTGATGATCGCCGGTTGAATGAACCAGGATGCGGTAAAAGCTGGCAGGGCACCGATCCACATGTTTTGGCGCAGCTGCCCCGGCAAGTGCAAGTTGCATTTCCTGGTAAAATCTTGAACACTGCCGTTTCATTTTCGGTAACCTGACTCCTCGCTCTAGCCTACATTTCACCTCGTGGCGCCATTTCAAAGTTAATGATTCGTCTCATGAGAAACAGCTTTTCTCATCGACACGGTGCTGCGCCATTTGCCGAAATGGTTGCTGAAGTTCAATATCTGTCGCATGCAGACAATGAACTAATGTACACCGCGGCGGCCAATTCTTATGGCCAAACAGGTCTGCAACAGTTTTCTGCTTTTGATGATCCGAAAGGATATGCTGGATCCCCGCCCTCGGCACCTTATTTGAAGGGGCTTTTCACCGATGTTGTTTCCGCGCACCGTATTTTTATTGAGCGCGATACAGCAACAAAGCCGTTGACGATTGCGAAAGCGGATCATACATTTGATGTAAGTCGGTTCAGTGTCATTTTACGATTCACTCAAATTGTCTCGTCAGGTTTTGAAGCATATGGGTGGCGTGAAAGGCGAACGGGTATTCACTGCTGCCTATACATGCATGAATGAGTTTGAGGAAGCCCGCGGGCACTCAATTGTCTACTCGAAGTCGCTTGAACATGTTGAAGACATGTACGAGTACATGTTTCAAGGCCTCAAGGCCTCGCAAAATCCACCAACTCAAATATTATACACAGATTCACCGCAAGGTAGCCAAAAGCATTTCTGAAAAATTAGACTCATTCTTTTGCCAGGGGAACGATCTTTCCATGAGCGGATTAATACAGCCATGACTTTGAATGTGGTGCCTGTCACGGAGTGGACTGATCTCCCGGCGTTCGCGGTGCAACCCAACATCGCAACGGTCTTAGTTTCCGACTCAATTCAAATCGAAGACGCAGCAAATGAAATTCTCCAGGATTTCTTTGGTCACAGCTCGCCATCGCAGCTTTATCTGGTTGCACTGGCGATAAAATCAGAGCAATGTACAGGTGAACTCCCCCGGCTTCACTTCATTCAGCTCCGAACGCGGAACAAGATATATATATTCAAGGCAAGATACAGTACATCTTATTCAAAAGACCATATTAGCTAAATACTGACCAGGTTTCTCAACTGCGATCCCCGAGCGAAGTCTTACCATCACTCCGTTCCATCTTGACCAACTCATCCATCATCAAAATTGGTCACGATATTCGGCGTAGTCTTCAAACCATCTCCCAGGCATTCTCAATCCAAGATATTGAAGCGAGTCTGGCCGGGAAAAATCCGTCAATTCTAGATTTGGCCAAATATGCAAAGCTAAAAGGCCGGGTAGACTCACCCCTCGCATCGCTCCATGACTTGGCCGGTGCTATACTTCATAAGTCTTTTTCTATCCCTGCTCCCGCGGCTCCTTGGGTTGCCCCATCCTCCCAACTCATGTCTGCTGAACTCGAGTGCCTCTGGGAGATTTATGTTACACTCAGTAAACTGGATTCAGTCGGCCTTCGCCTTCACCAGACTCAGGCAGAAACCAATGGGCAGCTTGTAACCCTTGTACAAGCATGCAAACCTGTCGCAGAGGGCTCCATTGTCGGTCAGCATGAAGGTTATCTTAACGCGGTGATGGATGATGAAGGCAACACGAAACGAATCAATATTTCTCGCTCACGCTCACTGATCAAAATTTCAAAGGTAAGTAGAATGTGCATGAATCATCATTTCCGTTCTTAATTTACATCTTCTGATAGGTCCTCGTTCCTGGCGCGATTCACGCGCTTCACAAGCAAACGATGGAATGGATTATGGCCCATGGAAGTTTCGCCGTCGTGACTACATCACAGCTCCATTCCCGCAGTGAAACACCGCCTCAGTCGGTCTCTACTTCTCATCCCGCCTTTGCTACCCCAGCGCCGGTCGTCCCCGCTGATGTCATTGAAGAGTTCACACCAACTCGCACAAGTAGCAGCTCCGATATTGAATTCGAGCCTGGTGTGGGCAACGTGAATTTAAATGAAGAGGACATGGATGATTCCGATCTGGATGGAGCAGGAGAAGATGTCCTCGATTCGTTCGAAGATCGGAATCCCACGCCCGGTGAGGCCCAGCCGGTGAGTTATTTGAGTATGGAATACTACAGCTAACAAGTGATGTAGAATTTGACCGAAATGCAAGGTATTGAGGCACTGCAACAAGGAATTAACGAGGCATGAGCTTACATGTGTCTGTATTCACTTCAATTTCTTACATATTGGACAGGATTCACCAGTTTCAACCATCCTTGAACGTGTGGACCAAACTTGGTGCTTGATTTATGAAGCCGTTGCCAGTGAGTCCGACTCGGAGTCTGAGACTCTACCTTCGCGCGTGCTTGATGATGCATTCCATTTCATGGATCGACTTCTGCGGCTTTTATCCAAGAAGCACTCTGCATTCAAGGCTTTCTCCCATGATTTTAGCGAGGCAATTTTTATTCGGGATCGGTCCGATGAAACAGCGGTTCGAGCAGTCCTCGAGAAGCATGGTATAAACTGGGATTATGCTAAACGGGCAATGTCCGCTGCACTCAATCGCCGCATTCGTCGTTATATTCCCCGACGAACCGTGTTGTTAGAGCGGGTGAGAATCTTGTTCACAGCTTACGCAGACATGCGCTGCACAGCAAAGAAAACAAGAGGAACATTTTTCACCGATGAAACGAAAGAAATGGCCCGAAATCTCCTCAAGACGGTGCACAGAGGGTATCTTTCAGACCCTCCGAATATTCCATTATACTACCTGATGGGAACTGACCGCGATGGCCTCAATTTGTACCGGACAGTTCGCGGCACGAACTCTGTTGAAGGTGGATTCCATATGGCTGTCAGACACATTTTCGGGTCCCTTCGGGCGTCACCTGAACTGGCAGAATGTATTTTGATTAACTGGATTCTTCGGCGCAATCTCAAGGTAATGTTTATGGTACAATCTATTCAACCTTCCTTATTTACTAAGTTCGACTCGGAGCAGGTTGGGTTTCATAATCGCACAGGGCGCAAGTACCGTGGACACTTTGACATATGGACTCGCGACGAAATTGTCGAGTTGGCTACAAACGCTGGCATGACACCATCCTTCCCGCTTCCTCGTGTGCTCTCCACTCGCATCGCGACATCCGAAACTATCGGTATCTTGCCCATGTCGAAATCTCTCGCTGAAAATCTCAACATTGTCACCCTCCCGCGGCCACATATCACCGGAGTACCGCACCACCGAGACACCCCGGTTCATGTCTTGACGCGGCTCTGCACCAAACCAACAAATATCTATCGCTATCTCCAGCTGCGACAGCTCGTGCTGTTCGCAGTTCTCCCTGTTCACACCCTCGCCGAGTATATCTTGTTCAAAGAACTTATCAACAACCCGATGTTCAAAAAAGGAGGAAAACTCAGCCCGCCGCACGAACATTACAACAACATTGACTGGGATAAATTCTGCAAGTTTTGGAATGCACAGTGCAATATCCAATCCCGAGCAATAACGGACTCAAACCAGCGGCTTTATTACAAAGTCCCCCTTCAGCTCGAATCGCACCACAAGAAAAGCATCTTGCTTACCTCCGAGCGTACCACCCTTGCCTCGGGTGATAACTTTGTTGCTCGCCAACCGTTCCTCGACATCATCACCGCTGACAATAACCGCACCGATGTCCTACCCGCAATTCCACTTCCTGATGGCGAGACAGATCTTTCTGTCGGCGGTTAGTTCATTTCCCTTCCAGCTACCTGAAACTGACGAATTGATATCTTTTTAGGCGAAACCAACGATCCCACTTCGTTCGACCGCATGGCTGTGCGTCCCGCAGCTGGGGAGGCTCGAAACTCGCAGTATATGGATCTCGAACCTGTGACTGAAAGTGTTCCTTCGCCGTTGATTGTCGACAACATCTACCCACCCAGTCAGCCGCCCATACCGGCCCTTCCCCTTCCTCCGGTAATTTTATCCACCCCACCCATCCAACCAGGAGGACCGATGTTCCAAACCTTATTGCCGAACGCACAGCCGGCACGAGCGGGACCAGCAAAGCACGCTCCACGCCGGTGCGCCCTTTGCGTCAATAGTTTGTGTGAAAGGCGGCTCCGGTGTGCAGGGAGGGGAGGACAGGTACGTTGTACATGTCCGCACCCGTCACCGGCACCTGGTGTTAAGATCAAGCCAAAATACACTGAAGAGACAATTATTGCGCACCTTGCGCAACAGAAATAACAGCGGTAGTAGTTTTTGTTATAGATTAGCATTTGAACTGTTGGAAATGTTGGTCGTTTCTCTCGCGCCCTCGATACATTGAGATCACACCAAGTTTGCAAGAATTTCGTTGTTCGACGAAGTATATATCATTGTTATCGACTACATGATGTTGAGTACAACAAACACGGTCTATCCGTCTACTTCCCCGTGCCACTGCAGCATAGACTTGCGCTGTGTAACGTTCGTGTTGGTGACGCCGTTGTCGCGCGGCTCGACGACTGTCGAGGCGCACGACAATACCAACATGAACGACCGGAAAGGGACGCTGATAAAAGCTGATATGAGAAGGATAGAAGTATGTAGAAGTATTATTACGCACCTCTCGAATTATTATACAGCCGAATTTGGCCTTTGAAACCAGTGTCCGATGGCATGTGGTTCGTCTGCGAGCAAAACCAAGAGAGTGGCCGTGCGATTGGCTACAACGGGGCGGAGAGGTGACGCTGAGGAAACAGAATCTAACATGAGAATGAGGAATAATATAGAATTACTATTGCGCACCTGGAAGATCTCGTAGAAATTCAAATCACGGCCTCGAAGAACATCGTCTGTGAGTGGCGAGGTTGAAGAAAGTGCGAAGTAATGTTGAGTTCTCAATGTGCACTAGAAGAGAATTCCCGGGAGTTGTTGGTTTGAGACGATAAGGAGAGAGATGCGAGTTGGATGCGAGGACTCGGACAGAGTGCGGGAGATGCAGAAGTCGTGCAGATGTGAGTGAGGCGGAGAGAGAGCGTGGGAGACGGAGACAGAGGCTAGAGACGACACAACGAGGCAGTTAGCAGACAACGCCGCCGCCGCCGTACGCAGCAGCGGCGCGCGCAAGAGAGCGGGATGGAGGGTGCTGGCAGAAGTCGAGATTCGGATCTATCGGACTATCGGACGACGGGACCTTGGGCTGTGTACGGGATTCGCCGAGGATATCTTGAATTTGATTCGCTGGATTATGTCCCAAGGAGGCACTTGCTCCGAAAGGACATACCTCATACCATATCTTGAAAAACATTGATCTGCCCGTTATGGCAAAAGTTTTCAAGATCTCGACGCGTTCTGTGCGCGCCACACTCAATTTCAGAAGCTGACACCCGGGAACTAGGGTCTAAGGGACTTGGTTAGTCTCTCCCTTTTCTCCCCTTTCTCTCTCTCTTTTAGCAACTTGAAATCTTGAATTCGCCGGGCTCTCCACAGACATAATTAATAAGCCGAGATATAGCCTTCGGATATTAATCAAGGCAAGAACCCTTATTTGGATTCTTGTCAGATCAAAGCCGACAGTGTCCGAATATAGCCGAGTTAAGTCACATGACCAAAACACGACATCAGGTTTGCCAAACTCAACCATTTAGTGATTGAATACCACAAGACTGCTTCTGCCTTTGCAACATTTGATTTCCAGAGTGAATAGTTGATATATAATAGGCTTAGCTAGAGCAAGAGACTAATATAATTCCTCAGAACCTCTTAACCCAATGGAAGTGAGTGTCAACCGGTATGGGAATTTCCAATTGATGCACTCTTGGGCAGACTCGCTATGTCTGTATATAGAATAAAGGCCTATATCAACCATTCTGGTGAGATGATAGGTTGTGGGGTGTGTGTGGGGTGGTATGTGGGGTTTGGGGTGTGTTTTGGTATATTCCACTTATGGCCCATTTCCCGGCGTATCAACGCCACGGCCGCTGCCTGCGCCGAATTCTTCTTCACATCGCCTTGAGACGATTCCTTCGGACTTTGCGATAGGAACGTAGATACGCACCCTTTCGTTGCTAAACAGCTTCTATAAATCACTTTTTTGTTCTTTTGCCGACTGAATTTCTTGTTAGTGCAGACGAAACGACTGGGTATTTGCGGACGGTACTGCAGCAAAGAGGTTGATCAAAATATTGATAGATTCAGTTCAGTCACAAGGTGTACAATTTACTGAGAATACCACGGCCATGAGTTATGAAATTGTCGGTCAAAGTCAGCATCGCGGGACATTGATGCTTCAGGGTTGGCGGGGGTGGCTGGCAAGAAGGAGGAGGGGCTGGAGGGATGCAGATGAGAGAGGGGGTGCTCCAATTGAGAATGGATTTGTGGTTGATGGGGGAGAGGCGTTGTTGTATTCCATTGAGGCATGAGGTGGTGTGGGAGGGCATGTATGTGAGTTGGTGCATGAGAGGCGGTGGGAGAGGGATAGCGCTGAGAGGATTCATGTGCTGGGGAGAACGAAGGGAGTGGGGAAGCTGGTGAATGGAAGAGCGGGAGTGGGAAGTCGTGTGGGAAGCGATTGCCGGCTATTGACGGAGATGGTGCTGACGCGAGTGGGGGTGCACGAGGAGCAGGGCGAGCCGATGCTCGCGGTGGTGGTCCGGGAGGCGGGGGTAGAAAGGATTGTGGGACGCGAGCGCCGCCGGTTGACGAAGACGGTGCGGGTGAGGGTTCGACTACATGAGAAGGGGGTCGAGCACGAGTGCGAACGGACGGTCGTGGTGCAGATGCCGGAGCAGGAGCTGCGCGGGCGGTTTCTTTCCGTGCGTCAATCTCTTTGGCGGCACTCTCGGTGATGACGCGCTCGACGTTCATGGAGACTGAGTCGATGCGGTACTGTTGCACATACACAGCATCACGCATTTTGGCGGTGTTGAGCACGATGTCTTGCGGGTTTGATGCATGTGCCACTCGCGCTGCCGTTTGCGTCGTCTTCGTTCGTTCTTGGAAAACCGGGACGCCTGCAGTGGCCGAGCAATGGTTGTCTTTGCAGTTGTGTTGGACGTTGACTGCACAAAGAAGGTCCTAGTAGCAAGCGGGGTCAGTGACTAGTGTTGTTCGGGTCGGGTCGGGCCGCCAAGCCCGGGCTTGGGTCGGGTCGGGGAGGGTCAGGGTCGAGTTCAACGCCCGACCCGACCCTGGAGGTAAGGTCGGGTCGGGCTCGGGTCGGGTCTGGGTCGCGACCCGGGTCTCACACAGGATAAATTGATTCTATGTCAGGAGGCCACCTCACATCTACATATTATTTTTAAAGTGCTTACTTTGCTTTCAGTGTTCACTGTGGGTTGGCTGTAGGTGAGTTTACGGTAAGAATTACCTTATCTGGGTCGTGGGAGGTGATGGGATTCGGAAGTTGCCGATCAACACTTGCGTTACCCGCCATTCTCTCTTGCACTTCACTCGAAATGTATCTTCAAATCTGGAGGCAGACAAGGTGAGCATAGGAAACACAAATTTCTCATCCATACTCTCACCAAAAGTCCTCAACATCCCCCTCAGAATTGTAGGCGCCGACCCGGGTCGGCGACCCGGGCCTCGGGTCTCTCAGACGTTGAGACCCGACCCGCGACCCTCAGTGAAGTAGGGCCTGGGTCAGGTCGGGTCGGGCTCAAAAGCCCGGGCTTGGGTCGGGTCTCGGGTCTTCGACCCGACCCGAACAACACTATCAGTGACTGTCTCGCTCCTACTAGCAAGTGATCATACTTTCGCACCCAGCACCACCCACTCCCCAGTGAGCGTAATCGAGGGCATGCCGTACCGCTCGCGTGCGGCATTCACGACAGTTTTCTGGACCAGCACCCCAGCAGGCTCTGACGCATCAAAATCCACGCGGTTTACGATTTCCTCGATCCGACCCACAAAGGTGTTTCCCGGACGCTGTGAATCCCGAGCAATCGCAAAACTGTTCGGCGCACATGAATCGCCGTTCGCGATGACCAGAAGTTTGTTGGTTTGATATAGACCAGGCTTGCTCGACCAGGAGGGTATCCGCTGTCCCGTGAGGGTCTGTGCGATTCGTCGTGCCTTGGATTGGTCTGGTGTCGAATCGCCTGAAACGGTCGGTAAGATAAAAAGACAAAACGATGAGGTGAAAAGACATACCTGGGCAGGGTGATTGTTTGTTATTGAGACCCAGGTAATGATTGACGGTACTTCGTCCCTGAAGAAGCCGTTGTGGACCGTCACCGATGCTTTTCCAAGCGGAGCGTTCACGCGCAAACACGAATCTGCTGGTGTGCTGCCCACCCGAATCCTCCGCAGAGCTGTCAGCCATCTTGTTGAAAACAAACAAGCCGCCGCTGACAAGATGTCGAATCCGATTGCCCTGCGCGAAAGCATGTGCAATGTCTCGAGAGGGTGCATGACGGTGTAACGACTGGCCATTTTTGCGCGTTATATCTGGCTATTTTAAGTCAAGTGCGGCCCTAAACAACCCAACTACCCGCCACGACTATAGTCTTACTCGACTATCAATAGGAAGTCAGTACCTCTGTTGGTGACACTAAGGAGGGTCAAAGTGAGCTCCGAGCTGTTGACCGTAAAACCCATCACAGGAGAAAGGCATTATATTAATAGCCTACTGCAGTACTATGGATCTGTTCCATAACAGAACCCTCAGAAGAGTGACGAAGAGTCAAGTACTTGTGTACTACGGACTTAGACAAAGGTCTACAAGGATGTAGGAGGCGCCGCGGGGGCTATCAGAGTCAACATCAGTCAAAAGACAGATGCCGCGGGCTGCCGACTATAAATAGACGGCTGGAACAGCGGAAAGGGATCTCATACAGGAGATGCCGGTGCTAGGATCAGAAGGCAGAGTTATGGCAAGACATGAGGTCTTTGGCAGGAGAGTTGATGATGTGATGCTGAAGCCGAACAAGTGCGGCAACTTCATTAGAAATCTATTTCTATATTGGAGTCAGCGCGGATGACTTGGTGGCTTGATAAATTGGACAACAGACGAGCCTGTGATATTGCGAGTGAATTGGAATGTCCCAAGAATAGTCTTAGGAGTTATTAGAGGCGTTGATAGCACCACCGGAAGGGTTGCCGCCAGTGACGGATTGACGGGATCACCAATGATGGCGTTCCGCGGGCTTCCGCCATTCAGTGATTCAACCGTGAGAGTCATAATGGCTGACTTTCTACCGTTGGATCGACAAGCCAAGAGGCTGCCAAAGGTCCGCCGGGACACCCAAATACCAATATACCATCTCTCTACTCAATTGGATCGACATTGCTTACTCTGTACTATTTATGTGATGTATTTCTTGGCATTAGTATAAAAGGACCTGTATTTCTCGTTGAGCTGGAGGACATCGCGCTCAGTCTACTAGACAGTGTTGGTGAACTCAGGCAGCAACGTAGAGGCATATATAAAGATATTGTCTACTCGTTTGTCTTAATAGAAATTGTGTTGAAGTTCAGTTCAAGTGTGAATCTAAGCATCGTTTCGAGAGTGTTCACCCGCGGAGGCTTTGCTTTCGAGTAGCTTTGTCGTGGCCTTAGTGTGTAAAGAACTGCCTGCCTCTACTGCCCGCGGACTGCCTATCTCATTGTGAAGATACGTGTGCTCGAGAGTGAACTAGTATCTCCCTGAGTCTGAGGAAGAGTGGAACTGTCCATCTGCTGAAGCATTGCGTTGGAACTGCTGGCGCATAACCGGAAGAGATCTGATTAGTCCTCGTCTGAAAGGCTTGTGCTATATAAAGGAGTGTCAAAGGTTCCTGGAATTTGGAGGTTCAGGTCTATAGCGTAACTGGCGCTATAAGAATTGTGCATTCTGCCGCGGAAACTGTCTGTGGCCATTGTTTCAATCTCGCCCTGATATTCAACTTCGTTGGGTATCTTGTATCCTACTGTTTTATAGTTCCTATTTTTAGGAAAGGTCCGCGGACGGAATCACTTCCATCTACGGTGTGTGAGAGCGTGTTTTGTGCAAGGCCCTTACTTGCAAGTCGACTTATATCCTCGTCACTGTGACATCTGGATTTCGGATCGAACCCCACGAACTCTTCGAGAGACATTTGAGTGTATCTTGTGGAGATATTTGTGTTGTAGTGTTGTGTGTGTTGGTTGATTGTGTTATATATATATTTTGGTGGTAGATTCTCTGCTGCGCTATATTTAGCACTTCAGTTGATATATTCAAGTGTCAGCGTTACATCTGGAGCCCACCGCGAGGGGTTCGGTGGTAATTTGTTGATAAAACAAAACGCGTTGCTGTAGTTGGGAGAGTCTAGAGAAGGGACTTTCCTGGGTTGTCGAGAATTCCAGCCCAAACCTATCCTCGTACTAGAAAGACGTCGAGGAGAAGCAGACACCAGCGTAGCCCGTCTCCATTAAATACAGGAGCAGGTTCCAGGAGTTTGCTAGAGCAAGCCAGGGTTGCCCTACAAGAACCCGCTCAAACGTCGACTTCAAGGAACAGTCTTATACCCGAGTCTGTAAATTGGGGACCATCGACGTCTGGCAGAAAACCGCGTAAGACAAAAAATTCCAGTACAGGACGGTCGTCTAGTTCGTCACCAGTTAAGAGAAGAAGGAGAGCGCGTTCCGCGGAAGTTATAAATACTTCTGCAGCATTACCCTTTGAGGGACACGCCACCTACTCGGACGGCGAGCTATCTGATCATTTGAATCAGACCATCGAGGCTATTTCGAACTCCGTAGCCAAGATAAACCCCCCACAAACAAACACTATGCCTACCTACGACGAGATTGATAAGAGCAAGATCCCGGATATTTTTGGGAGACATAACCTGAAATTCGATGACGAAACAGGGGATTTGCCCAAGTATTTGGAAGGGATCGAGGATATCATCGCGAAGCAAGGGAATCTTAGTGACCAGAGCAAGAAGTGGATAGCACACCACTATGCGAACAGTAAAGTGCAGAAAGAATGGCAGGCTTTGCCCACCTATACGAATGGAACGTATGAGGAATGGAAGGCGGAATTGATGGATGCTTATCCTGAAGTTCGTGCAGTAGAGAAAGGTTCCCGCGCGGGCTGGGCAGCCTTCTTGAAACAGTATGCAGACCGTCCGGTGAGAATAGACGAGGAAGTTGAATTTGCCAACTATTGTCGAAAGTTCCGCGGACGAGTGGCAGTGATGAATAAGGACCGGGAGATGCTTTCTAGGCGCGAGTTGGCGCAAGACTTTTTGAAAGGTATTCACCCTACCTTCAGGGAGACTCTTCGCAACATTGTGATAGCCAGAAGTCCGACGGAACTTACCTCGTATCAGCGAGCACAAGCTGAATATGAAGCTGTAGCTGCGAACAAAGGAAAGGCCTATAAACCGGCCTACACTCACCCTGACGACTTGTACGAGTGGGGAGACTTTGAGGAAATATTGAAGTCGTTGATCAAAAGTAATGACTCTATTTTCTTCACAACTCCCTCGGATACAAAGAGGAAGGCTGTTCTATTTTCGGGTAGTTCAGAGGGTGGAGATGAAGCTGCCAAGTTGAAGGCTAGATTGGAGAAGCTTGAGGCTGATTCCAAGGCCAGAGAGGAGAAAATTCTCCAGTCGAATAAGGAGATTGAGGACAAAATGGAAAAGACCCTTGCCAATCATCTGGACAAGTTTACGACGGACCAAAAACAGGTCATGTCCAAGATGCATGAAGCCTTGACGAAAGGGACTTCCAATTATCCTAGTCGTCCTGCAGAAAGAAGAGAATACGGTGGTGACAGACCATCGTATGCACCGGATAGGCCGCCTCTTAGAGAAGGCAAGCCTACGGGCTGTTATTATTGTTGGGATCCTTCGCATTATGTTGCGGACTGCAAGCACAGAAGGGATGATATTACTGGGGGCCTGCTAATCCTGAAAGATGGGCGAATGTTCTTCTATGATGGAAAGGCTTTGCCGCGGGAACCCAAGAATAAGAGCTACATGACCAAAGTGCGGGATTACTATAACAATCGTACTCAGGTGTATTATAACCAAGAGGCGTTTGAGTATTATTACGCTAGTGACCCTACTGCACCGTCCGCGGAGTCGTTTGCGAGTGAATCCAGGGAAGAGTCAGACTCTCCTGCCACCGCGGATAGACTGGACAGGATCGAGGAGTCTGTTGCAAAGATAGCGCAGTTTATGGCGGCTCAGAAGGATTTTCAGTGATTCCGATGAGGGAGACTCGCTCGCGGAAAGCTCCTGAGGATCCGAAAGCCAAAGACCGCGTTCCAGAAAAACAGAAAAACCAACAAAAAGATACAGTAGCCGAGAAAGATAATGGGAAAGAGCCCATTAAGCCTGCAAGAGAGAATAGAGTTGAAGTGTTGATACCAAAGCGTGTTCCTCAACCTGCGAGGAAAGTCACCGTTGAAGAAGTCAGTGATTCTGAGGACGAGTCGGTTGAGGTCAGAAGGAAGAAAAGAGGAGAAGAACTTCCGTTCAAGGATGTGAAACCTCTGTCTGACCCTCCCGTACGACCCGCGTTCCCGCGAAAACCAGCAGAGGAGCAACATGGCCAAGGGTCATCAGGTTCACGAAGAACAAGAGTGCCTAAAGATACTCAGCGGCGAGACAAAGCTACCACGGAGATCGCAGACGCTATTCGGGAAACTGTGATACCAGTCAAAATAGGCACATTGCTGGATAGTAACGAGATGCTCCGGAAAACTCTTGAGATTGGGGGTCCGCGGAAGAACAAAGCCAAATTCATGAAGACTACTTCTGGTGATATTGTTCCGAGCAAGGTGCACAATTTTGTCGTTCAACGGGTGCCTGAGGATGAAGACTCAGACTCTGAGAGCCCCGCGGATGACGAGAGTGAAGCAGAGGATAACGTTCGAGTTGAGACAACCACTTGTGAAGTTGTAGATGATGATGGAAAGACTGTGTCGGTGTTGATGTTTGACACGTTCCCTGAATTGGTTACCTCCAATGATCATGATTTACCGGAGGGAAGCGTTATTTGTGGGGACCCTGTCCTTCAATACTATGAGTCTCTACCAGAGGGAGAAAAAGCGAAAGCTGTTAAAGTCCCGGCCGCAGGCTCCTCTGCAAAGCTCAGATGCATTCATCCGTCGGTGAATGGCAAGTATGTGGAAGCCATTACGGATAGCGGCTCGCAGATTGTATCAATGAACGCTCAGTTGGCCAAGGAAATTGGTTTAACTTGGAATACAAATATAGTCTGTGAGATGGTTGCTGCGAATAGCCAGATCCAGTCCACTTTGGGCTTGGCTATAAATGTGCCGTTTAATTTTGAAGGGATAGTGATGCACCTCCAAGTTCATATTATTGACGAGGTGCCTTATGAAGTTCTTTTGGGACGCCCCTTCGAAATTTTGTCAGAAGCTGTGTTTGCGAGCAAGAGAACCGGCGAAGTCGAGATCACAATTACGGATCCGCGCACGGGGAACAAAAATACCTTTGCAACCTCTCAGAGGGGGGTCAAAATAGATCGAGACACAGGAAAGCCAGTCCAGACAGCTCCCGCGGAGACCAAACGGGATTTTTGCAAGTCTTCGAGGAACTCAAAGATGGGGGAGAAGTAATGGCCGCGTTTGAGTACAACGACCATGGGGAGTTGGTGTGCACAGGATATGGTTTACCGAAAGACGGGGATGTTGTTACGCAGGATGACAGGACGATGGCGTATTTATTGGCGTCTAGAGACGCATTTGCAGGAGATAAGAATGCTAGTGTATTGTTGAATCAATACGCGGGGCAGGTAGAGAAAGATAAAGGCACAGATGTCTTCTTGTTCACGGAATCTGGAAGCCCGGGAAGCCCGAGAAAATCGAACCGTGGAAAGCATGCACCTAATCCGGGTGATAGCTCGGCTAAGTCTGCGTTTGCCTACATGGAGCGAGATTCCCGCGTGAATGATGATAAAAATAGTTCCGCGGAGGCGGCGGACCGTGCGCCGAAAGTGAACCGAAGAAAGCGAAAATACAAGAAGAAAAAGAAGAAGAAGAAGTCTAAGAAGACTTCGAAGGCAGAGGGAGCTAAGACATTCCCTGCTGCGAAGGGGAAGCTGAATTTTGAAGTACCGGTGCCGGAAGTACCAAGAGAGCAATTTATTTTTGGAAATTTGGGCATCTCTATGGGAAAACAGCGAGTATTTGCTACTAAGAAGTACAAACCGGTCGCGGAAAAGATTAAGCCTATCCTTGGAAAAGTGGATGAGAAGTTCAGGATTGTGCGGAATATCACGGGGGATCCTTTGAAGGATATGCCAAAAATAGAAACGGATATTCCTGAGATTCACCCAGTAGGAAGATATACCGCGGAGCGAATGGAGGCATTTGAAAAGACTCATAACACTGGGTTCTTATTGCCTGAAGAGATGAAGTTGCTTCATCATTTTATGATGTTGCATAACGAGCATTTCGCCTGGGAAGAGGATGAGCGAGGGCAATTCAAACATGAATATTTTCCGCCCGTTGATATGCCTGTGGTACCACATACACCATGGGTATGCTCGCAAATTCCAATTCCACCTGGACATTTTGAAGAGTTCTGCCGCATCATCAAGTCAAAATTAGATGCTGGGGTGTATGAACCGTCCAACTCGTCCTACAGGTCACCTATTTTTGCGGTGATAAAGAAAGATGGAAAGTCATTGAGAATTGTACACGCGTTAGAGAGGTTGAATGAGGTTACAATTCAACACTCTGGGGTACCTCCAGCCACGGAGAAACTAGCAGAACATTTTGCTGGTCGAGCGTGCGGAGCTTCGTTGGATATGTTTGTCGGATATGATAACAGGGACTTAGCGGAATCTTCAAGGGATTATACAACCTTCCAGACGCCGTTTGGGGCACTGAGGTTAGTAAAATTACCGATGGGATGGACCAATTCTGTTCCCGTGTTTCACGAGGACGTTTGTACCATCTTGAGAGATGAAATGCCGCATGTAACAATCCCTTACATAGACGATGTGCCTGTCCGCGGGGGACCTACGAGGTACGAGACAAAAGATGGCGATTGGGAAAGGATTGCTGCGAATCCTGGAATTAGAAGATTTATCTGGGAACACCTCGAGAATTTAAATCGAGTTGTGACTAGAATGGCTTATGCAGGAGGAACTTTTTCAGGGAAGAAGTTGGTCCTCTGTGCGGATGAGTTTGAAGTTGTAGGGCATATTTGCTCTTACCGCGGAAGAATTCCCGATCCTAAGAGGGTGGACGTTATTAATAACTGGGGTTCCTGTGACTCTTTCACGCAAGTGAAGGCGTACTTGGGCACGGTTGGGGTTCTGAGGAGCTTTATTGAAGGGTACGGCGACATTGTTGCACCTATCAATGAGTTAACAAAGAAAGACATTCCCTTTGTATGGACCGCGGACTGTGATGAGGCGCAGGCCAAAATTAGAGAAAGGTTGAAAAACTGCCCAGCTTTAAAGCCCCTGCGGTACGACTGGGATTCGGACATAGTAATTCAAGTGGATACTTCATGGAGAGCTGTAGGAATTATTATCTACCAGCTAGACCCAGATGATCCTAAGAAGAAATACTTTGCACGATTTGCGAGTATAACGTTAGGGAAGACCGAGGCGAACTATTCGCAACCTAAACGAGAATTGTACGGGTTGATGAGAGCTCTAGAGGCCATGTATTATTGGATTTTCGGAGCAAGGAAGCTTGTGGTTGAAACCGACGCGTTATACATCAAGGGCATGTTGAAAAACCCTGGAATGGGCCCCAACGCCACGATTAACCGCTGGATTGAAAAGATCTTGATGTTCCATTTTAAGCTGAAGCATGTTCCTGGTGAAAAGTTTGCACCCGACGGGTTATCAAGGAGAGATCCTTTCCCTGGGGATGAACAATTCAAAAATTCGGAAGAGGGTTATGACCAAAATGAACCTCCCGAGGACCATGAGGACGTTTCCGCGGAAGGCCTACAGCCGTTGGAATTCGAGGACTTTAAACACCTTATTGATACCAGAGGTGGATATTTCCAGTCGGAGGAGGAACAGCCAGAAATTGTGGACGTTGATGCAGTTTGTATGGATGATTTCCAACGTGATTGCGAGAGTGCCAGAATGACTGAAGCTAATCTGGCAAGAGCACGCAGAGAAGCGTATTCGAAGGAGAATAAGCAGATCCCTGAGTATATTTTAATGACGGAGCCTCTGATTCCAAATTTAGAATTGAAATGGGATGAGTCGAAGCGAGAGCCTTACGATGAAGAGCATCGTTCGGATTGGATGAAAAAGCGAGATGCAAAATTACCATTGGTAAAGGAATGGCTAGCGGACCCTATGAAAAGGCCCGCGGGAATGAATGATGATGCAGAGTATAGAAGTTTTATGCGCTTCGCCTCGCATTTCTTTTTGAAAGGGGGGAGGATGTATAAGAAATCTTTTGGCACTGCGAATCAATTAGTTGTTGACAAAGAACACCGCATGTACATGATGAAGGCTGCTCACGACAGTCTGGGTCACCGCGGAAGTTATGCAACTAGAGAATTGATTACGCTGCGATTCTGGTGGCCAGGAATAGAAGCAGATGTCTTTTGGTACATTGCGTCTTGCGACGCTTGCCAAAACCGACAACATACACTGTTGAAAGTCCCGCCAGTTTTGACCCATACTCCAAGTCTATTTCAGGTCATCCATACCGATGTAATGGTAATGGGGCAAGTGTCCAATAAATGTGGACTAGTTGTTGATGCGAGAGACTCTTTGAGTTCTTGGTTAGAAGCGAGACCGCTTGTGAGAGACACGGCTCACGCAATTGGAATGTTCCTATTTGAAGAAATCATTTGCCGTTGGGGTTGCCCAAAGCAGATTGTAACGGATAATGCGGGGCAGTTCAAGAAAGCTGTGGAATGGTTGAAACAGAAATACGGAATACCAAATATTCAGATTTCACCGTACAACTCTCAAGCGAACGGGAAGATTGAAAGTGGACACTTCCAAATGCGTCAGGCATTGTTCAAAGCGACTGGCAAGAACCCATCCAAATGGTTTTGGTTCTTCCATGTTATGCTTTGGTCAGACAGAGTAACGGTTAGAAAAGGATTAGGTTGTTCACCTTATTTTGCGGTCACTGGAGCGCATCCAATTCTACCGTTGGATATTGAGGAAGCTACTTGGTTGGTTGAAATACCAGGTCGAGTGTTGACGACCGGGGAACTGATAGGGCTAAGAGCCAGAGCTTTAGCAAAGCATGTTGCCCATGTCGAACACATGAGGAAGCGTGTAGATCATGCTAAAATGGTTCAAGTCCGTAAACTCGAACGGTACAATGAACATACGATTAAAAACTATGATTTCAAACCGGGAGATCTGGTTCTCGTGCGCCACACTGAAGTAGGAGTTCTTCGCCTTGGGGCCTTTGCCCTAATAAAACGATGTTATAAAAATAGAACAAAGTGAAAAGGCGAACGCACAGGAACTTTACGAACATTTTTGAACATGTCCTCTGGAACGGGATCGTCAATGATGCGCACGGATTTGCCGTCGTCTTGAGGAGCCTTACCGGCAGGGATACCGTCCTTGGGTTTGACAGGGCAGTTGTCCTGGCCGTGCTGGTGAGAAGAGCAAGACGAACAAACGGAAATCTGGGTGAATGAAGAGGAAAGTGCAGAGGGATAAAAATAGACGCACAGTGTCGTTCTTGACCTTGGGCGCACTATTCTTCTGGAAGGAGAGACCAGGGGGCAAAGAGGAGCCTCCTGCGCGATAGTTGGCTCCCATGGCAGCGATATAGAGAGGGTTGATTCTACCTTCGTCCTTGTCGAGATCCATCTGGAGTTGGTTAATACCGTAGATAATCTTCGTAACGTCTGAGGAATACCTGATCAGCGACGGAAGCTTCCTCCGCGGAGTCGTCGTCCCCGGAATCGTCGATGACTTCAACAGACTTACCCTGCATTATAGAGGACAGTTCAGGACCAGGAGGCATGCGACGAACACGAGAAAGCACCTGTTGAACTTGAGCCTTAGCACGGTGGCCCTTGATGGCTGCCGCGGCCTTGTCGCGCTTGCTATTCTTGGCGTTGTGGTAGTTGTTGAGCATGCGGTCGATAGCGCCAAGCTGGGAAGTAGGGATCTTGAACTTGGAGATCTTGTACTCGTCCCTCATAGCGTTGGAGGCGGCAGTAAGAGCATTGACGACCTTCTCGTTGGAGGGGTGCTGAAGGGACTGAGCGAATAGCTTGAAGTCCGACTAAAAATAGAACAGAGTCAGCGCGGAAAGCGCTTGGGCATGCAAAAATATGGACGAACCGCCGCGGCTGCGAACGTGCTGAGCGTAGAGTGAATGACAGCCGCAGGGAGAGAGTCTCTGAGGGCAAGGACCCGTTGAAAGTCGCGTTCAGCTTCAAGGATAAGGTTGGACGCTTCGATGAGCGCAGAGCGTGGTGCCATGGCATGCGATGAGGGCCTGTAGGCGACGAAGAAATGAGCAGAGACCAGAAGTCAATTTATAGTTTTTTGACTATGACAGCTTGGTTAAATTATTAAGGACTGGCTACGATCGTAGAAACGAGCCAAGGCTGTTGGTTGCACCTCTAACTGAATTGAATATGCGAGGACGCATCTTTTTTCTTTAGTGAGGGGGAGACTATAGAGCAACAGACAACCGCGGGAGGGTATTGCGCCACCGCGGGCCTTGCAAATTTACCCATAAAGAGACAGGGAAATTTCGTTTTGCTAAAATTAGACGATTAGAGCTGGAGCGTTGCAAAAGCCAAGTTGCGGAAGAGTTTTAAGGCTGAATAATGTCGATTGGTTCCTATACGATCGATTTTAAGAGGCAGTTAGGGATGATAGTGGTTATTCTATTAAGCAAGAGGCTTGTGGAATATACATGCGGGAGTACAGAACTCTCCGCTGAGTATCTACCGCGGTACTTAAGAGAGAGAGTTTAAACTGTGCTATAAATAGACCCGCGGAAAACTGAAAGAAGAGTTGACTAGAGGAAACTTTTTGACGACTTGAAGAAAAGTGTCAAATAAGTGTCAAGCGTGACTTCTGGTTGAAGTACAGGAGAAATTGGACTGATTCCAATAGAAGTTGAAAAAGGGTTTTGACGATGGACTTGGTCAAAATTCAGTCTTCAGCAATCTCCGAAGGATTGATGACGGCATGATGGCCGGTTGATGTGGACTTGGTGGATTTCTTTAAGACCAAAAGTCTTACGAAAGCGTTCACACGGTTGAATCAAGACATCAATAGGCGCCAGTGGGCGCTAGTGTATTGGACTCGAAGTAGCGGGTTTACAAACAAAGTAAACTAAAACTATGGCTACTGAGTCGAGCTATATACAGAGTGGTTTTTTTTGAATTGGTCTACGATACGGCTGGAGACGACAGCACAACAAGATATTCGTAATGATCAAAGAAATAAGATATAGCAAGGAAAAAGTTCAGTGTACGGCACGAGCGTTCATCCGCGATCAGCCCCCTTGCCTTTATCCACCTTGGGAGACTTCTCCACCTCCTTCCCTTTGCGCGGACTGGCGGAAGCGGAAGGGTGGGCCTTTGACGAACTGGAAGTTGGTGTCTCCAACAAAGGCGCCGGTCCAAACGTAGGCGGAGGGGTGGAAGGCTTGGCTGCCGAAGTAGAAGTCGCAGGGGCAAGCTTGGACGAAGAAGGCCCCGCGGCAGAAAGGTCGTCGAAAGAAGCAACAGGACCGAGTTGAGGGTCCACCGTCTTCAAAACGCCTTTGAGATCTAAGTCGGGAATGATGCGCGCGGAGAACTTGGGATGATACATATAGCTCTCGACGTCGCCCGCCTCGTTCGTTACCGGAATCACGCTTGAAGTAGCCTCATGAGCAACGAAGTCTCGTTCCAGCTCGTAGAAGGGCTTCTTCGACAAGACATGCGCCACAAAATCGCGAGCAAGATCCGCGCCTTCTTTATCCACAAAGAACTCGTCGAACTGCTCGACGGCGAGCGAACGCTCCGCACCGGAGATCGTGAGGGCGGAGTCTTGGGCTTGCAAACGGAGATTGTTGAGAGCGCGGACGTGGGCAAAGCTAGTGAACTGCGCATCCTCGTATGCCTGCACAAGACGTTGAAGTGCGGCGGCGATGGTGTGGGGAGCGACAGCGATGAAGGGGCGCATGCATTCGGCGAACCGTTTGAATTCGAGAGGCGTCCAGTTGTGGGAGCACTGGTGCTTGCGTTCCGCGCAACGAGTACAGACGGAAGAACGGCCTCCGACGGGCCTGCACTCGGCGAAATTGAGGACGCAGTTCAGGCAGGGGAAGGCGATTTTGGACAACATCGGTGGTACCAGGGACGACTGGACGTAGGAAGTAGGAATCTTCATATGTGCTGGCGAAGGCATGCCTGGAATAAGAAGATAAGCCACCGTATAAAGAAAGAAGGAACCTTCAGGCTTACCGGTCTCGGGAATATCAAAGAACATATTGATGAGCTGAGCGCGAGTGGTAATGTCGAAGACGGGCCCCATTGGGGTCGCAGAACGCTCAGACGCGGGAGCTGGAGTCGGCGAGCGCCCAGGTGAAGGAGAGATGGCCATGCGCGGACGTTTCGCAGGCGGCTCCTCGGCGTCTGAATCTTCGCTATCAGAGAAAACGGGAGCCCGGGGCTTTCGTGTAGGCACGGTGACAATGCTGGGGACGCAGAACCCCGCACCGTAATGCTTGCCTAGCGGGTCCGCGGCGAGAATGGTATCCTGGATTTCAGATGAGGGACGAAGATCGCGGTAGAGTGCGATCAACTCCTCCGCTGCGTCGACGTCGGGGATAGTTTTGGCGATATGGCGAGCAGCGCGAGCGAGGGCCCACAAGAATGCCTCGACATTCAACGGGATGTTGGGGTGTTCGCGACGATAAGGGGTCTAAAAGAAGAATAAGTATTGGATTAAAAGAAGAGAAGGAAAAAGACACGCACGAGGACTGGTGTCAACAATGCTAAGCTACGGAGCTGCTCGACCGACGGCGGCGGCGGCTTGTGAATGAAAAGCGGAATCAGGTCGCGCGCGAAAGAATTGTCGAATGGGGCCCAGAAGGCAGCAGAGGGGTCGTCCGAAGGAATCTGCGGTGGTGGTTCGAAAAGAGCTGTACGAGTAGAAGGGCCGGCGACGACGACAGGCTCCTCCGCGGGTGGAGACTTGATTTTGCGAGAAGAAGAAGGCGCGGGAGGCTCTGGGGTCGACGCCGCTGACTCTTCTGATTCGGGAAGGTCTGGCTCGACGTCCTTGGGGACGACGACGGAGGAACGGCCAGGGCCCACTCTAGCACCGGCTTTAGTCTTGCGCGGACGCTTAGTGGAGGCCATGGTGGTCTTGCGGGTAGAGCGACGAGTTGGTTCAGAGGTACCCTTCTTGACGGGCATAAGTCCGGCGACGAGCACCAGAGGAAAGCGGTTGTTGGGCGAGGATTGCAAAAAGAGTCCAAGAAGGAGGCTACTCGGCGACGTAAGCGTCGAGGAGCGTGCCGAAGGGCCAGGAGAATAACCAAGAAGACGGCCACAGGGTGTAAGACACTGTGTGTGGTGGTGGTGGAAGGAAGGAAGAAGTGGGCGCTAAGAGACGCACCCACTCAAGCTATAAGTCAGCGCGGACTTAGAGAAATTTTCTCTAAGTCGCCACGCCTTCAGAAGAACTGAATTGAAATCTCAGTGACTCACCTAGAAGGAAGCACAGAAGGTGAAAGTTAATCTAGGGCGCAGCCGCAGTAATTAGAAGCCAGTATTAAGGTTTGATGAAAACCTGAAGCTGATTGCCAGGGCAGAGGCGGCCGCGGCAAAAGATAAGTCGGAAGTTCAGATTAGATAAAGCGGAAGTGCAAACGCACTTAGGATTAGGGTTGGTGGAGTCCAGGACGGCGAAAATTTGACCGAGTCGAAAAATATAAGGAAAAGAGGTGAAAGACCCCTGTCCGAATATTTCAGACAGAAAGTGTCAATGACGTCATATGCCGTAATGATTGGCGTCCGCGGAAGCAACTGTCTAAATTAACAGGCGGAACGTCTTAGCGAGTAGTGCAGAAGGACTTGACTAAAAACAAGTCGCTCGAGGAAAAAGGGACAGAAAAGTAGTTTGCAGTTGGTCTAAAAATAGACGTCCGCGGGAGTTGTCATCCTTGCGGTCCACTAGATTTAAAGCCAAAAATAAGCACGGATTTTGGTGCAGGCTATAGACCGGGGACGGTCTAGATTTAGTGAAGGGGAGATGTAACGACTGGCCATTTTTGCGCGTTATATCTGGCTATTTTAAGTCAAGTGCGGCCCTAAACAACCCAACT
Source organism: Favolaschia claudopus (assembly GCA_037176885.1). Lineage (NCBI taxonomy): Eukaryota > Fungi > Basidiomycota > Agaricomycetes > Agaricales > Mycenaceae > Favolaschia > Favolaschia claudopus. Next base: position 137,171 of record JAWWNJ010000132.1, read on the forward strand.
ACCCGCCACGACTATAGTCTTACTCGACTATCAATAGGAAGTCAGTACCTCTGTTGGTGACACTAAGGAGGGTCAAAGTGAGCTCCGAGCTGTTGACCGTAAAACCCATCACAGGAGAAAGGCATTATATTAATAGCCTACTGCAGTACTATGGATCTGTTCCATAACAGAACCCTCAGAAGAGTGACGAAGAGTCAAGTACTTGTGTACTACGGACTTAGACAAAGGTCTACAAGGATGTAGGAGGCGCCGCGGGGGCTATCAGAGTCAACATCAGTCAAAAGACAGATGCCGCGGGCTGCCGACTATAAATAGACGGCTGGAACAGCGGAAAGGGATCTCATACAGGAGATGCCGGTGCTAGGATCAGAAGGCAGAGTTATGGCAAGACATGAGGTCTTTGGCAGGAGAGTTGATGATGTGATGCTGAAGCCGAACAAGTGCGGCAACTTCATTAGAAATCTATTTCTATATTGGAGTCAGCGCGGATGACTTGGTGGCTTGATAAATTGGACAACAGACGAGCCTGTGATATTGCGAGTGAATTGGAATGTCCCAAGAATAGTCTTAGGAGTTATTAGAGGCGTTGATAGCACCACCGGAAGGGTTGCCGCCAGTGACGGATTGACGGGATCACCAATGATGGCGTTCCGCGGGCTTCCGCCATTCAGTGATTCAACCGTGAGAGTCATAATCGCTGACTTTCTACCGTTGGATCGACAAGCCAAGAGGCTGCCAAAGGTCCGCCGGGACACCCAAATACCAATATACCATCTCTCTACTCAATTGGATCGACATTGCTTACTCTGTACTATTTATGTGATGTATTTCTTGGCATTAGTATAAAAGGACCTGTATTTCTCGTTGAGCTGGAGGACATCGCGCTCAGTCTACTAGACAGTGTTGGTGAACTCAGGCAGCAACGTAGAGGCATATATAAAGATATTGTCTACTCGTTTGTCTTAATAGAAATTGTGTTGAAGTTCAGTTCAAGTGTGAATCTAAGCATCGTTTCGAGAGTGTTCACCCGCGGAGGCTTTGCTTTCGAGTAGCTTTGTCGTGGCCTTAGTGTGTAAGGAACTGCCTGCCTCTACTGCCCGCGGACTGCCTATCTCATTGTGAAGATACGTGTGCTCGAGAGTGAACTAGTATCTCCCTGAGTCTGAGGAAGAGTGGAACTGTCCATCTGCTGAAGCATTGCGTTGGAACTGCTGGCGCATAACCGGAAGAGATCTGATTAGTCCTCGTCTGAAAGGCTTGTGCTATATAAAGGAGTGTCAAAGGTTCCTGGAATTTGGAGGTTCAGGTCTATAGCGTAACTGGCGCTATAAGAATTGTGCATTCTGCCGCGGAAACTGTCTGTGGCCATTGTTTCAATCTCGCCCTGATATTCAACTTCGTTGGGTATCTTGTATCCTACTGTTTTATAGTTCCTATTTTTAGGAAAGGTCCGCGGACGGAATCACTTCCATCTACGGTGTGTGAGAGCGTGTTTTGTGCAAGGCCCTTACTTGCAAGTCGACTTATATCCTCGTCACTGTGACATCTGGATTTCGGATCGAACCCCACGAACTCTTCGAGAGACATTTGAGTGTATCTTGTGGAGATATTTGTGTTGTAGTGTTGTGTGTGTTGGTTGATTGTGTTATATATATATTTTGGTGGTAGATTCTCTGCTGCGCTATATTTAGCACTTCAGTTGATATATTCAAGTGTCAGCGTTACAACGGGTTGAGTGCACACTTTTTGCACGGATGATGGCATTGAATGATTCAAACACCTCGGTTGCAAACAGGATGGCGGGACCGAAACGTCAAATGTGAGCAGGAAGGTGAAGGAAGATGTGGAATTTCGGCTTGTTGAACCAGCGAGTTGTCCACTTGGCAGCACATAACAGAAAATTATCTATTTCTTTTGTTACGAGGGTCTATAAAGAGGTTCAGAACAGTGTCGGGTCAATAATAAAAACCACGCACCACATATGTGTTGATATCGTGAATCTCGGGCTGCCAAATGAGCGGTACAAGCTTTGACAAAGCCTGCCATGTTTCAAGGCATTCTGCAGAGACGAGGTCGTACAATACGAATGGAGCAACCTGAGCTATGGCACGAAAGTCGCGGCCAGTCAGAGAGCCCGAGTATTGGACAAGAGTTTTGCCAGCCAACGGTGAGATTCCCAGGCCCGTGACATCAACGGATGTAAGCCTTGCGATCAGAAGCTCTTTCTTGTCGTCTTTGCCTTTAAGCTGCGCAGCGCCAGAGATACTTTACAAAACCGAGGAGAACGACATGCAGAATCTCTACGGGGGTGTCTTGGTGCGGATCAAGACCTGCGGCAAAAATCATGAGCATCAAGTTGCTCGAAATTGCAAAGCTTACCTCTGATTCGCCATACCGGACTAGTTGTCTCCTGGGGCAGATCAGCTACGGCGGCGTCCAATGCGGCTTGTTTGTTGGTAGTGCCGCGTTTTTTCTGGTAGGATGCGAATAGTTTTTCTATAAACACTAGCTGGAACGTATCTTTCAGCCCAGTCTCTGTGCGCAGGTTCTTAACCTTGGTTTTGGTGTCGAGTTTTGTTGAGGCCTCCGTAAAAAATGAACGAAGCTTTTCGGTAGTCTCCGGTTTGCGTCGCAATCTTCCAGTCTGGATCAAGCTGAATTATGTGAAGCATTGAAAAGGTTTGTCGAACGTTACCTTCATGAATGACTTGACACGGTCAACCATCTCCCCCATGGTTTCCTTGAACCGTTTCCCCGCCCTCCGTTTCGAAGTTCCGACACGCTCGGGCTTCTCACTTCCCGAGTCTTGGTCACTTTGAATGTCGCTTCCAGCAACACTCGCGCCGTCACTGTGGACACTCCCAGCGTCGCTCGCGGCTCTGTGACGTTGAGTGGGCGGGGGTACATTGTCAGCATCGTCACCTTCCATCGCATCATGGCCTTTGACCCAGCATGCGCGACAAAATAGCTTCCCCCGAAGCCCTATATGACAGGCAAACTCTCTCTGCATTGGATTGTCGCCCAATAAGGCTAGGACTTCGGGGATTACCAAGACGGGTTCGTTGTGCTCAATATCCCATACCCAGATTCCATTTCCCTGAGCCTCCCTTGAAAGACCACCGTTTAGTGACGTTCAGTCATCAAAGCCCGAGTAAGACTCACTCCAGTTGTTCAACGATTCCATCCAGCATCTCCAGAGGTTGTGCGAGGTTGGACGTACAAAGAAAATGGATGTTGTATTCTTTTTGAGCTTCAGCACGCGACAGCCCTCTGGCTCGTATATGTAATAATCCTGTGACGAAATGTGCACCATTGGTGTTGTCTACTCGTCGGGGAGCTCATGCAACCAACGCTGCGCCTGACGAGCCTCGGATAACTTGGTCCCACTGTCTTCCGGATAGAAATGAAGATGTGGCCGCACTCGAGGATTGGCCATTTCCTGTATTTATCTCGTCAACTGGGTTTAACCTTTGTAGAATCAATTGACTGCACCTGCGCAATCATTTGAGCCAAACTATTCACAAAATACTTGTGGCCAAGAGCGCCATCGTAAGCAATTGTTTCGATGCCGCAAACTTTCTGTAGTGCTGAATTGATCTTCTGCATTTGCTTGATGCTTGGGACGTCGTCGACCTCGTTGACTTTGAGGAGCCACAAGAAGAGGTCGAGTTGCTTCTGGGAGAAAACAGACCGCGGGAGGTGCATAAGGATATCGAGCGTGCACGACTAATATACACAATAATGAGACCGTCAGAAAATTGGCGGGTACAAAAGAAATCAGACTGTGAATGACTTACAATGCGGTCCGGCCAGGGAAACCAGTAGCGATCCGCCGCTGTTTCATCCTGCATACGAGCACGTTTGGTCGGGATTGGTCCAAACTGTGTACTATGTTGAGACTCGGCTGATTTTGGAACAGCTGTGGAAGGGTTGAGTTGTTTGACTATTTGCGGGGTGCTCAAGCGCATACCGTTTGCCTCGGGCTCTTGTTCCGAGTCCGAATTCTCCTCCTCTGAGCGTTCTTCGGGCTCTTCGTCGGAAACGGGCAGATTGAATCTCTCAAGAATATTGCTTGCGATGAGAGCGACGGCCTGCTCATCGGCAGACATGGCGAGATTTCCTTCATTGTGTATTTCCATTAAATTCCAATTGATACCGACGCCAGGCGGAGATTCGGGGTTTTCGTATGAAGCAGCGGGATAGGGGAGTGTGCCAGAGCCTGCGAGAGAAGCCAGAAGATTGCGAAGGCCATCCTCCGCGAGTTCTGAGTCGGTTGGTGGCTGGTTATTGTGTGGGGTGTCGGTGGTGGTTGGAGCAGCCTCAAGAAAATCCGCCAGGAGGTTTTGATGGCTCGCAGTCTGCTCATGCCGACGACGGTGGTAGTCGGTTTGGTGAGACTTGCCGTCGCGACATATCGTGCAACGAGCAGCCTTGCCATCTGGATCTGCACTGAAGTCCCAAACGACGATGGCTTCGCGCAAAATTGAGAGTACTCCCAAAAAGGAGAAAACTAATTAACGCACGCGTCGAGCTGCTGAACTCGGCCGTTGATTGCATCAGTTGTTCAGGACGCGAAGTTCGGGATATGTTGCAATGAACGCAAGATAGCTTGAGGGAGGGGAACAAGATTCAATATCGACAAAAAACGAGTCTAAGTTGCATTTGGTTTTGCACCCAGTACATTTGAAATATTATGAATCTAAGCAACATCAAATGTGCGCGCGGTTCAAAATCCGGATCAACTCTTGTTTGATTCGTTTTGTTGTGCGCTGTGTTCATCCGAAGGTCTGGCTGTGTATTGACGAAGGTCTGGCTGTGTATTGATCTGCATTTTCAATCACTTCAACATGATCATGATCCAAGATGATGACTCAATCATGATGACTGTTTTATCATTCGCACAATGACAAGTCTGTGTTGTTTCTGTGTAATTGTTGTACCATTTCTGTCTCTCCAGTTAGAACCCACTACTCCTATTCCCACCGCAACTGACTGTTACACCCACAATGTAGAACCTAATCTCTGAAGTTGAATATCAGAATATTAGATATTCAATATGAGGTATCATTAGAGATCGTTCAAATCTATAATTTGTGGCACTTCACCACTTCTTTCATCCAGCCAGAGTCTGCTCATTCTGTAGAATTCACATTGCTGTCAACCCTCTGAGTTTGCAGGCAACACACTTAATTAGGCAAGAGTGAAACATGGAACATCTTCACTCAAATGACTGTTCCACCCTCTGAGATTTTTTGTTGGCTATCAACATCTGGTATTTTGTAGTAAGAAATCTATTTGAGCATCCTGAAAAACATTTAGCTCAAGAAATTGCCTTAAACCAGTGTAGCAATATATTTGGTTCAGATTACAAAATGTTGTGTGCTGATCCCTAAGATGCTTCCTACCTGTCAAAAGAGGAGTACAGGACATCCATAGATTCATATCTGATGTTCTGGAGCAGAAGTAAGTGGTTTGCTAACATCTTGAGGGTCGGATTAGCTGGAAGATACAACATCATGGTTAAATGCCAAAAGCTCAGAGTGTGCAGTGATACATTATGGCGGTCAATCTGTAGTTTTAATCAAATCCGTAGAAAATGTGATTTTGGTGCAAAGTGAAGAAAAAGATTGGAAGATTGAGACCTAGCTTTCTTTTTAGTCAAAGTAAAAAGCTGAGGAGCCTGAGTGTAAAAAGTTTTTGCACTTGAGTGTGAAAAAAGTTTGTGTCGGGCCGCAGAGGGTGGCTGTGAGATTGATGATGAATTGATCCCAACTCGGCATTGGGACTTCAACAAAGCTTTGCTCCACGTCCCTCAGCACCGGCATCTCCTAAAATGCTGCCTACTAGCTCATAATTTTAGGAGTTACCTGTAAGAAGACCAAACTGTAAGCTGAATTGGGCTAAAAGACAATTCAAAGGCTTGATTTGAACTTCACTTGCACACCGCTTTGAGCTGATCATCAGCTCCTTGCACAAAACAGCCAAGGTCATAACTATCTAATATACCTCGCAGTCTGTTGTAGTAGCCCTTTATGCTGCTTCATTCTTTCTGGTTTCAACAGATTGAATATCTCCGTAGGTCGGCCATCATCTCGCATCAAACACACAGCCACCGGACCTCGGACCGACCTAAACTTTTTATACTGGAACATAAAAACTTTCTACTCTACGCAAGTAAAAGTTTTTACACTCACAAAGAAAAGTTGAGTTTTCAAGCTTTTTGCACTTTTTCTCCTCCTTTGACCCATAATCGACATTTTATACAGATTTGATTAAAACGACAGATTGACCGCCATAATACATGAGAGGTATATGCTCAGAATCTTTCCAAGTGCTCTCTAGAACTCTTCTACCTCAGCCCCTGGAGTTTGTGCCAAGTCAAAGGACATCCAGATTATTTTTTTTCAATTTCGGAGTTTTAAGTCTTTTTGATGATTTCCCCCCTGCATTGAATGCTAGAAGGCTCAGAATTGTCTTCAAGATCATGTTTTGGACTCTATATAAAGTATTCTCCCATATTGGGTTCAAATATGAAAAGTTGTGTAGCAAAAGTGGCGAAGTTGTTGATGAGCGGGTGCCAGTCCAAGGCTGAAAGCTCCGGAAATCACTGAGATTTGCTGATTTGAGGATCTGGAGTATAGTCGAGCTTGATGAAGCGCCGTAGAAGGAAGATATGGGCAAGGGACTGCGGGAGGACATGGTGGTAGCGGAAAGAAAGGCATTTTGTCACGGTAACGGTCACGTGTGGCGTGATGGTCACATATTGAACACGTCGCGTCCTACGTGTTCTCTGCGAGAAAGGGAGAAAGACACGTCGGAAGGAGGTGTATCCTAAGGTTAGGGTTAGGGGTATATAAGGCCGCGCGATTTTGTACAGTAGAAAATGAATTAACACCCCACTTCCCCTCAATGACTTGAATTTCTCTTTCTCTCTTCTAATTTCTTCTTTCTCTGTTGATCGGTGAACAACAGAAGTTGAACATCAGAACCCTGCTCATCTATGGATCGATTGTACGCCGTTGCGTGCAAACCCGGAGCAGGAACGATCTGGTCGTTCTTCGGAGTTGTTTTGGTTGTTTTGGTTTTGGCTGGATTGGTTTATTGGATGTTGTATGGATTGAATGGGACGGGACGGGATTGGATTTGGTTTGGTTTAGAGGTTGTTTTGAAGACGATGAAGTTGACGGATTTGAGTTTGGATTGGATTATACGATGGTGGGAAGGATTCCCTTCAGTGTCAAGATTAACGAGCTCGCTGGCGAGCGCACATCAATTTCATCATTTATATACTCCTCTTCATCGCCTACCGACAATCGTTTGGGTTGCCACATGCATTTCCTGTGCATGGAGCCCCGAACTTGCGCGTGCAGTGTATTGGGTTTTGTGTTGTGTTTGTTGGATGATTTCCTCTTTCACCCGCAAGCTCATACCGCGCGTTTCATTGCTTAAAGGTGCATATATGGATTTAAGCAAATTTCAGCCCATACAGTGTTCAGATGCATTTAGAGACACAGAATTAATTTTTGGGCCGGACTACCATATCAGGTAATATGCTGTGCTGTGAACTATTTGTTCAGTGATCCTCTTCCGCCAGCACCTCCCTATTCTCTTCTCACTGGCGCGGCCACAGAATCCACTGCCCCTCACACGCCGCAGCGCTCACCGCTCTTCTCACTCCTCCCGCTCAATCAAACTCGCACGTACCCATGCGTCCGTTGCCACTGCTCTGGCCGCTCCCCCCACCCTCTTTCCCTCTCGACTCGAAGAATGACTGACGGCACAGGTGGGCATTCCGCCGCGAGTGAGATGCTACTGCGACGGTGACGGAGTGAGAGTGTGACAGCACGCTGCTTCCTCGTCCGAGGCCAGCGCAGGCGCTGCTTGCAAGATCGACCGAGAGGTGCGCGCGCCGCTCAAGTCGCTTTTCTCGGGAGATGAAGCAGCGAGGCCCGCCCGCCAGCTCTCTCGTGCTTCTCGTTGTACGTGAGGGTCGCGCGTGCGCGAGTTCCTCGCCGCTGCCACTAGGCTCTGGCTTATAATTTTTTTTGGCAGTGAGTCGCAATTCTTATAAGGCCGGGCTGGCGACTATATTTTTTTCCACATCCATTATGAGGGTCTCGGGTCATCTATAAGTTCTTGTTTGCTTTTTCGACTTGCAGGCGGGATTTTATTTGATTGGGAGCCAGGTTCTTGATGGGGAGCCAGGTTCCGTTCAACTCCTCTGAGTTGGGCCACTTTGTTTTGATCGGGAGCCAGGTTCTCTGATGGGGAGCCAGGTTCCAGTGAATTTGCAGATATGGAACAGCGCACACAGGCGGAGGCAGTTGCGATTGTTCTCGCAAATGTGCGCGCGCAGGATGGCCGCCTGGCGCCACGCTCGACACTCGCCAAGCTACTACGCCCCAGCGCCCTCTCACAGCAGCTTTTGGGCTCTGTAGCCATGCTGAACTGTGTACCTTTGGTGCGGTGGTCAGCGCTTTCGTTCGTTCTGCCTCTATATCTGTGAATTACAGTTACTATACACGCTGCAAGCTTCATCAACAATGTTGTACTACCTATACACATGCATTACACTATCATAGCTACTGAAGGTTTCACTTATCCTACCGTTGTCCTTGTCCAGTGTCTACAGCACGTAGAATATTCTGGTTTTTGGCGATGATTGCCTGATTTGGATACATCTTGAGTTTGCAACAAACATCAACAATGATGGCGGGATGTCAAGGGACAGTCAAAGCCATACAAACACGTCTTCGTCGTCAACGATGATCAGCACCAGTTGATCGCTGTGCGCACTACGACATTGACTTCCGTTTTTGGGATGCTCCGGGCTCTTGTAGTCTTTTTATAAAAGACCCCCGGTAAGCTACTGTTTTTTAAAAACAAACTCATGAATTGGTAACGAGCGTGTTTTTTATAAAATACTGCCAGCTGCTGGTGTCGATTCTGCCCAAAAGTCAATTCTGGGACAGGAATCGAGTCGAGAATCGAAACCAGATCTAGAATTGACATCATAATCGACTCCAGAATCGACTCCCAGATTTGAATTTTGACTTCCCCTACTATCCTAACCCGTGATGTGTCCTCGAAATTGATGCAGGCCCATATTGTTCCGAATTCTTCATATTTTTTGCTCGGCATTGAAGGGTATGTATAACCACATGTGATACATACTTTTGAATATTTAGGGGATTTATGAGTGAGTGCGGCGGGGAGGATGAACCTTCCGAGGTGGGGACAGGAAGTGAACTCGTTTTTGGCAGGCGTTTGGCGGGGTCACAAAATGTCACAAAAACATCCTTTTCATTTGTTCAGACCGCTACAGGCAACGGATGGCTCCAAAAATCGATATATGGGCTCAAGATATAAGAAGAATTGTCACTCTTTTTTTCTGAGTACCGGAGAGGGAAAACGGGGTGAGGATCAGCAAAAAGGACACATCACGGGTCAAGGACACATCACGGGTTAGGATAGTATTCGTGCTGATCAGCGCGCTCAGGCGCTGACCACGTAAACGGCAGATTCCGAGAATCACAAGATGTGACTGATTTGCGTCACGGTTCACCGTACGATGACGGGAGCGGAGAACTCAGGCCTTGTGTTTTACACTGCTTGATTGGATCTGTCCTCTTACTCAGTCCCCTCCGTTGCCCCTCCGTGCTTTCTCGACACTCTCTGTGATTTCCCGTTGTTCACTCGTCTGAGTCGACTCTATGGGCCGCAAACGTGCAGACGACTCTGCTCCCGATGATACTGAAACCGAGGAGAACTATAAATACTGCTTTTGCAAACCTACTTGTGGTAAACTCATCAGCGCGCGAACACGGCGACTTCACTATAGACTTGTTCCACGCTCGTCCATTCGTCCATCTCTTTCTCCTGAACCCAACTCAATGCCTCTTCCTGTCGACTCGGAATTCGACGACGACGACAGCCAGGGCATCGATAATGATTACGCTGGATCATACCCGGCGCCACCAGGCTTTCATTTGCCGTCACCAGACGTCGAGATGGACACACTCTCGAATGTAGATATCGCTTCAGAAGAAGAATGCATGGAGGTCGATTCCTCCGTATCGGGCGCATCCTCTGAGTTCTCCGGCGAGGCACCCGCTGCAGGCGACTCGGATCCATGGACGGGATTCGACGAATTTCAGGACATTAATACTCCGCTTTCCCATGAAGAAATGTTAGAACAGCTGAATGAAATGCTAGGTCCTGATGAAGAACTTTTGTCACTGACCGAAGGTCTGTTTTCTTCGTCCCTTTATCTGATCCAATTCTGATTCCCCTCCAGTGAGAACCATGGGATTCCACCGCGATCCCGCAGTTGAGACAAGGCTATGGGAAGCGCGTAAGTATTCAAATATTGAAGCAGTATATTGTACCGACTTTCTCAAAGGTAACGCGACATTGAGTGAAAAAGATCGTGACAACATCCGGGCATTCAAACTGAAGTTGATATCGAAGATGCCGCGCACTGCGTACAATCAAATGGTTTATACATTTTCGCACAAGATGGACTTGAGCTCCGAATGGGTGATGCTCCATCGCATGGCCATTCTCTCCGGAGTGGAGCCGATGTGGTTTGACTGCTGTGTTAACTCGTGCATGGCTTATACGGGACCGTATGAAGAACTCACAGAATGTATCTACTGTGAAACCAATCGTTTCGCCCCGTCTGGCAAATCGCGCATGGCGATGTTGCCCTTGGCGTCGATTTCCGTGATGATGAGGCCGTTGTAGCCTTCGTTGTCCGGGTCGGACATGTTGCCGCCTTTTTGAGAGCCGACCATGTCGACGTCGTTTCCGTCGGCGGAGAGGAGATTGTAGAGGGCACCGCGGTAGCCGTTACCGTCTGTGCTGCCTTTGCCGTATAGGTGACGGACGCTGGGTGCGCGATGTCAGTGGCGTAAGGAAAGAATGGGAAGCTTTCCAAAGTCCAGACGCGACCCCCAGAGGCATGATTCTGCAAGACCTCCCGGCGAATCCTGCTTGCGCTTTGGGTAGGAGCACCATTGCAAGAGAAAGGAGAGAGAATTGGGTGAAAAGCATTATGAAGAATATGAATATGGAAGGCAACGCCTCGCAAGGTCTTTATAGTCGCGGGATCCCAAGTGTTGCACCACCAAACCCCACGTTCGGATTCGGAGGTGAGAAGGATATAAGTATTCAATGAATGCGAGTGCGATGGGATCATCTACTAGTAGCTGATGTGTTCAAGGCTCGAAGCCTCCAAACCGTCCGAACCAGCTATAGCCTATCGTGCACTTTTCTCTGTGCTTGGCAAAGTCATACCGCGGCGAGTTTTGCCCGACTTGTTTCGCCCTCGAGAGGCAAATTAGTCAAAGGCTACAAGCAGATCCAAAGCAGATCCGCCGCATGAGATACAGGGGCCTTACAAAGGTAGGAGACATGTACAATAGAGATACGTTCGCTTTGATAAGAATAAATGAAACGTGGACACTAGTACTGTCTTGAGCGAATACTACTATAAAATACTCAAGTTCTGGGAATGCGAATTCATTGAACGAACGTGGCTAAATTCTAAGCAAATTAAAACAGAAAAGAGTGCACCACCTTGTCCGAATTCGGCGCTGAGCGTGTTTGTATGACGAGGAAAGCAACTTTGTGCGGTAAACCTGAGTTGAACACTACGACGATTGGGACCATGAAGCTATTATGTCTCGAGGCTCTCAGTAAAAGTTGTTGCAGCCCCGCGAATTTACTGGTGTTACGCCCCTTGGGAACCGAGACATTACCCACCTCGTTATCTAGTCCGAGGTTTTGAACTGGATGAGGGAGCAGCCAGGCGTGTGCGTGGCAAGAAGTGCATCGCGGTGCTGCTGATATCCCAGGGATACCAGGGTGAGGATGAATCGTTTTTGCGCGTGGTAAGGAATACTGGGGAATTTTCTGTGGGGCATTGAGATGCTTGAATAGAGAATGGCGAAATAGATAGCACATACCAAGGCGAAAGTTTCGTAAGATTCCGCATTCATCTCGATGGCTGCCGCCAGCCCAATCGTCTCTTTGGCATGTATCCGAGCAATAATACATGCACTTGCAGGCTGCACAACGACGAAACATGAGTTTGTCTTGTATTTTTCCGCACTGACTTAATTTCCATAATTAGTAGAAAGATGAGAGGGGATTCACCCACTTCGAGGTTGTCACAAGCACGCTCGGTGACTGGAGCAGAAGCTTCTAGCTCGTTCAGAGTGGAAAGTCGACCGAAGAGAATCGCTTTGAATTTGAGCCATTGAGCACGAACTCGACAATTCTGAAACTCAGGACCGCTCATGATTTCCCCCAAGCCAGTCATCGAGGTTCCGAGGCGAGGCAAAACCGAGTGATAAATGCACGAAGAAGCAAGAAGATTGATCACTTCCACCAACAGCTGAGGCGTGACCAGGTCTTCACGGCGCATGCTACAGTGCATAAGTAGAGGCAGAAAGCCGGCTTTCACGGCCTGCTTAACCCATGGGTAGACAGGATGGGTGCTGAGCAAGGAGCGTAAGAAGACGAAGCCGTATGTGAAGGGAGTTACGGGGGATTCGGCCGGTAGATTTTGAAATGCTGCAAGAGCTCTGACAACCAACTGAACCACGCCTCGAGAAATGATCTCGGAGCGAAAGGGGCCATCTCCGGAATCGATGTAGCCCAAGAGGCAAAATAAACTATCAAGTGGCCCCACATCTTGTTGTCTGCCGCTAGAGAATAGACCTATATGTCGGATAACGAGAGCTGCGAAATCCGCAACCTCACCCGCCCCATCGATAAATTCTTGAAGTACCTCGAGACGAGCGGTGCTCGAATCTGACTTATCCGGATCACAGCTAAACCGAAGGAAGGCCCAGATGGCTTTGTAAATTACCGTGTATGACGGATCGTGGATGTGGTTCAACAGCATAAGACTCCAGAGCTGACATACGTAGAGACGAAGCCCAGGGGTTTGGAATATCGCCGTAGAGTCAGGGTGCTCAAAAATCTCAAAAAGAAACAGCATCAGAGAAGAGAGATTGTTTTGCTGTTTCCCCGTATCATCGGTTTCGATGGGATTGGAAATCTGGAACCAGGTCCAGTAGCGTGGCCAGAGCTCTAAAAGCGCCTCCCGTGGCATGCCATTATCGAATACTCGAAAGTGGAGAATGATCCTCGCTGCGATCGCACGGGGATGATCGAGTGAACATTCATTGGGTTGTGTTGGGGGACGGAGGTTGTGGTAAAGGACTGGCAGAAGGAGAGCCCGCTCGATAGAAGTATTGCGACGCTGAGAAAGCATCACGATCTCCTGGAGGGCTGCGCGCGACCCCTGATATGCCTCGAGGGCGAGCGTCTGGAGCATATTAAGTAGTAGTCATCAGTGAATGTCCTATTTACGAGTACTTTAGTAGTCGTTCTTTTCATATCTCAGGTTGAGGGTTTCGAGTTTTTGATCACATCAGTGTGTGCCCTCTCGATAGCAAGGAAAACGCACTTTTCTCCCACGATTTTGATGATAATCTGATTTATTATTTGATCCGCTTTCGGCGATTACTTGGCGTACTTGGCTTGCTCATATGGATGGTGGTAAGCCTTTTTGCAGTGCAAGTAGCTTCAGTTCTACTTATTTCGACTCGTAGTTGCTGTCTTTTGGTACTTTGATCATAACTTAGAGGTTTATTCTCAAGTAGTTTCACGTACGGCCTGTATGGAATAATTACGCGGACACCGATGATATTCCTTTAATCTAATTACCATGAGTCGATTCTGCCAGTGACGGCTATCCTATATATTCCCCTCATCGCACCTGAGCTCTCGTACATCACGACTTTAGGCGAGCATTCAGCGTGAGTGTGGGTTTGCTCGAATAATCAAGCCAAAGAACTCGCAAAGAAACCCCGAAGAGCCGTCCTCAATGCGAGCTGGTCGACGCGCAAGCGGCGACCGAGCGAGCTTTGAGAAGAAGAATATAACTTTCGACTCGAACTCGGGATTGAGAGCACGTTCATCACTCAGTCGCGCTCACCTTCTTATTACGATTTAGGTTTGTTGTTGGAAGCCAGAGAGCAAAATCACGAGTTGTCCACCAGTGGGTCCGTCTCTGGAGATGCGAGCGCGAAATCACCACCAATACACTCACTTCCTTGCCCTCGAGGGTGCACACAAGTGACAATGCGAGCTACCCCCTAACCGCGTGCCCGCGCGCACCCACCGTAACCTGCACCACCGTGGTCCTCCTCCACCTCCTTCTCTTCCCTGTGCTCCTCCCGCCTCATTCGCATCTCCAGCCTCGTTCCCAACCGCATCCGCACCCGCACCCGCCCAACCCACACCACAGCATCTCTTCCTACGCTCCGGTCGTCGGTATCCATGAAGAGCATCGTACACCGCACCCCCCTTCACTTCCCTTCTCCCGTCGCCCGCGACATCCACCTTCATGGCGACAAATGTCCGCGCGGCATCCGGCTGCTGACGTACATCCCTGCTCTTCCAATGAAAGCGCTTCCGCCGGCGTCACGGCGCACGAAGAGGGTCCAAACAGGTCGGTAGCTGAGCGAAGTGGGAGCTCGGGGAGACTCAGCGGCGCATTGGTAGGGGCAGCGGGATGCTGTGAGCTTCACTGGCAGCCATGTACCCACTTTGGCGTTTGTCGTCTGTGGGTGGCGGAAGCGAAGGTGCGTGGGACGAAGGGCGCATCGGGGAGTACAATGTGATAGCGAAGTCAGGTAAAGCAGAGTAAGGAACGAAGAGCATGTATACCTTGCAAAGACGAATACGGAGGTGGTCAAGGGTAACCCTCGTCTACCCTACTTCTGTTGCGGATCTTCAACATACCAATCCCCCGATCACCGGCTCTGACCTTTGCACACAGTCCGAGTGTCCCGATTTCGAGCATGTGCGACCCAGGTGGTATCGCAACACGCTTGTCATAGCCTCCCGAGACGCACACAACTTTCAATATCGTGGTGAGCACTGAATGAATCAGCAAGACGAAAAAAGCTTACACATCGAATATAAAATCACAAAACAGTGAACACGAGCTTGATACAGTGTTCCAGAAACGATGAGACGAAATCTAACCGGAAAGGTAACTTCAAGATTGAATACGAACGACGGCAGAAGCTTCAAGGACGAGAAAAAATAGTGTCAGAGGAAGCCAGTGTTTGGCGGAGATGATGTGGCTTGAAGCAAGCTGCAAGGGTCTTCGAATCATGCCGTAGTGTTGAAAAGAAAAGTCGGGGAGCAGAATTTCCAGAGTCGACATAGAGGTTGACGACGTCGAGGGCAAGGCCGAGGGTGTCAACGTGGATGGCGACGAAGTGGCGACGACGTGCGTTGTGGCAAGCGCCGGCTAAAGTGATTGCCGAAACCCGGCCACTCCGATAAATATTATGCGTAAACATCCCGCTGGAGAGCTTTCTGATCCCAACTTGAACTTCCATGCACCGATCTCAAAAACCAAGTATCTCCTCAACTTTGATTCTAGATAACATTTAATCGCAATCGCAACGAATTCGCTCCAGGCTCCTTACCATGAAACCTTGATGAAACCTGGGCCAGTTACTGTACCGCCTGCCAGCGCATCCGAGTCCCGCAGCTCGGAGGCGAGATAGTATCATACTACTGCTGATCATCCAAGAAATGCCAAAGCTGTTGACAAACCTGAGTTCTGACTCAACGCCGCTGGAGCCGGACGCTCTATCGATGCTTAATCCGACCGCCCTGAGCTAAGTACAGTATCAGCTTTCTTCTAAGTCATTTCACCACAAACACCGCCCAGGAACACTGAACATATTCTTTGGCATTTGAAGGTTGTATACTCTGACAGGGGGTCAGCAGTCAATTTAATCGCATGTTTGTACCAAAATTATTCACGTCCCATCGTGATCCTACCTCACTCATTGACGGCGGTAGCGGCTCTTGAAGGTGTCAAACAACGATATTTTCTCCTAGAGCTTTCCAAGCACGATGGATCTACCGCTATTCCCGGTGTTCAGTGTCAGTATTCATGTTTGTCGATGGTAGATTGAGTTGACCCGTCTGAAACTTTATATAGCTTGGTCATGTGCGTCTAGGCTCAAAGAGCGGCGCGCGCGTCAACGCTCGCAGGTGAACCTTGAATTAGAATTCAAAGCCGCAGCGTTCTTAACTTTTGAACAAAGGACTTCTCTGTGCCGCGGCAAGTCTCAGCGTGTATGTTCCTAGATTCGAGTCCGCGCCAATACTGTTCCTCATTGTTTCGAAGGGAAAAGGTGTTCAATCTCACATCAGCAGCCTTTCTGTGGCATTTCTTTAAGAGAAACTCACCGCCGACTCGCTGTTGAATTGCATGTTTACCCACCCCAAACCTCGCCGCCGTCGACACCGTCAACGTTGATATCACCTTGACATCGCGCTGACCCGTTCGGAAATCTGCCTTTAGTTTAGTTCAACGTAATTCTTGAAGGTGAAGACTTCATCTTGACAACTAGATTCGCGCTCAGGGGGCTAGAGAAGAGTGTTCGTGTAGATGGAGGTAAGCAACAGGAAGGCAAGGCGCAACAGATCGTAGCATACTTAGCGTAGCCAAGCTATACATGGGCAGCCAAATTGATCTTGTTTCGAAATCAAATAATACCTACGAGTTCAAGTTCACTCAACTTCGATGATAATGTGGATCTCCCCTGATCTCTCTCTATGACATCGAAAACTCACTGGTTAAACCAAGGTCAAACTAAGTTTTTATTGACTCGTACCGCTGATTCTAGCTCATGTCTACGCGGACAGGGATGCCGAATTTCCACTGTTGAAATAGAGTGGGAACCAAAAAAAAGTACGAGTCCTGCCGCACAAAGTGGCGGCCCGCTTACCGCATGTATGGTATGAACCACTTACGCGTAGCGTCGCAGGTAGTCTTTTCAGATTTTCATCGGTCAGCGCAGGATGCATCTTGCAGTTTCAAGTTCGTTTCGTCGATTGTGGTGATGGAAGAAGACAAGAGCCACCGGCAATTTGTGCCGCGTGTTGTCACTCACTGTCACATTGCTCCGTTTTTAAAAGCAGTTAAAAGCGTCAAAGATAGAAGTCCTTCCTCCTGCTCCTGGTCCTCCTCTGCCGTACCCTCTCCATGAGGATCCATCCATCACCCCTCGATTCGGAGTTCTTTCCTTCCCCCCAAGGGTATTCCGATCCGCGAAATCCGGATATCACCTCGAATTTTTTTTTTCAGCGACTTCGGCAGACCCCTCCCCTCATGGTTGCCGTAATATTCCCATATGCGGCAGCTTCACGTAAGTTTTTCCCACCGGCTAATTTGTTAGCTTTATCAAGTTTATGTATTTTCGGACTCAACATCAGCATTTGAAGCAAAGAACCTGTTGTTTTGCACATTTCCATGTACCTGCACCGTGCAAAATTGATATTTCTGAATGTCAGCAACCTGTCTTGTGGACCAAACAACGGCATATACACTGATAGCCGAGGCTGCCGAGAGGCTCGACAGTGGTCAAACCGATCTGACGGTGACAGTAGTGGCCAGAGTTGGCCCTGAAGCACTGAAATGCCAGAATAAGATTGTAGAACAGCGTACATAGCATATATTTGCTGTATACAACACTTAGAACTGAGTTCCAAAATTTTGTATGAAAGTTTTTTCAGGCTGAGGGGACCCCCCCTCCCCTACCTCTATATAAGGAAATTTCTTATCTCGGAAGGCCCTTGCTTCCCCCGCTCTCCCACCCCTACTCACACCGGAAAAAGAAAAATTTTGGTGTAGTCGAAAAGGCAGCCCAAATGCTCGACATTTGGGAGCCCATTTAGTTTTTTCTACAAAGGCAGCCATTTAGTGTCACCAAAAAGATGAGACAAAAGCTGGCCTTTTCAACCGCCTTTCAGAGGCTTCCAAAAGATCACCGAGAATTTTCCAATTTGTTACCCTTATCTCGGAAGCCAATAGGAAAATCCTCGGCGATCTTTTAGCAGCCTCTGAAAGGCGGTTGAAAAGCTCAGCTTTTGTTGTGTCTTTTGTAGGACGCTAAATGGTTGCCTTTGTAGGCAAGCTAAATGGGCTCCCAAATGCTGAGCATTTGGGCAGCCTTTTCGACTACATCAAAATTTTGATTTATCCGGTGTGACTGTGTCCAAAGCCTCTCCCGCTCCTCTTACCCACTCACACGTTCATCATCTCCTCCCACCTCCCTGGGCATCCGTACATACATCCTCGGACAGACAGCATCGTTTTTGCACCGAGACGACGGAGTACGCTACGCGCTTCTCTTCCTCGCCTGGCCACTCCGGACTTATCCACTATGCTTCCGTCTTCCTCGGTCTCCCACCCTCACCCTCCTTTCTGTACGCGTACAAAGCGTCTCCATCCTTACTCTCCCTCAGACCTTCTATTCCTTCCGCTCACTTCAGACCCACGCCTGCCCCGCACCTAGAGTCACAGCGCCATCCTCGTCAGTCAAGATACGCGTGCCAAGCGGGACGGGAAGCATACCTTGGACCTGCTTCGCCGCCGACCCCTCCTCCTCTCGCTGCCTTCCACTTCACATCCATCCCGACATCCACGTACGTCCACTCTCGTTCCCGCCCGTTGCACCCCACTCTCCCTCCCACCAACCAACCACTTCCCCGTCGCCGACACACCCTCGGCAAGTGAAGACGCGTGTACGATGACGACAACGATGCGCGCGTATCCCGCCACCAGACCCGAGCCTGGCGGGGACGTATGTGATACCTCGCATACTCAGTGGACCGGCCCAACCGACGCATGCGCGCGAGCTGAGGACCGACCATTCCTTCCTCGTCATCCACACACCGTCACGAAGTTACCCCGCCCCAAAATCGGAGCCTCGCGGGGACGCACTCCACGCATCGCGTACCGGGTGGAGAGCGGGAAGAATGGGTCGACGCTGCATCACCGTCGAGCTAACCGTATTGCACGTTGGTGGCGCCACCCAAACCGGCCCTCGCTCCTTCCCGTTCTCGCCGCCTCCAACGACTGCGGCGAGACGCGTACGCCCCGGGAGCCGCAGCATAACACCACGGCGGCCAACCTCAGGCCGCAGCGCAATGGGACGAGGAGGTGCGTGCGTGCGTTCGTGCGATGAGCGGGGGTCGATTGTCGTGTCTGGGATTGAGATTGCGTTTGGAAGCAGACGTGTGCGTAGGAAAGCAGGAAGGTGGGGACGAGAGAACGAAGGAAGAAGGGCGGGCGAGAGGTGACGAGGAAGGAGGGATAGACGGGACGAGGAGACGAGACGGGAGTAGAGGTGCGAGGCGTAGCGGAGGCGTCGGGCGGGGTGGGGTAAGTGGGACGTCTTCCCTCTCTCTCTTCTTATACCTGCCCGCCACCGTCATCTCTCAAGCTTCTTCCTCCTCCCCGACGCGCCGTGGTGGGGGTGGGCAGGGGGGAGATGTGCCTCTTCACCGATCCTACATCCTCGCCTCCGCCGCGCGCACTTCCTCCTTGTCCCCGACCACCACCGCCGAAGGCGATTCGACGCTGTGCTTCTACACCGTCAGCCGGGTACGCGCGGCGAAGGAAAGAGAGCGTACATACCTTTGATTCATCAGAGTAGAGATCTTGGAGACCTTGCGGATTTGCGAGTCCAGCCGACAGAGCTAGGGGCGGTGCTAGTGGGAGCGCAGAGAGTTCCGCAGCGGATAGTCGATAGGGCCGTTAGAGGGGCGAAAGTTATCAGCTAGGACTGTGACAAGAGAGCGGGTTAGCTTAGATATGGCTTTATGATAGCTAGATGAGACGCACTTTTGCTGCCCCAATGAGCGGACGGAATGACGCCTATAACCACCCAGCACTTCCTACACCGCCTCCCTCGATACTCTAAGTCGACGAACTCCATTTCTTCGACGGAAAAGTGAAAACAGCGATAAAGAGACGATCGTGAGGTGGCATCGTTTTCGAGGGTCGTCAAGAGTCGTGGAAGAGTCAGAAGTCATCACGCAGTAGAGCGTATGTGTATGAGTCGCCTGCATCGTTGCCGAGCTGAGATTCAGAGGGTTTGGAGAGTGAGATGAACGGAGAAGACAACGAGCAAAGAGTTACCGGATATGGAAATCTCCGCCTGTCAAATTGATGAGTCATCATCCTCTCTTCCCGAACGCTCACCTTCGTTTTCCTCGATTCTACGCAGCTCGGCGAGGTACAAGTACTTCGAGCGACTCATGCCATTACTTCTGTGACCAATCTGCGGCTCGTCCTTGACATCGTTTTCGCTTGTTCACTCGGCTCGAAATTCGTCGCTGCCCAATCGCTGCCAGCACGCAGTGAAAACGAAGAACGTACTTATGCAACTCTCTTGCGAGTCTCTTGGGGCAGGAATGCCGCATGGGATTGGGGTAGATAACCGATAACTTGAATTATACGGCCGCAGGAGCCTCTACTCTTCTCCAACGCTCACCATCGTTCCTTCGATTCTTGGCAGCCTCTTGGTAAAGGACAGCGGGTTTTAATCTTCTCCGACGAGTCGTCTCGCTCGTATTGCTGTCATTGTCAGGTGTATTACTTGGGTTTTTGTTTGGTCGGTTGCTTGCTGGGAGTGGGCGAATTTCGAAACGAATATATGATGCGAATCTCTCCCGGAACAAAAATTCTACATAAAGGCGGCTCCGTCAATGTGCTTGGTCTTCGCAGCTCTGGATCTAAATACCCTCCACCCAATCAACGATACTTCTCACAGACATGAAGGGCGATATCCCCAAAGCTCTCTCTCCGCCTGTGCGAGATTTTTCATTGTAATCTCTGTGACGGTGCTAACAACGTCTGCCGACTGCAATTGGGTGCGTCATACATATAGGCTCGTTCCCTTCTTTCTTCGTTGGCATATATATATATATTTAAATTTGTGTCAGGTGAAACGGGCTTTGCTCACAATGGGAGTTCCAGCAATGAATAAGTACGCCCTGGGGTTCGTCCTTTGAAATCAGTGATCACCAGCGACTTCTCTCACCGATCAACCACTGCAGTCAATTTAACGACATTCCAGACGAATCGACCTCGTAAAGGTTTGTCTCAACGATTATTGATTACCGGCAACTCGAAAATCCGCGCTGAAATGTCTACAATCGTTCCGTTGATTCTTCTCCCTCCCCACCTGGCACTGGTAGTTCACACTGACTCAAATTCATTGCCCTCGACGAGATTTGCAGTCCGAATTCAGAAGTAACTCCCCGACTGGGTCATCTTGACACTCGCGTACCGTATTCGACAGTTGAGGCTAAGTTGATTTATCTTCATGTCTACTAGGGGAGCAAAGAATGTAACGTACGGATAGTTACCACAAGATCTACGCCCGGACGCCAATCTTCCTATTCCGATTCCAGTCTACTGGTGGTTAGTGCGACACATTTGGCTGTCAAATCCTCAGGTTTGACCGTCTTTACGATCATTCTGTGTTACTCAGAAATCGATAGGTTTATTTTGGGTTTATTTCGTTAATTTGCATAAGCCAAAGCCAAAGCTGCCTGAGGTGGGCGGGCCACTCTCGTAGCTTCCAGATTTGTTAACCGTCAGAGGCATGCCCCTCAAGACGACTCGTTACTAGTACGCATCCCAGCATTCGTTGGCAACCAATCTCCATTGATATTACTTGATAGCTCCCTGGGGCCAAATCTATCCGTGTGCGCCGAGTTCAAATCCCGGGAATGCTGTCACAGGTGCTGTGGTATTTTTATTTCGCCTGCCAGCTAAATTCCCTCTGATATCATGATATTCAGTTCGGTTCCGGGATGCGAGATTCAATCCGATCTCCTCGTCGTCACTTCAAGTTGGATTACGGCGACAGCTAATCTCATCTTAGCATTTCTTTACAAAAAATATCGAGGATTGCTTGATAGGAGAAGGAGTCCTGTTGGGAATATCATCTCTTCCTTTCAGCTTTTGTATGAACAATGTGTTATCTTGTATACGCTGAATCATCAATTGTACAACGCCGTTGTGCCATGTATTTCGTTTAATATGTTCATCGACTATTTATTGACGTTCTCACTGGTCAGTCAGCACGTGGTACTTTAGAATGCGTTCCGAAAGTGAATTTTCAATTTCGGCCTTCGCTCAGATGAGATGGGTAAATAGCTTCGACTACATGATGAGGGAATGTCAGGACTCAGCAGTTGATTCAGAGGAAACGCTAGAACTGGTTGAGTACCAACAAGAGGATGGATAAATAAGAGAATCATAGAGTTTGAGTTCACTTCCCAATGAATCTCTGGATAACAAACCAAACAAAAAACACGGAGCAGGAGGGAAAACATTCAAAACGAATTCAGAACAAATTCATGGCTCGCTCCCAAGTCGAACGGCGGTAGTTCATAGTAGTGGAACTTCCGGCATATATACATACTAATCGAGCCTTCGATGCGGATGCCTACCTCGCGCGAACGAGTCTTGATTTAACACTGAGGGAGAGGTGAGAGACGCGAGAATACAGTGAATGTAGGGACGGATCGAACCTACACGGAGAGAAAGGTACCCTTAGCTGAAGAGGCGATAATCGACACCTTTGCTGAGATTCGAAGGCGCTCGCCGGAAGCGAACCGAGTTTGGGGAGAGGATCACCGGATTGAGGGAAGCTTGACGAGTTCAATTTGCTCCAACGGAGTTCAAAGACGTTCGATTGCGAACGAGAACAGAGAAAATCGGGCCGGAAGAGTGTGGACAAAAGATAGTAGAAATGGGCAGCGAAGAGAAGGACGAGAGTCGGAGGAATACGTGGAAGAGAAATTTCAAAGAGATGCATTGCTGAACAGAAGAGAAGTGCAGATATCAAATAACAGAGAGAGGTAACATTGCTTCACGAGAGCCTCGTTTGGAACTATAGCGTAGGAACGAGGCGGATGTAGCGGAGATGTAGGAAAGACTGCCAATCTGAGAAATCGCAATTCGTCGAGGAACGCGAGAGCCGGTCGAAACGGTTGGTAGTTTGCTGATAAGGAAGGGAGAAAGATTATTGCCTGCGATGAAGGGAGCTTTCTAGCCTTGCCTTCCAAACAACCGAGTCAAGCGAACGCGAACAACGACCCGCCCAAATCGAGGCACTGCTGCTGGGTCACAGGATACGCTAGGGCTGCTATGGCTTTCGTAGCACTAACTATCTAGGCGATACATACATTTCCAGCAAGAGCAGCAGCATGAAGTCAGTCCTTTTCGTTCCAGGTTCAAACCAGAGTCTGGTAGCTCTCCAGAAAGAGTTTGAACGCGACAAGAATTGACCCGAATCTAGGTACCTCTTGACTATGAGTTTCTACTCGAAGCCCAGAAGAGAGACTCGAAGAAAGACGGCACGAAAACTTGAAGGCATTTTCAGTGAGCAGCACAGAAAGCTATAGAGACCTAGGGTACATTGACCAGGAATGCGACAGACTGCCGTTGAAAGCAGAGGAGGAGAAGACGGCCCCGCCAGGGGACGAGAACGCAGATGGTGGTTCGGGACAAGTGGCGCTTCGTTTGCATGTGCTAGATGTTGGGCGTGTTGCCAAGCAAACCATCACACCTTGTTGACACCTTGCTTCTTTTCCACAACGACGACGCAAACCTTGACGCAAACGAGCAGTTCCATCTGGCTTTGCTCCTTAGGAGTTTATAGCTGTATCAAATGCTTCGACGCCGAAGCAACCCAACCCACCGTATGCTCGCTCCCTCGCCGACATCCTTGTTTGCGAACAGGCCGTATATGCGTATCTCTCTGAGGTGTCCGACCGTGTCCCTGAACTCCCGGCTCCAACCCGACTCCGTCTCTTTCTTCTGCAGATCTGGTTTCGTATTCGACTGCGAGGTTTGGCTTGAAATTCCTTCCTGGTAGACGATGCGCAATATACAAGGCTTGGGGTGTCTTCTCTGAAGGTCTCTGAAACGCATGTACCTAGGATAAATAACCCCAAGACACAGCTAGTGGCGACTTTGTTTGACATCCTACAGCACCTGGACCATAAACTTCGGATTATGAATCTGTGCCATCATCTTTTACGATCCGAGCTACAAATCGAGAACTGGATTGAGAAGGCGAGTGCACGTCTAGCATGTATCCTACTGTATATCTTCTCACCGACAATGATTAATGATCACTTATCCAGGAGTAACGGATTGGCAAGCGTAATCACCAAAGTCGACTGAGGAAAGTACACCAGCAGGTAAATTGAAAATCCAGACCCGTTGCGCAAATCCAGACCTATTTGGCACGATAGTACCGCGACTTGGCTGTTGTCAAAGACGACTGTGCCTCTCATCTTGTTGCCTGCTCAACGCTGCTAGCCTAACTGCTATGGGCGAAGGTACGAGCTATTCTCATGCTCTCTACCGGGCGCTTATCGCATTTGAAACACAGCTTACAAATCGAATCAATAGCGCCTGTACCTAATCCCGTTCGTCTATATTCCTTCAGCGCGCTTCCAATGTTGGCAAATTCACTCAAAATGTACAGTGATCCTCCTTGTCTTGACGGAAACTCGGACAGTATATCTCCTCTAATGATCTACTCTATATCTCAAGGATCCTATTTCCACAGGTGAATCGAAATATTAGATTCGTCTTGGAACATTCGGGTTTCATTGATATAAGAGACTATGATAAATTTGCTTTGCGGGACGCCACCCATCTCAATTCAATCATAGCTTATAATCCGGCGTTGAAATGCAAAGCAGTTAGAGCTAAGTCTCTCCATGCCCCGTATCGTTCTGCACTCCTCTGACGGGGGATCCGAGTCGTTCAACTACACAATCTCCACACCCACCGAGGCTTCTGCATCGCATATCGTCCAGGATCTCCCTACCCTTGTCCTCTTACTTCCGATATCTGCAGCGTCCCCTTTCTTCCACCGTAAGTGCCATATTCTCCGTCTTTTCCAATAGAACGAACTGGAGAAAGAACATTCTCGCACACCTATATTCGCCGACCGCCACCTTAGACGATTCAATCTCGTCACATTTGATCCACGAGGACACGGAGACACTGAGGCGAAGGTGGATGCGAACTATGGTAGAGAGATTCTGGCTGATGATGTACTGAAAATCACAGTTTGTGCCTTTCATTTCGTATAGTGAGTGCTGACATCAGATTCTCCGGTTTCTCACAGGAAACACTCAACATCTCAGCCTTCCATATCGCAGGAATCGCCACAGGCGGCTCCGTCGCACTCCAAGTTGCGGTCTGCGCTCCCGATCGGGTTCGGTCCGTATTCGTCGTTTCACCGGCGCCCCAGGTCGAAGTAATTACCCTTGATGTCTTGCCGTTGGGTTGAGCTGACGATAAATCGCGATGAATAGCCACTGGAGGTCATGCAAGGCCGACAGGAAATCGCCGACTGCTGGATTCAGGCTCATCAAACCAACCCCACCGAAATCGACGAAGTCGTGGCAGAAGACGGAGTTTACGGGGCACTTCAATTCATGTATAACAACGTTCTCGAGACCCCACTTATTAAAGCGTGATTGGTATTCTGCGCCTCATGGATTAATTCTCAAACCCAACTATTCGATTTACAGTTTGACTTGCTACGGCGTCGACAAAGTGCGGAGAACTTGGATCGGCGATAATGCACATCTGATTCAGCTCATCACCGTGCAATTCTTTTCGAACCAGCACCCTTTCGAGGTCTCCTCGCTCGAGCGGATCCGCGCACCGGTGGTATTGGTGCACTGCAGCGAGGATATCGTGTACCCACGACATCATGCCGAGGCACTCCTTGAACTCTTGCATACCGCTATTGTGGACGCAAAACTCGTTACACTTGAGGGAGCGCCGCATTGGGGTAATGCTACGCATCCCGAGGAGTGAGTTGTCTACTATAATCTGTTATCATTCTGTGCTTACAATGATCGATTTGATAGGACAAACGCGCTACTGTATGGGTTTGTGATGAGCAGCTGTGATACATCCAAGCTACCGCCATCGCCGGAGATCGTGGAGTCTCCATTCCTGGACGAGTTAGCGCAACATGGGCTTATGGAGGGGAGGCTGATTTGGGGTAGGAGGCATGCGGTGCGAAGGTATAGGTATAATAATATCTGCGGTCTTGACAGCGAAACCGAGAGACATTTCTTAATCATCTTCCACCGCCGGCCCACCGTGTAAATAAACGCTGTGAGTTTCTCGCTGTAATATTCTCGAAGCTGACAATCTATATCTTCATTAGGTTACACTAGTAGTATCATTATCTCCCCCATGTCCCTCCAAAACTGCGAGGAATCGCTTTTTCGATCAATCAACCGTCCAGAAATCCTCGTGCGTCACGAATCATTATTAATTACTTTGAATGAACGTCTAGAAATAATCAAATGTATCACTCAATATCGAAGATCCACCCCTTCCGATACGCCTCCTGGATCCCGTCATAGAATACCTTCCCCATCCGCGCATACCCAGCATCGTTAGGGTGTGTACCATCCACCAAATCCCCAATCGCAATAACGGCGTGCGAGTCGACCAAAAAAACCGGTTTCCCTCCGTCCACGAAACTCTGCACCAAATCAGGGAGCACCGCGTTGAACGCAAGGATGCGCTCCTCCGGGGGCGGATCGGCGTTGGGGTGCAGGGTGGACACCACCACCACCGGGTCTCGGACGACGCATCGAGCGCATCTTGAATCAGCTTCTTCAGCCGGTTGGGAGCGTCGGTGGCGTCAATATCGCGTTTCATGTTGTTCGTCCCCGCGACGATCGCCACGATGTTGGGCTGGTAGATGGGCATGGCGATGTTGCCCTTGGCGTTGATTTCCGAGATGACGAAGCCGTTGTAGCCTTCCTTGTCTGGGTCGGACATGTTGCCGCCTTTTTGCGAGCCGACCATGTCGACGTCGTTTCTGTCGGTGTAGAGGAGGTTGTAGAGCGTGCCGCCGTAGCCGTTGCCGTCGGTGCTGCCTTTGGCGTAGGTGACGGATGCTGGGTGCGCAGTGTCAGTGTTGGAATGAAATAATGGGAAGGTTTTCAGACGCACCGCCCAGAGGCATAATTCTGCACGACTTCCCGGCGAATCCGGCTTGTGAGCCAGGGACTCGGAGCCATGCCAGTGCAAGAGAAAGGAGAGAGAATTGGGTGAAAAGCATAATGAAGAATGTGGAAGGCAACACCTCGCAAGATCTTTATAGTCGCGGGATCCGAAGTGTTGTACCAACAAACCCCACGCTCGGTTTCAGAGGTGAGAAGGATATATCGAATGCGAGTGCAATGGTGTCAGCTCATCTCGATTTTAGAGGGGGCCGTCGTAGTCTGGTTGAAACCGTTCTGCAGCTTAAATAAGAGGACGAGAATAGCTTAAGCTTGCATAGTTCACATCCAGAATATGAACCTGAATGTCATTCGCAATTTTCTGAGTAGGTACTTAGTGTTTACTTCAGGTGTTCGACTTTAGCGACACTATGTCTTTCTTCAAGACATCCAGATATAGGTAGCTCCCGTCTTCATACCGCCTCTTTTACTTTCTTTCTTTGCCCTATCCTCATGAAACTGCAAAAAAAAAGAAAAACAAATTGAAGATGCCGTTCGATGCCGGTGCTCTCGAATACAGATTCAAACAAGGGCAAAACAAGGGCGATTATGTAAGATTTTCCTTCACCGTCTTGCCACCACCACCCCTCACCATGGACGTCGACTCGCGAACTCCGGATCCAGCTCTTTTTCCGGAGGACCTCACCCACGCCGTTGGCCTCTGGTTCGACCATAATCCTGTCCGAGAAAACGATCTTCCGAGTTTCAGGCGACTACCTCGCCGCACACTCTCCAATATTCAAAGATATGCTCGGTCTTCCCGCGCCCACGGAGGCTGACATGATGCTTGGCTGCTCATTTGTCACGCTTCCCGACAGCGCGGACGACGTAACGGTGTTTCTCAAAGCTTTGATGTTTCCCGAGTGAGGAGTTCGACAATGCAGCTTCTTTGCCCTTCGCTGAGATTCCGTGCCAGCTTCTTTGAACCTCATCCTGCGCCAGCTTCTTATGCGGTTCTCACCGCGGTTCTTAGAATGAGCCATAAATACGATGTCGCGACCCTGGGAAAACGCGCTCTCGTCCATGTTTCCTCCCAATTTCCAACTCAACTTCATGATTACGAATCTCTCGCCTCGCAAGAGGACCCCCCGTGGATTACGGAGCTAAAAGATGTGGATGGCCCAGGATTTCACTCCCTCACCGCTCTCGCTCGCTCTTTATCAATTGAGCAGGTGAACATCTCATTTAGACTATCCCGCCGTGCGCTGTCCAAGGCGTGGATCGTTTCCGTGAGTCGTTGAACCTCCTTCCTGATTTGATCGATTTTATATTCTTTTCGTCTCTCTTCCTCCAGAGTCTGAATCATAGACCCTGCTTTCTGCGCAAAGATCCAAAGAATCTCTCATCATCGGCCGACGTAAATCGCGCCACCCAATCTCGCGTTGCCCGCTTTTCTTCAACGTCTCGATCGGTGCCAACGTTTCAACGTCTCGGGCCCTTATTTCTTCATCCGAACCTGCAGTGATTTCCCCACACAAGTAGGTCACATTCGTTCTTGATATCGGTTCTGTAAATTGAACAAGATCTCGCAAGTCTATCACATCCTCTTTTCGCTGAATCTGCACCTTGTCTTCATCAACTCCAGCTCCAAACTGCCGCAGCAATACTGTCACAGCGTTCCGTTCTTCAACAAATTGCTGTACCCGTCGCGCGAAGCCGCTATCCAGCGTTCTCAAATACATTATGCAAGCGTCTCGATTGGTGATCAGCGTCACTGGTGCCTGTAGTCTCTTCACCGATCCACAAAACACTACTCCAAATCGGCATAAGCGTCCCTCTTCATCTCGTCTAACTCCTTTGAATTCGTGACATAGCTCCTCCGGATCCTCCAACGATCATAGTATTTGCCACCTCGCCAAGTTTCATCACTCCCGCTTCTGCGGCGCCGCTTCTTTCGAGAATAGTTTATCGCTTTAATTGCGCAACTCTCTCCCATCTGACGTTCCTATTAACCAACGCATTCGAGGAACGTTCTCATGCAGTCTTTGTATCCCTCGTTTCGCTTTCTACCTATCTTGTCATTATTATTTTGTATGTATGTACTGTACTAATTCGACCGGTTGTTCACGTTATGTGTGACGACCGGTCGTGAACTGAACTTTTTGAACTTGGTGACGGGTGAGTTTTTCGGCCCAAAAAGGGCAAGAAAGTCGGCAATTTTGATGTGATTGCCGGGTTACTTGAGTCTGCGAGTGGATGAAGGTGAAGGAGGTGAAATCCCAATAGAAACGAGGAGTTCCATACACAGAGCAGAGAGAATTGTGATCGTGGCCGGCGCGCCGAAACAAAAGTCCATTTAGAGAGACGATGTGCGTTGATGGTAATCGGCACGACAGAGACTGAGCGGGATGCCGATCCTTCAAGTGAGCCCAGATCTTGGATCTTACGACTCCCACTGAGTTTTTGGAGAATTAATGACACAGGGGCCGCCATGTTCATTGCCCAACCTGAGCTAGCCAAGAACTCCAAGAAGCACGTTGAAAACTTGCGAACGAAATGAAATAAATGAGATCAGATGGAGATCAAGATAGATTGATTGCATCAGCGCATCACTCCAATGACACGTCTCACCGTCTCAGCTCTCCCA
Organism: Favolaschia claudopus; assembly: GCA_037176885.1. NCBI lineage: Eukaryota > Fungi > Basidiomycota > Agaricomycetes > Agaricales > Mycenaceae > Favolaschia > Favolaschia claudopus. The sequence continues at coordinate 166,722 of JAWWNJ010000132.1, forward strand.
AGCTCACCATTCGATCTGGACACGATTCGCCAGTGACCATCAAGTGACCATGGACGTCTCCTGGGCCGAACACCTCTCGCAATCGCCATCACTCACAGCGTCTGCGGCGGTCACCTACGATGATGCAGTCGTGCTATCACTTTTTGGTCAGCGAAAGCACCGTCCTCCGCACCGTGCTCACACCATCGCCCGGATGAGCGCGCGCGAGGATGACGCTATCCCCCACGCATGTGCGGAAATTTTACAGAGGCGTTTGAACGCAAACAAAGCGGCCTTATTCACATGTGCCACCTCACCCCGAGCATTCGAACTCGCCATCAATGAGCTGTTGGCCCTACCGGAGTGGACTGCACAGACATTTCCGAACCAGGGACTCGCATTTCGGGCGATCAAATGGTGAGTCACACTGCCAGCCTGCTGACTGCAACCATATCTTGACCATATCCCTGCTGCAGGCTGGCGCAGGCACATCTGACGATGCTAGCTCCCTGGGCATCTACTCGCCTCAAACTTTTCCGTTTTGACCCCAATGACCATATCCAATTTGGTGTGTTTGCACATCATGATATCCCGGCGAACGTGCTTTTGCCAGAGTTGCTTGGCCAACTCTCCCGCGACAATGTCAATATGTCTTCCAAAGTGGAAACTACCCATCTCAGTGAGATGTTCGCACGTAATGGCACTACCCGAGTTCTCTATGGGCCCATTCGATTTGTCAATCACAGCTGCAACCCTAATTCTACGGTGTGTATCTATTCTAGAAGTCTTTCCAAATGTCCCAGTGATTGCCCACCCCCAGTACGAAGAGCTGCGGTACAACTCCGAACGCACCATTTCTGTCAGAACATTGCGGCCCATTCAGAGTGGCCAACAGGTGACGGTTGACTACGGACCGGGCTTTTTCGATGCAGATCACATCTGCGCGTGTGATGTGTGCCGTCCAACCTCCTCGACCGACCCTCCTGCTCCCTCTCCCGTAATTCCCGTGGACCCCGATCAGAAACGACAGGCACGGAACCGCAAGAACGCCAAACAGCACGAGAAGCGTCGTAAAACCAGCCGTGTTCAAGATCTGTCCCTGCTCCCCACAGTGCACACCAAATAGTCACCGTCTTCCGAGTCTATTCTGTACATACACATGTCGCAGTAAACCTAGTAAATCTCACAATTGCGCGACGTATTGAGCATATGGAATGTGGACATCCTCAGTCATTCCTTCCTTCAACTCAATCAAACCTCGATCTCCTCGACCAATCATTCTCGGAATGGAGTTCTTCCGCCAGATTGTGAGGTCCGCGTAGAAATAAAAGACGTATAGACCCCAACGAGCTCTCAAGTAATCCGAACGCTTCACGCCGAGTGGGTGGATGGAGTGTTGGATTCCAGAAAACTAAAGACTACTCACAAAAACTAGGACTACTGTATGTACTAGAAAACCCTGCAGTGTTTACAGTCATCTGCTAAGTACCTCCTCGCTACGAGTTCAACTGTGTGTATTCCCATGGGCTGGGACCCGGACAATGCGACGCGAACGTAACTCACGCCGCTCAGTGGGGAATTCTACCTCAATGGCGGAGTTGAATTGCAATTGGTGCGATTTCCGACTGGGTGTGTTGTCTTTAGGGAATAGCAGAGACGTCCGAGGCGATTGTCGGGGGTGAAGCAAGATCTGAAAAGATCGTGACCGAGCATGGTCCTTGTGATGGAAGCCAGCAGTCAATTGAGTTGGTCAAGCCTTTCCGTGAGTTCGGCGTCCTTGGCCTCATAGTGCGCGTCTGCAGCCGTATAGGGCGTCAACTTTTGATACTATAGTATAAGTATCAGCACTTGGTGCCACCAAGTGCTGTCCAAAATTATAATACGAAAAATTATAACAATATTATATCATGGATAATACGGATATGATACGAGCCTGAGAGGTCGCTCAGATTATTAATACACAATGTTATAATATGATTATAACACGAGTATAATACAATACGAGAGGACCGTATTATGCGTATTATTTTTGTATCATCTTGGGGTGACTCCGGCTGGAGGTAGGCCGTGGGGATGACCAGTCTCATCTTTCTAGGCTTGCATCTGAGGTTTGACTCTTCAGTTACTAATTCCCTACAAATTCTCCACCAAAACAGTGTGGATCAGCGATTGATGATCGGCATGATGGAGAGTTGCCGCCTGGGCCCGAAGGAAAAGTTGAAAAATATGTTGGAATTGAGACAGAGCTGCCGCGATCCTGTTGTAGAACATTCACTGAACACTGTGAAAAGTAAAAGCACTCATATGTCGTGCCTGGCACTCATTTTCGAAATTTAGCACTGATATGAAGTGCTTAGGGAATGAGTGCTTTTTGGGGCACTTTTTATTAGTGCTTTGAAGCACTAATCCCCGAAGCACTACATACAAATATCGAAGAGTAACCTTGGGCCGGATCGGCAAGGTGAGTTGCCAGAATGCCGGAACAGCGGCATTTCTCAAATAAAAGTTCAACTCGAGTCACTCGGGTTGTACTTTTTGAATCTGTCCTTAGGATTGACCGGCCTGCCTATGTATGCCAATCCCGTTAAAAGAATGCCTTAGTAAATGATTATGGCACCGTACCACGCCTAGTTCACAGTGTGAGCGTATTGGTTTGCCACTTGCTTCGCTTTTGGAGTCGCTTTGGGCACCGTTTCAATTTGTCGAAATCTCACGTCCTTGAAATTGACTGAGACGTGAAACAATGCATACCTACACGTAGCAGACGTACTTAATTGACGCATCGGCCTAGCGGACAAATAACTTTGGATTTTATCTGAATTTTTGAGAATTTTCCAAGGGGCGACCTGTCAAGCGGCATCAGAAAATTTGTTCGGTGCTTCGTTCATCTTCGGAAGAGACAGCCGCCTGTGGTTGGGTGTGGGGAACCACTGGGCGGAGGTGAAATCTACCTCCGCCGTGGGCCCAGGTCGTGGGGCGAAGGGGTGAAGGAGAATGAACCCAGACTTCGCCCCACTAGCAGCTGTCCGACTCCGTAGGAGTAAGTAAAGACAAAAATTGGCTGTGAGAACAAGGTGAAACCATAAAAGGTGAGGGTGGGTGGGGAAAGAAAATTTGTTGCCAAAGGAATCCAAGCTGAGGCTGAGAGGTTGTCGTCGTATCGTCGACGTGGCGGGAGAAAGAGAGAAGGTCCGATCAATGCATCACTCCGCTGTCACAAAACATCACACTGTCACTGCGTTACCAGTGTTCGCATTTTGTTCGGTGAAGTTCGTTCATCTTCGGAAGAGACAGCCGCCTGTGGTTGGGTGTGGGGAACCACTGGGCGGAGGTGAAATCTACCTCCGCCGTGGGCCCAAGTCGTGGGGCGAAGGGGTGAAGGAGAATGAACCCAAACAAGACGCCCAGGCGAGGGCAGCCCGAAGGCCCACGGCTAACCCACAAGAAAAGGCGGCTTGAGGAATTAGTGAGTGCCAGATCTATCTTTACAGCTAGATTTCGGCATGGATTTGAGTTTGAGGGGTAACCTGATCAGGAGTTGATGCCTAAGCTTGAGAGAAGTTACAGTATGTGCACATTCGAGGCGAAGCACGATGTTTTCCGTAAGGCAGAGACAATGAGAAATGATAAACAGATATTCCGAATTTTGCAGGTGAGCAAGGGTGAGCAGAACAGATACTAGATCTTTCCTGAGAGGCTGAGACACCGGGAACCAGACTGGAAATCAGCGAGTTGAACTATTTTGAATACATCGAAGAAGTTGGCCCAGATAGACAGGACGTGCGGGGCTGGCAGTCAGAAAACTGAGCTACTTGAATAAATCGCAGCGGAAGTTGATCCGAGTGCACGGAATTTGTGACTTATGTAAAAATTTTGAATGCCAAAAATTTCGAGATATTGACGTCCGAGGAGACTAGTGGACTGAGCTTCAAAAGAAGTAACCGGGGCTTAAAACGATTTCAGTTGGAGGTGAATCAAATCCTGGTGATTGGGTGAGCCGATTGCAGGACATAAATATGAATGAATCTGCCCGTGGTTCGTCAGATAGTAGGAGCACATCCACGAAATCAACGAAGGCATGATTTTGTGAGAGATAAGAATGAGACGGCGTATTGAGGGGCATTGGAAGCCAACCAGACATTGGGAAATTAATAGAACGTGGAATATCCACTTGAGAACAAGATTGAAGGAATTAAACAGACACACGGCCACTGATATCGAGCTGAGACACAAACCTGTCCATTTGCACAAACACATCCAGACAGAAACCAACAAGTATTTCGTTCGGTCTAACGATGAGCGAGAGGCCAAATTGTTTGAGAAGATTGCACGAGGTATGAAGTAAAAGTGAACCGCGAGGAGCGGTGTCCGACGTCACCGAAGGCAGACTATAAGTGGGGAGCGGAACGCCACCGTAGATCCAGATCGACGGTGACCATAAATCGGAATCGTGAAGCAACCGCAAAGGATACTAGTGAAGTCTAAAGGCAGCCCCACAAGAGGCAAGGGTGTTTGATGGATGAGATAAACGACGACCGAAAATTCAAAGTAAGCTTAGCCTTTGTGAAGCGAGTTTGGAGTGTATTGAGAAGTGAGTGGGTGAACACAGTTTCAGAAATTGTCCGTTCGAAGTGAATTGCAATTGACGCAAAGGGAAGGCAGAGCCAACCAGTGGTGAAACGGGGTCGTGGCGCGGTTACTGCACAGTGAGGGTGAATCCAAAGGAGGACCTCGAAATAGGTTCAACCAGAGCACTGGGTTTGGCTGGCACGATAGCGTTATCGTGAAGTAAGAATATTGTATGTGCCGAAAAGCATGCAACATTCAATGAACAATATAATCCTTTCGAGGCGAAGACACCACTTGGGCGGTTGTAGCGATGGTAAAGAAGCCAACAAAGAACATAGCTCACAAGAGGATAGTTCAATGACACAGATCAAAGTCACGGCTCGTGAAAGGGTACGATGACCACAACCAGCGTTTGGCGGTTAATTGTGTGTGCCATATCTCACGAAAAAAGGTTGAGGAGAGATAATCTAGAGAATGTGAGATTTTGCGAAGTGTGACATGCCAAATTGAACCGTGCTTGGAATCGTGAAGATCCGAAAGACATACAGGATTCAGAATTCCGCCCTCCAACATCGAGGAGAAGATTGAAAGCATACAGCATTAGCGCACGCCGCACAGAAGTGATACGTCGTGTAACATGACCTTGAATGATGGCCAATAATCCGGCTGAACGTTTTTGGGATGAGAGGACAACCGGTCCGAGCAGATTCGAATCTTCGTCCAGAAATTCGGGATTCAAGAAAATCCTAAAGCGAGCCAGCCATAGTCGTTTCAAAATTCCAAGCAATATAGCATGTAAGCGGGCTAATGTTGCGAAAGGTGAGATTAAAGACCGGTGTGGTGTGAACGAACAAGACAGGAAGTTGAGAGCCTAATGAACAGAAGATGGGAACCGCGGAGTGACGTTCGGAACGGAGCACAAGGTCAATGGCGTCCATCGCATTCAGCAAAATCGAGTCAAACTTCTTTGCATAAATGCCAGGAGGACTTGCCACCCCGAAGCAATGCAGCTTAACGAAAAATTGAACGACAAGAAATCTCATCGTGATTGCTGGCCATGGTTCAATTCAAACTCGGTGTCGAACATCGCACTCGGCGAGAAAATCTAATGAAAACGCCCCTTTAAAGGTGTAGAGAAGTTTTGCCGATAAGTTTGGTCAATTGATCGAGGAAAATCATAAGGCCCGAGGCCTAAGGAACGTGATCGTCCGAAGCAATCGCCTCCCTGACGAATTGCAGTGTAACAAACTGCGCGAGAAGAAGTCCGGGCGCAATTATTGGCATGAACCCCCAAACAGTTATGGAAGATCAGCGTGCAACAAACATTGACGTTGGAATGAAAAGGCAATTTGGAGTGACAGTGGTAACCCAAGCATAAATACTGATATGAAAGAAGGGGCTGGAAAGCCCAAGAATTTCTTCCTACACTGGATGAAAATTGAACGTGAAGCAATGGTAGTATCGACATTGATGTACGCAGTGGAAAACAGGGTTTAACGATTGAGAGGGGCAAGTCGTATCGCGGCCCAGCAAAATGCCGCAACGAGCCAAAATAGAGGGAACAACTTGAAAACGAAACGTGCGGGGTTGCCAGCGTAAAACACCGACAAGCCAAATTGAGATAGAGGAATATACGAACAAAGGCGGCCTGAACGTAAGCCGTTGTACTCGAGTATGGGGAGGGAACAGGGCATCAAAAGCCAGACAGACAATAAGACCTACGAAAGCGAGGGTTTCATTCAACTTCCCCGAGCTTTCGGACACAATCCAAAATCTGGAATATCATGAAATGGGGCAGAAGGTGGGACAAAGGAATAGATCATCGCTTTGAGCGGCGGAACGCAGTGCCAAAACCCATAGTAGAATTCAACGCTGGACGCGGCGGAACGCGGGCACGAAGGCCAGAATAGAAATCTGCGAGACGCAAAATAAAACGGAATCCGAGAGAGCACTTGCTTAACATTAAGGACCTAAAGGCTGATCAGTCAAGGGACGTACCGGACCAATTTCACTCCAGATGAGGTAGTGTGACAGACCAGAATATAGTTCATCGGTCGAGCGCAGGGTCGGAGCCCGGAATCAAAAAGTCAATTATCATCGCTGCACACGGCGGGACGCGGGGACGAAGCCCAATATTATAACATCGCTGCACGCGGCGGAACGCGGGACAGAGTCCAATACTGATGTACGGAGCGGGACGCGGCTTCAAAGCCCACGGAAGATTTCATCGCTGAACGCGGCGGAACGCGGGGTCAAAGGCCCAATAACAATGTTCATCGCTGAACGCGGCGGGGTCAAAGCCCAAGAGTAAAGTTCATCGCTAACGCGGCGGAACGCGGGGTCAAGGCCCAAGACCAAATTTCATCGCTGAACGCGGCGGAACGCGGGGTCAAAGCCCAAGAGTAAAGTTCATCGCTAACGCGGCGGAACGCGGGGTCAATCATCGCTGAACGCGGCGGAATGCGGGACACAGTCCAAGACCTAGAAATCGTAGTACGCGACGGCACCGCTAAGCCCAACACGAGCGGGAAGAGCCGCAATGAGTGTGGTAGAAATACATATGAATCCTGCTCCCCGTGGAGGAACGCGAGGACATATAGTCCAAAAGATGCGGATACGACCGGCGGATTAGGAGAAGGGTGGTACTTACGATCAGAAAGACACAGAGTTGACGCCAAATTCAGAGTGGCAAGAGGTCGAGAAAGAGGTCGACGGGTAAGATTGCCCTGTTTGATGAGGAAGCGGAGGGCATGGTCGAAAGAGATACCGCAGAGATATCCGTGCTAGGTTGAGACCAGAAGAATCTTATGGTGACAGAGGAACGCTAAGTGAATGTGTCTGAGACTAGATGTCGAGGGAAAACTTGATGTGCTGGCAAGTCAAAGTGGGGAAGCATATAGAGGTCGTGGAGATGTGGTAGAAAGTGCTGATGGAGTTGAGAAGGCTACAGAAAGAAAATTTGTTGCCAAAGGAATCCAAGCTGAGGCTGAGAGGTTGTCGTCGTATCGTCGACGTGGCGGGAGAAAGAGAGAAGGTCCGATCAATGCATCACTCCGCTGTCACAAAACATCACACTGTCACTGCGTTACCAGTGTTCGCAAAGACCCTAACAGTATGTTCGTGTTTGTCGTCGGTCTTCAACCACTTGAACCCATAGTACTTGCAAACTGCCGCCGAGAAATACACCAACTGAACTCCCCATCATGCTTCTGGGCACCTCGCAAGGATGTTGTCCTACGCCAGAATTTTTCTGGAGCATACTTAAGTATTCTTTGCTCAGTTGTATTACGTAACTCCGGCCCTGCAGTATGGTCTTTCGCCCGTTTTTTACGCTAATTTTCGTATTCAAGTCCTCATATAGCTCAAAGGTACTGGTCCGAACATATTTCAGGCAGATCCACTGCACAAAGAATGTACAGGGAGGCTAGATGGTGAGATCGAGGCTGATGACAAACACGAACATACTGTTAGGGACGCATCTTGCTCTTCCTCCTCTCCCTCCTCATTCAGCAAGTGGCAAGCAAGTCTTCAGGTCTGTATCTTCCCTCCTTGCTCTGAATACACGTCCTCCGCCACATTCCCTTTATTCTCAGCCACCTGCTGCGCCTTGCCATAGGTACTATAGGTGGCGGCGAATGTCATTGGGATTGTTTCGAGGAACGCGTCCGCGGAGCAGTACTGTTCCTAAGCGGGACCATGCCGTGTAATGCTACCTACCTACCTACCTACCGTCGTGGCGCCTTGCCATAGGCGCTGTGATGACATCTTCTCACCTTGGACGCGTATCGGACGTGATTTCCCTCACTTTCTCTATCTTTTTTTGTATGATAACTTCGAACTAACAAATCTACATATCTCCAGGTCTATATCGTTTAAAAGGCCCGGCACACTCGCCGTGGTACTCATTTCTCACCATGGGAGAAACTCGTTGCTTGGAATCCTGCCTACCCCTCAGCTCTCGGCTTCGGCTTCGCTGTCCACCAAACTTCCGTTTCGCTCGAGGAATTAGCTGGAATTAGGGCAGCTCGCGAAGGCCCAGAACCATGCTGTGAGCGAAGATACGCAAAACGCGGAGGCGGAGGGGAGTGACCCAGAAGAGGAAGAGATTGTGGATGCACTCAATCCTGGTTCGTCATCGGAAAATTTGCGCGATTTTAAATCACTCACAGCCTTGCCACCAGAAGAAGCTGCCTCATTTCCTCTCCCTGCTGCGCCCTCCTCCTCCTCGTCTTCACCATCACCTCCATCCCCACCCTCGGTTCCTTCGCTTCGTCGCCGCCGTAGTCTCGATATACGGCGGGCGTGTTCTTCGATTGGGGTACGTCTCTTCCTCGATTCATTGGCGCCGTACCAAACCCATTTTTATTTTTCTAGGTATCCCTCTTGGTACCCTCTTCCACATTCGACCCCATGCGTATCCTACTCGCCCTCGTCCACCCTTGACCTCTCGACCGCGTCTACCGCCGCCCCCATCCTTCGATATTCGCTCCCCAACCTCGATTGCTCGACTCGTCCGCCGTTTCCGATCCCCGCTTCCACCCACCGTCCATCCCCTCCATCAACGCTCGCGTGTTGGGCTAGGAAACGGCAATCTTACCCATGAAGTCGTCGATAGGCACACGCCTTTTGGTCGCTGCTCACTCTTGCGACGGCGACCTCTGCGCTTGCGAGTGGTGATCCGCCGATATGCGGCGAATTCTTCCCAATGGACTTTGCGCTTGCCACCAACGCCTCGTGAGACGGGGAATCGGTACAAAGTGGACACGCTCGCCAGCGTCTGTCTGGCCTCCGTGACGGTGGTCTACCTATACCGAAATCAATCGACGCCGGCATCCGCGGCAGCGGTATCTCAATACCGGATGAAGGTGCTTAAGCTCAAAGCGTACGTTTCAGGCGAATATATCTACTGATGAGTCGGACGATATGGGCTTGCGCGGTAGATGGGGTCATTTTCTTGGTGCGTTCTTTCATAACTCAGAATATCTTCCTGCTCACCCACATCGCGTCGACTTGAAGCTCACAATGGCACAAGCCGTCATGATCTTTGTCGTCGTCGGGCAATTCTCTCAGTCGACCGAGTTTGCCAACGTTGTGAAGCTCACAAGCGGAGTCAGGGTGAGCATAACCCCGCTCAACTAATTACATATTGCGAATTTGACTGACGCTTCCGCAGTCGTGGCTCATCATCACCACCGTCTGCGACATATTAACAACATTCACGCTCATTATCATCGTATGTCTCTCATTTATTCATCTACGCTCTATCCTTCTATTTCTTCCCTCACCCCGCGTCTAGTTCTATCAATATCGGATACAAATGCCCTGGGAGGAACGCCGCACCGACACCTTCATATCAAAACTCGTGCTCAACACCGTCGAGACTGGCGCCGTAACGATAACTATTCCTCTTATACCCGCTATCTAACTTGGAGGAAACACGGTAAGTGATCTCTCTCCTATGAATGAATCTGCGGTAGTTGGTTGACATGAATTCGTGCTATAGGACGTTCATCTTGGGCAAGGTGTACGTCCCAACCAACTTGATTATTCACCAACCGAATCACCTCCCTGATTGTCTGCTCTACATCCCGATAGCTACGCTAACGTTCTGGTATTCACTCTAAACGCACGCTACGGAGGGGCGCGGCGGAGATTTTGGACGAAGGATGTCCCAGTTCCGCAACGGACGGTGGGGGAGTGTACGTCGATTTATCTTCCGTATAGTACAGACGCGGTTAGCACGTCGGAGTGCACTGACGCGCCGTGAGCTGGAAGGCATGTTATTCGAATATTCGCACAATTTAGATATTATAAATGCAAAATGTAGAATGGATGACTTCCCATAGTGGTAAATATTTTTTTTGGAATATATTTGCTTTTCCGGAGGAGATGCCGGGGGACCCCATCGGGCTCAGATCTCATTTCACCTGTTTTTAGCTCGTACTAAAGCTTGTTAAACGGTAAATCTGGTCGGGGGGTAGGGACCCCCCGTTCAGATTTTATCCGCCTGCTTATCCTCTGAATAGATGGATTTGGGAAGTTGGTACCTTATGCCGCTCTCGGACGCTCGGATGCTTCCGTGCCCTTCTGTCGGCAACTGTCGGGATCCATAGGTGGTGTGATGCTTGATCAGCAAAAATTAGTCCGTTTGATGGCCGCGCCCGAATACGCGTATTGACGCGTCGCAAACGCGTCGAGACGCGCAGAGGAGGCTGTAAGAGACTCTTGCAAGCCTCGGTGAGAGTTGTCAGCCTGTGAGAGAGTTCTGGATAAAATTATTCCATGTCTACTACAAAAAAGCATGCTGGAAACGAACGAATATTATTTCGACACCATCAAAGCTTGTTGGTCGCCATCATTGGCACCCCTTCAGAAACAATAGGAAATAAATACTACTATGGGAAGTCAACCACTTAGATCTCCTGCAGGTTGCAAACAAATGGAAGCTTGCCCCGGGGAAAAATAATCTGCGGAAATCATTTCATGAGGTGCTCCTCTAGACGAGCCCGCGATTTTAGCTACTTTTTTTTTGCATTTTCTCAGTCTGGTTCGATCAATCATCAAGCGTCCATCACGGCCATTGCCGCAGTGTTTCTGGCAGCGACGGCTCTTGTCCTCTTCCATCATGATCACAGATTGACTTGCGGGCTGTGAACGCCAGGTGTGCCCGAGTCTCTATGACACCCCTTTAAGTTATGCAGGGTCACTGGCGTGCGGCCATCGATCCATCCTTGTTTCCACACAACGACCACTACAAACGCCAGAACAAGAAAAATCCCAAGACACGACGTTCTTCCGTGATTCGAAGAAGCCTCGCAATCTTGCTCGCGATTGTTCAGGGTCAATTCAGGGTTGTATTGTGTCGCCACACAGGCGCCCCCCAGCGCTTATCACTCAGGCGCCCACACGTTGTGGCTATAAAATCGGCTGATTGTATCCGCTTCTTGACTCTTACTCTTGTGCCACCTCACTTGAAATGCCTCAAGTCAGCTCGGGATCGAAGAAATCAGCAGACAAACTGGAAGCTAATGACATTCCGTCAACTCAGACTTCGAGTTCTGTCTCGAAGCTCATTGCACATCCATCGGTGGCTATCCTTGCCTTGTCGATCTTCGTCTCTGGAGCTGCTATCCTGTTTTCAAACTCTGCTTCCTCCCCAGCGGCATACCAGGCTGGTAGCGCGTATGCCCTCTGCTCTCGCCAAGCAAACATATACACTGTCGACGAATCCAACTCTAAAGTCGAATGCATCGTCGTCAACAACTCGCTGATTCTCCATAGCGGAAGCAGAGGTATTCCTCACTGCATCCACGCCCGCACTATCTTACTCAAACCAATCAGCGAGCGTCAAGCACCTCTATGGCACTGTACCAATTACCGCCCTCCCTACGCATGCCATCGTCGTTCCCGGACTGAGCGGTAATATCTGCGCTTCTAACACCTAACGCCTCTGCCCAGTCTCACAAAAGAATCCCTTGCCACAGATTCGCATGGCCATCTTCTCGAATACGGTGCCAGCAAACAACTCCCACTCGAAGGTACCTCCACTATCAATGGTACGATGTTCCGTTTGACGGTGTCACCTATTAAATATACTTTCTCAATCGAACTCCACAGAAACCGTCGGCCGCGTGCGCTCATACATCCTCTTGACCCCTTCAGTCCTCGAAAACCAGAACGCATTCATCCGCGGCGGTGGATGGGACCATACCAGCTGGCCAGGCTCCGCGTGGCCTACCGCGGTGCGTGCTGCGTGTTGAATTTAATTGCCACTGTATCCCAGTCTTCTCATCAGCGCCTGCTGCCCCTTAGGACGACCTAGAAGCGGACCCAGTCTTACGCGGACGCCCCATCGTCCTTCAATCCAAAGATTGTCACGCTTTGTGGGTCTCGCGCCGCGTTCTCGAACTGAGCGTGAGTGCAAAGCCGTTTCCGGCAAGTGTGGATGGGGGCGTGGTGTTGAGAGATGAGAAGGGGGATCCGACTGGTGCGTTTTTTTCTTTCCGCATTTTGATTGTTTAGCCAATTAATTTTCTGCATCTCATTTCTTTATTTCTCTTGTTCGCAGGAATGATGCTGGATAACGCACAAGAGCTACTGAATATCCCGCCCTTGACTGAAACGGATTTGCAACAACGCTTCAGATCGGCAGCAAACGATGCGTTGAGATACGGTCTCACCTCAGTGCATGACGCGGGTTTGGATCAGGCCTCGCTCGATTTCTTCTTCCGGTGCGCTATTCTCGTTCTCCAACGATTCGCGTTGATTTTCTCAAAATACCAATCGCTTCCGTTCCCTCCAGGCAGGCTGCTAACGGCAAACTCCCGGTGAGCCTCCTGCATCTATCCAGTATCTTAACATTCAGTTGTCAACCTCGCTAATTGAATGATTAGATTCGTGTCTACGCTATGAGATTCTTCAACGAAACTGCTGAATATTGGGGGAACACAACGAGTCAATACTTTGGTGGTGAGAATCGTCTTACTGCACGCAGTGTCAAGATATTCGCCGATGGTGCGTTCTAGTCACACTTTTCTCCTGATCTGTTTTCATTCTTGAATGTATATATGTGTGTAGGCGCGCTGAGAACGGGAGGATCAGCGGTGCGTCCCGTCCGACACCCGTTCCATCCCTCGTGATTCTGTGCCTTACATCCCCATGCGATACAATACAGCTATATGAACCATACACAGACAACCCCTCCACGTCCGGCTTCATGCGTCTTCCGAAGGAAATCTTCTTCGACGCCATCCCCCGTTTCCTTCGTGACGGGTGGCAAGTAGTATGTACCGCTCCTTTCAGCATCCCGTCGTCCGACACATAGATATTATTTATAATTCGTATTAGAATGTTCACGCAATCGGTGACCGCGCAAACGGCATCGTTCTCGATGCCTTCGAGGCGTCTCTCCAAGGAGTAGGGGTGAATGTTACGGCGCTGCGACCAAGGTTGGAACATGCGCAGTTGATGACGAAGGAAGATATGAGAAGGGTTGGAAGACTTGGTGGTAAGTTTCCGAGATTTATCATTCCAGCGGAATCGGACCGCTAATCGAGAGCAACACAAGTAATCGCGAGTGTTCAGCCGACGCATGTGTGCGTACTTCACATCTTATCTAGTCTTCTCCAAACTGACTTTGACATCTTTCATAAACGTTTTTTCTCATAGAATCAGCGATATGTGGTACGCTCAAGATCGTTTGGTGCGTCCCTCGCATTCTGGAGATCTTTCCTGTGTTTTTTTTTTCCTTCGAGTATGCTGCTAAGATCAATTACACAGGGCCCGGAACGCATCAAGGGTCTCTACGCCTTTCGCTCCTTCATCGACGCCGGCGCGCGCCTCACTCTAGGCTCTGATTTCCCCGTTGAAACGATGAATCCCCTGGCAACATTTTACGCTGCGATTACCCGAACGTCTATCCAAGGAGAATCGCCTCATGGGGCTGGTGGATGGTTAAATTTCCTTTACAACTTTCAACTGGGATCAATTTCGACTGACGACGGAATGATTTTAGGTTCCCCGAAGAACGCTTGACGCGCGAGGAGGCGTTACGTGGTGCGTGTTCCTCGACCTTGAACTTGACTTCACTTCCTTTTATTGACAAAAATTTGTCCGAACCAGGTATGACAATCGACCCAGCCTACGCCTCGTTCACAGAGTCTACTTTGGGATCGCTCGAACCGGGCAAGCGCGCAGATGTTACGGTCTTGTCGAGGGATATCACGCGGATTCCTGCGAATGAAATCTTAGATGTTGAGGTGGTGGCGACCGTGATCGATGGGGTGGTGGTTTATGGTAAGCTTTGAAGGATTGAGGGTCGAGAATTGAAGGTCATTTTTTTGTTCTTGTCGAGCTGTTACCGGCGTGTTATTGTTGTTCATCCATCCGGCGAATATGAAAGTAACAATTCCGCTGCTATTCAGGCGGTCTTTTTGACAGAATCCGCTCCACCCACGAAATCCAGGACCAGGAAGCCGAGAATTCTCATTCCCGCTTGGCTCCGTCCAACTACTCGTGTTTTTGGAAGAGTTCCCAGTAGCTTGTGCGGGGCCTACGTGCATATATATCTGAGAGATGGGACAGATGAACATTTACAATCACCTGTAGTTATCGGGCAGTATCAGTGAGTGAATCAGTGCTCACAATTGCACATTTACATAATTGAATGACTTACGGTCGAGAAAAATGCCATAATTGCCGGCGGAAAGAGGCCCATCGGTGGAGTCTGGTTCGATCACAGCGCCCGAGCACTTCATCTTATATTATAATTCGAACGGGCCAGCATCTCCTACTAGTACTTCCACAGGGCATATAACAACTTCCTGGGGGCGGTGATCCCCGGCAAGGACGTTCAGCCATGTTGAGCCGTGAGTTCGTCAATGGGGTGAGTTTTTGATTGGCGCCTGAAATTTTGTACGGTTTAGCTCAAGTTTAGCTGGCACAACAAAGCCCGTTTTGGGATCGGACGTACCGAACAGAAGGACAATGAGGCATGGATCTTGGTAGAAGAAAAAGGTTAGATCGGCGGCACGATACCACCTCCATCCTTCTCTTCCACCTTCTCATTCTCTTCCTCCAGCTCCGCGACCCCTCTCGAGCAGCATCATTCCCGCGTCCATCCACACCATCCTCCGCCTCCAGCCCAACGCTGACGAGCGCGATGCCCCCGCCTAGCAACGCTGCCAGATCGTTCGCGAGGACGCTATCGCGGTCCGCGCCGGAGGCGACATCGCTCGCCCATGTACGATTCGGCGCAGCAGAAGCGGAGACGATGTCGCTTGACGAGCGCCGGTGGAAGGCTTTGCGGCTTGGGGCGGCAGTGGAAGAGGAAGAAGAGAAGGCGGGGGCGGGCGGTGGAGGGTTGGGGGTGCGTCGTGGTCGTAATGGTAAAGGTGATTTTCTTCTGACGTAGAGCACCGGCTGATACTGGGGACAGTGTCGGCGTCGACTGCACGATTTGGTCGAATTCTCCAGTCCTACCCTTCCCCTTCTCCTCCCCGCCCGTTACCGCCCTCAACCTCTCGCTCACGCCCGGCCTCTTCGTCTTTACACCTCCACCCGTGCGCTCCCCCGTCGACCGCGCTGACACGCTCACCAGCGGCGGCGGCACCTCCCTCACCGGGCTCGAGGGCGGCGACGGGAAATGCACCAAGCCCGTCTTCGGCGACTTCGCGTCGGCCGTCAAGCTCCTCACAGGCGGCGACAAGACGCGCTCCTTCGCTAGCATCCCCCCGCCCGTGAATCCATCCCCCTCCTTGTTCGCGCTCACCACACCGGGCTTCGCGGAGGTTAATGCTGCGATGTCGATTAATGGTCTTGGTTTAGGCGTTGGGTTTGCGCGCGAGCTCGACGCGAGACTGCCCGCCGACCCCGTGCGACTCGATAGCGATATCGTGCTTCCGGGCCGTCGATGCGGGAGGAGTGTCGCCAGAGGGGCGTTGTCCGAGTCTGAATCGCTTTCGTCTTCGGATGTGGCAGCGGTGCAGGGCCTTGTTGTTGTGGACGAGGCGCGCGGTGGGGATGAGGAGAAGGAGAGGAGGAGTGGGATGGTGTAGATGAGGAGAGAAATTGACGGTTGGCTGATAAGAGAATTGGTTAGTAAGGTATAAGGAAGCGTATAGACAGAAATACAGAGCCAAGATGAATCGTCAAAACGTAGAGGATGCGAGAAAGACGAGACGAATGAATGAGAAAGAAGCCTCACCAGACATTCGAAATGCTCAATGCCGCTCCTCCTCCCAACCCAGACGACGGCGACATCCTCCCCGTTTCCTTCTCCCGCTCTCTCTTCGCCACCGCCTCCCGAAACGCTGATGCGGCTACTTGCTGGCGTCGCTCCCGGCTCGCTCCCACGGACGCGGTCGTCGAGGTATATCGTCCTTGAGGCATTGAGCAGGTGCGAATTCGATGCCGTAGCGGCGATTCCAACGTGGCGAAACAAGCGAATTCGTCCCGGTTTCCAACGAGCCCTTCGTTCCCTCCTCCTCCCAAGCCACCTTTGCCACCCTCCCCTTCCACGTCTTTCGTCATCGAATCCGCCTCCCCCCGCGTCCAAAACGCAAACCGTTTCCCGCTCGTCCCACCTGCGCTCTTACTCGTCTTTCCCAAGGAGCTATCCGCAGCCATCTCGCTCGACAGGGGCGAGAGCGAGCGCAGGGGTAGCGTCAACGAGGAGGCGGTCTGCAGCGCTGGCAAGCTCCTCAGTTCCCATGCGATGAGGGGTGTTTAGCGTTGATACGGCAGGCGTCGGAGATGTCTGATGTATATGAGCCGGAACGCGCCGACGACGTAGTACTAGGGGGCCGGGAGAGATACGACGACTGAGACTCTTCCTGCACCTAGTTTGGCGGTGGTAGAGGTAACTCGGTCTTGTTTTTTTTCCTTCCAAAACAATCGCCGAGACCATTCCTGCTGGATAAATTTTTGTTCTGGCCGTTTGGGAACGGGGGTGTGGGCTGCGTGGGTGTGGGTAATGAGATGTAGTCTTCCGCGGTGGCTTTTGAGCCGACGAAGAGGGTGCAGATGCGAGATGCGAGGTCGATGACGTCGGTGATGGATGCGAGCTCGATGGGTGCGATGAGAATATCCTTTAAAGTCGTTTTGGCGACGCGTAAAGAGACTAGCAGGGCGCGCCATTGTCGATTAGGAGTTGTGAGATTGAATCAGAAGAATTGGGGTATCTAGACACAGAGTCGAATAAAAGTTAGCCATTGAGAGGATTTTGAAAAAATAGTCGACGTACTACGTCTCAAACACCCGCTCAAGTCGCTATATCCTTCCCAAGTTTCCAGATAAGTGGTGGAGCGAGTTTCCAGAAGCCCTTGAAGCCCAGAGAAAGCGAAAGAATTCCGGGGTCATGGAGGTCAAGATGAGGAGGCCGTTACCGTAGCGAAGGGTTAGGGTTAGATCAGCTTTCAGAATCAATAGCTATCAACAAGTACCAGACAACAAAAACCTTCGAAAGCACCTGTGGTGCCCAATATTTCCCTATAGTTATAGCTCCCAGTTGGTACATACCCATGAAAGCTATAGTTATAGGTCGAACAATCTTCCAACAATCTTCCATGACATCCACGGAAAGGCATCTCCACGGCTTCCACAGAGGACTTGTCCGGAGCGAAAACAAAGCGAAAAATGAGATTTTTCCACTGTTTCCATGCCTTTTCCCGCTACCAAAACCCCCTTTAAAGGGTACTAATGAGTTCCATGACTTCCATCAGATTTTGTATACACTTCCACGACTTCCATGAAGTAACAAAGTTGTAATAGAGTTAGTATACCCTTCCACCGCTTCCATGAGGGACTTGTGCCATATATATAGGTGGTGATTTGATCTTCCACCGCTTCCATGAAAATATACAAGTTTAATACACTCTTATTGACCTTCCATGACTTCCATGAGACCAAATAACTGTGATCAGTATCTGAATGTTCCACTGCTGCTACAAGCGCAAGATTGAAGGAAGAATGGCTGCAAGTGATATCACCTAGGCTGAAGGAGAAATTTAAAAAGAACTTCCAAGCGTTGATCTCCAAGGATGCTTTGTCAAGCTTTACCTGTGGAAGCTGCGTAGAACGTTGTAAAATGAAGGAGAGGGCGACCATTTCGTTCGAAGAATTTGATTTGGATTTACTCAAGCGGCCCGATCAGCTTTCCTCCTCCTCTATGTCTGAGTCGGTGGTCAGCAGTGACGAATCAGATGAAGATGAAGCTTTTGTGCACCAGCCCTGGCTTGATCCCGACTTGATCCCACCGCCCATGCCCATAAATAAACTCGAACTCAATACATCGCTCATATTCGTCCCTGCTAATTAATCCGGACTGTATTGAGAATGATTCGGAAACCATGGACCCTGTTCTCGTAGTATGTAAGGCATGCAGATCTGCGCTAAAAGGTGGTCGCGTCCCGCGCTTAGCTGTTGCGAATCACAATTATCTGGGTCCAGTGCCGCCTGAATTAGAGGACTTGACAGTTGTTGAGGAGGCCATGATTGCGCGCTGCCGTGCAAAATGCTGGATAATCCAACTTGGAGAAAAAGATGATGACAGTGGTCTGCCCAACGTTCAGCGAGGTTTTAAGGGTCATATAATTATTTACCCACAGCGAACTTCAACGATTGTTAATACACTGCCCCCGTCGATCGAGGACATCACCACCCCGATATGTGTCGTTTTTGTTGGCTCAAAGCCACCTTTGCGTGAGTGGATCAAAAGTAAAGCAAAACCATTAGTTGTGCGTAAAGAGAAAGTTTTGAATGCTTTGCATTGGTTGGCGGCTCACAATCATCTCTATAAAGATATTACAATTGATGAGAGCGTTTTCGATGGCCACGGTGATATCGTTGATATTCCGTTTCATATTGAGCATATTATCCCTTCGATAAATCGAACGGTATTGACGCAACGACATCGGGATAGGGGATACAGCCAGCTGCATGAATATCCTGAAGGTCAGGCTTCCTTAGACGAGAAATTGGCCACTCAACCCAGTGTTCCTTCAATGAAAGACACAGTACAGAATATGGTAAAAGATGCACACCTGTCTGACGAAATCAAGTTCGAAAGTGTTGTTGTGACAGATGTGAAAGGACACGAGTCATCGGGCGTCTTGAGAAAAGCTGCGGCAAGGCATTTAAAAAAGCCTGGAAGTAATTACCTCGAATTGCGTCATGATCCGCTGCCTGTGAACGAATTCAACAACCCCGATTTGCTTCCTTTGATTTACCCGACCTTGTTTCCGTATGGCATTGGAGGTCTCGAGGATGAGCGTCGCCGCACCTCATTATCTTTCAAATCCACACCTGTTCAGTCTGGCTGATCACAGATTTCAAGAGCATTACTCATTCCTGTTCACTGCTTTCAACATGTTGCAACGAAGAACACTGCTGCTCAACACTAGCTTCAAAGTCAAACGGGAAAATTTCAACCAAGTTGCTGCTGGATTTGCGAATGTTTCCGCTAATGCGATTCATGCCGTTTCGGAGCGTCTAAGTAGAGGTGACTTTCAAACATCAAATACAGATGAGGAGCGTCAAGTACTTGCTTTAATGAAACAAGTCAACCTTATCAATTCGCATGTCCAAGGCTCACCACAGTCCAAACTGATAATGCGCAACGAGATACGGAGCCTCATGATTGAGAAGGGCTTACCGAGTTTCTATCTTACAATTAATCCGGCAGATGTTTATAATCCTCTTGTACGATTTTTAGCAGGTGAAGAGATTGACATTGACGACCTGACGGCAGAGGACCTCTCAAACGTTTGGAAGGACCAGTCAATATTGATTGCCCAAAATCCCGCAGTTGCGGCTGAGTTTTTCAATGTCTATATCAAGGCGTTCATTGCAGCGATTCTGGGATATGATCCTAAGCAGGTCAGTAAGGAAGGCGGAATTTTGGGTGTAGTCAATGCTTACTATGGTACTGTTGAAGCTCAAGGACGAGGCTCCTTACATTGTCATGTGGTGGTATGGGTTGAGGGCGGACTAAATCCAAATGAGATAAAGGCTAACGCGCTGGAAAATGGAGGGAATGTTGAGTTTCAGAGACGGTTGATGGAATTTTTGGAAGATACTATTTCGAATACGATCCCGCCCGATCCCAGACCTGACTTAGAAGTTCCGCTCGGAAAATTCCATCCTTGTAGTACGAGAGGACCGGCCGGTGGAATTGCTAAGGAGGACCTTGAGGCTGCGCATCAAAAGGACTTGCATAATCTCGTGGAAACCTGTCAGTTCCACAAGCATACACCCACTTGTTATAAATATTGGAAAGGCCCTGGATACAAAAAAGAGTGTCGCTTTGATCTAGATGAGGTTAATGTAAAGCCCGTGAGTGTATTTGATCAAGAAACCGGGGAATTTGAGCTACGTTGCTTGGACGGGTTAGTAAATAATTTCAATTTCACGATGTTGGAAGCCATACGGTGCAACATGGACATCAAGTTCATTTCTTCTGGACCTGCGGCAAAGGCTGTTATATACTACATCACAGACTATATCACCAAGTCCCAGTTGCAAGCACATGTTGCGTACTCGGCGCTAGAATTAGCTGTGACAAGATTGGGTGAATATGATCCCGAAGAAGATGATTTTGCGATGCGAGCTCGCCGTTTGCTTCAGAAGTGTGCCCACTCGATGATTGCCCAACAAGAGTTGAGTGGTCACCAAGTTGTGTCGTATCTGGAGCGATTTATTGAGAGAGAACGACCCAGTCCGGAGTGCTATCAACGATCTGAGCGTGTACGGCTGGAATCAGAACATGACCCACGTACCGAAGAGACAGAACATGACGATATTGCTGACAGTCTGGATGAGCACCCCAACGTGGCTGAGTGTCACGCACCCGAAGTTGAGACCGAGTTGCTGCGAGATGCACCAGATGATGTGGATGAGATCAGGTTGAAGGTTGACCCTCAAGGGAATTTTGTGGCGTCTGCGAATCAGGGTCCAGATTATTAACATCGCGGTTCGGAGTTGGATTTTGTGAATGTTTGGGACTTTGTGGCTCAGATCGAAAAGACACGAAAGAAAAAGGTACATCGAAGTCACACTGAGAAAGCGGCGGAAAATGTAGGGGATTCAGACCAGGATATAGACGAACAAGCCGATGAGCGCACAGTCCGATCGAGTTGGGACAAAGATGTTGACGGTGACATACTGAATTGGAGTGGTCGAGCACGGCCGACGGTCGAATTGAATCCCGCTCATTTGGAAGCAGAAACCCATGTTCTTCGAGTGTGTGCTCCCGGGCTTAAGAGGGTACCTGTTCCAATCGGACCTGCTCTTCCTCGTCGCGACCGAGATGAATTGCAAAGCAAACATGCACGACTCATGCTCATCCTATTCAAACCGTGGAGGCAAGCATCAGACTTGATAAATGAAGGCCAGACCTGGATGCAGGCTTACTCGGAATTTTTCGAAGCGTGCTCGGATGAGATTAAGAAAAGGATCGATAATATGCAGGTTATTCACGAATGCAAAGACAGCCGAGATAATCATTATAGAAATCGACTTAATCGCAAAGCGTGTGACGGTATCTCTGAAGAGTTTGTTCGAAATACCACTGAGAATCTATTCGGAGAGATGGACGAGGCAGAAATTCTGAATCACCTGGAATCTATTGACTTGTGTCATTCAAAGCATATGGAGAGAATCCAAACGGAAATACTGCAAGCGAAAATATGTGCAGAAAATAGCGGATTATTTAGTATGGATGGAAACCATGTAGATGGAAACGTACCGGCAGACCTCAATCACGACTTGGTTTCCGAGCGAATTCCATTTCAGGAGCAGAAATGGGAACAGAATTATGCCGACCGGAAAACCCGATGGAAAAAACTCGAGTCGAGGAAAGAGGAGTCATTTAGTGATGCACAAACCAATGAGGAGCTAACAATTCCCAACGAAAGTTTGCTTCGAAGCGGAAATATATTCCGAGGCAATCTGCCTCAGCAGTACGACTCAGCCGCTGTTCGCGAACGACTGGAAGAACCTAAAACTGAGCAACTTCATCCCAATGTTCAAATACTAATGCAGGAAATAATTGACAAGTATACCTTGAATACGGAACAAACCCGAGCCTTCAAAATTGTCGCCCTGCACAGCGCAGATGTAAATTCTGACCCTCTTCGCATGTACATCGGCGGCCCTGGCGGAACCGGAAAGTCGCGCGTTATAGAAGCTTTGAAGGAGTTTTTTGAAGCCCGGGATGAGAAGCGAAGATTTCGGCTTTCCTCGTTCACTGGAGTGGCGGCTCGCAACATATCTGGGATGACACTGCATGCTGCTCTGGGAATGGGTCAGACGGAAAACAATCATAAAACTGGAAAGGGACTTCGTGATCTAATGTACATGTGGGAGGGCGTCGATTATCTCTTTATTGACGAAATTTCGATGGTTGGATGTACAATGCTGTATGAGATAAGTACCGCTCTCAGTGCTGCTAAAGGAAGTACACTGGCCTTCGGTGGAATAAATGTCATATTTGCGGGAGACTTTTCGCAGCTGCCACCTGTGAGACAGAGTAAGCTGTACACCCATATCGATACTGGAACCAACAAAAAGAAGAAACGCACCGGTATACGCACCGCAAAGGCCGGGACAGAGGCTGGTCAGAAAGAGATCTTGGGAAAGCTTCTTTGGTTGTCTGTCAAGACGGTGGTTTTGTTTACTGAGATTGTGCGACAGTCAGGTGCAGCGAATAAGCCATTCCTGGAGTTGCTTGGCCGACTGCGGTGTGGGAGATGCACTGAAACTGATTTCCAGACATTAAATAGCCGTTTGTTGAGCAATCTTGACATCGATTGGTCGACTGATCCGTGGAGCCGTCATTGTAAATGGGAACAAAATGAAAGACGAGCTTAATTTGATAGCGACACGAGCATTCGCGAGAGCGACCGGAAGGAAATTGCATTGGTACTATGCTACTGACAAGATAGGGAAAGCAATTGTTGAGGAACCTGAATTGAACGAACATCTCAGGTCAATAGATTCCGGTAAAACGACTCAACGGATGGGGAGGATACCTCTTGTCATTGGCATGCCCGTGATGATCGTTCAAAATTTCGATGTTCCCAGCGGCGTTGTTAACGGTTGTTCTGGTATCCTGAAGAGCGTGCGGTACCGTGTGGATGAGAAGGGCAACCGACATGCAATATCCTGCGTAGTAGACGCACCTGACACGACTCCGGAGATTATCCCAGACCTGCCCGACCACCACGTTGTTGCTCTCAAAGACACGGTGCGATTCAAATTGGAGCATCCCTACACTCACAAAAGCTGCACTGTCAATCGCACGCAACTGCCCATCCAACCTGGATTCGTGATGACAGCATACAAGGCACAAGGGAGGACCCTGAAGAATGCGGTAGTTAATTTGGCTGATTGTCGTGGCACAGAAAGTTCGTACGTGATGATTTCCAGAGTAACTTCCCTAGAGGGGCTGGCCATTCTGGCGCCGTTTGACAAGTCAAAGATTTGCTGTCGTCCTTCTGAAGATTTAAGGCGAGAGGAGCGTCGATTAGAAAGCCTGGGCTTGAGGACGATTGTCTTGCACGGCACGGAGGAAGAGCGAGAAACTGCAAGAGCCAAACTCGAGAAAGAGTTTGGTCTCAACCGCAGAGAAATCGATTCAGAGGAGTCAGAAGAAGACGAAAATTTGGTCCCCGAACATCCTAGAGTCAGGCTGGAGAGATTGCAGCGGGTGGCGAAACGGAAGAGGGATGACGTGTTTACGGCAGCGGAATCAAGGGCCGACGAGCCGCGACGTGTGAAACGCCGAAAAGTCGCTCTTGATGCGCCTCTGCCACGTCCTTCACACAGCTCCTCGATCCCGCAGAAACGCAAAGCTCTCGTCGATGAGCGGGACGAGGTAGGTGATCTGAAAGGATTTGGAAAGAAGGTTCTAATTGCCCTCATTGACTTCAAAGGCACCCTTAGATTCAACTCGACACCGTGGTCCGTCGCCGACAGCGAGTGCACTTGGATGCAGAACGGGATTCAGAGAGATGAATAGCGAGCTCAAGTCTGCTTGTGGAGCGATCTGATTGTGCAAGCTTCTGTTCTCGGTGCGAAATGATAGACCTTTAGTACTCATCGCTTTCTAACCGGACTCCTCAGCGAGCATTTCATTCTCCACACCGTATCGCATCTATTGTGCACTCTCGTCGTCCATCGCCTCCACAATCTTACCTCTACCTTCAATCTGAATCTAAGCTACTATTCTGGCTGACAGTCAACTTGTGAGTTCTTAGATTTGCTTGCTAGAATCATCCATTGAATTGCGCCAACACCAACGTAATCACGCTTCGCAATCGTCGCTAGGTTCGCACTGCAGTCCAATGTGCGCGCTGCTTTACCTGGATTGAATCTTTCAACTGATATCTGCTCCCGAAAGGAGGAATGGTCAAAAGGATGGGAGTGGGACTCGCCCACTCCCACTGATGGCTCATCAATAGTGGGACTCAGTATGATCTTCCCAATCCGTCATAATTGCAACAGTGGGACTCGGCTACGGCGCATGGCAACGCATCAACTGTGACAATCAGCGCATCATTGATTCCAAATACGTAAATCAGTGCGCTCTTTTCTTCTCTCTTCCCCTCGACGGTCTGGTGTCGCTGCGATGTTTCCAGCGGCAGCAGATTTCTCTCTCAATGAAATCAAGGCTTATCGAACCTTCGTTAGTTGATTTTGAATAGATCCACTACTTATGAAATGCTCACACATTGTATAGGCATTTCCGGCCGCGCTCAGCAGTCCAGCCCATGAACCTCACTTTTCCGTTGAAGATGCGCCGAATTGGATTACTTCCCAAGGGTATCAACTCTACCTCGAACACAGTTCCGAAGATCTGCCGGGGGACTCGGATCCGAATGATATTCCCACCGGAATTTTGAAGGCGTACCGAAATTATGTATGTACTTCATGTTCCCATCTCAATCTTACTCACACGAAGCTTTTTGCAAGATTCTTCCTGAACATTATCGCGGCCACCCATTTTTTAGTTTGGAAAATCCGGATGCTTGGATCAATTCGGCTGCCTTGAATGTTTACCTGGACAAGTCAGCGGTCGATGCACCAATTAGCAACTGGCGAGGGCGTTCACAGTCAATCAGTTCTCGAGCACCGTCCCGTGCGGCATCTCTGGCATCCAGTGCCCCTGCGCAGAGGTCGAGAGCGAGCAGCTTGGTCTCATTTGTTCCCTCATCTCGTCCTGGTTCGCCACTCGCATTCACTGTCTCCGACCTGTCCTCTTCCCGACCCAGTTCACGTCTCTCCGCAATGGATATCATCGACATCAGCTCTGATTCTGACTCTGAGCCGCAGCATCCTCCTCAACCATCTTCAAAATTGGAGGATGTTCCCATAATCATCCCGCCGGCAATTCCCAATCGCGTCAAGAAAGGGAAGACCAAGGCCCGTTCGGGCAGAAACGAAGAGATCATGATCACTCGCCAGCTCTACGTTCGCGAAATTGTCCACATGACTACGGTTCCACCAACATTCGACGTTCCTCACACCCCCACCGCCATCTTACTGGACCTTTCGAGCTCTGCTCATCTTCTTCACCGTGCAAATGGGAATAATATGACAATTGATGCATTCATACGTGCAGAGGTAATGTATCATCTACCTTTCTGAAATAATCTTTTCCATACCAACCGGTGCCTTATAGAATCAAGATTCCTGGGATGGATCGGTTGGCCACAAGAAGGGCGACGTCAACGTTCATGGTTTGACCGATGACCCCAAAGAAAAATACAGGTGCCGTCGAGTTGACTTGATTTGTAATGGGATCCAGAAGTGCGAACACCTTGATCGCACCCTTTTTGAGGGCCTTGAGCGATACGAGGCTGACGAAGAAGAAATGCAGCACTTGTGGAATCACGAGTTGGACCGCAATGAGATGGAAGCCGCATCTCACGTTGGAATTCTTGCACGGTGCGATTTCATTATTTTGATTGCGTCGAAACGGCCGCGATTTAAATGTCTCCTAGATTCTATACGTACATCCGAACATTGGAATGTAAGGTTACATGCGACGGTGTGGTCGTTCTCGTTCCACTTTCACAGGTCTGTCTTTTCTATTCCTAAATGTCAGCCGAGAAGTTGAGGGTGATTTCGTTTCAAGGGCCCTTCAAAATATGGCAAGCGTAACTTTGTTGGCTGCTCTAAATGGAACAGATCTGAGAATGGCAAGCATCTTTATGCCAGCATTGACGCCAACATCGATGAGGGCGACCTGCGCTTCGTCATCGATAACGAAGGCTTGTTGCCGGAGAGATTAGTTCCGACGACTGACAGCACTCCTTGCGTGCTTACCGTTCACCCCCGAGTTACCCTCGACCACTGCCGTAAGTTCAAATTTGTGCCTCTATTCAGTTTACTAACGCAGACGAGCAGCATACAGTCACATCATTGACGGCAAGATTGAAATCGCAAAAATGGTGCCTCGTCGGTGCCATAGCCGCCTGGTTATATTCATTCCAGTCGCGCCGGTGCCTCCAGCTCTTTCTCATAAAGCAATCATTTTTCTTGAGAAGCCGCACAATCATCCTGCTCATCCGAGAGTAAAGCCGAGCACCGAAGATAAGCTCAAGCTCGAGACTGCAATTCAAGCAGTTGGTGTCAACGGATTGACAGTTCAAAAGCTACTCAACGGTATATTTTATTTATTCATCGAGTAAAGTAACTTCAAGAGCTAAATAATTTATACAGCTCCGAATACTTCCGCTGTCTACGGCGGAAAACGCATTGCAGAAGCGAGTCCTGCATATGCAGACACTCAAAAAGTTCGTAAGGCAATTTCCGGACAGAAAAAGATTGAGCACCCTCATGGAATGGAGTGGGACGGTGAAATCTGCGATTTTATTCCCGTCATACCGTCTCAATTAGTGCTCTCTACAGGTGTTCAATATCAGCTCAACATGCGAGAGGCCAAACTCGCACCCGCGGAGCGCTATATTCACACGGCAATGAATAAAAATGGCTTCAAGCTCGTGGTGACAATGCATCCACAAATTGCAATGTTGATTCATCGTGTGCGCTACCTCGGAATTGACTATACCTTTAAACGCGCTGACGGAGAATTGGATGAGTGGGAGGTTGGCGGCTTTGTCGATCGTTACAATCAGCGTAAGATTCCACGATCACGGTATTTTGTATGCATCGATGTTAATTTTCGACCAGGCCTGACGCTCGCAAGTTTGTATTGCGACAAGCAAAATACTGAAGCCTTTGCCCAGCTCTTCAAAGAACTTTGACACGATTCGACATGTTACGGGGGAAGTCTTCAAACTTGCACCATTTTATCCTGACGCAAAGTGCCGCGTTCTTCTACTCGACGGCGAGGTCCCTCAAGTACTCGGCCTCGGGACATTCCTTGCCGACTACAATGACCCCAATATCAGTAAAATTTGGACGCGCGAGCCCACCAAACTTGTGCAATATTGCCTCAAAGTTTGCTCCGTCCACTTTGAACGGTAAGCGCTTATCAAGTTCGCTTCCAATGACTTACAATTAAGTAGGCACAACGACGAACTGCCTGACCATATTCCACAATCGGTTATCAAGCGGTTGAAGTCGATCATGGGCTTGAAAACTCAGGCAGAAATTGACGAATGGCATCGCGATGTTGACAAGCTTGGCGAAACTGAGATCACTATCAAACGTGAGGTATATTCGCGTACTTAGTCGAGACATTTAGTCAACTAACGATTGCCTTAGACTGAAAAGGACAGAAAGACCGAAACAGTTGGATGTACGGCGGAATCAACAAATTCAAATCCAAAATCGCACCAGAAGATCATGATCTCACCCCCAACCACTCCAACCTCATTGAAACGGCTCATGCAGCTCGAAACGCGGAGACGGGGATTCATCTTCCACTCCTCGAAGCCATTCTACAGTGCGTTTTTTTGGATTTGGAATATATTTTTGCTTATTCAACACGTTTGCAGGGCTCAAGAGCGCGACAACATCAAGGTTAGAGAGCTTGCGGCCATTGACCGCAACGCAGTCATGCCCAAGCGGTGGAACGGTGCTGCGGCCAGAGAGAGGCATGCAGCCCAGCGCCGGAATTGGGCAGCGCGCAAGACTGCTGAGCGTAATGATCAACTCACCAGCTATGATACCCTCAAGAAAGAACTCGAGACTGGCGCAGAAGAAAACCGTCAATCACTTGGACGTCAAAAAAAACTCGAGGCGGAGATAAAAACATTGCAGGAAGAGTTGGTAATTGATAAGCGCCGGGGTGACTTCAAGGAGCGAATCAACGCTCTTCGGAAAGACGTTGATGAGGAGAAGTCTGAACGGCGCGAGTGGGCGGTCCGTCGGCAGCAGTTGAACTCGGAGCTGGACCGTCTGCGCAAGGAGGAACTGGCCGGTGTTCGTATCAACGGCAGACGTCCGGAACGGCCTTCCGGTGAAGAACATACTCGAGAGTCTCTTCCGATCGACAATAATATGAGTTACGAGGGCGACGGTGAGCTAGTCAATATCTCCAGCCTCCAGGCTCATCGCTGAATCACTCGTGTCAGATTTCACTCACTCTGTTGATTCAACCGCAGATTCACATGGCTTGCCGGAGTATGAACCCGCCGAACTTCCGATTGAATCGTCGATTTCGACTATCGAGGCCTTCCGATTCGGTGAAAGCGTCGATATATCAGGTGAGCTAATTTCTTTTTCTATTAGACTATGCTGAGCTGTATTGAAGACCGTCCCTCTACCTCAATGTTTGGTACCGGCGCAGAGGCGCATGTATTTGCAGCATCCGAAGACTCGTCGATTTTCACGTTCAGTCCGGTTGGATTTGATACTGACACCAATGTTTCGGGTGAGTTTATGTTCTTAAGCATTTTGATAAAATTATCTGAGCCGAGCAATGGTGAAGGAAATCCTTCAACTTCGATGTTCGGAAATGACACAGCCAATCTTGTAGCCAATTCCGTCGGGTTGGTTGCTGCTAACAACAATTGTGAGTGTGTAACAACAACGATTAGCGTATACTGAATACTCTTCTAAGATCAAGTTGACCCGAGCGCAAACGGTTTCTATTCTGACGAGAACGGTTTCAGCTCGAACTTCAACGCGTTTGACTACGACCAATTTGACAGATTCATGCTGAACACTAATGCTTTTGAACCAGCTGGTCATATCCAGCCAGATAACATGTGGTCTTATTCTAGTACGCCCGAAGAAAGTCTCGATGTGAGTATCTAATTTTTGTTGCGGGCCTTTCCCTCACATAATTTGATTCTCCTGCTAGCCCGAACCAATGCAGTGGACTCGAGCATCGCAAGAGCTTCCACATCTCCCCAAGCCGAATTTTGACCCCACCCCTTCGGCGACTCCATCCCAACAGCAGGAGACGAACTCGGATTCCCCAGCCGACCTCGATGACTATGTTGCACCTCAGGATATTGATCTTGAGCTTAGTGAGCGCAATATAGTCACCGGGAAGCGTCAAAGAACCAAATCGATGCGCGCTGGAGGGCCAGATCTTGAAGAAAGGGCGCCTAAAAGAGGAGCACAAGCATTGCCCTAGGTGAGTCGGCCGCATGCATGTATGCTACGCTATTACTGAGGTGGCCTTCAGACGTTTTCTGCAGTGATTCAACTTGCTCAAGCATGGATATTGGAAGGACGCGAATTCAACTTCGTTTCGTTGGATAAATTCAACTTTACATTCAACTTTACCCAATCTAGTTGTGAATTCAACTTCATTCAATGTAATGACAATCAAATTGAATTATGATGATTCAAATGTAGAGCTTACGGACGCGGGATTGTGTACCAAGGCGATACTACTCAACTGTTGAATCTTGAGTTTCAAGTTGTTCAACCGAGTTTCGTGATTAGAACCGAGATTGTGGGTCCATTCCTCGCTGTAATTACTCCTATTGCTCTCTACAGCAGTTTTTGCACATTAACTGCGGAATTGTGTTCTCAAATAATATCTGAATCGCACGGATCGAGCAAAAGTGGATTCCAACAGTCGATGTCACACATAGTCACATTCTGTGACTGGGCTTATCGGCCTTCATAAAGGACAAGAGTATACTACAAAATTGAAGTAGAAAATGCTGCGAATATTTGCATTAATATATCGGAAAGATTATGCGCCCAATATTTTATCATTAATATTCGCTGTTTTGGTCAATCCCGCAACTTCCCGCGTCTCAGTTGATCTTATCTGAGCTATCTGATGCGACCTGCTCGGCCAACACCCGTGGCCGACGTGATCGTCACACCTCTTACCCGAGTTCCATTCTTCTCCGCCACCCGACAGCTGAGTCTCACTGTTGAAAGCGCCATCAGTGGAACTCGAATGCCAAGAGTGGGAGTGGCCGAGTCCCACTCCCATCCTTTTGACATATACTCGCCCTCCCGAAAGCATCCACACGATTATTTGCCTCATCCGAGTCTCAACCCCGTCCCTTAGACTCCCTCTGAGTCATGTCATGTATTGCACCTGTATCTGCTACCCTAATGTACCACTCTGAGCAAAGTCGATGACTTGACTTTTTCAACGTGTGGATTGAGCTCGAGTGTGAATGGCAGATAGTGGGCCCTGCCGCGAAGCGGGCTACCGTGAATTATCACAAAATGTCAATTCGTATCACGTAGTTGTTGGCCTGGACTGGTCTGGACTCACATCTCGACTCTCGGCCCGGGACCCGGTGATTCCGTGCGTGATGTTTGTGATCCCGAATCTTTGCTCTCTTCCTAGACTCGCAAGCCAGTCCGTCCACTCGGTTACAGTCCTGCAAAACGGGAAGGAGAGCAAACAGAGACAACATCAGACAAAACAATGATGGGAACGTCAACAAAAGGGTAACCTCGTGGACGGACTGGGCCGGCTCGTCGCGTGTTTCAGTGACGATCGTTCCCCCCGCCAAATGAGAGGGTACGACTTTTGAGAAACGCGATTTCTGCAAAGTTCCGGTTTTTGACTTCCAGGCTGAGGTGGGATAACTTTTGATTCTCTATCGAATGAGCCTAACATTTGTTTGGGTGGTCGGGAAAAACAAATGGGGCTCATTCGATAGAGAATCAAAAACTATCCATCCTCACCTCGGAAGTCAAAAACCCAAAATTTTGAAACATCGCGTTTTCTGAAGCCGTACCCGCTCATTTGGCGGGGGAAACGACCGTCACCAAAACACACGACGGGGTAGCCCAGCCGGTCCCGGTTGTTGTCTGAGTCCTGCGATGGCATCATTTATCACCGGGCCGGCTGGTCCACGAGCCTACTCTCTTCCCTCACCTTCCCTCACCCGCGCCCATCCTCAGCTGTTAGCCTCCTTGACCAGAGAGACACCGCTCAAAGCTTTCAAACTCAGATCTCCTGCCTTCAGTACACTCGACTACGCAAATCTTGTCCGCTTCAAAATGCCCCAAACAGCTTCAAGCTTCGTCTCAAATGTCTCTGCGTTTACTCAAGTCGCGTTATACAAGGCCAAAGCAAACCAGATTGTCTATTAGTTTAAACCATCGTGTCCTCAAGTCCGATTGTTCTCGTGTCAAGCCGCTCGTCACGACTCATCAAGAAGTTTGTCGACGTCAAGACCACCTTCCCAGACATACTGGCGCGATATCACTGTAAACCCGCTACCCCTGGTGTTCTTTCCTCTTGCCAACCACCATCTGAACCTCACCTGTCCGTCCTCTATTCTTTCAAGAACAATTCGAGCCCCGAGGCTCAAGTGAAGTCTTCACCGTCATCGTGGATACGATCAATGCCCCAAGTCAAGCCTCATCAGTCCGTTCTTTGCAGCTCGGCTTCGTCTCGACTCCGGTGACTTGCCTGGTCTCTTGCAGTACAACAATATATTGTGTTGTTACTTCTCAACTATTCAATATCATTGTCCCGTCACCAGTTCGTTCTGATGTGTGAGAAATAGCAACTCAAGTAGGAGTATACTAGTAGGTGGAGCGATGATGTGTGCAATGCGTGCGGAAAACGTAGTAGAGGTAGCGGCCCAATGCGAGCTGGTCGGCGTGCGGAGCTCCGAGCGCGTCGACCGAGCGAGCATTTGGGCCGCCGTTTTTTATGCCTACACAATACGCAACTTTTTCAACAGAATGGGTAGCGGGCTTTGTCGCTCGTCGGCCTTACACGCTTTATTCAAATACTGATTGATCGCAGTTATTTGGTCTCATGGAAGTCATGGAAGGTCAATAAGAGTGTATTAAACTTGTATATTTTCATGGAAGCGGTGGAAGATCAAATCACCACCTATATATATGGCACAAGTCCCTCATGGAAGCGGTGGAAGGGTATACTAACTCTATTACAACTTTGTTACTTCATGGAAGTCGTGGAAGTGTATACAAAATCTGATGGAAGTCATGGAATCCATTAGTACCCTTTAAAGGGGGTTTTGGTAGCGGGAAAAGGCATGGAAACAGTGGAAAAATCTCATTTTTCGCTCCGGACAAGTCCTCTGTGGAAGCCGTGGAGATGCCTTTCCGTGGATGTCATGGAAGATCGTTCGACCTATAACTATAGCTTTCATGGGTACCAACTGGGAGCTATAACTATAGGGAAATATTGGGCACCACAGGTGGAACAGACTTGGCGTATCATGTCATCCCATTCCACATCTACGAAATCTTATGGCTCAACTCTCAAATACAGAGTTCCGAACTCAAAGCCATAATACAGTATATTGCCGTCCTACCATTGCTCAGACTTTGCTCTAGTCGCAAAATTCGCGTATGATGTCCTACAAATATTCGATTCAGTCCCGGTACATCGTCCATGAGTTTCTGAGGTGTCCTTTTTCATCTAATTGCTTCTTAGTTTCTTCATTGGTTCTACAACGGCGGGTTTCAATTGGGAAGTCCATGGACTGAAGTTTACATTGATGCATATGAACCTCTGACACTCCTTGGGTCCGGCGTTCCTGAGCGGGACCGTGCCGTGTAATCTACCTACCTACCATCTCATGATTTCATCTTTCCATAGGCCCATACCATGAGTCGTAAGAAAGATAGCTGCCGCAGCGGCTAGTCGCGGGCATCATGAGCCACCAACACTCATACCCACGCCCAAGCTGTTTTTAGCCGTGCGCGGGAGGAGGAAGACCACCGATTCCCAGCCCCGGATCGCCAGCTGGCCCAGCATGCTTCCTAGCGGCACTCTTGATTCGACTGCGCTGCCCGCGATGTGAGACAGTGGGGTATCTACATTCTATTTTGCGCCGTGCACATTGGCTGATCGAACGAAAAAATCGTGTCAGTCAGAGTACCGCCTCAAAAAACCAAAACCGAACGCACTTGCACGTTCCATCGATACTGCCATCTTCGGGTCTCCCACACGCAATCTTACGTTCTCGACAAAAATAACACGATAGCGGCTGCTTCTTCGTGAGTCCACCCGCTTTGGCGTGGCTGAATTTAAACCGTGGTTGAATGTCGTAGCCGCGCGAAGACGGGAAAGGGAGAGTTTCGCTGGAGTAACTGGGTTTAGTATTTGTGGTTACAACATATGAATTGGCGCGGAATGGGTGTGTGTGCGAAGCCATAGATCCCGACCAATGAGCAGCGCAAATTGAAGGTGAAGACGAAGAGGTAGAAGTGATGGAATCGGTGGATTGAGGCGAACTTGGACGAGGCCGGCGCGAGGGGAGAAGCAGATGCGAAGAGAGGTCGAGGTATTTGTGGTCTGGTTCGTCTTCTTCGAAAAAAGGCCGCTTAGATGGTGCGCGCTGAGAAGGGGAGTTTGGCTTTGAGACGGTTCAGACGACATCAAAGCAAGATAAGCATTAGTATGTGACACACCAGTTTGAGAGGGGGTAGATGTACAAGGCCGGCAGTGAAGAGGGAGCTGCGACCAGCTTTATTCGGTGGGAGAGTAATCTCGCCACACGTAGCAGTAAGCTCCTTATAACTAGGTAATCGGATCAGGGATTTTGACGATGACTCTGCAGAGCTGAATGATCTGTAAGCAATCATCCTTCGCTATACGGATGTGACAGAAACGTACCATGCAGATGTGTGGCGAGCGGGATCTGAGTGGGAGCCGAAAGCTGGCAAAGGTCCAGGCAGAGGACTGTGCGACGCAGGCAGAGGACTGTGCAACACTGACATCGTTTGAGCTTGGTTTGAGCGATAGTAGATTGTGTGGAAGCCTGAAGGGTGGGTGGGTGACGTGGGGATGTCTTGGAATTAGAGGACGGCCATTTGTTCTCGACAACGTAAGCCTTGATCCGCCTTGCTGGCATCTTCTAGGCTTGTGAACATTTTTGTTTGGTGATGCGCAAACACTGACAACCATCTGCTCACTCTTGTCCTCAGACGCCATCTTGACGCCGCTGAACCTGCAATGAGAAGACGCAGCAATGGTCACAAGCCCAATCCTTTGCCTCGCGGTGCCGACGACTCCCCTGAAACATCCGTGCGTTCTCCCTTGGCGTCGCAGCAGTCCACAATGCGGTCGCGCAGCAATGGTGCAAAGTTATCGTCCACGCAACCCAATCCGTTGCCCCGCGTCGATTTCTATCAGCTGGCTCCAACCTCGGTGCGTTAGGCGTCTGTCGACATAATTCATTCCTTACTTGTAGCACAGCGCCGGTCCACCATCCCTAAAAAACGCAACCGTCGGCGCATAACCGAGGGGGCTCCTCCTCTGAACCTCCAACGGCCCCGTTCCACCGCCTACCGTCCACTTACCCACCATCCTGATCCACTTCACGCGGTGCCTGCCGTTCATTCCAATGATTCAATGGACTCTATCAGACAATCGGCGAAGCTCCTTGATACTACGGAAGAGGTCGAAACTCCGTCCTCCTCTCCCGTTGTACGCCCACCACCCGGCCGCAATAGAGAATCTGGTTCCTCTCAAATCTCCAATCGCATTCCTTTGGCCATGGTTGACCACAGTCAGAGACACAATCAATTCACATCTCAACGCAGTGTGAGACAAACAAGTTTTAGTTCCTCTTCGACGCGTCACCAGCACCGCACACCGCTCACTCATGGGACTGTCCTTGTCCCTGACTCGGCGGACATGGTGCGTCTCGCTACCTGCAAACATATGGTAACTCACCCCATGTCATTACAGTTTGGCCGGTCTCCGTTAAAGAAACAGCAAGAACAACGCCGTCCTGCGAGGCGCATGCAGTCAAAGAACGACAGCGCCTCAGTGGAGCAGGTGCGGTCGTCCCGCCTCCCGTACAATTCGGTAATTTTCTCATGCCCTGCTTTCATAGGTACACACTGCATCGTTCAACGCTGCCGATGCCTCGGATGAAGATGTTTGTTTTTCGTTGTGTTTTTCCCTTCATTTGTTGGTCTGATCACGGTAAACAGCTTGAACTTCCGGATTTTTCGCGGCGCACGCAGTCGAAGAACGACGGCGCCTCAGTGGAGCAGGTGCGCTCGTCCCGCCTCCCGTACAATTCGGTAATTTTCTCATGCCCTGCTTTCATAGGTACACACTGCATCGTTCAACGCTGCCGATTCCTCGGATGAAGATGTTTGTTTTTCGTTGTGTTTTTCCCTTCATTTGTTGGTCTGATCACGGTCGAAGAACGACGGCGCCTCAGTGGAGCAGGTGCGCTCGTCCCGCCTCCCGTACAATTCGGTAATTTTCTCATGCCCTGCTTTCATAGGTACACACTGCATCGTTCAACGCTGCCGATTCCTCGGATGAAGATGTTTGTTTTTCGTTGTGTTTTTCCCTTCATTTGTTGGTCTGATCACGGTCGAAGAACGACGGCGCCTCAGTGGAGCAGGTGCGCTCGTCCCGCCTACCGTACGATTCGCTAGTTTTCCCATGCCCTGCTTTCATAGGTACACACTGCATCGTTCAACGCTGCCGATTCCTCGGATGAAGATGTTTGTTTTTCGTTGTGTTTTTCCCTTCATTTGTTGGTCTGATCACGGTCGAAGAACGACGGCGCCTCAGTGGAGCAGGTGCGCTCGTCCCGCCTACCGTACGATTCGCTAGTTTTCCCATGCCCTGTTTCTATAGGCACGCACTGCATCGTTCAACGCTGCCGATTCCTCGGATGAAGATGTTTGTTTTTCGTTGTGTTTTTCCCTTCATTTGTTGGTCTGATCACGGTCGAAGAACGACGGCGCCTCAGTGGAGCAGGTGCGCTCGTCCCGCCTCCCGTACAATTCGGTAATTTTCTCATGCCCTGCTTTCATAGGTACACACTGCATCGTTCAACGCTGCCGATGCCTCGGATGAAGATGTTTGTTTTTCGTTGTGTTTTTCCCTTCATTTGTTGGTCTGATCACGGTAAACAGCTTGAACTTTCGGATTTTTCGCGGCGCACGCAGTCGAAGAACGACGGCGCCTCAGTGGAGCAGGTGCGCTCGTCCCGCCTACCGTACGATTCGCTAGTTTTCCCATGCCCTGTTTCTATAGGCACGCACTGCATCGTTCAACGCTGCCGATTCCTCGGATGAAGATGTTTGTTTTTCGTTGTGTTTTTCCCTTCATTTGTTGGTCTGATCACGGTCGAAGAACGACGGCGCCTCAGTGGAGCAGGTGCGCTCGTCCCGCCTCCCGTACAATTCGGTAATTTTCTCATGCCCTGCTTTCATAGGTACACACTGCATCGTTCAACGCTGCCGATTCCTCGGATGAAGATGTTTGTTTTTCGTTGTGTTTTTCCCTTCATTTGTTGGTCTGATCATGGTAAACAGCTTGAACTTTATGAAATGGAGGTAGGACTTCATTTTCTCATAGATCTTTCCATGCACCTACAGTCATCAACAGGTTTACCCGCCTGTTTCTGTGCCCAGAGTTTATTCCAATCCATCCCCGAATCCCGTGAGTCGCAACACCAATGTCGCAAATATGATCTCATTTATAATCAGATAAGTTTTACCTCCGTTCCTTTTAGGGACCATACGGTTAATACATCCTCCTCCTCCTCCTCCTCGATCGTCTCTCCTACCTCCTCTTCGCCGGAAACAACCACAGTCTTGGATGTGAGCGCGTTATCCTATTCAATCTTGCCATCCCGGCTCAAGTGTTAACAGACTGCTTCCGGCAATCTGTCGGTAAAAAGACATCAGTCTTTTGTGGCGACACCTTCACCAAAACGTCGCAAAATTGAAGCACCCCCATCTACGCTGAAAAAAATGCTATCGGGCATGAAATCCCTCATGTCGTTTCGCTCACACTTCCAAGCTCCGGCGAGCACACCTCCCTCCTCGCCTGCTGGGCAGTATTCGATGCGAAAAGCTTACAATGGCGACCAGAGTTCCCCATTATCCCGAACACAATCATCTCAACCAATACCTCCAAGCTCTCAAAGTGTCCCCGCTACTCCGCCTCAGCGAATGGAAGAGCCGGATTTTGCACATTCCGTTGCGCCGAGGGATGACCTGCTGATGAAGTTGAACACATCCTTCTCCTTCATAGAAACTGAATTTGTCAGTGGTGAATACGACCAATCTAAGGTAGTTTCAAAGACTTTCTCGGAAATTGTCGCTGGATGTTTTTAGGAGGGGTTTGTTTTGCTCCTGACGGAGCATAGACAGCAACTTGAGCGCGATGTAAAGACTGCGTTTTCTGAAGTTGGGAAAGACAGATTCACACGTGAACAGTCATGTCCGAATCTCGCTCATCTTTGTTTCTGCGTGTTCATCGCTTTGTCTAGCCCCGAAATCCGTCCGCTTTGCAACAGCGCCACCAGCCCTGATGGCTCAGAATGCGGAACATCTTGCCATAGCTCGGATGGTTCATGCTCTCGGATACCTGTCCGCCGCGATTGAGGCGAATTGTGCCCCGTGCTGGGTTGCCACGGGGCGGATGTTTCCATCTGATCATCCTGCATTTAGTTCCGGGCGCTGTTCAGTCAACACAATGAATGCTGGCGACAACATACTTGAAACTCTACGCCCGCCACGTCTTTCGGCCGCTGGTTGCGCAACTTGTTGGTTTCCTCAGCCTAAAGCTCATCCCAATGTTCCGTTCAGTAACCATTCTACGACTGGGCAGTGTATACACCCCGGCGCCTTCAAACACATAGCGTGGGCTGTGTATATGACACCGGTGCTGTGGCAGGATTTTTCTACGGAGCTTCGAAGAATTTACAAGGGCGAGAAGAACTGGTTTCGCCCGGGCAACCCCAACCTCGGCAACACGGCTTCTAGCATGACTGTGGAGACTTACGTCGAGTGGCTTTGGCAGGAACGTGAGGGAATTTTGAATGTTGGTCATCTGGCATATTGGCTGCTCCACCGAAATGGTAACATGGGAGATTGTGTAAGGATTTACAATCATATCTGTTGTCAGACTGACGATTTTGGTTGCCAGTGATCGTAAGCGAAGTGCACAAGCCGGTTCTGTCACGAAAAGATGTTTTAGTGAGTACGTGGGGGCTGCCTAGTTAGTCGTTCTTGCTTACCCTATGTCGATATCGTCTGCCCTCTCCGTATGTTTGGACAAGCCACAGTGCGAAATTTGGGCCATCCGAGCGGTGAGCAAAGCAAGCCTTCCCTGGACCCGAGAAGCAAGTTTTACGAAAAAAAAATGCATTCCAAACAATAGGGTATTGGGATGCATGAGCAACATGGTGATACTGACAACAACAGCGCGAATTTGAATATGAACATTGATATCGGTCAAAGCTGGTTGCGCAAGATCTTGCATGATCAGCTTGTTTCTTGCTCGACGAGTTTCGGGAGAGAGGTACTAGCTGAGAGACACAACCCGGAACGCGGCCAACAATTGTGATTCTGAGAATTCAAAATTTGCTATTCGTTGAATATGTATGGATTTGAAGATGCGAGACTGCGGTGAAAAGCTTCGAAGCGGAGAAACGGTAATGGGGGCGGGCAGTTTTGCGAGTGATTTGTCCTGTATATATGGGAAGAGCTCCGTAAGAGCTGTGTATGCTGCACGACTGAGGAGGACTAATGAGGAGATTTGAGACGGCAAGCCAATGAAGGCTTGCTGTGCTTACCACGATGTCCTGCGGCAAAGTCTGCGCAGTAGCTCTGCAACCCATGCAAGCTCCTGACGCGATGGAGAGAGAAACGAATGGAGATCAACTGCACAGCCGAGGAGGCATCTCGTTCAAAACAAATGTAAAAATTGATCATTTGCTGGGTTGCTGAGAAGGAATGGTCTGATAATAGTGAGAAACAGGAAAGAGCCGTCAACAATAAACTGTATACCTTGCTTCAATGTTTGGGTAAGACTTCCAAGAACGCGCTCGAGTCAAAGTTGAACATTGTTACTATAAATGGAAGAAAAAGTTGAACCGTGAGCGCGGGTTTTCATATCAGGAAGCTGAAAAGTGTGACTAAGCTGCCCAGAATGTGGTGACCCAGCTAGATCAACGATCGAGCAAAACGGAGAGTTTTGAGTGACCCGCCGAAACGGTTCGGCATCGAACCGGCGGAGTTTGAATTCCGAGTGACCACCCGTTGCCTAATCAATCGGGTGGGAGCGATCGGTGATCGGAGGTCACCGAAACCCTCTTTTGAACGGTTAATTTTTTTTCTTTTTTTTTGGGCGTTTAAACAACGATACTCAGTCAGCAGATGCATTCCGAGGTCGTCCGCATGTGTCTCTGGCGGTTAACCAGACGTTGCCGGGGAAGATGTCCAGGAGGAAATGCCAATTACGCACGATATAACAGTGTGGGACTCCAGCCGTTGAGAATGCTAGCCTATTCCAATTTTTATATCCAGTGGCTGTATACCCACTAAAACCCCCTTTTCGTGAGTCCAGTCATCCGGCAAAGCGTCTTCGTTCATCAATAACCCGCTCCATGTGCTCAGAACGAGTTTCTTATCAAAAGCAGATTTCCCAAATCTCCGTCGGTCCGTCAAAATAATATCGCGTTTGAGGGACCAGTTGAGCGACCTTAGAAACTGGTTGTGTATAGCCGCTACTGAGTGTATTTTACCCGGATTTTTTATGGTTCTGTCCACATGCAGTCTCCAAATCTCGTGCCAAGCTACGGACACGAGGATAGCAAACAGCCGTGTTTTACCTTGGTCAGTATTCCCGCGTCGATTTTTGAAACTCACAAGGTTGCAACCTAGTACCAAACCCCAAGATAATTTTGGCCAGTGAGTATATTTCATCGACCAAATTTGCCGTGTCAAGCTCCAGATTACATTCTGGTCAGCAGTGTTGCATTCAAGAGCAATATGTTCTAGAGTCTCAGGTACTTTACAAACTCGGCATTGGCCATAAAATTCTGAATTTGGAATGGAGGAGGAGGAGGAGGATAAATTAACCGTATGGTCCCAAAGAGGAACGGGCGGTGTGCCGTACTAATACAAGAACCTCACATGTAAGCGAATGTGATCCCAGAATTCGCCTACGCGGAAAATATTATGAACACACTTCCAATAAAACTCGCGAGTTAGACGTTGAAAATTCGAAGAACGGATTGAAAGCCATATCGCCTGATCTGTTGGCAAGATATCTGAAATTTCCGCAACAGTATCCCGTACGCGCTCAAGATTGATCATGGTTGATTAATTTTCTCGTTGTTCCGGTCGTTCGTGTCGTCATGAATCGTCCAACATCCAGGCGCATCCCTGGTCCCATCATCTCAACGTTGATTTACGATGTGGCACTTCCACTTGGTTCCGGATTATCTTTGTGAAGATGCGCTGTGAACCCATTTGAAGAGGCATTCCTGGACATTGGAACATGAGGTCAATTTCTGTATCGATCTCAATGTAGTCTGTATTTGTTGGCGCCTGTCAACCAGGACCTCGGTTTTGTCACGGCTGTCACGGCACGTGCAGATTTTCCCACACGGTTCGAATCCGGTTCAACTGCTCGCGGCTGCTCATAGCACTCTCGTGGACCACTCTAAATGTTGCAGAGTCTCAACTAAAGTTTATTTCTAGCTGTACATTGCTTTTTCTGCCCCGAAACCATCACTGGAACCAAGCTGGGTTAACCGACAGCCGAGGCAACAGAGTGAGTTCAACAAGAGTTCAAAGATATCTGTTTTAGGTCAAAAAGTATCAAAGAAACTGTTCTAAAGTGCTGAGAGACAAGCTAGAGTGTCATTAGAACCTTTTATAAGGCAAAATAATGGGCAAGAACGAGGAAAACAGGTCACTCGACGCATTCGAACCGTGTGGGAAAATTGCCACGTGCCATCAAATTGTCACAAAATCCGAGGTCCTTGGTGACAGGTGCCAACAAAATCAGACTCTATATAAAAAGATATATCGACTATCATATATCTCATAGAGTCTGACTGCGGGAGACTAATCTCAATGTTACTTATCGTAAGTTTCTGAACTGAGTTTTCAAGTTGTGTTGGTTTAATTTTTGTCTTCATGAATTTAACTTTAGCGGAGTGTTCCTTTAATGCAGCAAATACAGCGCTGGCCAGCGGGAAATTGGGGTTGAGCAAATTGAATTCGGTTTCTGCCCGGTTTTGTATCAGCGTTCGTAAGAGAAATTCAGATGCACAGGAGAATAAGAGGGGTTGATTCTTCGGACAGATTCGAAGCGTAAACAAGACTCCTCCCAGCAGCGCGTTGTTATACGTGAGTTGAATAGAGCCCCGATCGAATGATATGTTTATGGTCTCGGATTTTATTTCGTTGTCGATTGACTCAAATACAGTCAGCAATATCTGAGCTTTTGTTTGGCCTGGCCGAATGACTCTTGGGCTCAGGAACACCGTCTTTTGTGCCGGGGGCACCCCAGCAATTGCGATCCTCCGGCAGGGGACTTCTGTGAGTGATTCTTCCGATGCGAAAATTCGGAAACCGTCACCTAAGCTCCTCAGTTGCAAACTTGGATCAAAAGTCATGGCTTTATCTAGGGCAATCGTTTGCTGGTTCTGTACTATTTCTTCGCTTGAAAGGCGTAGCTCTTCCAAAAGATCATTTCCATTCGTAGAAGGCCTCCACTTGGGATGCAGACTATTCACCAGCATCTTGGCCACTTCCCCGCATTTACCGGGGTTCTTACATTTCAGCTCTTCACGATCTCGTCGGCATTAAGCACATCCACAATTTTGCCGACTGACACCGGACGGGTTAACCATGTGAGGCTTTCGAGGGTCCACTGTTCTACGGGTTGAAATTATGAGTATGTCTTCCACGGTCCTCACTCCATGTTTCGATCTCAGGCATAACGCAGCGCGGTGA
The DNA here is from genome assembly GCA_037176885.1 of Favolaschia claudopus. Lineage (NCBI taxonomy): Eukaryota > Fungi > Basidiomycota > Agaricomycetes > Agaricales > Mycenaceae > Favolaschia > Favolaschia claudopus. The sequence continues at coordinate 208,884 of JAWWNJ010000132.1, forward strand.
TGGCATGCGTTGTTATATTCCGCCTTTCGAACACTGGGATGTTTCCAGATTGGCATTGCCAGCTTGGTAGTCCGATTGATAGCTAGGGCATTAAAGATAAGACGCGGTCGCGCCGTCTTGAATTTCTGCGCAGACAGCGCGCTCGACGTTCCTCCTTCGCGCCCCTTGACGGTCTACTTCAATAGTAGTTGCTCTGCTCTATGCTTCCAACCCGGAACTACTTCCACGAGCTTGAAGCTACAAGAGCTATTCCGAGCTTTCCGCTGGTTATCTCATCAGACCGATGCTCTTTCATTCTGATCTTTTGTGACGACTATAGCCTGATGTTCTCGGGCACGCCAGCCTGCGCCAGACTCAGAAAGCTCTCTCCTGACCCAGGAGTTCTGGCGACGATCTCAAGTTCTTGCTGGCAACGATCCGATCTCGATAAAGTAGTAATTACTTCATGCAATATCATCTCTATTTCTGGTGCCTAATGCCCACTGCGTGCGAGCTCACTTCATCGGTCGGAGGATCACCGTGCGCAATACACCACATTGACCTTCTCCGACTTGACAACATCTTGTTTTTTTCGACGGCGGTCTTTAAACGCACCTCAAACCTATGCAACACACCCAACAAAATATTCGATCTAGTACCGTGGGCCCTCTCGGATCACGAGAGGGTTTCGGGGACGTGGTACCTCCCTCTCGTCAGTGCCTGCAGGCTGCGAGTTTTTTGAACGGTTAATTACGCGTTACGGCACACTCTGAATAATAGATACTTAACACCATTGTAACACCTGATAACACCCACACCGAAAAAAACGAACTCTCGGCTGACCCGATCTACATACCGAAACAAATTGAGTCAACTTACCAATAGATTGGGTTGAAACTTGAGCAGATGCGCAATATTTTGACTGACTTGTCGTGCCGCTCGATAGACAAGGCGAAACAATAAAAACCGGCTTTGTTTCCTCCCAGCCGAAAGTTAGCCGAAAAATTTTCGGCTAACTTATTTTGTACCGTGCGTCGAAAGGCAACTACGAAATATCTTGTTTCGGATTGAGGATAGGGCTAGCCGAAACAGAACTCAACACAATAAGAATCAAGCAAACCGTCGGCCGGCACGTTCGGTCCGGTTGGATTTCATACTGCCAAGGTTTCGGCCCGGGGTGAGTTCATGTTCTTAAGCGTTTTGATAAAATTATCTGAGTCAAGCAATACTTAGTGAAGGAGATCCTTCGACTTCGATGGTCGGAAATGACACGGCCGCAACAATTGTGAGTATCGGTAGCAACAATGGTATAGCGTATACTGAATACTCTTCTAAGTAGGTTCAAGTTGACCCGAGCGCAAACCCTTTCTATTATGACGAGAATGGGTTCAGTTCGAACTTCAACGCGTTTGACTACGGCCAATAGAGGCTGGAACTAAGTAACTGCTCGCTTCTCGCAATTCTACCCTGCACGCGACCGGCTGGGAGCTGAGCCAGGGTGCAAACACGAACAAAATGTTTTCGCAGTGGCTGACACTGGTTTCAGCACAGATTGCGTTCAAACCCGCTCATTTTTCCGAATTTCGCGATGAAAACAGTATCAAAAGGTGGGCTTCAGCGAGGCGATTCGACTGTAGTCTCTTGTAAACAGACGCTACATACAATGGTCCTCGCCCGCGATGTATGTACGGATGATGCCGGTCTCGAGGCGCCTTGACGAGAAATTGCGATCGGTTGGTAGCAATGAAACAAGATATGATCCCACTGTTTCTAGATGTCTATTCTCTCCAATGTCTTTGTCCAATTCACAACATCCATATTAACCTTGACCTAAGGAGTTTAAAGTGATGACCGAATCATCAAGTTCAAGAGGACTGACTCACTTTCTGTGGCGTAAAATTGAGCACTTCAAGCTGCTCCAAACATGTTGCACGGGAGAGAGCCACATACGTTTGGCCTACAAAATATCAGCATGTTTTCACATTACATTTCCCTTGCAGACCTGGGGCAAAAATCTTATTCAAGTCGACTCTGACTCTGTCAATCGTCTGGCCTTGAGATTTATGGATGCTCAATGCCCATGCCAGACAAAGCGGGATCTAAGGTTATCTAATATGGTTCTGGATCAAGTTTGTACCTGCCCACCTGAGTTCGGGATGCGGTGCTCCTGCCATCCGACCGCTCCCACTTATCCCACTCCACTGTTTCCACTATCTTCCGGCCGCTCATGAGACTGTACTCAACAATCGGTAGCACTCGATCCGGACCCGAAAGGTCTTCTTGGAAGCCGACAACGACACCAACGACACCATTTACCAGCTCGGCTGTTTTCGTTTTTACGCGCATTACCTCCGAATCACAAACAAGGTAAGTGCAGGGGAAAACGCAGAAGACATGTGCTGCAAACCTGAGCACCTTTACGTAGGCGGAGGAACTTTGGGCAAAGGAGGTGCTTGAGCACTTCATCCGAACCATAATCGTGGGCCGTGAAGTGGTGCTCAGGGAGTTCTAAACGCAAAAGGCGTTGGTCGTTCTCTGCATTAACTTGGCGATTGACTGGATATCTGATTACGTGGACAATAAATGAAAGTGGGATCTGCCGAGGGTGAGACGGCTTACAGGTGCGTTGGCTCAATTGCATCGGCATATGCCACTGGCGCCGCACATTCATCTGATAAGATCTGAATGTATCGATCGGTGAGCAATCCCACTCGTATGTCATTCAACATAGCGATGAACTCTGGGTTGCGGATGAGATTTAATGAAGGGAAGAAAACATGGCAGACCTGGATCTCTTTGCCTAAAGACTTGCTTGAGGTTGAATGAACGCAACGATGCTTTGCGCCAGGCCTTGGAATTGAACGCATATTGATCGTGTTTAACCGCTACAGGGTGGAAGGTTCAGATAAGAATGAGAAAGTGGGGAGATGCCTCACGGGGCAATTGAAAAAAATCTCCAGTCACGATAAGCTGTTAATCGTTAATGCAATGCAATGTCAGACAAAAACAGAGTGTTACCTGAATTCCGCCGAATGGTTCTTGTCGGTTTCGAGCAGTGCTTCCCAGCGTAGAAACTTTGTCAAACAGTGGGGCATCGATCATGGAAACTATCCGATGGAGTTGGATGGGGAGATGGGGGAAGGAATTACTTACCTTCATCAATGACAAGAGCCCGAGTTTGCACCCATCTGGTATTAACGAAGTCATTAGCAGGTTTTTTCGCAACTTCCGACGATGTGAATATGCCAGCGAACGAGTTCAGAGTGATACCACCGATATGCGTTGCAGCTAAGCCTGTGAAAGTCCTCAACGAATGTTCGTAGCAGAATGAGCGACAGACCAGTGGAGGCAGTGACTGCAACTGCCTCAGAGCCGTATTTGTCCTTCATAGCTTTGATGATGCGACGAAGCAGAAACGATTTTCCGGTGCCTTGGAATGTAACAATTATTGAGTGTGTGATACAAGGCAACATTAGCACCGACCAGCGCTACCCGTGAAAAACACGCTTGTACCCTTCTTGACTTCTTCAAGAATCGCTGCCTGTTCGGTACTCAATTTTTGTTGATGTTTGGGAATTTCCATAGCTTTGTCGTTCTGTCGAGGCTAACTTGATGGTGAGCACCGAAACATCATCCACATGGTATAACCGCAAACCTTTCGGGGTACGGCAGCTGGCGCCTCCGTCTCTGATTTCTCGGCGATGGCGATGGTGATATCCTCAAGGCGCTTTAACTTGGCCGGAGTGTCATTCCCAGGTCGTCGGCCGGATTTTGGAGGCTAAATTAATAGTGAGTGCCGAAACATCATCCACATGGTATAACCGCAAACCTTTCGGGGTACGGCAGCTGGCGCCTCCGTCTCTGATTTCTCGGCGATGGCGATGGTGATATCCTCAAGGCGCTTTAACTTGGCCGGAGTGTCATTCCCAGGTCGTCGGCCGGATTTTGGAGGCTAAATTAATAGTGAGTGCCGAAACATCATCCACATGGTATAACCGCCCACCTTTCGGGAAACGGGAGCTGGCGCCCCCATCCGTAATTTCTCATCAACGGTCCTGACCGTAGCGTTTGCCCGAAGCGGAGTACGATTCACGGATTCAGCCAACGGCTGGTTGTCAGGCAACGTGTGTTTTGATCCTCCCTCGGAATTGGCATCTGAGACGTTGGTATCCCGAGTGAAAGGTGGCACAACGAAAGGGGTGCCTTTCACGGATGCGAAATCCCGTTTGAGGTAGGTATTGGGAATATAGGGGGGAACAATTAGAAGCCTGCCAACTGCCAATGGCTTTGCAGTAGGGGGGAGTGCGGTCTCGTTGCTGGCAGGAGGGGAGGAGATCGGTGATTCACTGTTCAAAGACGGTTGCACTGGAATTGGAACATATTCGGAAGAGGGCTGGGTGGACATCCAAGTTAACGAAGAGCTGAGTGCTTTGAGCGGTGACGTCAAGACTTTTGCGAGCGTGTGAGTGACTTTAAAACGCTTGTTCAGAGTAAATGGTGCCGGTGACGGGGACCGTTGCCGCTTTGAAGGCGAAGTTTCCACCTCCATCTGTGCTCCATCGGCCTCAACTGCCACTTTCAAGTCAGGCTGGGATCCTTTAATGCCGGTGCCACCCGGCTGGGTTTGTGCAGACAGCTCGGCCGCTTGCTGAATGCTGGACTCAGATCCGCACAGAGAACGGTCCGACTTCGAGGATGGATACGGCTGAGAGTGCAATGCACGTTGCCTCGAAGCCCGAGGGCTGTCAACAATACGGGAAGGAGTCTGTTGAGAGCGGGAAAAACGGTGGTCTAGGGACGGAGTCCGGGGATTTAGCTGAGAGAAGTGCTTCTGCACAGTTTCAAGATCGAGGTATGGGTAGGTCACAGGCTCCCGGGATTTCGGCCCAGAGCTGCGCACACGACGCTGCGAGCTTGACCAAATCATCTTGGATTTCTGTGTTCCAGAGTAGTGTGGGGGTGGGGGTGAATGGCGTGAGTGGCTGTTAGATGGTGAAGGGTCGGCAGGTAATGGCACACTGTGGGCTTGGGAAGCACCCTGTGACGACCGCGATGGAGGAATCTGCATTGGCATGGGCGGCAGGCGCGAACTGATGTTGGGGACTTCGAATGATTCATAGGTAGCATTTTTCTTATGTTCATTTCGCAAGTGCCCCACGAGAGTGGCAATGGAATGCACGCAGAAATAACAGTCTTTGGCATTACATGTAAGACCCTTTCCGGTCCGGCTAAATGTCTTGCCTAGGAACATGGTGAGAGGAAATGATATTGTAGATGAGATGACAGATACCATCCCTGGGCCTATTACCCCATTTCAATCGATAGCTTTTGGCGTGACAATCTTCCGCATGCTTAGCCACAAGTTCAGGGTCCATCGTGATTTGCAGTGTGCACAGAGGGCAACTAGGGTTCAAAATCTTAGCATTGGGGTTGCGAAGGGAGGCATTCTTACCATCGAGTTTCCATTGCACAAGACAAGGGAAGCCGAAATCAGCAGGAAGTAGGGCCTACGTTAGATGGCCGGAATATGCGGTATTTCGTTCCTCGGAACAAAGTTGGGAGGGGGGCTAGACGTATATTCGATTTACGCGCGCTAAGAAAAAAGGCCTATCGCGATCCGAAGGGTGCGAAGCAGAGTGCGAAGAACGCAGCTCCAGACCCAGGTGCCAAAAAGGCAGCCCCAGGGGTCGTGAATGCACAGCTGCGTCGAAGAGTCTTGGAAGAGTCCAGAACAGAACCGTGATCGCGCGGCACTGACAAAGAGAGAGGTTGGCAGAGAGGCTTGCTTGAGTGGCAAGAAGAGAAAGTGTCACCGTGTGACTGCCGTTACTCCAGTGCACGTGCCTAATCGCTCCCGAGCCTAACCGACGTCACTTCTTCGAAAGTAACACTGTCTCCGGCCCGGGTGAGCGCATGTCAGTGTAGTCCAGACGCCCGGTCAGGGCATCTCCGACTTCCTGTCTATGCATCCAGAGATGGTGGTGATGGTGGTCATTGTCAAGAGCTTAGACTCGGGCAGCGACGGCTTTTGATCGGATGATTTGATATCATGATGTGGCTGTGACCTCCCTTCTTCATGAACAGCGGGATGGTGAGCAAAATTCTGGGAAGCAGGAGCACTGAAAAAATCGGGTGGGGCGCTGAGGTTTAATAGGCCTAAGTACTAAGTCTGGTTTTAAAATTCTCTTAATCTAGGTATTCAAATATTAGGAAAAGACGGCACGGGTACCTCGGTGTCCCATAACAAGTGGGGCAGGGGAGAGTATTGACTTCTATCTTACCAGCCGAGGAAGCGCCAGTATCGAAGCTCGTATATCAAAGACGAATTCGGAGGTGACTCGAAGGCTGGGAAGGAGCTTGAACGTCAAATCAACAATAGAATGAGTGGACACAAATCGAATGTCAACAAGAAAGATAGACCGGTGACCGTCTGTCTATGAAGCAAGCTGTCGATAGACAGACCGGTCGATCGGAGTTTAAATTCCCAATACAAGCGGGGACTTCCATAAAAGGCTATTGGTAAGCAACTTTTGACAGTTAATGGCGGAGGGGTTGCTGACAAATAGCCTTTTTTGGAAGCTCCGCGCTTGTAATGAGAATTTAAACTCCGATCGACCAGCCTGTCTATCGACAGCTTGCTTCATAGACAGGCGGGTTTCGAGCCTACAAGAAAGACAAACGTAAAAACAAACTTCCAAGTCAAAGAGAAATCAAACAAAACGAAAATGAGGATTGATGGGGGCATACGGGACTCGAACCCGCGAAAGCCAGTTGCAGACGCGATGAATCATAGGTGCTAACTTCTTCCCCTGATGCCCTCAGATCCAGGGGTTACATCTCTACCAGGCGGCTGGGATGCAGCCGTCATACCTCGCTTGACCGAACCCACGAACTTCCGGCACAAGCCCATCTTGTTTCTGATCCGGATTGGCCTTCGGCATTGAAGCCACTTGGAGATTCAACTCTCGCGGCTCAAGTGGTGGTCATCAAATTGAAGACAGTCGGCTGCGAACTCAGCCGTAAAATCCCGCTTGGACGAACCCACGATTCACAAGATCAAACCAAACTTGAGATCTTGAGAGTATAAACGGACAATATAAAGTTTATTGCAAGAATTGGTTGGTGACAACCAAGCAGCTCAAGGACTCGGATATGGGGGTATTAAGTAGGTCCAGCATTCCGGGTCCAATGCTACTGCAAAGCTATTGTCAAGAGTCATATATATCTCCTCAGTGCCCAACACTCGCTCGGTCGACGCGAACCGGCATTTTCGATCGGCACAGCACACCGAAGGGAGTTTGTTCATGTTGTGAATTTAGCACAGATGGCGCTTCCCATTCGACCAACATCATTCTCCTCGGTCATCGCCAGATTCGCCACCATCTTATCTAGTCACGATGTGTTACTGTTACAGTAACGCGTGCTAATCTCTTCCACAAGTTTGAACGAGTGTCGAACACTCATTCAACTCGCAGGACGTCTCATCGTTTGCCGCTTTCAAAATCATTCAAAACTTGCGAAGGTTCGCAGCACTTGTTGAGGGAGCAGGAGCTACTTGGCTCGTCGGTCAAGTGTACGTTACTTGTAACTTGACCCTTCTCATGAACTTCGACTAATCGAACGAATGCTCTATATTGCCGCGAAGATACGACGGATCCGATGAAAGTCTTCGACGCCCAAATGGCCGCGAAACTTAGCGCTCCGATTCTTCCTTCGCTCGGTAAATCTTGATACACTTGCATCTTGTTTCTGAGTCTGAAGCGGATTTTCCCGTATCAGCCAACCAGTGCCTCTTCCTTCACTTTTGCGCATCATCTCTGAACGCATTCGCCCGTACCACATGTAATGCCCTCAACGACTCGTAGTGGGTGTTCAATACGCAGAGTGGGGTGGGTTAGTCAAGCCATTCTTACCATTCCATAATTTTCATTCTCTCTCATCCGATACCCCGTTTCTTCCATCTTCTCCTTTATTCTCCGAGTCACCTGCAAATTTCTCAAGAGTGAAGACCCACCACCACCTTTGGAGTTGACCTATACCGCAGTCGACTCAAACTCTTGGTTGAATCTGCGCACATGAATGCATCGGGTGCGTCTTTTATCAATAAGTATTCCAAGATGTCCCTAACTCTGGCTGGGTGGTCTGTTGGAGCACATAGAAAGAAATCGCCCCCGTCAATTGATTTTGCTTTTCCCAGCTCGTTATTCTCAATGGACTTCGGTTGCATTTTGAGTTCCACAAAGATTTCAAGAAACATTGGATTCTACAGCCGTGCAGCGGCAGCAATTGTAAAACATCTTTCGGCTTTCAACTGAAGTTCACACCAGGTGAGTCTTGACCTTCATTCGGGTGGGCTTGGTTCGTTTGGCCTTGTCGGATGCATTTCAATGCATATTGACTTGGGTTTATCATTTTACCCTGCGATCTTAGTCTTGAGCTGTTGAACGTGAACGTCGGATTGGGACAATTTCTCAATTCACTGGCTTAATTACTTACCTTCACTCAGGCAATCACCGAATCGGATTTGACGCTGTGTCGCTCTCTACTCTTGAAGTACCTTCGCGTTTGATTTCCGGCAACTCGTCCCTTCTATCACGTAGCCCGCGCGTCAACCGCACGTTACATCACAGTCGAAGAAATATAAACTGTAGAACGACGCCTGATTTTCACTCAACTAGTTACTGCTGATCACACTGTCAAAAAGTATCTTGTCAGTCGTTGATTCTCTCACTTCATCCTTGACTTGTTTTCAGTTGCCCTCCCGCCACCCACACTTCTGCGTAAGCTCGATAGTGAGTCTGTAGACAAATTTCAAAGGGTACGTACAACGTTCATTCGTACTTACAGTATTCGTTATGTAGATCGAGGGTTACATTGAAGGGTAGACTGTGGTTACTCCCCTAATGTCGATGTTCACGTTGGGGCGATGACTGCATCACATCGGTTTCAGACGATGGACATATATGTAAGCTTCTGACTCTTTACAATGACTTGGAATTATGCTAACCAGAAGCCAAGCTACTCACTTTGAATTTTATAGCAAGTTGTGCTTGGAATTAGCGGTGGCGGCAGAGGAGTTTAGGCGTTTCTCAGTGGTTTTGACAGAAACAGAGATCACTTATCGCATATGAGTTGACTAGACCGCATGGTGATAGCGCTTTGATTCAGGAAAATAACAATGGCCGTCTTCTCGGTGTTCTACAGCCAGTTTCTCTTCGGATCGCTTGTAAATCTTGCCGCCGCCCAATTCGCCGCAAGAAATAATTTCCGCAAAGTAGAAACTTCACCGCAGTTACAGTAAGTTGAAAGAAATATGCGGCAGTATTATGCGGACGCATAGTAGTGCCGTGGCTGTGTGAATCGAATTATCGATCGGCAAAGATTCAAAAAATTCAAGCCGCCAACAGGCTCAGACCATCCGAGTCACTTTACTTTCTCCTGGTACTAATTCCTCCTCGTCAAAGTCCTCCACCCCCACCGGCACCCTCCGCAAACTCAGCACCCCATCCGACAGGTCCAACATCAATACAATCGTGAGGGCAACGTGCTTCTCGCCCACCACTGCAACCACTGCTATTACTACTCGGTGACCTCGGCATCGTAGGCGACCGCAAGCATTGGACGCCTCCGCCTCCGCCGACAGGGGTATGAACGCAATCGGTGCAGGCAACAACGGCACCGACTCACCCGCCACCGCTTGAGGCGCAGGCGGCAACCGCATCCTCATCAACGCATGTACTTCGATCGGACACCCCTCTCCCGTCACCGAGGTACCTACGTCGCCGAGCAGAGGCACACCAACATCCTCACCTTCTCCGCAACATAATTCGTCACATTTGCGCGCCCGCCATATCGATTCACCGCAAACACATGCACAGTCCTCATCGCGAGCGCGGCAAGCACGGCGTCCACCACGCACCCGTTGTCCGCGCTTCAATGCGTACACGGGCGTAGGTGCAGACACATCCGGCAAAGGATGCCAGAAACGGAGAGGCGACGGTGTCGGACCGATGAGCTTTGTCCCGTCAGCTGTGAAGCGCAGCCCACCAAGCGGGGCCCAGACCGGTGGAATAAATGCATGTCGCGAGGCACATTCCTTCCCCATCCCGCAGCGCCCGCCAAATCTACAACGCGTACCCACAGACCCCTCCTCCATTCACCCAATTCCACCCCCTGCATTCCCGCTCCCCCCTCCACCCGCACTAACCCTCGCAGCAGACGCAAGCGACGACATCGTACCCGCAAACACGCTCGTCGCCGCCGGCGCACTCCGCGAAAAGAACCGTCATACTCCGTCTCAAGCTCGCCATACTGTCGCCGATACTGCTGCCACTTCCCCCGGGGTTGGGCGAGGCGAACGGCGGGGAGGCGTACCCGAGGGACGGCGGGGCGAGGGCGACGGGGAGAGGAATGCGAGGAGGCGGTTGTGAGTGCGCAGATGGGGATTGGGGTGAGCGGTGAGTTGGGGGAGGCGTTGTAATGAGAAGTAGATGAGGATGCATGAGGAGGCCAGCCGTAAGGAGGGGGCGTGCCGGTACTGTTGCTGTGCGTGGACAAGGTAGAGCTGGATGCGGGAGGATAGACGCTCAGCGACGGGGAATACATGTACGACGCGAAGCGAAGGACGAGCGAGAACAATAAGGGCCGGCGGGGAGTGTGTTGTCTGGGAAAGATATCGTTAGTACGAACAATTATGACTAGGTGTGAAGAAATATACTCACCACGACGATGACTTCCTCCTCAAACGCACACCGCACACCGCTCACGACTGCATCCTCGCGCGAGGCACCATACCCATACTCCTGTCCCCTCCTCCCCGACCCTCTTTCACGCTTCCCACCAGACGCTGCAAGCGCAAGTGGAAATCCCAGCCGTGCGCTGACCCGCCCCGCATGGAGAGCGTACACGTACAATGCGTGTGGAGTTCTGTAGACACAAACAAGCACGAGATGAGAAAAATAAAGACGATAGAGAGAGCGATCGAGAGAAACGTACAAAACGCCGACGTCCCCATCCCCCCCGCTTCCAAGCTTTCCACCCCGCAAAGGCGGCATAATCGCAGCACTCGAAACCGGGCCATACATCTCGCCGTCCCGTTCTCCTCCGTCCCCTTCTCTACCCTCCCCACCTGCTTCTCTTGTCCCTTTCATTGAATCCCGCCGCTGCCGGTCCCCGCCTCCACCGCCCTCAGCGTGTCCACAGAAGACCGCATACCCGCGAAAAAAGACGAGGCAGGAACGAGGATGCTGATACGAAGGAGATAGAGGGATATTTAAATTCACCACCTCGCTGACACCGCCGAGATGCGTCGCGTTCCAGACTTGGACGCCGGACGTGTAGGTGAGGGTAAGGGTGGTGGTGCAAAGGGAACGGTGTTTCGAAAGAGAGGAAGATCTATGGAAAAGGAACGGAGAAAGGTGAGTAAAGAGATGAGAAAAGGAGGATGGAATATAGAAGAAAAGATGAGAGAAAGATACAAAGACTCGGATAGGAAGGATGAATGATTTTCGAGGAGGCAAGAGGCAAGCGTGTCGTAGCGTGACTCATACGATGAGACGACAGCATTCGCCGGATATCATGTCTATCTGCCCCAGCAAGCAAAGCATCACTCGAGAGATGCTGGTCGTCGAATCTTGCAGCCTCTCGTCCGTCTGTCATTCTTCCCCATCTCCATTGACAGACAGACAGACAAAACAGATCCATTCAATTTGCCACCGTCTTCTGCACGACTGGCACACGAATAGCGGCCTCGGTATCGGCATAAAGCACCAGGCGCTCTCCTGCCTTCGGTCGACAACGAGGTAGGGCACGCCATCCACCACCTCGACCTCATTTCATCTCATCTCATCCCCGTCGCCCGCCCATCCAATCCAATCCGACCTCAAAAGAAAGAGAAAGATCGAAGCAAAACGACAATCGATAATCGACAACCGATACAACGGTGGGGATGATCGCGCGCAATTGCCATTGGCCTGGAAGGCATAGCCAATGGACAATCGCGAAGCATACGCATACGCCCCCACCTTCGCCTCCCGACCTCATTCCTCACTTGACTGACTGAAGCTCGCCAAAGCGAAATCATCGCTGTGAGAGGATCGCCGTCATAGCTTACCACAAAACACTGACACCGACGATGACGATGAGCACCTGTCGCCTCTCGTCGGTCTGTCGTTCTTCTCCATCTCAAACTGCAGCTTGATCATCTGGCTCTGAGTCGCATCCTTATCCGTAACCGCATCCGTGTGCCGTCTACCAGAACTCGTGAGGTTCTCCCGCCTTCGCTTGACGACGACGAAGAGCCGCATGCCATATACGCACTACCTCGGCACAAGACGAAAGCAAGCGAGGAAGAGAAGAAAGGCGCGAGGAGAGATGGAGAATGGAAGAGAGAAAACATAAGAAAGTCGAAGCAAGCAAGCAAGCAATCGACAATAGACGCCGGTGGGATACCGTCATCCACATCGCCAAAAAGACATCCAATCTGTCTGATTTAGAGCAGCATCTACCGTCCCACGTCCAACGCCCACTCTCACCCCGCCCCACCCCACCTTGTCTCTGTACTCCGGCGTCTGACAGAATACCGCTTGCCCCTTCGACACGTCCCCGCACGGGGAGGTCCCAGGTAAGGTTGAGGCGGAAGAGGTAGAGCTGGAAGGGTACCCGTTGCGTGGGGGCATCGAGGATTCGATCTCGCTGCTGTTGATGTCGTTGTCGTTGGCTTCGTGTGTGTCGCTGAATCCGTTGGTGTTGGCGTGCTGCATGGTGACAATAGCAGAGTGAGTCGACGCGGAAAACATGCGTTGGAGGAATGTTATGGGGACGCACATGAATAGCTCTTCGCCTCCCGCTCCCACCATTCAGGCATCACGGAAGGCTTCCTCCTCATCTTTGTCCCTATCTCGCGATATCTTAGGGTACTTGCTCGGTGGCAGACGCTCTCGTTCCCTCACACCATTGTGGCCCCAAACGCCGAATCCACCGAGATGATGAGTCCGTCGAGGCCAAGTAGGAGAGCTTATATGTCGACAGCGAGAGAGACGAGGGTGTTCCACAGGGTAGACGAGAAGAAATAGCCATGGTGAAATGCGTGCATTTTGCCATCGCCGACGATGCTGGCAGCTGCTGATCGCATCAGCAGTGGCAGTGTAACATCACTCCAGCGGAAACCACCGTGACCACCAGCCACCACCACCACTAGCTACTCGAGCGCTACTCAATCGACCATTAATCGAGCCAGTATTTGTCGAACTCACAATCCGACATATATCGAGCAATCCACCACAATGCATACTGCTATCTGCCGGACTTTGTCGAACACTGCCGTCAATCAGAATCTACTCATTCTACCAACATTCTACAATTGTCTATTGAAAGATTCAAAAAACTTCCATGTTGAAGCGGAAGGAGTCTTCGAATCACACGAATTGAAAGCGAAGATGAACTCAGCATTTCCTAGTCAATCAGTAGTCAATCGATGTCTGACGAAAATTCAATCCGCTCGGCCTTCCAAACTGATTTTTTTTCTTTTGGCAACAGCATGAAAACAAGGTCGCCCTCTCAAAATTCGGCTATCATGTGGTACCGTCAATATCAACAGCGATATTTCTTTATTTTGATTCTGAACTCTGACAAATTTGTGACCGCTTGCGAGGAAGCTAAGGGTGAGACAAGCACGAAGATCCCAATCTACAAGTAGCTATATCAAACATCACCAAAGGCGTCATTTCGCTTTGTAAGTTCTTGCCCATCATGATTAGCCTCTTCGTGCTGCCCACTACCTCCCTAACACTCACTAGTTTCGCCTTGTCTTGTCTTCCCGTCCCATCAAGCCTTTACCTTCCCGTGGTTCACTTTCCCTCCCGTTCCCGACCGATATTTGCGTAGCGTTAATCTGGTACGCAGGTGAGTTGTTTCTTCCGCTCCGTTTGAAGGGCGAAAGAGCTTACATGTTATTTGATCTCCAGCAGCGGCGGTTTTTCAAGCGTGCCATGATCGAAGGGACTGAAGTCGAGTTGGGGACGGTGGATTTGAGAGGTGTGAGACGGCGATGAACGTGCCTCGGAACGGCATGCCAGTGGGGTGAGCGCAGCTGCAGAGGCCAGCGCTCTCTCGCGAGGAATGGTCAAAAGGATGGGAGTGGGACTCGCCCACTCCCACTGATGGCTCATCAATAGTGGGACTCGGTATGATCTTCCCAATCCGTCATAATTGCAACAGTGGGACTCGGCTAGTCTCTTGCACAGACTCAAACTCGATAACTCGTTATAGAGGACTCGGCTACGGCGCATGGCAACGCATCAACTGTGACAATCAGCGCATCATTGATTCCAAATACGTAAATCAGTGCGCTCTTTTCTTCTCTCTTCCCCTCGACGGTCTGGTGTCGCTGCGATGTTTCCAGCGGCAGCAGATTTCTCTCTCAATGAAATCAAGGCTTATCGAACCTTCGTTAGTTGATTTTGAATAGATCCACTACTTATGAAATGCTCACACATTGTATAGGCATTTCCGGCCGCGCTCAGCAGTCCAGCCCATGAACCTCACTTTTCCGTTGAAGATGCGCCGAATTGGATTACTTCCCAAGGGTATCAACTCTACCTCGAACACAGTTCCGAAGATCTGCCGGGGGACTCGGATCCGAATGATATTCCCACCGGAATTTTGAAGGCGTACCGAAATTATGTATGTACTTCATGTTCCCATCTCAATCTTACTCACACGAAGCTTTTTGCAAGATTCTTCCTGAACATTATCGCGGCCACCCATTTTTTAGTTTGGAAAATCCGGATGCTTGGATCAATTCGGTTGCCTTGAATGTTTACCTGGACAAGTCAGCGGTCGATGCACCAATTAGCAACTGGCGAGGGCGTTCACAGTCAATCAGTTCTCGAGCACCGTCCCGTGCGGCATCTCTGGCATCCAGTGCCCCTGCGCAGAGGTCGAGAGCGAGCAGCTTGGTCTCATTTGTTCCCTCATCTCGTCCTGGTTCGCCACTCGCATTCACTGTCTCCGACCTGTCCTCTTCCCGACCCAGTTCACGTCTCTCCGCAATGGATATCATCGACATCAGCTCTGATTCTGACTCTGAGCCGCAGCATCCTCCTCAACCATCTTCAAAATTGGAGGATGTTCCCATAATCATCCCGCCGGCAATTCCCAATCGCGTCAAGAAAGGGAAGACCAAGGCCCGTTCGGGCAGAAACGAAGAGATCATGATCACTCGCCAGCTCTACGTTCGCGAAATTGTCCACATGACTACGGTTCCACCAACATTCGACGTTCCTCACACCCCCACCGCCATCTTACTGGACCTTTCGAGCTCTGCTCATCTTCTTCACCGTGCAAATGGGAATAATATGACAATTGATGCATTCATACGTGCAGAGGTAATGTATCATCTACCTTTCTGAAATAATCTTTTCCATACCAACCGGTGCCTTATAGAATCAAGATTCCTGGGATGGATCGGTTGGCCACAAGAAGGGCGACGTCAACGTTCATGGTTTGACCGATGACCCCAAAGAAAAATACAGGTGCCGTCGAGTTGACTTGATTTGTAATGGGATCCAGAAGTGCGAACACCTTGATCGCACCCTTTTTGAGGGCCTTGAGCGATACGAGGCTGACGAAGAAGAAATGCAGCACTTGTGGAATCACGAGTTGGACCGCAATGAGATGGAAGCCGCATCTCACGTTGGAATTCTTGCACGGTGCGATTTCATTATTTTGATTGCGTCGAAACGGCCGCGATTTAAATGTCTCCTAGATTCTATACGTACATCCGAACATTGGAATGTAAGGTTACATGCGACGGTGTGGTCGTTCTCGTTCCACTTTCACAGGTCTGTCTTTTCTATTCCTAAATGTCAGCCGAGAAGTTGAGGGTGATTTCGTTTCAAGGGCCCTTCAAAATATGGCAAGCGTAACTTTGTTGGCTGCTCTAAATGGAACAGATCTGAGAATGGCAAGCATCTTTATGCCAGCATTGACGCCAACATCGATGAGGGCGACCTGCGCTTCGTCATCGATAACGAAGGCTTGTTGCCGGAGAGATTAGTTCCGACGACTGACAGCACTCCTTGCGTGCTTACCGTTCACCCCCGAGTTACCCTCGACCACTGCCGTAAGTTCAAATTTGTGCCTCTATTCAGTTTACTAACGCAGACGAGCAGCATACAGTCACATCATTGACGGCAAGATTGAAATCGCAAAAATGGTGCCTCGTCGGTGCCATAGCCGCCTGGTTATATTCATTCCAGTCGCGCCGGTGCCTCCAGCTCTTTCTCATAAAGCAATCATTTTTCTTGAGAAGCCGCACAATCATCCTGCTCATCCGAGAGTAAAGCCGAGCACCGAAGATAAGCTCAAGCTCGAGACTGCAATTCAAGCAGTTGGTGTCAACGGATTGACAGTTCAAAAGCTACTCAACGGTATATTTTATTTATTCATCGAGTAAAGTAACTTCAAGAGCTAAATAATTTATACAGCTCCGAATACTTCCGCTGTCTACGGCGGAAAACGCATTGCAGAAGCGAGTCCTGCATATGCAGACACTCAAAAAGTTCGTAAGGCAATTTCCGGACAGAAAAAGATTGAGCACCCTCATGGAATGGAGTGGGACGGTGAAATCTGCGATTTTATTCCCGTCATACCGTCTCAATTAGTGCTCTCTACAGGTGTTCAATATCAGCTCAACATGCGAGAGGCCAAACTCGCACCCGCGGAGCGCTATATTCACACGGCAATGAATAAAAATGGCTTCAAGCTCGTGGTGACAATGCATCCACAAATTGCAATGTTGATTCATCGTGTGCGCTACCTCGGAATTGACTATACCTTTAAACGCGCTGACGGAGAATTGGATGAGTGGGAGGTTGGCGGCTTTGTCGATCGTTACAATCAGCGTAAGATTCCACGATCACGGTATTTTGTATGCATCGATGTTAATTTTCGACCAGGCCTGACGCTCGCAAGTTTGTATTGCGACAAGCAAAATACTGAAGCCTTTGCCCAGCTCTTCAAAGAACTTTGACACGATTCGACATGTTACGGGGGAAGTCTTCAAACTTGCACCATTTTATCCTGACGCAAAGTGCCGCGTTCTTCTACTCGACGGCGAGGTCCCTCAAGTACTCGGCCTCGGGACATTCCTTGCCGACTACAATGACCCCAATATCAGTAAAATTTGGACGCGCGAGCCCACCAAACTTGTGCAATATTGCCTCAAAGTTTGCTCCGTCCACTTTGAACGGTAAGCGCTTATCAAGTTCGCTTCCAATGACTTACAATTAAGTAGGCACAACGACGAACTGCCTGACCATATTCCACAATCGGTTATCAAGCGGTTGAAGTCGATCATGGGCTTGAAAACTCAGGCAGAAATTGACGAATGGCATCGCGATGTTGACAAGCTTGGCGAAACTGAGATCACTATCAAACGTGAGGTATATTCGCGTACTTAGTCGAGACATTTAGTCAACTAACGATTGCCTTAGACTGAAAAGGACAGAAAGACCGAAACAGTTGGATGTACGGCGGAATCAACAAATTCAAATCCAAAATCGCACCAGAAGATCATGATCTCACCCCCAACCACTCCAACCTCATTGAAACGGCTCATGCAGCTCGAAACGCGGAGACGGGGATTCATCTTCCACTCCTCGAAGCCATTCTACAGTGCGTTTTTTTGGATTTGGAATATATTTTTGCTTATTCAACACGTTTGCAGGGCTCAAGAGCGCGACAACATCAAGGTTAGAGAGCTTGCGGCCATTGACCGCAACGCAGTCATGCCCAAGCGGTGGAACGGTGCTGCGGCCAGAGAGAGGCATGCAGCCCAGCGCCGGAATTGGGCAGCGCGCAAGACTGCTGAGCGTAATGATCAACTCACCAGCTATGATACCCTCAAGAAAGAACTCGAGACTGGCGCAGAAGAAAACCGTCAATCACTTGGACGTCAAAAGGAACTCGAGGCGGAGATAAAAACATTGCAGGAAGAGTTGGTAATTGATAAGCGCCGGGGTGACTTCAAGGAGCGAATCAACGCTCTTCGGAAAGACGTTGATGAGGAGAAGTCTGAACGGCGCGAGTGGGCGGTCCGTCGGCAGCAGTTGAACTCGGAGCTGGACCGTCTGCGCAAGGAGGAACTGGCCGGTGTTCGTATCAACGGCAGACGTCCGGAACGGCCTTCCGGTGAAGAACATACTCGAGAGTCTCTTCCGATCGACAATAATATGAGTTAGGAGGGCGACGGTGAGCTAGTCAATATCTCCAGCCTCCAGATCGCTGAATCACTCGTGTCAGATTTCACTCACTCTGTTGATTCAACCGCAGATTCACATGACTTGCCGGAGTATGAACCCGCCGAACTTCCGATTGAATCGTCGATTTCGACTATCGAGGCCTTCCGATTCGGTGAAAGCGTCGATATATCAGGTGAGCTAATTTCTTTTTCTATTAGACTATGCTGAGCTGTATTGAAGACCGTCCCTCTACCTCAATGTTTGGTACCGGCGCAGAGGCGCATGTATTTGCAGCATCCGAAGACTCGTCGATTTTCACGTTCAGTCCGGTTGGATTTGATACTGACACCAATGTTTCGGGTGAGTTTATGTTCTTAAGCATTTTGATAAAATTATCTGAGCCGAGCAATGGTGAAGGAAATCCTTCAACTTCGATGTTCGGAAATGACACAGCCAATCTTGTAGCCAATTCCGTCGGGTTGGTTGCTGCTAACAACAATTGTGAGTGTGTAACAACAACGATTAGCGTATACTGAATACTCTTCTAAGATCAAGTTGACCCGAGCGCAAACGGTTTCTATTCTGACGAGAACGGTTTCAGCTCGAACTTCAACGCGTTTGACTACGACCAATTTGACAGATTCATGCTGAACACTAATGCTTTTGAACCAGCTGGTCATATCCAGCCAGATAACATGTGGTCTTATTCTAGTACGCCCGAAGAAAGTCTCGATGTGAGTATCTAATTTTTGTTGCGGGCCTTTCCCTCACATAATTTGATTCTCCTGCTAGCCCGAACCAATGCAGTGGACTCGAGCATCGCAAGAGCTTCCACATCTCCCCAAGCCGAATTTTGACCCCACCCCTTCGGCGACTCCATCCCAACAGCAGGAGACGAACTCGGATTCCCCAGCCGACCTCGATGACTATGTTGCACCTCAGGATATTGATCTTGAGCTTAGTGAGCGCAATATAGTCACCGGGAAGCGTCAAAGAACCAAATCGATGCGCGCTGGAGGGCCAGATCTTGAAGAAAGGGCGCCTAAAAGAGGAGCACAAGCATTGCCCTAGGTGAGTCGGCCGCATGCATGTATGCTACGCTATTACTGAGGTGGCCTTCAGACGTTTTCTGCAGTGATTCAACTTGCTCAAGCATGGATATTGGAAGGACGCGAATTCAACTTCGTTTCGTTGGATAAATTCAACTTTACATTCAACTTTACCCAATCTAGTTGTGAATTCAACTTCATTCAATGTAATGACAATCAAATTGAATTATGATGATTCAAATGTAGAGCTTACGGACGCGGGATTGTGTACCAAGGCGATACTACTCAACTGTTGAATCTTGAGTTTCAAGTTGTTCAACCGAGTTTCGTGATTAGAACCGAGATTGTGGGTCCATTCCTCGCTGTAATTACTCCTATTGCTCTCTACAGCAGTTTTTGCACATTAACTGCGGAATTGTGTTCTCAAATAATATCTGAATCGCACGGATCGAGCAAAAGTGGATTCCAACAGTCGATGTCACACATAGTCACATTCTGTGACTGGGCTTATCGGCCTTCATAAAGGACAAGAGTATACTACAAAATTGAAGTAGAAAATGCTGCGAATATTTGCATTAATATATCGGAAAGATTATGCGCCCAATATTTTATCATGCAGAGGCATCACCAACCATTGCAAAGTAGTACTGGTGGTGGGAAGCCCGACCACCTTGCTGTAGTGGCTTTTGCCCTGAGTGATCCCATCACCAAGATCAGTGTGCCCATCAAAATCACGGTCGGTGCCCACCACCAAAAGTACTGACCAAGGTTGCACCAAGCTTGTGGTGTTGGACAAATCGATGAAATTGCTGGTGGTGTATTGGATTTCCTTTGCCTTGCCTGCGCTACGCTGCTGTATTTACTCCCCACACACACAATCTGTACTTTTGTCCGGCCACTGACTCACAAAAGCATGATTCCTTCTGAACTGTTTCTATCCTTGTTCTATCCCGTCGGTCGTTGTAGGTATTATGGGCAAGAGGCGGGACTGGCGGGGGACGCAAAAAACGCGAAGTCCCCGAACACGTGCGAAATCGATATCATCATCCATCGATTGATCGTGATCAATGACTCATGTTAGTCGCCTAGCGTGACTTGTGTGACTCCGTCTCTTGCTTCCTTCCCCCACCATCTCCCCCTCCATCGCTGGCGCCGCAACTTTCCCAAGCTCAATTCTGCTCCCCTTCGTCAAGCAGTGCCGAAGTTCAGCATTCTCCTCAAGATTCCTCCGCCGTAACAGGCCCTCAAGGTCTCATTCAAGGCTTCAAGCCCTTAAGTTCAGCCCAATAAGCGCCGCCTGGCCCATGCCTCGTTGACCCTCTCCTCAAACACGACTCGTTCTTCGGCTCTGCAATCTCGTTCCTCAAGTCGTTGTCCGTCAACTTCTGATTCTCAGGCATACCTCCAAATCTCCTCAAGCCGCAAGACTTGGCGTTGTCAAGACGCATTTCTCAAGCCCTGAAGACTTTCCGCCGTTGTCGCATCTATCAAGCCCTGACGACTTTGCGCTGTTGTTGCCCCTATCAAGCTCTGAAGTACCCCATCGGCACCGTCGCGTTCTCACTTCAAATTGTCTTGTCGTCTTCTGCCATCACACCATCCGGTCTTGCAAGTCCATCTGTTTGTTTCGTGCCAACCGCCACCAAGATATCTTTCCTCAAGTCACATTTGTTCTCATCCCTTCTGGACAATTCCGGAATCCTTCGGTGTGTGGTCTGTTTTTTGTTGGCTATCCCCCTTTCGTCCTCCTCTCGCTATACGATGTACACCATCATACCATATTACCAATATCATTGTTTTACTCCCCATATCTTGTGTGCCTTTCAAAGCGTCATTCCCAAGCACTGAAATGTGTGATTATATGTCTTGCGGAGGGCCGTGAACAAGGTCTATAACCACTTGTAAACGCCCATCACCTCGGTGAGCTTCACCAACTTGGTGGCGTCTGTAAGAAAATTGGTTAGCTATAACCGTCGGTGAAACTTCACCTGCTCGATGGTAATGAATTGTGTTGATTATGGCGTTTATAATGGTATGTCACGGTAGGCAATTACTTCCCGCTTTTGCTGATGCGGTCGGGACGCAAATGAGGTACGTATACGGCGAAGCGTAGCGACCAGTTCCGCAACATGTCGCATGATGTGAATAGCGGAGGTTAACGACGCGTCGACGCCGCTGCCGCTGAAATGGCGTAGGTACTGATGCAATCGGCTTTAAGAACCAAGTGAACAGCGAGAAGGGCGCGAAGACAAAGCGGCAAGCTTGCAAATTGGCTTGAAGCTGAAGTCGGCAGAACGGGCTGAGGTGGATGGCGAGTGAATTGCGCGAACGTTGCCGCGCGGCGCGCGTGGCGCACCGGTTAAGGTACGAAGCGTCGGAAGTTGGCCGGAAGTTCAACTTCGCACTTCGATTTCAGTTTTTGGGGCTAAGACCGTGCGTTCGAGTCTTGCTGCTCGCACTTGCGAACTTCCGGCGCTTCGTAGGCGTACAACAAACGAATCCCTAGCGCAGTTTTGAATTGAAGTTCGAAGAGGCGTCCCACATCAAGATTGATAGACAGGACAGGCCACATTGCCCGTGCGCTACGGATTATTCAAAGAAGAAAAGAAAAGAGATTTGACTCGGTTCAATCCGTTTAGTTTTTCGATCGTTAAGCCTGTTTTCTCTAGGTGGCAAATTTGAGAATACGGTGGAAGCTTTTGACTGAAGCGAGGGTGATCGAACACACACTGGGAGGGAAAAGAACCAGATAAATACATACTTATCCGCTGATACTAAGTAGTGGAAGAGGGAACGAAAGCGGGCGTGGGTCAAGTGTGGTTTGAATGGCGGGAGTGGCTATTCGATGGAAGAGGTGTTGTTGAGGTGTTGACTTGGAAGGCGCATCGACAGTGAGAAAAGACGCACTGTTCTCGAAATTCAGCGTGATAAAATACCCTCGTCGAGGCCGAAGAGAGGAAAGAAAAGAGAGCGCGCACTGGAGAACCACGTGTTTGCTGGAGAACAGTGAACAAAACGTCGGCTGAAGGTAGTCTCTCGTAGACAGACGCTACAACATATGTCCTCGTACCTGCGGTTGTTGTAGGCTGAAGGCCTCAACGGAAGTAGGGAAACGTACATGACAACAGACGAAAAGTTACTGTAGAACCCGCATATATTATACTCAATCCGTCTTGAGAGTGTATACGATGAGCGACCCACCTGACAACACCATTCGAAATAGCAGCTACGAACACTCACTGCACTGGCGAGAAAAGGATCCAGATCTTGATATCCTTGACTGTACCAATTGATATGTATGTGCAGTTCATGTTCAAACGCGGCAGGTCAAACAGCACGCACCAGCAACCCACGCCTGCTCCTTCTTGAACTTCTTATTCTTGATCGCGAGCGTGTTGGGCCTTGGCACCGCGGCGAGGACGCGCATCTCGGGCTTGAGGAAGCGCGCGGAGGCCTACAGGGAGCGGTCAATCGATGTAAGAGTAAGAAGTTGATGAAAGGAAAAAGATTGAAGACGAAATGACTAAACGTACGGGAGAATCGGGGAGGAAGAACAGAATGACGATGGACCAGGCCATGGTCACTCCGCCGAGGATGTAGAATCTGGCGGCGAATCATTTTCAGCATGATATCGAGAGTAGAGTCCGAGACTCCGGATGATACGCACATGCCACATGGACTGCCATTTCTTCGGTTCCCGGAGCAGTGGGGCTGTTTTGCGAGATACCGGCTGAGTGAATGATTAAGAGAAGTTTGCATTTTGAGGTTCACTGAGATTGAGGAGAAGCCGAGTCACTAGAGCTGCTAATGAGCCCGCCCGAGCTAAGCCCGGGAGTACCCTGTCAGAGAGTCGGACCTCGGTCAAGTGACGTGATCGACGAAGAAACGTGAAAAATAAAATGTGCATACAGATGAATTGTCTCAACAAAATCTCTTGCTATAGTATAGGAAACACACTGATCTCGAGTGTGGACGGGCAGGCAACATACACGGGTGTACCACCACTAAGCTCTATCGATGTGGTATTAGTTACCCTTGAGTGGGAGGAGAGAGAGAGATAGGCGACGCACGTCATGAGAGTCAAACCAGGCGACGTCGACGCCTCAAACATCCCCAACACAAATCGGTTGATCATGACTGTTTCAAAATTCGTGCATTGCGGCACAATTGCGGCACTAACATTATTTTCAGGTTCCGCACATTCGAATGAGCGACATGGAAAGCTTACTGGTCAGGACGATGAGTCCACACATAAATCCCTCGTAGTACGAGTCGGAAAAAAAGGAGCTAATAAGCCGCGAGATTGAGGAGCGGCATACTGTGACAGCCAGGACCCGTTGAGCGGGGTATACCGTATTTGCCGATGACGACCTGGATGGGATATTGCGCCACGGCGTTACCAAAATACACCCTATCAACTAAGCTGAGATTTTGCCGGCTGAGACTTGAGTCTCTTTAAGAAAGGAAGACAAGCAACGCACTTGAATTGATTTCCATGCAGCTTGAGGGCGGGTTGAAAGCCGAAGAGATTGGCGTAATTGAAAGCAGTTTTCTGATGCCTAGAGTCATGCAATGCTGCACCCAAAAAAATCCAGGGAACGCACATCGAGAAACAGAAGCGTCTGAATCACCAAAAACAGGGGCTTAAGTAATGACGAGGTCGCGAAAGGAGTTGACCCCCGCGACTAGAACGGATGGGATGGAGGCCAGGCTGGCATTCAAGAGGAATTTGGAGTCGTTGGATGGAAAGCAAACCATGTGAATGGGTGTCAAATCGGGGTGAGTTACTGCAATTTCGGGGCAGAGCGAGAGTGTTTGAGGTTGGCGACGATTCATGGAGAGGACGCAGTAGGATAGCGTTAGATATAGCGACGTTACAATCCAACAAAAAAGCAACTTGGATACCGCCTCAAAGAAACAGATTTGGTTGTGGTGGGTTCGCCACTTGGGTACTATGCAATTAAGCGGAATGAAGACCAACAGCAACGGAGCCTGGTGATGTCGGTGGGTTGAAACGCGCCTTTTAATCGTGTCAGGATTGGCGAGGATGAGGCAGATTATGAGTGGATTTTGGTGCGAGGTTCGCGTTGAATTGATAATATAGACATGGTGGATGTTCGACGTTTCTTGCAAACAAAGATGGAATTTACGTAGAAATTTTGAAAGGGAAAGGTCCCTTTCGGACCGGACGAGCAACGCTGAACAACGGAAACGACGGGGTGAGGCGCGAGTGGATTATACGGCGAGGAAATCTAGAGGTCGGAGTTGTCGTCGCCATCATCGACGATGCTGAGGCCAAGGAAAGGGGAAAGGAAAAGCAGTAAGCGCGATGAGAACAAGATGAAGAGCATTCAAGATCTGGCTTGGCGATCGCGAAATCAATGCCAAAATAAACGAAGGAGGTCGACGAAGAGGCTTTAACGGAACTACGGTAGCGTGTAGTAGCTTGAATTTCGAGAGCTCGCAGACACTGCCAGACAACAAAGAAATCGCAAGTCAAGGTCGGCGGTGAGCATAGGTATTGGAAGGTTCCACTGTCAATTCGCTGATTTATTTCTGTCTGTATATGGTAAATCTGCGGGTTGGTGTTGTGGATGTCATCATGGAAGGAGTCAGGAACGGCGTGCGAGCGCGTCCGAGTCGCGCGATCAACATCGTGGCGATCACATCAGTTACGTAGACCCATCATCGTCGTCGCTCAAGCGCTCAAGCTTAAGGCCCTTCGTCAACTCTGTCGCCGCCGACCCACCCATTCCCAAGTGTGAAGAGGGAGTTAAAGAGAGCTGAGACCGAGACCGATGACTCGACCGCTGACCGGCTGCAGCTCGCTGACTCAATGCCAATGCCGACCGCGATGTTCGCTGTCGCCTGACCAGACGCCGTCCATAAGCTCGAGAGTCGAGTTAGGTGCGTCTTCGTCGTCGTTCCTATTATATGCCACCTATCCACACTCCATCCTCCCTTAGGAAAATCACACGAAATAAATCTAATCCACTGCCGCCGCGGACGTTGTTGACGGCCTCCAACTCAAGGGCGCGTTAGAATATGACAACACAGCGACTAGGGTGAGCATCAGTAGCACCGTCCCACGCCCGGAGACGC
This sequence comes from Favolaschia claudopus, assembly GCA_037176885.1. Lineage (NCBI taxonomy): Eukaryota > Fungi > Basidiomycota > Agaricomycetes > Agaricales > Mycenaceae > Favolaschia > Favolaschia claudopus. The sequence continues at coordinate 234,256 of JAWWNJ010000132.1, forward strand.
GAGATCGCGAGATCGCGAGAATGGTCATTATGAGATTCAGTACATGCTTCCGATGTTATTCTGATCTCTTCTCTCACCGTTTTCCGGTTGTCATTCACCCGTAGGTCGCAGGCTGGTCGTTAGGTCCGCTGAATACTCTTTCAATTGTTGCTTCGACTCTTCGGTACAAATTCGCTGCTAGATGGGCTGCCTTGCGGCACTCTCGACCCGCTGCTAAAAGCATCAAAACGGAAACGACTACCTCGAGCGCACGCCCCGCCTACATACAATCACCGGCGGTGATCATCAGCGTGGTCGCTGCATGAGCGTATTGGGCTAAGCTTCGAGCGTGCGCATCGCGGAGGTGGATATGTATGGGGTGGAGAGCGGGGTCGATAGATGTGTCTAATGTCATGGTAGGTACCTCCGTCTTTTCTTCTCACCCTCCTCTGCGTTCCACGGCGCTCGTGGGACCTATTCGCCCTCGTCTCCTTCGTATCTTCTTTGTCGTGCAGCCTCCTCCCCCTCCGCTCTTTCCGCTGAACATATTGCCGAATCACCTATCGTTAATGGCTTTGACAGGATTTTATTCTTTGCCCTCGATTTTCCAAAGCCGTTAGGGAGCTGTTAGGCGAACGAGCTCTCCCAATCCGACGACGACGCTACCTCGCAGAGGGCACCGCGCACGCCCTCCGCCATCGACGCGCACTCGGTGTGAGGTGTCGCCGCTCTCCCGTTGTTCCCGCCGACCTACTGTACAGAAGGGTAGGCGCGTATTCGCCAGCAGAAGAACGCGACAATGGTATGCTTGTGAGTGGAGATCCGTACCTCCTTTGTCTTCGTTCTTCATCCCGCCTTGCCCTCTCTCCTCCCTTTCCCCCTCGTTGCTGATTGCTTCTCGATAGCCTCACGCAGTGGCTCCCCACACCACCGCTTGACGCTAACTCGGGTAGTCGCCTGAAACGCACTACTCGTACGAGGCTCAGCCCTGAAACGCCTATATATGCAAGACGCGATCGTTCCCGGAGGCAAACTGCATCTCCATACGATTGCCTGTCCAGGGGACCTCGCTGAACGCGGAAGCTGCTTCCCCGTCGTTCTCGCGGACTTGTTGCGAAAGGCGCAGGCCCGGATTCACCAGCAGTAGAAAGCGGGGAAGGGATTCCCGGGAGTGCAGGTACGTACAAACATTATTCCCCCATCGTGTACCCTACCCTACATGTGAATTTTTCCTTCTGCATTCAAATCGGTAATCATCTGTATTCACTCTAGCCTTCTTCGATCGAGAATCTTGTTCCAAAACAGAGCACTGCTCAAGCGCTCAAGAATCAATATGAAGTTTGATAAATCGATCCCTATCTCAACATGTAAACAGGTTTGATCATTCCTTAATTAAACAGCCTACTAACTGCGCGGGAGGTATGTGCTCCTGATTCGGCGCCCGCAATTTATGGTTTCTCTCTTCCAATGTGGTCGACGTTGCTGGGTCGTATCGCGTCCAGTATCGCACGGCTTTCAATTAGCACTTCCATAGCGCGTCAACCAATACATACCTTGGTCTCTCTGCGCTATTCACGGGTTCTGTGGCGATCGACCTGTGCCAGCCGCTACCGGATCCGCCATTGCCAATTCAGCAAACCAAGCTTGCAATATGAAGATGGTCACCAACGCGACGAACACGGACCATAATGTCCCTCCGAAGCTTGCAGGACCGAGACAGTCAGATAAATATGCTTTACAAAACTTGTGTCGTACTGATTGTCTTGGATTTTGATTCCGCAATCCAGGAATCTCGCAATCTTGCTCTTGGGAACCATATGTGGTTGACTTGAAATTCTCCTCGTCCGTCAGCATTTTTTCAAATATGGCTTTCTGAGAGGGAACTACAATTGTTACTGAGTACTGAACAAGAAGGTGTGTTAAATTATACCTTTCGTTGCTTCGTGCTTGTATACACTAATAGCTTCTTTCCCAAGTTTTGTAGGAGCACGGGAAAGAGCTTAAAGTCTGCCATTGCGGAGCATGCTCACGCTTCTCAACATAGTTTCGCTTCGCATCTTCAATATCTTCCGCAAGATCAAAGACTTGATGAAAGAGATGGCCTCTGCAATCAATCACAACAAATCACCTACCTATTTTCGAAGTCTTCTCATGATTCCAATTACCGTGGTGAGCGATAATTGTGTCTTGGCGGTGGCCCAGGTTCATTTGGAGTGTATGGGGACCTAGCTGATTTAATTCCGGCCAGTAAGTAGTGCTCAGCGGTTTCGCCATGGAAATGAGCTTCACACTCCATGAATGCTGTTCCGAATAGGTATGTGCAAGAGTCTTGATGACCCTAAACGTGTAGAGCTGGGACTCCCCAACGAATTTTCTTGATAGATTCCAAAAGATCCGGAAATTGTTGCGCAAATCGAGAGGGGAGGTTAATCATGTATTCACAGGCAATATCGTATGTGGTCACTTCATCAATGTCATTGACCTCGATTTGCAGCTTGAACTCAAAGGCTTCTTTGGGGCGGTGGCTCCGCAACGCCATAGCCAATGCGTAATCCGCATTTGCAAATCTGAAATTCCGAAGCGGTCATAGAATCAGTGTTCTGCTCTGTTCATCGGTTCAACTTAATCTGTTAATCGGAGATCATCAGTGTTCAAGGGCTTTTTTATAGAAGTTCACAACCGCCGTCGAAAATGTTTCGCTTCCGCCAATATACCGCGCCAACCTGTCTGATTAATCAAGGAATCATTAAACACGATTACATGTTGAGACAGGAAATGTTTAACAAACTTTATAGGATTACTGTCGGACTCAGAATTTGAAGCTGAGCGCGAACGGTGAAGGACTGGTTTTCATTTACTTCTAACGTCTACCGTCTTGCTCCATACCGAAACCCGGTGAACATAAAAAAATACTTGGGCACCCCTTCGTTCTTACCGCAAACGCTGTCGTCAAGATTGTGCCAGTGGAGGTCAATTCCATCTTCCTAGTATCAAGCACTGTGTTGCTTCCTCATCGCCATAATCAAGTATTGTGGGCTCCTACCAATAGTCCTTCTCTCGTTCGCTAAATTCGACTTCCCCCTACGACGCATAGTTCGAAACTCAATTTCCTCTGGAGGAGAATTTCCCGCTGGCCTAATCTCGCTGAGCTTTAGCATCATCCACGCCTGACGCGACACGCCTTCTTGCTTGAGCCGCCTGAAATTCTGCCCGCTCGGTTCGACTTCTGAACAGCTAAATACAGCATTCGCGGCGACTTAACTTACTCGGCTAACGGCAAGATTAAGATTTAACAGCGTTCGCTCAATCCCGCTGAGCTTCACATGTTCGAAGGGACTCGCGCCTTCATTGTCCGTGCTCCCAGCAAACCTATCGGTAACTTTCTGTTTTTCCTTGTTGTCTTGCCGAGCCATCGATTACTCTGTATTGCATGAGGCTTTGAGGTGCTTTCTCGCTCTCAAACGTCTCAAAATTCGCTCTTGTTGATTGCGTCAGGATTTCAAACCCGTTGTCGACCTTGATAGACATGTTTCACGCAGATGTAAATACAAAAACAGACCGTTCAATCCACGGGATCCTGGAGCCATTGACTCGACTTGGTTGGCTTCCTGAAAAAAAAACCGACTTTAGTTGTGAAACTCACTGAGCGAAAATAATATCTGAATATCGAGCTTTTCAATCTGCCTAGACAATGCAATGCGTAGGAGGTTCTCTCTGCATAATTTCTTCCACCCGTGCCTTCATTTCCGACTCGCTCAGCTCGTCCCCGTGTGATATCAGTTCCTCCAGTCCCCTCGGTATGTCCGGCGATATCCAGCACATTGGTAGAATCAGTTCATACTTGGTTCTTCCCGCACTCACACGCATCACATCCAGCGTCATCCTCCCTGCACTCTTCGACACACGGTCAATTACATCCGACCAGTACCCATTGTTCTCGTTTTCGTCTGCAAGATTCTTGATTTCGCGAGCTCGACGTTCAATCTTCAACTGACCGGAGGTGTAGTCGTACACCGTCAGTAACATAGCTTGCGGGTCGCGTTGTCGAGCATGAAGATAATCAGTTGTGAGGGTTAGCTGGTTTTCTCCGCATTCTTGCTGAAGAATGAATCGCATGAATGCGTGTTCCCGGGGAGTAAAACCCACGCGGATAGCTAGAGAAACTGGTCAAGCACTGGCAAACAACTGCATAGAACGCGCTCACTTTGGCGATAAAGGCGATGCCATCCGCATGATTCACGATGTCCACGCTGCCAGTCGACAGCTTGACACTCTGATGAACAGTATCCGGATTCCAAGCACTGGGAACAGCGTTTGAGATTTTTCTTCTCAAAAATTGTCCCGCACTTCAAATTGAACAAAATAAGTTACACACAGGAGTAAAGGCATTAAAAGACCAGATACCTTGACGTTGTGGCAGGCTCTTCGAGATTTTCTTTCTTTGGAATTAAAAAGCTCTAGAATACGGCGTCTGCTTCGCAGAAGATCTCGAAATGTTATCCAAGCTTCCCGCACACCGGAATGCCGAATCTCCATGACTGAGGTTAGATCAGCCTGCGATTCAGCGGATACCAGGTCTGGAAGAGCAGAGTAATAGATAGTGGATGGAGTGAGTGTGTTCGTAATCACCGCCTCCAAGGTGGGATGTATAAGATCAGATGGCTCTATTACCGCACACGATAGTAAGAGGCGCACAAGTCCGTATTGAAAAGCCGTTCGGAGGACGTGATCCGGACGGCGACCGCGAAACATGACTTCCAGAAGTAGAATGGAATTCCTCAGAAGCACCCACTCTAGAGAGTCCAGGGAGCGCTGTCGCTGTTGAGCATACTGGTACAGAGCACATCCAACCATAGTCATCGTCTTGGCGAACCCGAGCGAAAGGAGCGCCTCGCATAGTGGTCGCGGGATGAACTCATTAATATTGTGACGAAGTTGTGAGTCGATTAAGTCGTCCACAACAGCAACAACGCCTGTCGCAAGCTGAAACAGCCAGAAACTGTGCATTGCTACCGTTTGGGAAGGAGGGCAGTGGCGCGGGACGACAGGTTCACATTGTCGCATCAACAGACAGGCGAAATTGCGTAAATTTCCCTCCGACGCTTCCAATACTTCCTCCATGGACACGCGAATGCCATTGACCATGAGATTGTGGATGAAATACAAGACATCATGGGAGCGAGTGAAATCTGCGTCGGATATTGAATACCACGTCCGAAGAGCCAACAGGCGAATTCCGGGTGTGGATTCAATCAGCTGGAAATTTTCCGTGTTATTTTTGCAGATGTGGCTGCAAAAAGTCATGAAGAGGAAGCAAAAATCCTTCTGGCATGGCAAAGGCATCAGTGTTCGCAAAAGATCATCAAATGTGGAGAAAAAATCCGTCCACGCCATGATGCGTGGCCACAGATCTGGAGCAGCTTCTCGAGGCGGGCTGGTAGAAAACAGATTTGTAAGAGACATTATCGCTGCGCGAGAGTTGCAGGAATTTTCTTCCGTCCAGATCTCCAGATCGTCTGCCTTGGGGATACGTTGGGGATCGAGTAGGTGATAAAACACCGCGAGGTGATGCGGGAGATTATCTTTTGTTAGGCATTCGCAGAAACGGGACATCTGGTCAGTGGAGGCGTATTGAGGGTAGTCGCATAGCACAGGTGTGATAAATCTCTGAACAAAGGCGAGCCAAAGGCGAGCGGATCTTGATCAAATGGAGGTTTGGATAGATCTTGTTACGTACCCTGGATGAAAATGGGAGTTGCCTGAGGCTACTGAGCTGCAGCACGGGGTGCATCGAGTCAATCGAATAGAGATTTTGGGCAGATACTTAGTGACAACAATGGGGCTAACAGTGCGGCCAGGCAGTGACAGTCGTGGGACATCCGAGTGCATGTGTCCGACAGCAATCGCAGTGCCGTCAATCGCTGATGCTAGTCAACACGACCAAATCCCCGGCAAGTTCCGAATGTCGCATAAATCAAACCACAAAAAAAATTCTGAGGCGCAAAAAAAAATCCATAGCCGGGCCGAACCCCAGGGCTGTGGCTTGGCCTTTGGCTGCCGCTTCCAACTGCTTTCTAAGTTGCTCTAAATATGGTATCAATATTGTTTGGAAACTTATCTGACCTTCAGAATGCCCAGCACACTTAGCTGTGAGTCCCCATTGTCAGTATTATTAAGGATGCACCACTTGAAAACAAGTCCATATTGGCTTCTCGAATCCCGAGAGGGGGTTCTTGGGGGATCCACAAAGCTGTGGCTTTTCGGCCTGGCTTTGGCGAAGATCCAGAGTACTTGAGAGGGAGTAGATGGCTTTAATTTGAGCAACCTGTGCTAGTTCGAGAATGCGCCCGTCAATACTGGCCCATGGAAAACGGCGGCTTTTGATGGCAGGCAAAAGCGAGCCGCAAAACCTTTCCATCGGATAAGCCCAGTAGCACCAACTCGGGCCCATGAAGCGTATGCTTTGCGCAATATGAAGGAGGCCGTAAATGGGAAGGGTACAGGCAGCGAGTCGGTCCAGTTTATATTGATAGTACAGTCTACAAATGTAGAGTCAGCAGTGGCTTTCGATCTCCGAGGTACCCGTGCCGTCTTTTCCTAATATTTGAATACCTAGATTAAGAGAATTTTAAAACCAGACTTAGTACTTAGGCCTATTAAACCTCAGCGCCCCACCCGATTTTTTTAGTGCTCCTGCTTCCCAGAATTTTGCTCACCATCCCGCTGTTCATGAAGAAGGGAGGTCACAGCCACATCATGATATCAAATCATCCGATCAAAAGCCGTCGCTGCCCGAGTCTAAGCTCTTGACAATGACCACCATCACCACCATCTCTGGATGCATAGACAGGAAGTCGGAGATGCCCTGACCGGGCGTCTGGACTACACTGACATGCGCTCACCCGGGCCGGAGACAGTGTTACTTTCGAAGAAGTGACGTCGGTTAGGCTCGGGAGCGATTAGGCACGTGCACTGGAGTAACGGCAGTCACACGGTGACACTTTCTCTTCTTGCCACTCAAGCAAGCCTCTCTGCCAACCTCTCTCTTTGTCAGTGCCGCGCGATCACGGTTCTGTTCTGGACTCTTCCAAGACTCTTCGACGCAGCTGTGCATTCACGACCCCTGGGGCTGCCTTTTTGGCACCTGGGTCTGGAGCTGCGTTCTTCGCACTCTGCTTCGCACCCTTCGGATCGCGATAGGCCTTTTTTCTTAGCGCGCGTAAATCGAATATACGTCTAGCCCCCCTCCCAACTTTGTTCCGAGGAACGAAATACCGCATATTCCGGCCATCTAACGTAGGCCCTACTTCCTGCTGATTTCGGCTTCCCTTGTCTTGTGCAATGGAAACTCGATGGTAAGAATGCCTCCCTTCGCAACCCCAATGCTAAGATTTTGAACCCTAGTTGCCCTCTGTGCACACTGCAAATCACGATGGACCCTGAACTTGTGGCTAAGCATGCGGAAGATTGTCACGCCAAAAGCTATCGATTGAAATGGGGTAATAGGCCCAGGGATGGTATCTGTCATCTCATCTACAATATCATTTCCTCTCACCATGTTCCTAGGCAAGACATTTAGCCGGACCGGAAAGGGTCTTACATGTAATGCCAAAGACTGTTATTTCTGCGTGCATTCCATTGCCACTCTCGTGGGGCACTTGCGAAATGAACATAAGAAAAATGCTACCTATGAATCATTCGAAGTCCCCAACATCAGTTCGCGCCTGCCGCCCATGCCAATGCAGATTCCTCCATCGCGGTCGTCACAGGGTGCTTCCCAAGCCCACAGTGTGCCATTACCTGCCGACCCTTCACCATCTAACAGCCACTCACGCCATTCACCCCCACCCCCACACTACTCTGGAACACAGAAATCCAAGACAATTTGGTCAAGCTCGCAGCGTCGTGTGCGCAGCTCTGGGCCGAAATCCGGGGACCCTGTGACCCACCCATACCTCGATCTTGAAACTGTGCAGAAGCACTTCTCTCAGCTAAATCCCCGGACTCCGTCCCTAGACCACCGTTTTTCCCGCTCTCAACAGACTCCTTCCCGTATTGTGGACAGCCCTCGGGCTTCGAGGCAACGTGCATTGCACTCTCAGCCATATCCATCCTCGAAGTCGGACCGTTCTCTGTGCGGATCTGAGTCCAGCATTCAGCAAGCGGCCGAGCTGTCTGCACAAACCCAGCCGGGTGGCACCGGCATTAAAGGATCCCAGCCTGACTTGAAAGTGGCAGTTGAGGCCGATGGAGCACGGATGGAGGTGGAAACTTCGCCTTCAAAGCGGCAACGGTCCCCGTCACCGGCACCATTTACTCTGAACAAGCGTTTTAAAGTCACTCACACGCTCGCAAAAGTCTTGACGTCACCGCTCAAAGCACTCAGCTCTTCGTTAACTTGGATGTCCACCCAGCCCTCTTCCGAATATGTTCCAATTCCAGTGCAACCGTCTTTGAACAGTGAATCACCTATCTCCTCCCCTCCTGCCAGCAACGAGACCGCACTCCCCCCTACTGCAAAGCCATTGGCAGTTGGCAGGCTTCTAATTGTTCCCCCCTATATTCCCAATACCTACCTCAAACGGGATTTCGCATCCGTGAAAGGCACCCCTTTCGTTGTGCCACCTTTCACTCGGGATACCAACGTCTCAGATGCCAATTCCGAGGGAGGATCAAAACACACGTTGCCTGACAACCAGCCGTTGGCTGAATCCGTGAATCGTACTCCGCTTCGGGCAAACGCTACGGTCAGGACCGTTGATGAGAAATTACGGATGGGGGCGCCAGCTCCCGTTTCCCGAAAGGTGGGCGGTTATACCATGTGGATGATGTTTCGGCACTCACTATTAATTTAGCCTCCAAAATCCGGCCGACGACCTGGGAATGACACTCCGGCCAAGTTAAAGCGCCTTGAGGATATCACCATCGCCATCGCCGAGAAATCAGAGACGGAGGCGCCAGCTGCCGTACCCCGAAAGGTTTGCGGTGATACCATGTGGATGATGTTTCGGCACTCACTATTAATTTAGCCTCCAAAATCCGGCCGACGACCTGGGAATGACACTCCGGCCAGGTTAAAGCGCCTTGAGGATATCACCATCGCCATCGCCGAGAAATCAGAGACGGAGGCGCCAGCTGCCGTACCCCGAAAGGTTTGCGGTTATACCATGTGGATGATGTTTCGGTGCTCACCATCAAGTTAGCCTCGACAGAACGACAAAGCTATGGAAATTCCCAAACATCAACAAAAATTGAGTACCGAACAGGCAGCGATTCTTGAAGAAGTCAAGAAGGGTACAAGCGTGTTTTTCACGGGTAGCGCTGGTCGGTGCTAATGTTGCCTTGTATCACACACTCAATAATTGTTACATTCCAAGGCACCGGAAAATCGTTTCTGCTTCGTCGCATCATCAAAGCTATGAAGGACAAATACGGCTCTGAGGCAGTTGCAGTCACTGCCTCCACTGGTCTGTCGCTCATTCTGCTACGAACATTCGTTGAGGACTTTCACAGGCTTAGCTGCAACGCATATCGGTGGTATCACTCTGAACTCGTTCGCTGGCATATTCACATCGTCGGAAGTTGCGAAAAAACCTGCTAATGACTTCGTTAATACCAGATGGGTGCAAACTCGGGCTCTTGTCATTGATGAAGGTAAGTAATTCCTTCCCCCATCTCCCCATCCAACTCCATCGGATAGTTTCCATGGTCGATGCCCCACTGTTTGACAAAGTTTCTACGCTGGGAAGCACTGCTCGAAACCGACAAGAACCATTCGGCGGAATTCAGGTAACACTCTGTTTTTGTCTGACATTGCATTGCATTAACGATTAACAGCTTATCGTGACTGGAGATTTTTTTCAATTGCCCCGTGAGGCATCTCCCCACTTTCTCATTCTTATCTGAACCTTCCACCCTGTAGCGGTTAAACACGATCAATATGCGTTCAATTCCAAGGCCTGGCGCAAAGCATCGTTGCGTTCATTCAACCTCAAGCAAGTCTTTAGGCAAAGAGATCCAGGTCTGCCATGTTTTCTTCCCTTCATTAAATCTCATCCGCAACCCAGAGTTCATCGCTATGTTGAATGACATACGAGTGGGATTGCTCACCGATCGATACATTCAGATCTTATCAGATGAATGTGCGGCGCCAGTGGCATATGCCGATGCAATTGAGCCAACGCACCTGTAAGCCGTCTCACCCTCGGCAGATCCCACTTTCATTTATTGTCCACGTAATCAGATATCCAGTCAATCGCCAAGTTAATGCAGAGAACGACCAACGCCTTTTGCGTTTAGAACTCCCTGAGCACCACTTCACGGCCCACGATTATGGTTCGGATGAAGTGCTCAAGCACCTCCTTTGCCCAAAGTTCCTCCGCCTACGTAAAGGTGCTCAGGTTTGCAGCACATGTCTTCTGCGTTTTCCCCTGCACTTACCTTGTTTGTGATTCGGAGGTAATGCGCGTAAAAACGAAAACAGCCGAGCTGGTAAATGGTGTCGTTGGTGTCGTTGTCGGCTTCCAAGAAGACCTTTCGGGTCCGGATCGAGTGCTACCGATTGTTGAGTACAGTCTCATGAGCGGCCGGAAGATAGTGGAAACAGTGGAGTGGGATAAGTGGGAGCGGTCGGATGGCAGGAGCACCGCATCCCGAACTCAGGTGGGCAGGTACAAACTTGATCCAGAACCATATTAGATAACCTTAGATCCCGCTTTGTCTGGCATGGGCATTGAGCATCCATAAATCTCAAGGCCAGACGATTGACAGAGTCAGAGTCGACTTGAATAAGATTTTTGCCCCAGGTCTGCAAGGGAAATGTAATGTGAAAACATGCTGATATTTTGTAGGCCAAACGTATGTGGCTCTCTCCCGTGCAACATGTTTGGAGCAGCTTGAAGTGCTCAATTTTACGCCACAGAAAGTGAGTCAGTCCTCTTGAACTTGATGATTCGGTCATCACTTTAAACTCCTTAGGTCAAGGTTAATATGGATGTTGTGAATTGGACAAAGACATTGGAGAGAATAGACATCTAGAAACAGTGGGATCATATCTTGTTTCATTGCTACCAACCGATCGCAATTTCTCGTCAAGGCGCCTCGAGACCGGCATCATCCGTACATACATCGCGGGCGAGGACCATTGTATGTAGCGTCTGTTTACAAGAGACTACAGTCGAATCGCCTCGCTGAAGCCCACCTTTTGATACTGTTTTCATCGCGAAATTCGGAAAAATGAGCGGGTTTGAACGCAATCTGTGCTGAAACCAGTGTCAGCCACTGCGAAAACATTTTGTTCGTGTTTGCACCCTGGCTCAGCTCCCAGCCGGTCGCGTGCAGGGTAGAATTGCGAGAAGCGAGCAGTTACTTAGTTCCAGCCTCTATTGGCCGTAGTCAAACGCGTTGAAGTTCGAACTGAACCCATTCTCGTCATAATAGAAAGGGTTTGATCAATCCTCATTTTCGTTTTGTTTGATTTCTCTTTGACTTGGAAGTTTTTTTTTTACGTTCGTCTTTCTTGTTGACATTCGATTTGTGTCCACTCATTCTATTGTTGATTTGACGTTCAAGCTCCTTCCCAGTCTTCGAGTCACCTCCGAATTCGCCTTTGATATACGAGCTTCGATACTGGCGCTTCCTCGGCTGGTAAGATAGAAGTCAATACTCTCCCGCCCCTGCCCCACTTATTATGGGACACCGAGGTACCCGAGCCGTCTTTTCCTAGTATTTGAATAGATTAAGAGAATTTTAAAACCAGATTTAAATCGCAGCGTGGTGGGTTGACGTGGAGAATTGCTGGAGAACGCGAAAAGCGAGGATGACCGAAAAAGGATCCAGATTGAATTGAAATCGTGGGGTCCTAGTATTTGAATAGATTACTTAAGAGAATTTTACTTAAAACCAGATTTAAATCGCAGCTCGGACTTAGTACTTGGCCTATTAAACCTCCGAGAATTCCCTTTCTCTCTCCAAATAGGACAGTTTTGAACAGCTTGTCTCACTTGGTGACCAAAACTGACAGGAACCTCTCTGTTCAATTTCATCAATGTTCATTGTTATCTGAATACCTGAGCACGGGAGCGCCCTTTACGGCGTAGATTGGCCATAGTAGTGTCCTGGTAGTAGCTCATTTAGCTCACAGATGTCTAGAAAAGCATTCTAGCTGTTACCTTGTGACTGAAGTGGCGGGAGGGCGGAATTCGGTGGATGTGGAGGTACAGTGACGGCGTGACAACGCGTCGCGTCACGCGTTTGATGCCGGCCATCTTAGGTGCAAAATTGGTGCCGACAGCGAGCCTCTTTCGGCTTGGTTTATGTGCCAATACGTGTGTTATGTCCCAATCTTCAATTCCTTCAGAGTGGATTGTCCGGCTTTGCCCAGTTCCCTCTGATCCGCGCGGTCACTTAGATTAAAAATTCAAAATTGGAAAATATAGCTAGAAGGTGTTCAAGACCTGGATTAATCTATTGTTTTCAGCGCCCCACCCGATTTTTTTAGTGCTCCTGCTTCCCAGAATTTTTCTCACCATCCCGCTGTTCGTGGAGAAGGGAGGTCACAGCCACATCATGATATCAAATCATCCGATCAAAAGCCGTCGCTGCCCGAGTTTAAGCTCTTGACAATGACCACCACCACCACCATCTCTCAATGCATAGACAGGAAGTCGGAGATGCCCTGACCGGGCGTCTGGACTACACTGACATGCGCTCACCCGGGCCAGAGACAGTGTTACTTTGGCATTATCGAGCGTGAATTTTCTTTCGAAGTCGGAAGAAGTGACGTCGGTTAGGTTGCACAGACCGCCGTCATCGTCTCGGTCGTCTTGGACGCAATTCCGCGGTTGACAGACTGAACATGAAAATTGGAAGAAAAACAAAACAAGGAGCCTAAATACATCGAAGCGCATTCAACTTGCACTCAACTATCGAAAAGATACCCGGGCATATTCACCAACACACAAGAGAAAAACAACGCAAATCAACACTAGTGCCAGACTATCCATCGAACGCCCCGTGTCGTGCTTCGTCGCCTCCAATTCAGCATCTAATCATACATATGGTGAGTGGAGTACAGTAACAGATCGGGGAGCAAAACTGACCGAGATTGAGCCCCAAGCAATAAGCGAGCTTGGAAAGCTCGTCGCAGTATTGCCCCGTGCAGTGATGATCGAGGGAGGTATTGTCGAAATCAATGATGACTGGACCTTTCGACGGAGAGAGGAGAACATTGCGTGGCTCGACATCGTTGTGCTGTACACCTTGATCGCAGTTTCAACGAAGACTTTAGCAGAAAATGAAAAGGGGAGACGTACCCATATATTTATTAATGATTCCGCTAATGAGTTTGAAGACCTAGAGAAGAAAAGGAAGGAAGGAAGATTAGGGTCAACTCGGTTTACCAGGAGGTGAGGTTTACTTACTTCAATATGTACAGATACGTTTGTACGAGTAGAGGCGCGCGCGCACAAATCAAATCGGCATAGGTTCGGCCTTCAAAGTTGGACGTGAAGTCAGTCAATAGTTAGAGTAAGGGCTTGAAATTGAACGCACCCGATAGACAAAAGGCGTATTTCCCGCGTTGGATTCGAAGTACACGGAGGCGGTCTTGGGAGCTGAAAAGAGTCAAGTCAGTGTCGAATCAGGTAGAAAAGTACAAAGAGTTAGAAACACCTTGACATACGCCGCCTTGTTTTCGGTGCCGGGTCAAGCGACGAAAGCCTATAGTAAGTGGAATCAAGTCAGATTGACGGGTTACGAATATGCACCGAGTCCCAGATCCAATTCAAGCTTGACTTCACATTTAACACAACAACAGCGGCGGCATGTTCGGGGTGGCAAATTGGTGGCGTCGGAGAGCGAAATGTTGTCGTCGTGGATGATCATGACGTGGCGGCCGAGGGTGGGTGGGAAGGTGGTGAGGGGAGTGAGGGCGTCGAGGAAGAGTCGGAAAGGGTGGATGCCGACAAGAGTTGGTGGACGCGGGGCCGCCGGCGGTGCAAGAGTATGGGTGTGGATGTGGCATATACGAGTAGATGGCTTTTGCTGTGGGGGGCAGAGGAGAGAGAAGGGCGGTCAGTATTCAGTACAGAGAGGAGAGAGTGTAGCGGACGCACCTTCTGATGGGATGGACGCGAGGTTGGGCGTGGGAGGGGATTTGAGAAGACTCATGGGTGAGCAAGCCAGAGAGCAGGGAGAGAGGAGGTGCCGGTGTCAACTGCTCGGTGTAATGGTCATCGGAGGAGAACTTGACGAGATCTTGACGTTGTGACTTATAATGTGTCGTAAATTAGTGGACTGGAATGCAAGAGGACAACGGCGATGGATAGTCGGAAGGGGTAGGAGAAACAATGCTTAAAATTGGGGCAATCATGGGGTAGGAATTATAAAAGGCATTGAGCCTCGTACATAGGGCCCATGGTCGGGCCCAGCGATACGAGAAACAATATTAATGGGTACTAGAATGAGAAAGGAATAGTGGAGGAGAACCTGCACAAATATTTGCCACTTACGGGTGTGCCACTCCCATCGTCGTCTCGTCCAGCTTGAGTGCTTCGCCAGCCAAGGTGGGTGACTCTGTCGTATAGGTGGAGGTGCATTGTCGCTGAGTTAATGAACTGAGGAGCTTGGCATGAGGGTGAGGGCTGGAAGTGACAACGGCGGCATGGTGCGAGTGGATGGGAGATGGTGTTAAGCAACAGCGCGACGCGGTCACGAGTATTTACGTACTCCAGTGCTTGGTAGTATTCAGAAACATGTCTGGAGGGGCGGTGGAGTCAAGGAAAGCGGATGACGCGTATCTCGGAGAAACGACGACTCGTTGAGCAATTGAGGGGGTGGCATCGTCGAGTCGATTGACTCGATTCGTGCTTGTTGACGAAAGAGGCGGGGCGAAGCAAAAGGCGGGGCTGGCATAGCCTAGTAGCCTCATAGGACGGGTGCGTAATTGATAGGGTGTGCAGACTGTAGAGATGAGGGGGCGGGACGAGACACGAGGGCGAGCACGTCGTGGTGCATGGTGGCGGGAGTGGAGGAGTGACGCGGCGTGGCGGAACGCGTTGTTGATTGGCCGGCGTGCAAATATGAACAAATCCGCCGTCAACAGGGATTGTATCGGTGTTTCGCAAAACGGTGAGCCCCTGAGAACGCGCCACCAGCAAGTCCCCCCGATCATTTTGGTTCTACTCAATGGGGGGCGTACCGTCCTACTTGAGCTAAGCGGGTATTCAGTCGGTTGAGGCGGGTTAAATAAGTATATTACAGGTAGTTATATATACGCATATCCGTTGACGTGTACCCGCCCATTCTGTGGTGTCCTCTCCACGCACCTTGAATTGACGCAGGCTGAAATTGGGAAGGGTAAGTAGAGAGAACAAGTAAGAATAGAGAACGAACCGGGGTTTTGTGCACCAAATATTGGCTCCAAGCCGGCAAATTGAGGGCGTTGGACGGCACGAACCTAGCAATAAACAAGTCAGCAAGGCACTGAAGGAGAAACAATGAAGACAAAAATGAGCCGCGCACCAATATTATTTGCGCGCGATGCGAATGCTGATAAGTTGCGACTGCGCCTTGGATCAAGGCAAAATACTCACCGCCCCAGCAGTTTGGCAGTTTTGAGTGGAAAAAGCGAGGGTTTGAAGCAGATACAATCAGTTCGTGGGATCAAGTTCAAAGAGGGAACCGACTTACAGAATGAACAGACAAATTGATTGAGTGCGCCAGATTGAACGATTATGTGGGGGTTTAATCGGTGGGTGATAACGATAACTGAATAAGCATCGAAGTCAACCGTGCCCTACGTCCAGCGTGTCGCGGACTCTGTGGGATGGGGCTGCGACTCAGGTCAGCAAGTTGCAGAGCGATCGAAAACTATAAGAGGGGGCGCACTCGCCCGATGCGCAGCGGAGTCCGTTGGACGGCGAGAAAAATTGAGTCTTGCTGGGATGAAATCGACGTCGAACGTACCGTTCCCAGCCTTGGTTTGCATGATTGGGTTGGGCTGATATTGTACTGGGAGCATCAGCGTAATACGGACGTGAGATCGACGCGTTACTCAACTCGGTATCGGCATCATTGAAAATCTAACGGACGGGCCTGTACGGAAAAAATCAGTGGAAATCTCAGTTGAAGCAAGGAAATATGGGAATGATTCAACGAGTTGAATTACCGTTGAGTGCCGCAGCAATGACCGTACTAGACGGTCAATATGAGGGGCAAATACATGAGTAAACTGTACCTGCGCGTCATGTTTTCTGTATCTGAGCAATGAACACGAAGCGCTCGGTGGGTGAGGACGGGACATATTTTAGTCGCTAGAGCGCATGCAGGATCCGTGAGCGGAAGCGAGAGTTAAGACCGAGCCCGCTCTGCCATCGATTGCCAATGGTATACATTGCAAGTTTGGGTGGGGAGTGGAAGAAGATGGAAAAACGAAACAACACAGCGAAGACAGTCAGTGTGCGGCTCACCTGGCTTTCCTAGCAAATTCCTTACCACATGAATTTTTCTATTAGCCATAACAGTAGATGTAATAGCAGATTTGAAGGGTGGGTGAACGTGGAATTGAGGGTTGAGGTGAAGAGAGCTCGGCGGCGTTGTCTTGATGTTGGGAGAAACCAATGCATTGAAGCCAAGACACGTCACAGTGAATGCACAGAGTAATATACCATAGTTATAATACCCCTCGACGAGCATGATGGCTCGTGAGACACGGTAAAACATCCACGTTGGTGGAATAGCCAGGATTGCCAAGTTCGGCGTAGCACTGCGTCAGTCCGACTCAGTGGATGTGACAGGGGATCGATGTTGTAGCAAGACGTTGAGTAGGCAGTATGTATACTAGTTTTGGACAACCGAGCGGTCGAAACGTGCGGGACGCAGCGGAGAAAACGAGGAGATGGGGGAAGAAAACAAGAGACGCGTGAAGTCACTGTGTGACGTCACGGCATTCCCACGCTCCGAGTCGGAATAAGATGAACAAATCATTGGCAGCCGGTAAACGTGTGTATAGTGATAGTACTACGTTGTTGCGCAGGAGAGTATCATGCTTGAATAGAAAATAATAACCCCTGAGGTAGATTCATGGGACAGCTGAGGTGGAGAAGATGTTAATTATGAGTATATAGTGGATTTAAGGGAGGCTACAAATGCCGAGTATGAGGAAGGCTCTAGAATAGAAAAACAAAAACAAAAATGAACGGGACAAGTGCACTACAACAGGGAGTCTGTGTGTTGGTCCTGGCAATGTTTTGAGACTTGAATGTCAATCAATTGACGGGGCTGCGGGGTTTGCGTAGGGGTCTGACAACGATCCTAGTTTTGAGTCGTTTTCAAGCAAAATAACGTCTGGGTTGCGATTCGAATGGCCTCGTCGACGGCCTGGGTTTGATGGCCGCCAAACTGGCCATATGGAATCGGCTAGTAGCTCGAGTGCGGATTCTGAACGCATTCGAGTTTATAATTCGCCATCGAGTCGTGCAACGAATCGCCCCTGAATGGACTTTGAAAAGGCGTCTTTGGTTTCCGAATTCCGCCAATGATGTCCGCCGCGTTAGGCGAGAAGAACCTTATAAATCCAGCGAGCATTTAGTGCCTTTGGGAGTATATGGGTGACTCATTTGCTGTTTTCAAGTTGAAGAATGAAGGGGAACCAACGAATCTGGTGACGGAGGACAGGAAGCGCTTCAATTCGTCGTCGCAAACGAGTCGATATGTATCTATCGTAGTCGGCAAACATTCGGAATGCGCTCGCATCGCGTGTCGGCCATTTTTGAGAAACCCACTCATGGTAGGTTTGTGCCGAGTGGGTTCGGACCTACTCAGAGTGAATAGAGAACTCTGGGAAAGAGTAGGTCCTACTCAGAACAAGGTTCCTTCCCACAGTGGGGTTCGCACGGAATGATGAGGCTGTAGCCTCAGGCTGTAGGCTACAGGCTACAGCCCGATGGGTAAGTATCAAGTAGTTCGTTCGTTCCGTATCGAACGAAACAACTGACTGCATGGGAG
This sequence comes from Favolaschia claudopus, assembly GCA_037176885.1. Classification (NCBI taxonomy): domain Eukaryota; kingdom Fungi; phylum Basidiomycota; class Agaricomycetes; order Agaricales; family Mycenaceae; genus Favolaschia; species Favolaschia claudopus. The sequence continues at coordinate 252,241 of JAWWNJ010000132.1, forward strand.
CTTAGACCGGTTTCTGGTTCAAATGTGTACGCGGAGAACGAGGAATGGAAGAGCGATTCCGGCGGGGTTTGTCGTCATCAACCTGAGATTCCGGATCGTTCCGCTGTCAGAAGCGCCAAGCACGGCCAAATTCCGCACCCATCAATCCTTCCGCACATCGATCAATTCATCAAGTTTGGCCCAGCCAAACAAAGCACCTCCTTCCTTCCACTATGCCACCGACTCCTCCCCTTGACGAAAGCGGCCGGAACCCGGTGCGCGAATCCCCGTCAAATCCACTACTCTCCCACTTGCTTTTTCCCGGCCAAAGCGGCTCCCCGGAGTGCGCGCACACGGACGCGCTGGCAACGACATCCGGGCCATCCGACTGCGCACTCACAGCATCGGAAAATATTCAAATACCGTCTCCGTCTTTGCCGAACCCACCTTTGCTTCCAATGCCACCCCCATGCCCCGAAACTCGCCGAATAACACACGCACGCGGGCCTTGGCACCACGACGGCTTTTTCCGAGGCGACTTCGACCCCGAGCGACTCGGTCTCCTTCTTGCGCAAAGGGTCGATCCACAAGATCCTGCTCTAGTACCGACTTTCCGCGCGTTCTTCCGCGGCGTCAAACAATTCGACGCTGCTGCCCCATCCGATTCAGAGCTCGCGTCCACACACGATGGCCCCAGAAACGCCTACGTTTCCCTTGAACTCGCCCGGCTTCCATACACACTTCCCACTGGACACCGCGCCCCCGACATGTCCAAAATATCACACCGCGTGTTCCGCGAAACCACCATGCTCCTGCTCCCCCTGATTCTCGCGGACCGCCTAGCCCTCCTCGCCGATCCGTCCAATGCCGCACCTCGCTTTCACGCCCCCGTTAAAGCTTGTGTTGGAGATACGGCCAGCCGCATCGTGCGTACGCCTGTGTCATCTGAAGCTAACCTGATGCAACTACCCAGGAGCACGCCTCATTACGCCACTGGTACAAGCAGTGGACCAGTTACAACACGACGCTTCAAAATCAAGTGAAGAAAGAAAAGGCTGCCAAGCCCGAGCCCGCGAGCAAACTGCAAGTCGAGGACCTGCTGACGCGCCAGACCAGGGGTGCCCTCACGGGCCCACAACTCAACGTCGAAGCGGCTATCTATATGCTCTCGTTGTACCTCCAGGTGTGTCCGTCTTGGCGCCTGGCTCCACTCACCACCCCTAACCCTAGCAATCAGGGAGATCCTTCTTTCCGACCGGAGACTGTCCGCAAAATTATTCTTCGGTAAATCTCAGCTCTTCCTTTTCTAACGCCCCACTCACCGTTGTTGTAGAGAGTCGCCGCTGACGGGAGAGGCGCTAGAGAAGGCTACGAGGGACTTCAACCCCTACCTTGTCGCCGCTCCGCTTTTCGCGGCGCTCGTATACGGCTCCTTGAGCCCTCTCGCCAGGACCGCCATGGTAAAGCGGGAAGCCGGGAGTCACATCGACTTCTGGGCTCTCCAGCCGAACATCTCCACTCGTAGTGGGAGCTGTGTTCTCACAGCCGTCGACGACGCCGGGCTTGTCCTCTTGCTCAAGGCTGCGCTACGTCCAGATCAGGTGCCGCCCGCCACCGTTCCGGGCCTCCTGGTCGACGACCCCGAGATACGATCACTACTGGCCACTGAACCTACACAGGAGGATCTTGAGGTTCTCTGTAAGTGACCCTTGCTTATAGACGCGCTCCTGCCACTGAATCCTGCTAGACAACCACGAGGACCGCATGACAGTCCAGACTGTCAGCCACCCCACCCTCCCCGCAACCTCCTCTTCGACCTCTACCCCCTTCGCCCCCGCGCAGACACCCGTCTTTGTTTACGACTACGACGACAATCCGCAATTCTCGCAGCTGATTTCACTCCCCGCGTCTTGGGAGCCGCCCACCGTCAACGCCAATCCGCCGCAAATCAAACCCGATGTGGACTCTCCGGTGGTCTTCCGCAACGACTTCCGACATTCGGAAACCTCACAATCTCCGCTCCTGAAGCTGGAGATGGAAATTTCAACGCCGCACAACGTCACACCCCCCGCCGAGAGCGTTGTACCTCTCGCCGTCAACCCGCCGACACCCCTTCCCTCCTCCCCCTCGTCTCCTACCCCAACCCTTTCGGGCCTCTTGCCCACGGAGAATTTCGATTCAGCATCTTCCAGCTGGAGACCATGGCACACTCCCACCCCTTCCCCACCCTTAGACCCCCGCTGGACCGACGTCGAAGTACCCGACCACATCCTCGACCCCCTCCATGTGCCCGACGTGGAGCCCCGAGTCCTGAAAACGTATGGCCGACGAAACCCGCCGCCCGCGCCTGAGCACGAGCAGGCTGCTGCACCTACCCCCACGCCGGTTACTTCGCGCAATGCCCCGGACGACCAAACCCTCGACACGCTTCTTGCGCGGCGCGCCAACATTACGCTTCCACGCCCCTCGTTCGCCGTGGCGGAATTCGAAACGCAGCAGCGCTTGTTGGAGGCCACCCAAAGTCTCGCCGGCGGCCAAGGGTCGCTCCACGAAACGGAACCGCTAGACACCGACGAGGCCGAGGTGCTCAATGTTCTCACGGCCGACGCCGACGTCGATATGCCCCCTCCGTGCGACGTCGACCGCGAGAAGGCCCGCCCCGCACCGGGAGACCTCGAGCAAGACAAGCCGGCCACCCGAGCAACGCCCGACCCGGACCGCGAAATGCCGCCTCCGCCTGACGACGACGAGTACGCCGTGGAGCAAGAGAACGCGGAGCCGGGCAAGCCGTTCGATCCTCCCACGACCGACGTCGACCTCGATATGCCCCCTCCGTCTGACGTCGACCAAGAGGAAGCCCACGCCGCACCGGCGGACCTCGAGAGAGACAAGCGGGCGCCCTGCGCGACGCCCCCTCCTGATCTCGACTTGCCGCCTGCGTCTCCCGTTCATGATGAGCAGGAGGACGAGCAGCGGGAAGGGCAGGAGCATAGACAGGGGGACGGCCAGCAGGAACAGCAGGAGGAGGCGCAGGAGGGCGAGAAGGCGGGTGAGGAGGAGGTGACTTCTACGGTTGCAGAACGCCTCGCCGCGCGGAAGCAGCGGGAACGCGAAGAGGCGGAAGCGCTACAACAAGCCGCCGAGCAGCAGGAACGCGCGCAACTCGACGCCGAACTGGATGAACTCGCCGACACCCCCGCGCCAAACCCGCATCCAAACAACAAGCGCAAAGCTCCTGCCTATGACGGCGGCGACGAGGATGAACAAGACGACGAGGACCAGGCTCCGAAACGCCGTCGCCGTGGGACCCCCCTTCCCGAGCCGTTCACGATCAACGAGCTCGCACCTCGAAGCAAGCCATGGGTCTCAATCGTCAAAAATCCCACCAAAGAGGAGCGCGAGGTCGACCTCCTCCAGGCCTCCCTCAAGAAGTCTCCCCATCTCGTCATCGATCCGACCATCCACTATGAATACGCCGACGATGCTGCGCATGCCGTGCGGGTACCATGTCATGTCCTCGGATTGGACGCCGATGGGCACGTCATAAGCACGGAAACGAAAATCTATAGCCACCGCGCATTTGCGAACTCGGTAAGCCCTCATCCCGCCTCCCCCCCCCCTTGCGTCTCTCTCACGGGGCATGTTCGTCAGGTTGATATGAACCGCGAGATTCAAGCCATGGTAGACTCGCTGCCGGCCGAGCCCTTGTACCTGCAACCCCAAAATCGCTACTCTGCGATCGATCCCTCGAAACCCCCGCGCGGAGAAGGGTCCTCCGTAATCTGTGCCTTCGGCGAGTCTGAATTCATCGCCTTGACTGCCCAGCAGAAGCAGCAACTGTCCCGGCACCGCGTCATTCTGATCGTGCACGACAAAGATCAAGTCGACACCAACGGGCGCGCAGTTCATTTCGACGAAGCGGGGTTTGCCCAGTTCACGGACACCAGTCGGCTCGCCTGGATTCAAGGTACGTCTCTCAGGGAATTCCCATTCCGCCAAAGCCCTAACCCAAGCTAGACCTCGGTGCACACAAAGGAGACGAGATGGAACTCCGCGTCGGCCGCCCAATCCACCTCGTCGACTGCGTGAAATCGCAGGCAGAGGCTCGGAAACAGACCAACCCGCCCGCCCACGGCCAAACTCTCAATCTTCTCTCGAACACGCACGGCGAGAAGACTCTTCCCACCATGCTGGGCTGGGGGTACGTCTTCTTTAGCCGCTTGATCATCTTCACGCTAACTCAAACCACAACGAAGGGATCTCGCAACGCACGAGCTTGCCTGTACCTACCTCAAGGCCCATGGTCGCTGGGTAAAATTTATGCTACCCTGGAGCGAACTCCAGTGGAGCATCTTTTGCACATGCGGGGGGCGCGACGTTTACTCACGTCGACGTGTTCTCGACAGAGGGACGAGTTGCCTGCGGCGCGAAGCCCTGGGCCATCCGCAAAACACTCGAGGGCGACCTCGGCAACATCACGAACCTCCGGTCCCGCCACGCCTTCGAGGGTTTCAATAGCTGGGAAGCCCAGGCGGACAAATACCACGACGAGCTCATGTATTTGACTCCGCGCACGACGATGTGAGTAATATCTATCCTCCTCCCCCCTCTCCCCACGCTGATGGACTCCAGCATTATGCCGGCCGGAACCATGCACTGGGTTCTAACGTCCGATGACGCAATCATGGCCGGTCGCCATCTAATTCCCGCCTCCAATCTCCTAGCCACCATCCAGGTCACTCTCCATAACATCATGATCGCCAATTACACGACCAACGCCGACCACGAGGCCGTCCGCCCCGTCTTCATCCGCATCTTCGGCTTCATCGCCCAGACTTATCTCGACCCACGCAGCTCCGCCTATCTTCAACCCACCCCCGTTACCGCCACAGCCGACAAATCGAACGATGAAGAGTCCGCCCGGCAGCGTCAGTACGCCGCTTACGAGCATGCGCGCGCGACCGCTCCTCTCCCTCCCGACGTCCTTGCCCATGTCCCCGACCTCACCACGCCCGACGGAATGCTCGATCTGCTCGCGCTACGCAGCTTCACCGTCCTCTGCCACGCCCTCCACGCCAGCGCATACAAACTCCTCAACCAAGGTCAAAAACCCAACGCCCTCCCCATCACGGCCGAGGCTTTTGCCGATCTCGACCTTGCTTGGGACTTAGCGATAGAGCTCGACCATCACATCGGCAGCCATTATACTCCGAAGCCACGCCCCGGCCAAACCGACCCTGCAACTTGGCAGTCTCTCGCTTCCGTCAGTATTTTCGCTTTCCTGGCTCACCCCTCACCCACTAACCTCCCCGTGCAGGACTCTCTTCTCCACATGGCAGCATCCATGGCGCGATACCACAAAGCTACTGCCGGCGATGAAAAATTGGGCCGCCCCACCAACTTCTCCACTGAAACCTTCATTTGGCAACTCAACCACGCTATCCAGCGGTTCGAGATTCGCCAGATTTGTCGGCGCTACCAAAAAGATTCGACAGCTCCCCGACCAACATTCAATATCGACGAAATTGTTCCCCTTGGTACCGACGAAACCCGGCTCCCTCTCGCTGCTGCGTTTATGAAGATGGTGCGTAATAAGAAATGCAAGTGGGATCATCTTATGCCTTGGACTGTCGAAACGTTACCTATAGTTCTGTGTATTCCCGAGTAATAGAACACTCCCCACTTTTCGAATTACACAACACCCTCAGTTAATAGATGGAACAAGCCCGCGATGCGATTCCAAGCACAGTCTTTTTTGACCTCACCCATGCGCAGCAATCAGCCGGCGTCCACACCCTCACCATCCACGTCAACTCTCGAGCGACCTCGCGTTCACGATTCAAGATTACAGAACCCAAGTGGGGCTTGCGGCCCCACCCTTGCCGACTGGAATTAACTGTAAATCTAACTCGGTGGTTCGAGTCTGCGAACGAAACAGACTCAGGTGGCACAATTTCTAGGGTTATTCAATTCCCCATTTCTTTTCTCCTCTCGTTTCGTTACAAGCTGAGGTTGGGTTTTCAAGATCTTGGGTGTTGACTTTGCTTCAGCCCACATCTTCCTCCGCGTTCTCATTTGTGCTTGAAGCTCCGCCCAACCTCATCCGCGCTTATCAAAATTCGCTTCAGGTATTTACGCTGGCGCTTGGGTTATGATGAAGGAATAGAGAATTCACGGTGCGTGTATCATATATTGATATTCATTCCCTGCCTCCCTTCTCGTCCTCTCGTCCTCTCGTCTGCCCCCTAACTATCCCCGGGTGCTCCCCGACGAACTTCCGCATTGGGGCGCTACTTGCAACGGTGACTCGCTGAAGGCGGATTGGGATTGTAATGTCTGTCTCAGAGTCTGTGGCTGCCTCAATATTGAATTGAAAATTGTTGTTGAATCAATTCAGATGGCTTCATTCGCAGTATCGTTCGAAGCTCTGGCCTTGGAGTCGCCCACTGGCGGGGAAGAGTTTACGTTCGGCTTTCTCGCTTTTCATTCTCTTAAGTCAGCACAGGAGTCAGCCATCCTTCTCTATGAAATCCAACTTGTAAAACCGTCATTTGATCTCACAATCGTAGGACTGTGTTTTTTTTTCCCCAGCTTCATTGGTCCGTTTGAATTACAGTAAATTCGTACACTGTTTACTTGCCAGTGTCTTACTTAGTGATGTTTCACCCGCAGGACTCGTTGGAGCTGAAAGCAACAGTATTCCCTTACCTTTTCCCGCGCAATGAAACCAGGTTTGCAGAAATTATTCTCGTTCAACAAGTGAGTCTTTCATTGAGTTCGTTCGCTATCAAACAAAAAAATGACTTACTCGATTTCACTTGAGTGGATATTCGGTGCGAGTTGGCAGACACAGCGCCTACGAAACGATACCGACGAGGGTAAGAGTGGCGTAGAGTGGCGCAGTGGTGTGTCGAGTTTGACGAGGAGAGGGGTAGGTGTGCAAGAGAGGGAGTAGGTCGGATACGTTATTTGAACTTGCGCTGTACACACGTAGGCGTGGGTGGTGAGATAGAGGACCATAGATCGAGGCGTCCTTGAATCCACCAATCTGTAAAAGTTCAATATCATCAATATAATCGACGAAAGGCGGAGCCAAAACGGAAACGGATTAGATCGTAGGGAAGAGAAATTGATAAGAAGGAGAACAGAACAGATTCAAAATCTACGTACCAAACATTCCGACATTTGGACGGGCCCAAAAAAAAAAACAACAATCAAGAAAAGGGAAGATTGCCGAATCGGAATCGCTTACCAGTTGGCTGCACTAGGGATTAGCAATATGCGTCTATGAGCGGGTTGTCGAGATCTAATTCTGCGTGAAGATTGCGAATAAGAATGCTCAGACGGTAACTATTGAAGAGAATGAAATAGATGAAGCTAGTACGAGCGTCGAATATACGAACCAGAATGGAAGTAAAGATTGCGGCTGATTCGACTGAATATGGTCTGTGGGCCGACCGTCATTTGGTATATCAAAATCGACTGTCGTCCATCGGCCACAATATATCAAAATTGACTCTCCTCGACAGGTGAGTGATATATCTCTCCCCCATACTAAGGTGTTGGGAACAGGTCCATTTCATCCGCGTCGAATGGATAGGATATACAAGCGTTGAATATCAGGATGAATTCTGAAAGGGTGAAGGGTGGGTGGGGATAAGAGACGATACGAGGCAATGTAAGTTAAGTCAATTTGAACTCACCTTCAGTTGAACTCAACGATACTTGAATGAGACCGTGTTGATGTTCAACAACACTTCAAGGTCAGATAATAGATCGAGTTGAGTGAATGACGAGACTAGAGTACAAGAAAATGAGATATAGAGACGAAATTCGAGTCAGACGAATGAAATCTTACCTGAACAACCGAAACGAGCCAATGCAAATGGGAGGCAGCCGACCCTCGAGTCAACTTTATCTAGTAAGTAATAGCACGATAAGTTCCAGTATCACAATCACCTCACCTTCTAAACCAGCAGAGCGTGACTTTCACCAAAGCCCAGCGCCGCAAGACTTTTTCTTGGATATGCGTATGATCCATGATAGACTATCGTATCAGCGAAACAGCGACCATTCGAAGTCAGAGAGGGATGAGCGAACCTGTATGTACTGACACAGTCCCCGAGTACATCCGTATCGCTAGAGAGTCAACTGTGTCTCCTTCGAGTCCATAACTTGTCCATTAGCGGCCGGAATTGGGAAATACTCACACCACGTACCCCAGCCGGCGGCATTCTGCCGAGGGATCCGGAAAGCCTTGCCTGTACATGTCCTTTGTCATTCTGCGCAGTCCAATGCTTGCATTCCTCTGAGCCGACATCGTGGTGGGTTGACGTGGAGAATTGCTGGAGAACGCGAAAAGCGAGGATGACCGAAAAAGGATCTGAATAGATTACTTAAGAGAATTTTACTTAAAACCAGATTTAAATCGCAGCTCGGACTTAGTACTTGGCCTATTAAACCTCCGAGAATTCCCTTTCTCTCTCCAAATAGGACAGTTTTGAACAGCTTGTCTCACTTGGTGACCAAAACTGACAGGAACCTCTCTGTTCAATTTCATCAATGTTCATTGTTATCTGAATACCTGAGCACGGGAGCGCCCTTTACGGCGTAGATTGGCCATAGTAGTGTCCTGGTAGTAGCTCATTTAGCTCACAGATGTCTAGAAAAGCATTCTAGCTGTTACCTTGTGACTGAAGTGGCGGGAGGGCGGAATTCGGTGGATGTGGAGGTACAGTGACGGCGTGACAACGCGTCGCGTCACGCGTTTGATGCCGGCCATCTTGCAAAATTGGTGCCGACAGCGAGCCTCTTTCGGCTTGGTTTATGTGCCAATACGTGTGTTATGTCCCAATCTTCAATTCCTTCAGAGTGGATTGTCCGGCTTTGCCCAGTTCCCTCTGATCCGCGCGGTCACTTAGATTAAAAATTCAAAATTGGAAAATATAGCTAGAAGGTGTTCAAGACCTGGATTAATCTATTGTTTTCAGCGCCCCACCCGATTTTTTTAGTGCTCCTGCTTCCCAGAATTTTGCTCACCATCCCGCTGTTCGTGGAGAAGGGAGGTCACAGCCACATCATGATATCGAATCATCCGATCAAAAGCCGTCGCTGCCCGAGTTTAAGCTCTTGACAATGACCACCATCACCACCATCTCTCAATGCATAGACAGGAAGTCGGAGATGCCCTGACCGGGCGTCTGGACTACACTGACATGCGCTCACCCGGGCCAGAGACAGTGTTACTTTGGCATTATCGAGCGTGAATTTTCTTTCGAAGTCGGAAGAAGTGACGTCGGTTAGGTTGCACAGACCGCCGTCATCGTCTCGGTCGTCTTGGACGCAATTCCGCGGTTGACAGACTGAACATGAAAATTGGAAGAAAAACAAAATAAGGAGCCTAAATACATCGAAGCGCATTCAACTTGCACTCAACTATCGAAAAGATACCCGGGCATATTCACCAACACACAAGAGAAAAACAACGCAAATCAACACTAGTGCCAGACTATCCATCGAACGCCCCGTGTCGTGCTTCGTCGCCTCCAATTCAGCATCTAATCATACATATGGTGAGTGGAGTACAGTAACAGATCGGGGAGCAAAACTGACCGAGATTGAGCCCCAAGCAATAAGCGAGCTTGGAAAGCTCGTCGCAGTATTTCCCCGTGCAGTGATGATCGAGGGAGGTATTGTCGAAATCAATGATGACTGGACCTTTCGACGGAGAGAGGAGAACATTGCGTGGCTCGACATCGTTGTGCTGTACACCTGCCCGATGGATACGTATGAGGTGAGACATAAGAGCATGCCTGTCATGAACTCAGTTTAAGGCCGGTCGATACAGAAGACGACGAACCGATCGGCAGGGGTTAGGGTGTCAAAATCTTGCAACGGGGTACCACCATGACTGATAATGACTGATAATGAGGACGGAACTCCCATCATTCTCGTTCGAATACAACCCAAAAAGGATAGGAATTGCAATTCCTTGCAACGAACGCAGGGCGTTGTAAACATCGAACTCGCGAGCAAGGCGCTCCAACGCAAAACGCCCATACGCAGCCTTCGCTACTGCACTGGCTTGGAACAGAAAGAATATCAGCCGGATAAAGGTGATACAAATTTCACCGTCATGACGATTCTGTTCGAGATATCCCTCGACCCACAAAGAAGCCCATCGGAGAACAATCACTTGGACAGTGGTGCCTCGTTCGAGAGCTTTGTTTTGGACGGGGAGTCGACCAGCAAGACTAGCGAATTTGCTGTCGGCGAGAAGGGGAAAGGGTTCATCCTTGCTACCCAGTTTCGGGTGGAGCATACCAACGCGGACGAGTTTGATCGTCTACCGCATGACGCGAAGCAGAAACACTTTCCCGTACCCAAAGTTTCGTTTCGAGTTGGTTCCCAGATAGGACAATTGAAGTGGAGTCGATCGCGCAGACAGGGAGCCCAGTTCGCACTCAGTGTTCTGCTTGACGACTTGACGACATATCCTACGGTGGAGGCATTTCTTGAGGCTAGGTATCATCAAGGTCAGTCTGAGTTTCATGTGTATGACGTTTCTCCACACATTCGCAGATGTCGATGCATCGGAAGAAGGGGATCCCGAAGTATACGACGCCGGCATTGGGAATCAAGCCAAGCGCATTCAAGCCGCTAACCAGATCATCGAGAGAAATGCCAAGGAGCGACGCAAGCACAGGCTGGACCAGCCAGACGGGACGGCAAATGTTCGCAACGACGAAGTCTGTATCACGGTCACAGATCTCAACGACATGTACACCCTGCGGCCCGAGTATCTCTTCTCCGCAACATTCGGAATCATTCCTCCTCTTCGCCAATGGCGCATTGCTGAAAAAGATGTAATTTTCTTTTTGGCGGCCGCCGGTGACCAACCCAGGTTCTACCACCGGGATCAATACATCCAGTACGGTGTTCGTCTGAACAAGATCAGCGTCAACTACCACGGTAACTTAACCCTCAGTCCTGATCGCATGGGGGTCGTCATGGACCACAAATTGGACAGGTATAGAAGAGAACTCAGTCTCAATATGAATCTAGCATTCGCGACGCTACCAGACTTAGCAGTTGAACTAGCCGCTGATATCCTAACAGATGATCATTCCGATTCTTTCGCTGGTATGCTGGATCCAGCCGGCAATGCTGCAGCAGATAACTATCGTGAGGCGTTCGAAGCAGCGATGCTTCGGGAGTTCAAACCCCTTTCCCAACCCATCTACCCGTACACGGAGGATGACAAGGATGTGGACCTTCTTCTTCAACTTGGCTTTCACGGTGTCCTTGTACCTCACTACGCTTTTCAAGTCATGCGTAAATCAGCGGCCTTTCTCCCTATCGCGGACTACGCCCGTGCTCTTCTGCTTCAGTCCCCGGAAATCGAATTTTACACGGGACTTGAGGAGTTACGGCGGCAGAGAACTGCGTAAATAGGTGGTTACCCCGTACGCCTCCGTTGCATAGCTAGATTTGAATGTAGTCGTTGTATTGCAATTAGTAAACCAAAAAAAAAGACAAAGTTCTGACTAATATGTACTTACCTCTGTGAAAGCGAGAACAAATGGGACATCAAAAGTCTGGAGACCTGATGCCCGAGGTGCGGCTGTCGACTCTGACTTCCCCTAATTCGTTCGTTCGTTCCATCTAATCTCCCACTTGAGTTAGTTTCTATTTACGGTCTGACTCTCATTCACTTAGCGTCGGATGCGAAACCATGTTTTGAGTGATCACTGTCAGGTAAAGTCAATCGAACGATTTCAGTCTCAGTTCTCTAGGCAAGTCTTCGTTTCTCTCGTTTTGCGTTCGTATCAACATTGACTTGAATGCACCTCATCCCTGGTCACCGCTCGTTCAGATCAGTGTTGAGTGATATCGTCGTTCGCTTCACGCGATACTGAGCTCGGAATCTAGCCCGAGTCTCGATTTCAACTAGGTTCGTCACCCTTATTCAGTTTGTATCCCGAGCCGTCGATTCAGACTGACTGGGAGAATACGCAAGAATAGGATGACCATTGGCACAGAGTGCATAGTTTGAACAGTTTACAAGATTGACGGATAACGCACTACACAATTATCGGTGAACCTGTGCTCTCAGTGTGAGCCCGACCCGAAACGAAACGCAGGGGAACAACGGCCGCGCGACCGTGAAATTCGAAGAAAGTTTGCGTATAATATTTTGCCACCGCTTCTTCCAGCTCCGTGATTGCTTGGGGAGTTGAGTAAAAGGAAGGGCTCATACTCGAATCCAGTTCTTTAGGCCGGGGCGTATCGGTTCTCCAGCCGGACATCAACTTCGCAAGGGACAACAAGTTTGGAAGTCGTTCGAAAGGTGAGTCAGCTGCGAAGCCCGTCGCAGCCTCGCTCGCGTCGGGGATAAGCCCACCACTCGGGAAACACGCTAGGCATTCCTCGTGTCGATTTTCGGAGCAGGCAAGCTCGTCGAGAGCACAGAGGTCTGTGCGAAAATTCATCTCCGCCAACTCCCAAGTGATTTGTTTGGCCTCATCGACGGTTACAGCGATTTTCGTCTCCTGCTTGATCTCCAAGCCCATGCCAGGATCGATGCCACACGCTTTTAAGGCTGGGCCCAAGAGGCGATGGATCGAATCTGTCAGTTTTCGCGTAGTCCGTTTAGCTGCGCCCTGAGGCGACCAATTTCCTCGCAAGACCTGGCGCCATTCTGCAGGTGACAACGGATCCGGTGGTGCATCAACATCCCCGATCCGATATAGTAGCGCATCCCGTATATGTTGATAGGAGCGGAAATACAGGTCTCGTTGGGTGGAGTTGGCCAACAACGCCGATTCAGGAAATGCATACTGGTTCCGCGAAGGCGAGGTGTGATGAGACTGCTGAGATCTGTCAACAGCTGCCAGAGCGCTGGCCCAGGAGGGAATTGGGTCCGCCATGTATTCATGATCGAAGTGGCTATACTTGTCCCTTTCATCGGATTTGTTTTGCTCCCGCATATCTTCTTTCAGTCAGCATCATCTGGTGCATGAAGACGGGGCACCAAACTTACAGGGATGAAGGCGAAGTTTCGACTTGTTGTTGGTATGCTTGGCACGTGCCGATGGTCTCGAGGATTGGAATGACGGCTGTCATATATCAGGTTATTTTTCCCGTCCCAAAATTATAAAAAAAAAAAACCTCGGGATATATGGTCTGACTAGGGAGACTAGACGGCTGTGGTTTGTAGGGATTTCGGTACCACGGCAATACCGTAGTTTGGGCATGAAGATTACCCACCCGTTCTTCAACGGTCAAGCCTGTGGGAAGGACACAGAATCTATCCGCTCTTCCCAATTCTAGGAAGTCGCCCGGCTCGAGCAAGGCGACGACCCGTAGAATTTTGACGCCGTCCAATGTCACCGACGTCAAGGGACGAATAAGCCAGTATGGCAGGCGTGCGCGGTGATATCGCTGCGCGATGGCCGGATCCTTTGTGAAGACCCCGATTCTGTCTCCGACGTCAGGTCCGGGACAACCGCCGCGTCGATCTGATTCATGCATCCAGGGCCTAAACAATATCATGTAATCCAAAAAGCCAGATACTTCAAGATAAGTTCGTTGAATGTTAGCGACATCGGATACCAGACGTTCATATGTTGCCGGGATACTGCGCAGTCGGTCCAGAGCGAGGTTCAAGCTGTCCACGAGACGCTTCAAGATTGCGGTGGATTTTATATCGTCGGAGCTAGCGAATTCGAGGTACCGAGTACATAGTTTGAGAAGGGATCGCACCGCCTGCGTAATTTCCGTGATTTTGGTCTGGTCAAGCTTTCCCAGACCAAGTGTGAGTGTGCGGTCGCTGTTTGGTGAAACAAAGTCATCCGAGCTAGGACTCCACCACATGATGTCGCTGATACTGGCCGAGGTTTGGGGGCGCCGCGGGATAGACCCAAGATGACAGTAGACCTCGCTGTGAAGCTGGGGCCAGAGCGTGGGATCATCAGGGCCCCACCTCATATCACGGCGGAGACAGGGCCGGTCCAAATGAGATGGAGGACGCGGAACGTAGGTTGCGTTCGTGGTAATGAAGTGAAGTATGCCCTCGAGGCGAACGAAGGCAGCGACGTTCCCGTCGAAGGGGCCAAGAGATCCTATAAGGATGGTAGTTAGACTAGAATACTTATATGGCTTTCAGTGGGCGCTAAATTTACGTGGAATATCCCGGAATTGAAGCAGATCGTAACCTTCGCATTCAGATGGCGCGTCAGCTGTACAAGAAACTCGTCGTGTGTTCTTTAGAGTGTTACGATGTCATACCGATTTCTTTCATGGTTTATCGCACCTCGTCTCGGCACGGTGTTGAATAGATGGAGTACTTATGCGGTATTTCGGCCCTCAGAGCAAAGTTGAGGGGGCCACTCACGAAGAGAGAGAGGATTCGAGCGGGTAGCTGCTTGAAAAGAAGAGAGAGAGTGTCACGGTGTGACTGCCGTTGCTCCACCGCAAAACGAATTCGCGCTACCTTTAGGTTAGGGTTTTATGATGGTCCAGACCTGGTCTGGACTTCATTAATCATTCTCGACTCCGGCTGTCCGCGCCGCTCCGTTGCGTCATTGGTTTCCAGTGACAGTCACGTTGCAGCCCATTCTTTTTTCTTCCCTCTCTTGCTCTTCGCACTCATGTCTCCCTCGCCGACTTTTTGTGATATCCCTCTCTCGGCGACCTACAATGCTGACTCTGAATCTTCTGTGGTCTCCTCGGACTGGGTGCGACGCTCTGGGCTCAACTGCTCTGAAACTCAAGCTTCTGGCATCTTGGCTCTACCTAGCGACAATTCGACTTGCAAAATGAAAGGGGAGCTCATCACCAAGGACTCTCTGCCCTTCAACCTCGTTCTGGGTCGTGACTGGCATCTTTTCTGCAGAGAATCAGATGCCCTCCCCGAAGCTCGCTTCGTGTTGACGTCTGGTATTCTTGAGTTCACGCCATCGAGTATGTATGTACAGCCCGATGCACAGCTTTTCGATCGTCCAAAATCACAATTCCATCGGCTCTACGTAAGCCTCTAAATCCGAAGACGAAAACACAGACAAACTTGAGCTCGTTGCATCGAGTACTTTCAGCAAGACTTTCAGAGCACTACTCAGAACTGGAAGCCCGCCTCAAGTGTATCAAAGCATCGTCGGAGAGCTCAAAGCAAGATTCCTCCGCGGGCAGCAGCAAACTAAGTAACCATCGTAACCATCCAGTGCGTCAAGTACAGTACTCAGAGAATCAGGGCTTGCCATCCTCATCCTGGTGTCTATCGGGCCTGGGAACTCGTGAACCGAATGCTGGGGTTTCATTATACCTCTATATCTGCCAGTGGTCTCTTTAGGTACTGGGCTATCAGCTTGACATTCAGAGGCGTCATCAAAGGTCATCAAATTTCGTGGCTCTTCGTAGGTTCCTAGTCATTCAATGCCCTCGATCTTCGCAGCTAGACACGGCTTTCAGAACTCATTGTCTCCTTTGTTATGCACAAACTCTTTAAAAATGCAGGATTGGACCAGATCAGGACAATTTCTGGCGACGACGCGCACGCGACACATGGCGCAGGTCGCTGTCAACTGAGCCACTGAAAGTCTCCCCCGCGACTGCCTCACCTCAGCGGCTTTGCGCAATGCTCGTGCTGGTCGAGCAGGACCTGTACTGTATTGTCACACGCAATCGCCGACGCCGCCTTCGCACTAAAACTCAAAGTCTTTACACTAACGAAGGTTCAGCATACTGTGCTGAGCCCTCGTGCGCGATCATAGCTGTACCCAACCCAAACCAAACCCATTGTCACGGGAATCCTGTCCGCGTTCTCGACCTCTTATCCCCCGAAGGAGTGTCAGGAAAACCTGTGGATAAATCATTCCCAGATCCGGGGACACCGCAACGAAGAATGGTGGGTCTATCAACAACCCAAACTTCCGCGGCAATTGCTTCAAAGGCTGCCTTACCATATTAATCCCCACACAGGACCGCAAAATTTATTCTTCACAGCCAATGACCAGTTCTCTTGGGAGATTTGGCCTGCCCTCGGGCATCTTCAAGCGCTCGCAAATCGAAAACCAGATTCAGAGCGAGTATCTTCCGCGTCTATTTGTCCTTGGTTGCCTGTCTTGTGTTGTCTCACAGACTCCAGCTCCCTCTCTTCAAGTTGTCGTTGTCGCCACCGTTCTCTGGCTTTGCTCCCCTTCCCCTCTCCTTGCCGATTGA
This sequence comes from Favolaschia claudopus, assembly GCA_037176885.1. Classification (NCBI taxonomy): domain Eukaryota; kingdom Fungi; phylum Basidiomycota; class Agaricomycetes; order Agaricales; family Mycenaceae; genus Favolaschia; species Favolaschia claudopus. The sequence goes on from JAWWNJ010000132.1 coordinate 268,438, forward strand.
AATCGACTTGCGCCGTGCATCCTTTGGGCCCCTTTGCATCACCATGATTTTGCTACGACTCATTTCACTTAGTTGAGCACGCTGAGTCGCGATGCACAGTTCTGATTTTGTAGTCTCTCGCCACACCATCATTCTCACCAAACTTTTTGTAAATTGTCAAAACTTAGATAATGTCTGCCAAAAAACCGACAACAATGTGAGCGCAACAGAACTGACCATTCCATTTGTAAATCTGTCCAGTATCAATCCTTCCAGCAAGCAAGGTGCCTTCCGACGTAGTCGGAGCTTCCTAGTTGCTCATAGCTTGCAGTAAGAATTGCCGTATTTGGGTCTTGGGAGGTGATGGGATTCGGATTTTGCCGATCAACATTTGACTTGCCGCCATTCTCTCATGGGATTCGCACGAAATCTATCTTCAAGTCTAGAAACGGAAAATGTGAGTCTATAATAATACTTAAGAGCACACTCCGGTTTCACCCCCGCAGTAAGTTGCCAATCTTGTTGCCAATCACCTTGGTCTCTCCAGGCCATCCATCCTCATTCGAAACTGGACTGCGCTCAAGACCTTCAACGCTAGCGCCAGTGAGTCTCTACCGGCCGACCTTTACCTTGAACCCCTTCTCAATCTTCCAGAAATCCTTAAGAAATCCTTTGAGTGGCGGGCCGCCCTCACCAAAAATGTAAAAGCCTCCCGAGCCCTGCCCAAGGACCTTGGAATAGGCTCCAGGGTTCGGATGTAAGCTCCATACACGGACACCCTCGCAATAGCCACGTAGGGGTCTTATCGAAATTTCCAGGCCTCGGAAGGTACCCCAGCCTGGAGTACCCTTACGAGACCTTGGACGCACTTCCAAGGCCTGGGCTTTACTTGTGCTGTCTTGCTTCCTCTTTCCACTTCTCGAATCGACGCAATTTGATCAAAGACAACAAATGTTCATTTCTACGCACGATACAGGACGAAATACAGCAGCAATACACGGTTGAACTACAGAGAGCAAGGAGGGCGATATACTGTCAACAGCAGGTCAGACTCGTAGCACGAAACAAAAAATCAGTAGACTCACCGATAACGATTAACAAGGATTTACGCGATTAGGAAGACCTTGGTTAGATACACTGTGCTGAGTCGGCGGAATATAACTCACTTGTCGTTCTAATGATGGATGGATGACTGGGCAGCTAGGCGAGAGAGAATCAGCATGATGACAGTGTCTAGAAATTGAAGGCCCGTACCAAATCTACGTGGCGATATACAGGAGTTTCGATTGGTTGAGGCAATACTGTGGACGACAATCAATCAAAGGGAATGTCATGTACAAAGGTTGAACATACCAGTGATGCAGCGGTTACATATCCTAGATCAGAGACTGCTTCAACATTCGGGAGGGTGAGGAGAATAGAACATACCAGAGGAAAAGACTTTAAGAAATACGTCGATCGTTCTGAAGAAAATGAGCCAAGTACAGCTGCGCAAATAGAAACTGTGCTTACTGTCATTTCAGTTACAAGCAGGCTGTAAAGCTCATCAGAAAGTCTCTTCCATTGTAGCGAAGGAAACGGTCAGAATTATCAGCGCTGGGGCGAATGATCAGATACTTCAAAGAGACTGAAACGGATCGTACTGAGCAAAAGAATGTGTTGGTAATGAGCTACGAGCCGATGGCGGCTGCGGCGCGACGCCGACGTTGTGCTAGAACATCGTCTTCATCGTCGGAGTCCTTGTCTTGTTCAGCATCCGAGTCAAAGTCCACGTTTTGCAACATCTGACTGAAAATCAAGATAAGCTCGGCAAAGGCAGAGATATATACATACCTTTGATACCATTCCAAGACGTCAATGACCCACGGATGTTCGAGCTCCGCACTGGCAGTGAAAAGCTTCAAAATAGAATTGAATAATCTTTTGAAGCTATACTTCCCATCGCGTGGTGTCCACTCGCTCGTTCCGAGAGTCGTGCGTGCCTAGGATTCGTTAGCAAAAGAAGAAAGAAAGGAATACTATTACCTGAACGACTCGGACAGCGTAACAAATCATTGCGGGAGGCACCTTTTTTGACGTTATGGAGTGACGCGTTGCAAGTTTTCGAGATCTTCTCGGCACCGGAGAGAGCGGCGCTAGGCCCGAGCCAGATGTGGCGAAGGAACTGTTGAGAAGCGAGCAACAAGTAGAGATATCATAGGTGAGACTCACCCGAAGAACTGCGTCGCTGCGAAGTAGACCTGCATCGAGATTGTTGGGGTCGAATTTGCCGTCTTCGTAGAGGAATGAGGGATACGGCTTGTATTCGAGCTGATATTTGCCAGTCAGCCACGATCTTCTGCAATAGTCTGCCGATCGCAGTCAGCCGAGAAGGCTGTGAGAGATGATAGACAAGACACTCACGCATCCGGGGGGGGGAACGGCTTGATGATATGGAACGATTGGAAGGAACGTACTCGACATCAGGCGCGGGGGAGTAACACAAGGGTGGAAGTTTGAGGCGATCTTTATAGCCGACGATATAGTAGCGGTGTATGGGGTGCGCGAGACCCCGATCAGACTTGAGCTCCTGCTCCGGCACCGGCGGAGACAGAACCTGTTCGAGGGGTTTGGTAGGAAATATGAAAGCTTGTGCTTGATGCCATTAGTGTCGGTAGTGCGGGCGCTTGTTGCTGCCTCTCGCATCTGCGACCATTGAGCAGAAGACCACTTCATCAACAAGAACGAAAACGCACCGTAATTATCAGCCGATCCCACTGTTCAGCCTTGTCCGTGATCTCAATACAGAACTGCTTTACTACCAGCAGAAGTTCGGGAGCAACCGCGAAGAGTTTGTCGAATGCTCCGATGAGCTCTTCGTCTCTGGAGTCGAAGCTGCCCCGGGCGGGTGAGCGGAGCGCGTACAATCGTAGCGAAAGAGCATACTCTTTGCTAAGAGCGAAACAGTTGGCGTCCGGAGGTGGCCCCCATTGACATTCGGCGCCGTGCGTCATAACGAGCCCTATGTCGAGAAACGGGTGGACGCCGCGAGGAGAGTGTTTTGAAGCCGATATGAGCCTTTCGAATGCAGACATAGATTGACTTGGTCGAATGAGAACTAAGCTCAAGTATGGAATTCACGACATACTATTGTGTCCGCTTCCGTTTCTTAGCGGCATTGCTGGACGCGGCGATACCCTTCACAATCTCATCGTATGCGCGCTTCAAGTTGACGTCCGGAGGGAGGGAGGCGGCGGCAGAGGCGTTAGAAGTAGCCGCGGTAGAAGCGGGAGGAGCGGAGGAGGGGTCTTGAGGAGGCTGGTCGGGCATGGTGATGGGAGGAGACAAGGAGCGCGTCGACGGATCGGAGGATTTTGTAGAAGTGTGATGGTCACACTCACGTGCACTGTGACTTTCGCGTGCTTGCCGCAATTCCTTTTTTCTCTGGTCGGTATGCCATCGGATACGCCTGGAACAATGAGAATACATTACTTTGAGCACATATTCAGACTTGTGGGGTAAATTCTCTGGCAATACTACCTGAATTCTCGAACCAAAACATGTTTAAAGCATTTAACGTGGAATATGAGGGCTTGGCATTTGAAGGAAGAAACAGACTGTGAATTCAGTTCATCAACCGCTTCAATTCCCAACGTACGTGTATAAAATCCGTACAATGTGCGTGAAAAAAGCATTGACCACGCCGAGTTCAACCTCATGCAGTGGATCTGGAACAAACATTGAGAACAGGTTGTAACCATGCTCAGCCAGCGCCGAAAACGCGTTGTGTAAGATTATTATATTTAAGATCAATCAGACTTTATCAAAACTTACGCGAGTTGGAACCCAAGACTGAGGACCGAGAAGTTTGTCGACTGCTGCACTACTGACAAGACGTCCCTGCGCGAAAATCCACCCGCGAACGCGTTCGATGGTCTGCCGCCAAGCTAGCTGTTATCTTCGCGAAGGTTGCCCTGTCGTCGCCGCATATCGGCTTTGGAGCCCATGTCCGAGATTTGGTCCTTCTTCACAAAGCAGCAAGGGCAAGGGCATCCACCGAGATTTTTTATTGTTGCGAGTAATACTCTGTCATGTTGGTCAGCCATGGAAGCATGAGCGGAAAGGTAAATATACTTCTCAGGATAATCAGCACCGTATGTGAAGAAACGAGAGAAAATTAGCCACTCAGCCTGATTGTAGCATTTGACGACAATGCCGTGGACGTAGGCGTGAATGAACTCGGGGGATAAAAGAAGATCCCATACGCGGTGCATCAGCTCTCGTTTCAGGTGAGTGGAAACTTCTGCTGATGGCGGGACACCGAATGTATTGCGGTAGAAGTCTATAAACGTGTCTGTCTGGGAGCTGGAAAGAGATATCAATAAAGAATTTAGAGCATGAAACGAAAGATGAGTTACCGATGGAAGGTACGCCTGATGGTGGCATGCGTTGGACGTAGGCTTGGCTCGAGTGTATTTAGATTGATTGCCAAAGAACGTATACAGCGGCCAGAGGGAAGCGTCTCCAAAATTCGCCAGATCAGTAGAATCCGACCAGAACATGTAGGCGGCGATAATCGTTTCCAGATGCAGAGGAGCCGTTCGAGGAAGAGAGTTGTGCTCCTGGAGCATTGAAGGCGTCGTGTGGATCTCACCATACAACGGCTGGTGACCGGGAGGGAGAGGGGGTAGGCCGTTTTCATCGAGCGCTGCGTCAGTTTCTTCCATGGGCGTGTCTGGGCTGTTGGAGGGGTGTGTTGGATCCCATCGCAATGATTCAAATGGGGTTATGTGGTATTGCTCGAAAGCGCCGGGGCTTTGAAATGCTTCAATCATGACATCGAGGAGGGGGCGGTACATAATACCCTGGACCTCGAATTCAGCGGCTTGGTCCTCGGAAACAGCCACCTTGGGAGCAGGGAGCTTGAGTTTCACACTGCCTCTTTTCCATCCATCCGGCGGTTGGCCCGGTAGAGCGTTGACGGCGTCATCAAGCCGCTTATCTTCACGAGCAGCGCTAAATCCTCGCAGATCCTCACGATTCCACTCGACTGGCCATATGACTCCATGAACAAGTTCATCCAGCTTGGCATGAGACTGAAGATTCGAGCCCAAGTGAAACCAGCTCATTAGCCCGGCCAGTCGCACTCAGAAACGGGAAGAACGGCGGGTTTGTTGGTTCATGAGAGGGAATTTCGGGGACGGTGGCATTTGGATTCTGCAATTGAGGCGAACGGCAAAGATCATTGAGACAGCTGGAATTTTCGGGATCGTGTGTCGGACGAGGGGGAAAGACTTTGTATACGCCAAACGCGTTGGGCTCCGTTTTGACCCATGTTGGAGGTACATCAGAGGAAGAATTCGGCGATTCAGGTTGGGGGTCTGGCTCAGGAAGGACGGTACGAGGTGGTGGTGGCAAAAGATTCGGTGGTTCGGGGGGTTCGTCGCGATATCGTGCGGGCAGTCGAATGCGACTACTTGGACGACCACTCGGACGAGGCGGCAGGGGACTGGGTGTGCGCTGAATTTCCGGTGGTTGCTTTCGAGCCGGTATTGATTTTCAGGAAAGGGACAAGAGACACTCGATCAACGCACCAGATCGACTGTCGCCTGTTGAGCTGCAATCACCTCCAGAGCGCGAGAGGCAGCGGCAGCAAGGTCAGCATTATGCGCAGCAAGAGCATGAGAAGACGATTTCTGCATGCATTCCGCTCGCTTATCGCACTTCTTCCAGTGATTCCCCATCCCTTTCGTGCTCATGGAGTCTCCACAAAAGATACACTTGGCCATCGTAGCAAGCAGAATAAATAGAGGAAGTATGAGATCAAGAGCTTTCATCAAGTAGAACGCAGCCGAGATAGCCTCTGAAGCAGAGAATTGTCGCGATTGTTAGTCTGGAACCAGGAAGTCCGAGTCGTGGTCGGAGGACAAAGTGTTGGGCGAAGGCAGCGAGAAATTGCCCGATTAGGTTACTACCAGCAGAAAGGACGTGGCAGGAAGAGGTAAGCCAAGAGCTTTCCTTGCAAGGGCTTTGGACGGTGACCTCCAGCCTTAGGTTGTCCTCGACCATGGCGTCCAAGCCTTGATCCGCCTTGCCGGCATCTTCTCACGGCTTGTCACGGTGACAACTCGGATGCTGTTGACATTTTAATTTTGGTGATAAGTTCTCAAACAATTTTCATCCGATGAGTCATCGCACGGTCATCACTCGCGCTAGCTCTTGAGCTGGACTCTGGACTGTAGGATACAGCAGCGGTGAAGAATGGTGGCATAAGGCGTCGTGGTGAGCTTCCGATTCCTCGCAATCTCCTCTTCCCCTATGTCTATCTTATACGACATTCAGTCTTTCTCCGCTTATGGATTAATACACTATTGTCAATCATCCCTGTGTTCGCCTTTATCACCTCTGCCTACTTTTTTGCTACAAACCTAACGATATGTTAGTGACACATGTACTATCGGTGCTAAAACTTGGGTGATCTAGGTCCGTGCAAGCGCATCGAAGGAGAAATCGTAGGCATTTCGCCCCTCCGCCTCTGAGTATGAACCCTTGGTATAACTAAATCCACCCTGGCTTCTCTTCCACTCCCGTCCCCTCGCCCCATCATCAATTCTCGCCCCTGCGCCTTCAACCGACGCCGTCTGTCTTCCCGCAAGCTACTGTCGCCATAGACTGGCGGTTCCACGCGTTTCTGAGCTCCGCTCGCCAACTGTGCTCCCGCTATGAACGCTATGTAGTGGTTGGCAATCCTAGGGACGAGTTCGGAGGGGCACCATATCAAGGTATCAGTGCGTCCCTCACGCCTCCTTCCATGCCTAAGAAATGACGAATGTTTTTGTAGGTATACCTGAATCTATCCCGCTCTGTCCCGGCTGCTCGCCATCTGTCGGCACCTTTGGGCACGCCTCCTGCATATCTCTTCACTCGATACTTCCTCTATCGCCAGCCTGCGGAATGGGCGTTTCAATTTCTGAAAGCCATCTGTCGGTTTTTATTACCTAGCCCGAAAATACTCTTATTAATCGACGATCCGTCTCCAGCCCATCGTCGCCGCTCGTCTCAGGTATGGGATTCTCTATATCGATGGCGGTGGGCGGTGAGATTCGATGGTCGAAGCATACTTTCTGTGCATTATATATGCGGGTACGTCTCATTTAAATAGTCCGTCTCTCATTCTCGCAGCTGATCGTTCGCCAGTGTTTGCTGTAGCTCCGCGTGGTTCTGCCCTACTCGTCAATTCCGCTCGCCCACTCAACATACACCGGTCGTCCACCCCAGCCTCCGCTGGGCCATCGAATCGACTCGACTTTGACTAGACAGCGTGTTGTCCTCCGTTCCGCGCATGCGAGCGACAGGCGGGTTAGGACAGTGGGCTAGCCACGGAAGCAAACCTTTCCTGCCTGTATACACCCTTTCCCGAGCCGTAGCTCTCACTGCAGCAGCTGCAGCCGCTCTCGTCTTCCTTGCCATCGCGGAACAAGCTCTAATTTCCCCTAACTCACTGCATGGTGTTGAGCGGGGATGTTCCTGTGGAATAGTGGAGGCGCAAGAGGAGGCTAATGTCACTACTCGCAGGGCCGAGGGGTACAAAAGGCAGCGGCTCTTGATTTTACTTTGATTCAGTTGCACAGCGAGACCGTAGTCGCTTGGAGCATCCGGCGTGGCCCATCTGCGGCGCATATTCGGTATCATATCCAAGTCTTTCGTGATGACAGAGCTGGCCGGCTTCCACGGCCCCATCCACGTCGGTCTGCGCGTAGCCTTCGACGCTGCTGTATGGCACGACATCGCGATCATGCCCGTGTCGTGGCTTGTGGAGAGAAAGCGAGGCGGCGGGGAGGACGATGCTGGCGGGTTGAGAGGCGCGCGGGTGGGGATTCGAGGGATGTACGGGAGGTCGGGGTCGAGCTGGTGGTCGAGGAGGGGAGGAGAAGCAGGGAACCGAAACTCACTCTGTTTTCGACGGCAGTCTATACTGCCACGTCACCATCCTCGCCTTCTACAGATCATACTGAGCTTGCTCGACATCCACGGCCCTCGTGCGTATGGCCCTCTGCGTACGGACGCCGCTCATTGCCGCAGCTGCGGCCTGGCTGATTCGTCCATCCTCTGGGGTGTCGCCTCCTCGTCGCCCGATCTCGTTTTCACTCTCGGTTACTTTGTCCCGCGCTGATTGAGAGTGGAAGAGGGGCACGATAGAAGCAGAGGCATGGCGTCTCTCGTGCTATCTGCGGCATCTACAGTCGCCTTCGTTGCGGTTTCGTCGCTTCCCGGCTACTCTGCGTCCAAGACGTGACTGGCTTCGTCTTTACCGGCAGCAGCCGCATCCGAGGCGTCGCCATCATCACCTTCCCGTCCGTTCTTGCTGCTCGGTGTCTTTGGCGCTGCCTCCATCACTCTGGGAGTCCCCATCGTCATGTCCCCTGGAACATATTCTGGATCTTCATACTACATACCGCGTCTGCCGTCATGGCATGTACAACAAGTGTGACGCAGTACTCAGATCCGCATTCGCGTTGTCGTCATCCCTTCGCTTCGCCAGGGTCATTCAGCCGCAAGGGTGCCGTATTTTGCGGGCATGTCAGGTCGAGGTTCTTGCGGAGGAGGAGGAGGATGGTTATGTGTTTGCTGGAGGAGATCTGGCAAGCGGGGAGAGCGTTCTGTTGGGGGAACGGAAGGAGATGACCGTGCGGTCAATGATGGTGACAACGGTGAAGAGGGATGGCGGGGTGGGGCGGGGCTGGTTATAGAATGGGAAAGCTGGTACCGGTAGGAGGCGGAGGACGAGCTGGTGCAGGACGATTGAGAACGACGTAGGTCGGACCGCTTTCGTGTATCAGGCCTAGTGTGCGTACTATTCCTCTTCTTCTACTTGCCCTAGCTCATCCTACGACTCCTCTTCCCCTGCCAGTCCAGGGTTTTCGGCGCACGGATTCACCACCTCGCACTAAGTATATCCTTGATCATCGACATTCACGTTCAGATCAACACTTGGTCTCGGCGATCTGCACTGTGAGCTCCAGTCGCGGAGGACTGGCGAGCTCGACGTCGACCTCAGTGCAGGGACGCGCATCAGTGTCTAGTACTTGCCGCGGAGAATCCATTGAATGGGTCTCCCCGCGTCCGTCGTCATCCGTATCCTACAATTTCCAGCAGCCAAGGGGACCCGCGGTGCTGGTGGAAGGATACTGAGGGGTGACGGGATGGAAGGATATTTACCCGGTGGAGGTGGAACGTGTATCATGGATGAGATGCAGGACCGCGCATTCTCCGCTTGTGCGGGGCGTATGCGTGCTGCGGACTCCGTACTCGTCGACTGACGCACGCTGTGCCGGCGACATCTGAGGAATCTGGTTTCAATATCCGCAATTGTCAAACCTCCATCACTGTGCTGCGTATTCCCGCGTACATCACCGCGCTGGGGATGGGCTTATACCTCCGTCTTGCTTCTTCTGAATCGCTATGTACTTTCTTTCACTTGCGACCGGAGGATCTTCCCGGCGCATATTGTATATATGCTACTGTTCAGGTAGTGAATATCTGCACCTATATTGACTTTTCACCTACATATCTTGGATTTCTCTTACGTCGCGTGCTTCCGTAGCCTTGATAGTCAGGAGATTGGGAGGAGAACTTGAAGCGTGACTGAGTGTGACTTCCGACTCGGAGTCTCCGACTTTTGCCTCCTCATAAAAGTATGTCTCCTCACTTGAATACATTGCGGGCGGCCTATACTCTCTTTCAGTCGTGCATGCTTGACTCTATGAAAACGGATCGGGAGTTTGTGGCCGAGAAAGACACCCAGATTCTTGAGCTTGGAAAGCAGATATTCTGATATTGGCTCTCGTCGTCGAGAGATCGATTTTGACTCTACGCTCCGCCCAGCAGGTCGCTCAAATGCGTCTGGACGCGTATAAATAAGAGTATATGTCAAAAGGATGGGAGTGGGACTCGGCCACTCCCACTCTTGGCATTCGAGTTCCACTGATGGCGCTTTCAACAGTGAGACTCAGCTGTCGGGTGGCGGAGAAGAATGGAACTCGGGTAAGAGGTGTGACGATCACGTCGGCCACGGGTGTTGGCCGAGCAGGTCGCATCAGATAGCTCAGATAAGATCAACTGAGACGCGGGAAGTTGCGGGATTGACCAAAACAGCGAATATTAATGATAAAATATTGGGCGCATAATCTTTCCGATATATTAATGCAAATATTCGCAGCATTTTCTACTTCAATTTTGTAGTATACTCTTGTCCTTTATGAAGGCCGATAAGCCCAGTCACAGAATGTGACTATGTGTGACATCGACTGTTGGAATCCACTTTTGCTCGATCCGTGCGATTCAGATATTATTTGAGAACACAATTCCGCAGTTAATGTGCAAAAACTGCTGTAGAGAGCAATAGGAGTAATTACAGCGAGGAATGGACCCACAATCTCGGTTCTAATCACGAAACTCGGTTGAACAACTTGAAACTCAAGATTCAACAGTTGAGTAGTATCGCCTTGGTACACAATCCCGCGTCCGTAAGCTCTACATTTGAATCATCATAATTCAATTTGATTGTCATTACATTGAATGAAGTTGAATTCACAACTAGATTGGGTAAAGTTGAATGTAAAGTTGAATTTATCCAACGAAACGAAGTTGAATTCGCGTCCTTCCAATATCCATGCTTGAGCAAGTTGAATCACTGCAGAAAACGTCTGAAGGCCACCTCAGTAATAGCGTAGCATACATGCATGCGGCCGACTCACCTAGGGCAATGCTTGTGCTCCTCTTTTAGGCGCCCTTTCTTCAAGATCTGGCCCTCCAGCGCGCATCGATTTGGTTCTTTGACGCTTCCCGGTGACTATATTGCGCTCACTAAGCTCAAGATCAATATCCTGAGGTGCAACATAGTCATCGAGGTCGGCTGGGGAATCCGAGTTCGTCTCCTGCTGTTGGGATGGAGTCGCCGAAGGGGTGGGGTCAAAATTCGGCTTGGGGAGATGTGGAAGCTCTTGCGATGCTCGAGTCCACTGCATTGGTTCGGGCTAGCAGGAGAATCAAATTATGTGAGGGAAAGGCCCGCAACAAAAATTAGATACTCACATCGAGACTTTCTTCGGGCGTACTAGAATAAGACCACATGTTATCTGGCTGGATATGACCAGCTGGTTCAAAAGCATTAGTGTTCAGCATGAATCTGTCAAATTGGTCGTAGTCAAACGCGTTGAAGTTCGAGCTGAAACCGTTCTCGTCAGAATAGAAACCGTTTGCGCTCGGGTCAACTTGATCTTAGAAGAGTATTCAGTATACGCTAATCGTTGTTGTTACACACTCACAATTGTTGTTAGCAGCAACCAACCCGACGGAATTGGCTACAAGATTGGCTGTGTCATTTCCGAACATCGAAGTTGAAGGATTTCCTTCACCATTGCTCGGCTCAGATAATTTTATCAAAATGCTTAAGAACATAAACTCACCCGAAACATTGGTGTCAGTATCAAATCCAACCGGACTGAACGTGAAAATCGATGAGTCTTCGGATGCTGCAAATACATGCGCCTCTGCGCCGGTACCAAACATTGAGGTAGAGGGACGGTCTTCAATACAGCTCAGCATAGTCTAATAGAAAAAGAAATTAGCTCACCTGATATATCGACGCTTTCACCGAATCGGAAGGCCTCGATAGTCGAAATCGACGATTCAATCGGAAGTTCGGCGGGTTCATACTCCGGCAAGTCATGTGAATCTGCGGTTGAATCAACAGAGTGAGTGAAATCTGACACGAGTGATTCAGCGATGAGCCTGGAGGCTGGAGATATTGACTAGCTCACCGTCGCCCTCGTAACTCATATTATTGTCGATCGGAAGAGACTCTCGAGTATGTTCTTCACCGGAAGGCCGTTCCGGACGTCTGCCGTTGATACGAACACCGGCCAGTTCCTCCTTGCGCAGACGGTCCAGCTCCGAGTTCAACTGCTGCCGACGGACCGCCCACTCGCGCCGTTCAGACTTCTCCTCATCAACGTCTTTCCGAAGAGCGTTGATTCGCTCCTTGAAGTCACCCCGGCGCTTATCAATTACCAACTCTTCCTGCAATGTTTTTATCTCCGCCTCGAGTTCCTTTTGTCGTCCAAGTGATTGACGGTTTTCTTCTGCGCCAGTCTCGAGTTCTTTCTTGAGGGTATCATAGCTGGTGAGTTGATCATTACGCTCAGCAGTCTTGCGCGCTGCCCAATTCCGGCGCTGGGCTGCATGCCTCTCTCTGGCCGCAGCACCGTTCCACCGCTTGGGCATGACTGCGTTGCGGTCAATGGCCGCAAGCTCTCTAACCTTGATGTTGTCGCGCTCTTGAGCCCTGCAAACGTGTTGAATAAGCAAAAATATATTCCAAATCCAAAAAAACGCACTGTAGAATGGCTTCGAGGAGTGGAAGATGAATCCCCGTCTCCGCGTTTCGAGCTGCATGAGCCGTTTCAATGAGGTTGGAGTGGTTGGGGGTGAGATCATGATCTTCTGGTGCGATTTTGGATTTGAATTTGTTGATTCCGCCGTACATCCAACTGTTTCGGTCTTTCTGTCCTTTTCAGTCTAAGGCAATCGTTAGTTGACTAAATGTCTCGACTAAGTACGCGAATATACCTCACGTTTGATAGTGATCTCAGTTTCGCCAAGCTTGTCAACATCGCGATGCCATTCGTCAATTTCTGCCTGAGTTTTCAAGCCCATGATCGACTTCAACCGCTTGATAACCGATTGTGGAATATGGTCAGGCAGTTCGTCGTTGTGCCTACTTAATTGTAAGTCATTGGAAGCGAACTTGATAAGCGCTTACCGTTCAAAGTGGACGGAGCAAACTTTGAGGCAATATTGCACAAGTTTGGTGGGCTCGCGCGTCCAAATTTTACTGATATTGGGGTCATTGTAGTCGGCAAGGAATGTCCCGAGGCCGAGTACTTGAGGGACCTCGCCGTCGAGTAGAAGAACGCGGCACTTTGCGTCAGGATAAAATGGTGCAAGTTTGAAGACTTCCCCCGTAACATGTCGAATCGTGTCAAAGAATTCTTTGAAGAGCTGGGCAAAGGCTTCAGTATTTTGCTTGTCGCAATACAAACTTGCGAGCGTCAGGCCTGGTCGAAAATTAACATCGATGCATACAAAATACCGTGATCGTGGAATCTTACGCTGATTGTAACGATCGACAAAGCCGCCAACCTCCCACTCATCCAATTCTCCGTCAGCGCGTTTAAAGGTATAGTCAATTCCGAGGTAGCGCACACGATGAATCAACATTGCAATTTGTGGATGCATTGTCACCACGAGCTTGAAGCCATTTTTATTCATTGCCGTGTGAATATAGCGCTCCGCGGGTGCGAGTTTGGCCTCTCGCATGTTGAGCTGATATTGAACACCTGTAGAGAGCACTAATTGAGACGGTATGACGGGAATAAAATCGCAGATTTCACCGTCCCACTCCATTCCATGAGGGTGCTCAATCTTTTTCTGTCCGGAAATTGCCTTACGAACTTTTTGAGTGTCTGCATATGCAGGACTCGCTTCTGCAATGCGTTTTCCGCCGTAGACAGCGGAAGTATTCGGAGCTGTATAAATTATTTAGCTCTTGAAGTTACTTTACTCGATGAATAAATAAAATATACCGTTGAGTAGCTTTTGAACTGTCAATCCGTTGACACCAACTGATCTTGAATTGCAGTCTCGAGCTTGAGCTTATCTTCGGTGCTCGGCTTTACTCTCGGATGAGCAGGATGATTGTGCGGCTTCTCAAGAAAAATGATTGCTTTATGAGAAAGAGCTGGAGGCACCGGCGCGACTGGAATGAATATAACCAGGCGGCTATGGCACCGACGAGGCACCATTTTTGCGATTTCAATCTTGCCGTCAATGATGTGACTGTATGCTGCTCGTCTGCGTTAGTAAACTGAATAGAGGCACAAATTTGAACTTACGGCAGTGGTCGAGGGTAACTCGGGGGTGAACGGTAAGCACGCAAGGAGTGCTGTCAGTCGTCGGAACTAATCTCTCCGGCAACAAGCCTTCGTTATCGATGACGAAGCGCAGGTCGCCCTCATCGATGTTGGCGTCAATGCTGGCATAAAGATGCTTGCCATTCTCAGATCTGTTCCATTTAGAGCAGCCAACAAAGTTACGCTTGCCATATTTTGAAGGGCCCTTGAAACGAAATCACCCTCAACTTCTCGGCTGACATTTAGGAATAGAAAAGACAGACCTGTGAAAGTGGAACGAGAACGACCACACCGTCGCATGTAACCTTACATTCCAATGTTCGGATGTACGTATAGAATCTAGGAGACATTTAAATCGCGGCCGTTTCGACGCAATCAAAATAATGAAATCGCACCGTGCAAGAATTCCAACGTGAGATGCGGCTTCCATCTCATTGCGGTCCAACTCGTGATTCCACAAGTGCTGCATTTCTTCTTCGTCAGCCTCGTATCGCTCAAGGCCCTCAAAAAGGGTGCGATCAAGGTGTTCGCACTTCTGGATCCCATTACAAATCAAGTCAACTCGACGGCACCTGTATTTTTCTTTGGGGTCATCGGTCAAACCATGAACGTTGACGTCGCCCTTCTTGTGGCCAACCGATCCATCCCAGGAATCTTGATTCTATAAGGCACCGGTTGGTATGGAAAAGATTATTTCAGAAAGGTAGATGATACATTACCTCTGCACGTATGAATGCATCAATTGTCATATTATTCCCATTTGCACGGTGAAGAAGATGAGCAGAGCTCGAAAGGTCCAGTAAGATGGCGGTGGGGGTGTGAGGAACGTCGAATGTTGGTGGAACCGTAGTCATGTGGACAATTTCGCGAACGTAGAGCTGGCGAGTGATCATGATCTCTTCGTTTCTGCCCGAACGGGTCTTGGTCTTCCCTTTCTTGACGCGATTGGGAATTGCCGGCGGGATGATTATGGGAACATCCTCCAATTTTGAAGATGGTTGAGGAGGATGCTGCGGCTCAGAGTCAGAATCAGAGCTGATGTCGATGATATCCATTGCGGAGAGACGTGAACTGGGTCGGGAAGAGGACAGGTCGGAGACAGTGAATGCGAGTGGCGAACCAGGACGAGATGAGGGAACAAATGAGACCAAGCTGCTCGCTCTCGACCTCTGCGCAGGGGCACTGGATGCCAGAGATGCCGCACGGGACGGTGCTCGAGAACTGATTGACTGTGAACGCCCTCGCCAGTTGCTAATTGGTGCATCGACCGCTGACTTGTCCAGGTAAACATTCAAGGCAACCGAATTGATCCAAGCATCCGGATTTTCCAAACTAAAAAATGGGTGGCCGCGATAATGTTCAGGAAGAATCTTGCAAAAAGCTTCGTGTGAGTAAGATTGAGATGGGAACATGAAGTACATACATAATTTCGGTACGCCTTCAAAATTCCGGTGGGAATATCATTCGGATCCGAGTCCCCCGGCAGATCTTCGGAACTGTGTTCGAGGTAGAGTTGATACCCTTGGGAAGTAATCCAATTCGGCGCATCTTCAACGGAAAAGTGAGGTTCATGGGCTGGACTGCTGAGCGCGGCCGGAAATGCCTATACAATGTGTGAGCATTTCATAAGTAGTGGATCTATTCAAAATCAACTAACGAAGGTTCGATAAGCCTTGATTTCATTGAGAGAGAAATCTGCTGCCGCTGGAAACATCGCAGCGACACAGACCGTCGAGGGGAAGAGAGAAGAAAAGAGCGCACTGATTTACGTATTTGGAATCAATGATGCGCTGATTGTCACAGTTGATGCGTTGCCATGCGCCGTAGCCGAGTCCCACTGTTGCAATTATGACGGATTGGGCCACTCAAGGGGGTGCGGGCCGGAGAAGCCGGCACACCGGGCAGGGAGGGTGGGTCAGCCGAGGAGGTCGATAAAAAAAAAATAATGACCTTTTAATTTTTGCACAGGGACCAGCTTGTGAGTCCACAAAATGAGTAAAAAGTGTTGTTTCTGCTATTTCCAATCAGTTTTGACCATTTTCTGGTCGAAACAAAGCCATTCTTGTCAAGTCGTCCTAATATGGAAGCATCGGCCATCAGCTTGGCTGTGTTTGGCAAAAGCACACCTAAGTTATGTTCAATTTTTTGAGGCACATTTTAGGGTTGGAATGGAGGGATCTCCATTATACTAATATCTGGGGACCTGTCCCAAGGCATTCGGTTTCGAATTGACCGAGAAATGAGTGAATTTGATGGTAACTTCCTTATTTGGAGGTCACGTGGTAGGGTGGGTCCCGGAGAAGGGTCTCTAATAAAAAATGCAGCATGAGGTCTTTTTTTTCGGTTTCAGTAACCCCTTGGTCCCACTATTGATGAGCCATCAGTGGGAGTGGGCGAGTCCCACTCCCATCCTTTTGACCATTCCTCGTATAAATACCCAGTCTTGACGTTACCAACGAAATTCTCCCCGAAATCTTCCTCCACTTCTTAGAATCTTGCCACCCCGGGTCTCAGATCCAGATCCCCCACCGCGCGTAGGACGCTTCTCGCCGTTCCTCCTCACGAATATATGTCATCGATGGCGCTTGGATGGCGCGAGATTGCGACTGCCACCCCCACGCTTTGGCGCGCCATCGATCTCATCGACTGGCCCCTCACGTCGACTTCGCCGCTTTGACGACCTTGTATTTCGAGAGGGCACGCGGGTGTCTTTTATCTTTTGATACTAAAGAGCTACATGGAAACAGCTTCTCCACTCTCATTTCTCACCGCAGTCGCTGGGAGCATGTAAAGTTCTATAGCATTCTCAACTGGCCGCGCATGTTGCAAGGTCCGACGCCTCTGCTTCGCTCTCTGCACATCCTCGACGTTCCCCAGGCTTACACCGCGACCTTCTCTTATTACATTCACGCTCGAACACTGTGCTCCACTACTGCGCATCCTCGATATGCCTATTCCCGACGCCGCACACCTTCCGAAGCTGCCGTGGAAGCAGCTAACTTCACTCACCTTGCAAGCCGTGCGCCCACACCCACACCAGCTCGTGTCGATTCTACAACAATCCCCCGACTTGATGGCTTTCCACTTTCCAGGCGATTTCGCGCCGGCACTCAGCAGTATGTATTCCTCCTCTATACCGCTAAGTTGACGTCGCTTTCACTCGATCATGAGAGTGCACCAAAGGATCCAGGCGTATCAGTATCTGGCGTTTTGATACATCGCAAAACCTCTAATGAGAAGAAAATGGCGATGTATCAATATCTCTCATGAGAGGTGCTTGCGATGTATCACCTTAGAGGTCTTCCTTTTCCGGTGCTTAGAAGTGGGCGGCGCTGTCACTGTCATTGTCGGCGTCGTCGTGATGGTGTCGGGGCGCTGGCAGGGCGGGAGGCGCACCTACCCGTTATGGTGCTTCCCCCCCGCTGGATCATTCCCCTAGATATTGTAGCTGCCAGTGTATCTTGATGAAATATACTTCCTTGTTGCACTGCAGGCTCTGTTGAATCCGGGTTCAGGTAGAAGAATCAAGGCAAGACAAGGGCAATTAGGGAGGGGCGCGTTGTTTGCACGTGTCTTGCTCCAACTTGGATCAGATCCAAGATCAGATCTCCTCCTTGCCCTCTACCTCTTCGCTCTCGCTCGCTAGTAGTTTTTGGGAGGAGGTTGTCTCACTCGCTAGCGGCGCCGTTAAAGCTTACTCCCCGGGCCTCTTGAGACGTGCAAGGCTCTACAGGTATGTGACATCATCCGGCCTGCTGTAGGCTTTTTCCTCCTCGTTCTCGATAACCGCGCCCTCGATTGACCTCATCTTTTTAGCTGTTTGTTGCTTGGACGACATCAACGCACTGACGGGCTTTTAAAGCACGGTAGTCACCGCAGCGTCGACAACCTCTGTTTCACCGTTCGGCTCATGCTTTGCCGCCACCCCTCCTCCTACCTTCTTGATCGCCTTTGAAACGACGCGGAAGCATGGGGCAACCACTCTCCACACCCGACGTTTACCAGGAGGGTCTATCTTGGTTCATTGGCCCGCGATTTCGCCTTCCGCAGGGTTCTCCCCTTTTCGCACCCCTCGTTCATACGCTGGCCGAATCTCGTGGGGGATTATCACACATCATTCTACAGCCTGCTTTATTATGCTCCCGAGATTTCTCGGCCTCATCCCTACTCGTTCGTCTGCTACGCATCCACCGCCCTCTGAGCGCGTTTCGCGTTTTCGGCGGTCTGATCACCTCATACACACGATCACTCTACTCATGAACCTAGGGCGAACCTCCCCCTGCAATGTTTCGTCCCTAGACCTCGTCGTTCACCCGCAATATCGATTTCCGCCCGCCAGGTCATTCCCTGCCATCCTCGTCCTTTCACCCCTCCACATGCCTTGGACGCATCACGCATGGCCTCTACCACTGTTTTTCCTTATGCCCCTGCGTTTCTATACTTATAGCATACCCCGTTCGCGTGTAACATCGCGTCTTGCTGCGGGTCCCTTTTTCCCCCTTCCGCGGCCGTTTCTCCGTTTTAGCTCCTTTGGACGCATTACAGAAAGCTTCTTCTACTATGCGCCCCTCTCCTCCTCGATTGTCTTGCCCTCACCGCGTATCGTTCGCTCGCGCCATCCATTTCGGCATTTTCCCCCATTTTGGGCGTCCCTGGCCCTTCCGCCGCCCCGCATCCCTCAGACGCATCACCCAGACACAGTAACAATATTCACCCTCCTCCTCCTTTCTTTTAACGCCCTCCACGCGTTGTATTCGCTCGTGCCATCGATCCTGGCCTATACCACCGTTTTCGCCTTTTTTTGGCCCTTCCGCCCCTCGGTCCATCCCAGGCGCAACACCCCCACGATCCAATACTCCACACACTCCTCCCTCTCGATTCTTAGATCTCTAACGCGTCGCGTTCGCCTGCACGATCGATTTCCGCCCCGCACCGCTATTTTGTGCTTCCGCGGCCATTGCGCGCCTGGATTCACCACAGACGCGTCGCCTCCACTTTCATTCACCATGTCTCCCTCTCCTCCTCAATTTTCTCGCCGGAGGCGCGTGTCAATCGCTCGCACCATCCGTTCTACCTATACTGCCGTTTATTCGATCTGGACCGGCTATTCACCGAGCCGCCTTGACTTCATGTCGGCGCTGCTTGACTTCGCCTCAAAAGCCATTTGCGATTCAATCGCGTCATGCTCTTGGCATGCTGGCCAGAGGTCAGTGATATATCACTGTTGATGTCCTCTCTTCTCATTTCCCATGGCTCCAGGTCGCCGCAGAAGAGTAGAGACCACGATACTGGAGGACGATGACCACGACGATGACATCCCGCCTCCCCCCGACAACGATTTAATCCCTGAACACCACATTCACCGAGGTGTTAATGGTGATATACGGCACCACACAACACTTTACGAGCTACCGCCTTCACCCACCAAGCTTCGACGAGCGCCTGTCCGTCTTGTGCCTCCGGCACCGACGCTTGCGTCGGAGGATCTTGTGGGTATGGATACCAGCTGGGATACGCCGACTCAGGAAGAAGAAGTAGTCTATGATCTTGTGGCGAAGGTACCCAGAAAGCTTCGACCGTCGGTTTGTGTGAATACCTTATATCTAACCAACAAGTACTGAAACGACACACAGGACGACCCTATGGCTCAATGGCTGGATCGCAAGAAGCCGCAGCTGTACTTGAACGAGTTGATCCTCCTGGAGGGACGCGGCGATTACCAAGAACAGGACCTCTGCATCATCTGCTCCGATTTACCCGGGGCGTATCGGTGTCGAGATTGTTTTACGGACAACCTGTTTTGTAAGAATTGCATGGTGCAGGCCCACGGTGATTCGCCCCTGCACCGAATAGAGGTGCGCCGCAACTGCTATCTAAAAACATTCACTTATACCTCGTCAGTATTGGAATGATTCATACTTCGAACGCATAACTCTCAAAGCTCTGGGATTACGGATTTAGCTCGGCCACGGAAAGCGAGTCCAGTCCAAGAACCGATGCGTCAATCCCATCCCGGCGTTCGACAACGATTTTGTGGTTGTCGACACTTACGCCATCCACGAAGTCAATCTCGACTTCTGCGGCTGCGAGACGGCCCAACCACACGACATTCAGCTTCTACGCGCACGGTGGTATCCTTCAACTTCTACGAACCCCAGATCCGCTGCCACATTCGCGGTTCTTCGTCGGTTTCATCTCCTCACGCTGGAATCAAAGGGCTCGGTCTCAGAATTCTACAACAGTATAGCACGCGAGACGGATAACACTGGTACAGGAGGCGTTCGTGTAAGCAACTCTATTTTTTGGTATGGAATGAGGTACGCTGACAGGCCTCAAACAGGATCGTTATGACGAGTTTGGCCGTATGACGCGGCAATGGCGGCATCTTAGTATGCTGAAACGAGCAGGGCGAGGGCACGATGCGGCTGGCGTGGATGCGACGAAGCCCGGCCAGTGCGCGCTGCTCTGTCCAGCTTGCCCTCACCCCGGAAAGAATCTACCTTCGGATTGGCAAGCTGCTCCGAAGGAGAAACGGTACATCTTCTCTTCATCATCTGCGCTGCAAATGCTGACAAAACAAGTAGATTCTTGTACGCTCTATTTCTCGCCCTCGACGCAAATTTTCGGATGAGAAGAAAGAAAGTGTCGAGCGAGTCTGACGATCCCTCTCTCGGCGACGGATGGTCCTTCTTTGTTCCGGTCGCGCCGTATTACAAATATCTTGCTGAGAATTGGAAAAACAAACAGGAGGTATGCGCTGAGCTTGACTTGGGATACGATACTAACTACATCCAAGCATAGCACCCAGGCTGTGTTGCGCACGATGCCGTTGACAAGCCGGATCGCGAATCTCGCGGGACTGCATGTTCGGAATCGCTACCGTCGACTGCGCTCGCCATAACATGAAGCGTCCGAACGCAGTTGGCGATTTGCAGCTCGGAGAGCGGTATGTCTGTTCTCTTTCCGTTCTTAAGACCGGCCGGTGATTAGGACACCCAGATACATAAATATGGACTATATCTTTTTCATTGGCCTGGCTGGCAGCGAAGTCTCGGAGCTGCATGTCTCGTACGACATCGTTTGCCAGTGGCAAAAAAAATCTGTTCAAACGGATGAAGGACACATTCCCCGAAGAGACGCGTTTCCACCGCGGGAAACAGTACTGCGTCTTCCTCATCCCGAAGTTCCATTTGCCAGCGCACATCGAAGCCTGCAACGTACTCTTCTCCTTCCATCTAACTCGATATGCTGGGATGACCGACGGGGAAGCACCGCATTTGCACTGTTGCACTTCATTGGACTTCATTTTTTCTTCTACTT
Organism: Favolaschia claudopus; assembly: GCA_037176885.1. Taxonomy (NCBI): domain Eukaryota; kingdom Fungi; phylum Basidiomycota; class Agaricomycetes; order Agaricales; family Mycenaceae; genus Favolaschia; species Favolaschia claudopus. The sequence goes on from JAWWNJ010000132.1 coordinate 289,689, forward strand.
TCCAGTAGTGATGCCCTGTTCAAGCAGTTCAAGTAAGTATTCACACTGATTCCAGGCCGGTATTTGAGCCTTCAAGATAAGTTGAAAAAAGCAAGCAATTCGGCGAAGAAGAAGAGCTTAGAGCATTCTGAGCATACCCTTGTTTGATCGCGATGAAGCGATAATAAGTATGACTCGGTCAGTACTAGTACTTACTTGTTTTGGATCGTTCGTTTGAATCATTTATTTAACAACCCCACGGTAAAGAGAACAACGGTCTCCATGAATGCCGCTTATGCTCCGTCGCGCCGCCCGGGACCCACAGTTTTTCTGGTCTTGTCATTCTCGGCAAATTTTCGGTCATGGGGGGCGTGCCACTCCCAGCTTTCATGAAATTATAAAAGGAAGGCCACCTCAAGATACAGTGGTAGCCAACTGATTCGCAGCAATGCTATTATCTTCCCTGCTACGCTGGTTTGTTAGATGCGGCTGGCCATCAGGAAAATGTTTTCGAGCTGGCGGAGCTGGCGCCAGGTCTGCCAGCTAACGCCAGCTTGCCAGAATTGAGCTGGCCCCATTATGGGATCCTCGGCGCCAGATTTGATTCTGGCGCCAGAACTGTAGAATGTTTCATTTTGGCCGCGCTGCTAATCCTTTTCTTTCGCTAATTGATTCACACAGGGATCATAAATGGGAGAAACAACAGTTTATATAGGTATATAATGTACTACGATACCAACTTACCCTCTGATAACCCTACATCCCTCCGCCGTCAAAGCGCGCGACATCGACATGCACGAAACTTCAGACATCGAGAAGCGTCCACGTCGTGACTGACACGGTCCCGGCCCCGAGGTGGGCTTGTTGACAACACTGCAAACCGGTGAACAGCGAGATAAACTGCGGTAATCACTTTAGAGCTGAATTCGCGGATATAGAAATGAAGACACACCTCGGACTTGACTTCCCCCCAAGTCTAACACCAGACCCCGGCAACCAGGGGATGAAACGGCGTCGATAATCGAACGCGGTACGGCCTACAAAGAATAACAATCAGTGGCAACGAAAAGCAGCCGAGACAGGCGCGACTTGATGGTCCGCGAGAGATTGAGGGGAGTAGCCGAGAAGTTAACTTGAGGCGGAGAGAAACGGTAGTTCAACCAAGCCCTTGAGACTTGAGACCCAGATTGCTTCCTTGAAAGCTTGGAACTATTTCTTCGACGGCTACTTAACGACACCTGCGCCTGCTTGAAGACTTGAAGATCTTGAGGGTATACCAGAAACCGACCGAAGAGGGGAGAAGCTTGAATAAGGTAGCAATGATATTTGAGAGCTTGAGGGCGTACAGGACGTTGGCGAGGGCATTGAGGGTGACAGGAAAGGGGGAAGATGGTGGCAGGAAGCAAGGAGCGAGTGACGTGGCAACGGTTGTTGATCAACATCTGCTGTCAAACAGCACGTGCCTGTCGGAGTTTGAATGACTTGAGCAAATTTTCAGAACGCGACAAGGATGAATTTCGGATGATTCCACTTGATTCGGCGTTGCCGTCCCCGACACTGAGCGTAACACGGCATGTACCCGTCCTGTAGCCCTCGGGAGACGGCTGATGCGGATTTGAAGGCCATCAAGATAGCCGATATTCTGACAGCGGCTGGTGCAGCTGGCATTGCTGGCAACAATCTGGGCCATGGGACTCCTCTCCGGGCGGCGGGAACCTGGTGGTAATCTCGATAGATCGTCGCAATTTATCTCTGCTGGGAAGCAAATTTTAAGGGCCGGCTCAGGCTTCAAGTTGAATATCAGGAGTTTGGAATCTCTGGCGTTGACCCTGGGTCCACATACTACGGAACCGTTGACTTCCGTCGGCGTGTCAATTAACTAGAGCGAATTCATCACGGTCAATGTATCTGAAGGCTTCAACTCCATTCCGATCCCAGCGTCGTCTAAAACTTCCAACAAAAACACGGTCGTTCGAGTGAACGTCGAGAGTTGGCAAAACAACCGCATGAATCTCGAGAGTCTGACTCTCAACCCGGTGGGTACCGCCATCTCGCTATTAATGTGAAATTGTGAATTTCCTAGCTTTGACTAGGGTGCTTCCCTCGAGCCTTACACTCCCTCAAAACTTGCATTCCAGTTCATTGGAGATTCTCTATTAGCGGTAAGTCATTCAAAACAACATTTGGATACTTACCGGCGTTAACCTTCATCTTGACAATTCAGGGCCAATTCCTCCCAAAAGGCGTCGACCAAGCTTGGCCCTTCCTCGTAGGCGAAGCATTCAAAGCCGAACATGTCGTTACTGCGCAGCCAGGTGCCGCTTTCACCGTACGTTCGACGTTCTAGTGTTAGGTGTCTCATTATGCTCGTATAAATCATATGCTGAAAAAGGACACTGGCATCGTATCATATGGGAATGAGCATGGAGTCTCGTTCCAATTTTTCCGAGTCGGTGTCCCACGTGGCCACTCTTTCAATTATCTCCCAACTTACTCGGAAGGCTAGACCGAGGACACGGGATACTTCTACACGATACGACGCCCTGGAATTTTGGGCGAGATAAACCAGCAGCAACACACATCGTAATTCATATCGGGTGTGTTTTCAGACGAAACTCGCGAAATATATCTAACGAAAAAGTTCCAGAGCCAACGATGCCTCACAAAATGTCACAGACATCCAGTTCGTGCAGGTAAAAATAAGATAGCCTTTGTTCGAATATTCATACTCATGTTTGTTTTACAGGTGTACACCAATTTCCTGGCTCGTCTGCGCAGTATATACTCGCAGCAACCGATCTTCGTTTTTACTCCGGTGCATTTCATGCCTTTCAGATCTTTGGCTTTCAAAAATTGACTTCAAACCTCATGTACACAGCGGGGCTAACCCAATGCTAACGGAACTTTCGGGGAGTATTATCTTGGCCAGTACCGGAAGATCGTCGACCTGAGGCACGGTCGACATTCTCGCTGATTACTTAGGCTGCTCACCATCTACCTAGGCACGCACAAGGCGACAAGAACATTTTTCTAGTCAATACCACTGGCTGGGTTACCTGGGATGACGTTTTCTCCGAGAGCCCTAGCACTAATATATAGTCTAAATTTCAAGTACCTAGCCATGGGGGCGACTTTCAAAAACCACGAACGCAGCCAATTGCTTGGGTAATATCATGCTCGTCCGTAGCGGCTGATTTCTAGCTTTGTAGCTGTTTGGTTTCTGATTTTGCGCTCACATTTTGTGGGGCAAATTTTTTGCAGGTTCGCTTTCGGTGCGGATTCATTTCAATCATTGATGGCTCCGATTTTTGAGATACTTCGCACGAACCAAATGGATTTGATAGCAGGCAAGATCCTACGGCTTTCGAAAGCATTCCAATGGGGATTTCAGTGTTCAGCTCCCGACTACTGCGTCAATAGCGCCTTCCCACGACCTCGTCCCGACATCAAAATTGCGACGCCTCCTTTCCCACAATCCTCCTCGACATTCGCGCTTGATTTTGCGCGCCCCGGCATTCACCGAGCGCATCAAAATTGCGGCGCGCTGGATTTTCCGCCCTCGGAATTCACCAAACCATTTCCCACGATCGTCCTCGCCATTCGCACCTGATTTTGGGCGCCCCGGCATTCACCCCGCCATCAAAATTGCGGCGCGCTGAATTTTCCCCCCTCGGGATACACCGAAACTATTCCCACAATGGTTCTCGACACTCGCGCCTGATTTTGGGCGTGCCGGCATTCACCGAGCGCATCAAAATTGTGGCGCGCTTGATTTTTTCGCTTTCGGGATTCACCGGCTCCTTTTCCACCCTCCTGCTTGCCATTCGCGCCTGATATTACGCCCGGCATCCACCCCGACATCAAAATTGCGGCGCGCTGGATTTTCCGCCCTCGGGATTCACCGAACCATTTCCCACGGCGATCGTCGACCATTCCGCCTGACCTTGCGCTCCGGGCTCTACTGAGCGCCTTCCCGATATCATATCCTCCGCCCTCGGCATCGACCGAGGCTCTTCCCACGACGATTCTCGGCACTTGCGCCTGCTTTTGCGGCCCCCCGACATACATCAATTTTGCCGCCCAATCACGCCGCCGCCCTCGGCATCCACATGACTCGAGGACCCTCGACCTTGCAGCTGATTTTGCGCGCCCCGACATCAGATCTGGCTCGAAATTATTATCCTCCGTCCTCGGCATCCACCGAGACTCTTCCCACGACGATTCTCGGCCCTTGCGCCTGATTTTGCGCCCCCCGACATCAATTTTGCCGTCCAATCACGCCGCCGCCCTCGGCATCCACATGACTCGACTACCTGGCAGCTGTTTTGCGCGCCCCGACATCAGAAATTATTGTCCACCCTCGGCATCCATCGAGACTCTTCCCACGACAATTCTTGATCCTTGCGCCTGATTTTGCGCCCCCGTCAATACCCCTCCGCCCTCGGCATCCACCGACCCTCTCCCCACAATGCGCCCCCATTGTTACGCCTCATTTGAAATGCCTTCAGACATGAAAACATTGGGCGCGAAATGAGATTCCCGACCCTCGGTACTTGCCGTGTGTATTTTCACGACCCCTCCCGCGACTGATTCCGCTCAGTCGACTGAAAAGACTGCCCCTCCCGGTTCAACTCACTCACCATTACTCCCCTCGACCCTTTTGCCTCAAATCTCTCCTTCCGAAATCTCCGGTTTTCATCTTTGGAACCGAACTGATGCGCCTGATCCTGGTTCGGCATATCCCGACCCTCGTTCACGATCTTTACTGGCCAAAACAATAAATACCAACGTACTCCATTTGCCGATCTAATTATCCTCGATACTCAACCGTTAAAACTTTCCCTGAAAGGACAACTGTTGCTTTTCTTTTCACCCTCGTTCCCACGCTGCTTGACCGATGTCAGTCTTGGCATGGATCCCGCTGCGCGACTTTCAGTGAATTTTGATACAAACACTCACTGTGTTGGCTTGCAGACAAGCATGTTCTTAGTTGAGTAATACACTCTTTCTTCGAGGTTGGATTTGTCCATATTACTGTTTGAACTTCGAAATCGCAACATATAGTCATCAACGGTCAATTTCGAACTTCTGACGAATTTCGACTCTTTTTTACGTCAACTTGTATGAGTACGAACAACGTTGGGATTGGAAGAGATATACAAAGTCACAAGACAGCGTCAAGACGCAGATAAATATTGATATCGTACGAATGAAAACTACTAAAATTTGCCCTTGAACATTTCATAGTACGCTGCCATTCCTTCGAACATCCAACAAACATCCTGGACAGCCAATTCCCACGCCGGAGTACCTTCCTTCTGCGACACGAGCCCCAAACCCCAGAAATACAACGATGCAACGATACTCAAACCGCCGTTAACGCCCCAGTGGTATAGAGGCCCCCATTCCCGACCTCCGCCGCCATAGGATGTAGTAACGATCCATCTCCCGCCCTTATCTTTGACTCGCCATGAGGGCTGCAACGAGTCCCACCACAACTGCCATTGGACGGCGTATTCAGCAGGATTGGTGACAGTCTCCACGCCGCGCCGGTTGCGCGCAATCCAGACTCCCACCTGCTTCGGGCGGAGTTTTGATGTGAGATTGGTCGGGCCATTCTCGAATCGAGAAGCGACCTCCATCCGAGTCCACGCTGCGATTACTGCGTGATAATGGCACCCGAGGTCGGTGCTGGTGAGCATGGCATGGCCGTCAGCAAACCATTTGGCTGCATTGGGAGGACAGGCCGGGTACGCCGCGGAGGAGTCGGAAGCGGTGGCTTGGCTCGTCGACGAGCGAGCTCTTGTATTGATAGCGATGACAGATTGCGCTGCCTGAGAGAGGGGAGGTATACTGGGGGGAGACAAATCGTCGGGGCGCCGGGGGCGAGAAGAGTCATGAGTCGCGTCATGAGCAGCGAGGGAGGAGTCAGCAGAGCCCTCTTCGGCAGCGGGGGGATGGTCGCCAGGCAAATCTGTTGTTATCAATGATTGTTGTTTCGCCAAGGCCGTCGGATCCTCGGAAGTTTGCTGAGCGGAAGCCTGAGAGGTGTTTGTGCCGGATTCCGAATTTTGTTGAGCGTCGCCCTTTTTTGAATTCGACGACCGCATCTCGCGAGTAGATTGAGCCAGCGGCTTCACAGACTTGGTAGACCGAGTAGGGTTTGCCGGTTTTTTCTTTACCATGTCGCTTTTCAGTGCGCTTAGGTCACCAGCGACGTCGGATTTGAGTTGGTTCAACAGATTCTTGTTTCGAATTATATTTTGCTGGCGTTCGGCCTCCGTAAGGAACGGGTATGTGCTGCCTGTCGTTTTGTCTCAGCATAAACTGAACCGGTCTAGAAAATTCCACTTACCACTGCTCTTTACATTTTCCTTGCCTGTCTTCCGCTTCTTGCGAATACGCTTCTCTTCTTCCTGATCTGACTCATCAGAGTCGGAGTCAGAGTCGGTGTCGGTGTCCGAAGAATCGGAATCTGTCGAGGAGTCGGATTTGGTGTCGGGCCCGTCATCGATGGTATACGACGCTCCACTGAGGTCGACACCGTTGTTGAGAGCAGATTGCGCACACTGCTGGGGAGCTGAAAAAAATAGAATCATTATTGTCAGAAATCCTGACGTCGCTGACATAATATAATGTGCTCACTATACGCGGTGTGTAGATATTCAGTCATGAATTTCGTGACTTCTCCGAATCGATTTTTATCCCACTGCGGCCAGTGCGGACCAAGTGTCGTGAGATTGCGGCCGTAGGAAACACTAGTATAGGATGATGATTTCGGTAATATAAAGCAAGAAATACGACCTACTGGAGTGTGCGGATTTCGCCTCCGAATTCCGGCATGGGTCCACCCATAATGAGAGTCGCATGGAGACCGGTGTGTGTATGGAGCCCCTGGAGAATGGGGCCCATGAAGTCGGGGACATTTTCGATACACCTGTGCGAAGAGTCAGCTCTAGGAACGATAGCGAGGGATAGAAACTCTACAACTAACCTATGACGTGCTTCCGGGCTCTGTGAGGGAGGACTTTTAAGCATATCAAGATACGCCGCTTTTGCCTCGGCAGCTTCCTGTTTCGCCCGATCTCCAATCGCTTTCCGCTCATCGTCAGAAAGCTGAGCAAAGACCTGGCGCGCAACCTCGGCCCGGAATCCCGCCTTCGGTTCTTTCGTGCGTTCTGAGACCTTACTACTCTCAACTCTCTCTTGCGCCCACCGCTGGGCTACAACTGGGGCGACCTTTTCCTCGTAAGATTCACGCATGAATTGTTGATAAGCCTGTAGGGCTTTGGGAGGTGAAGTTACGCCGGAGAGATTTGCCATGAGAACAGCGTATGGGTCTTGTCTTGGGTCTAGATTTTTACTCGTGCGTTGGTGTTTACGAAGTTTTTTGAGACGATACATGAACCAACGCCTAATGCGCTGGGGAGGATTGGGAGAGGACATGAATGAGCGAAGCAGTGACATGTGACAGCGTGACTTACCTTGTTAAGCTCGTCGATGCGCTCGCTCCTCGCCGCCTCATCGGCTTCCGACAACTCTTCTTCAGTCACGATCGCAGAGGGATCCCACTCTCCCAGCATTGGCTCCTCGTGGTCCTTCGTTCTCCAGTCGACTCGTGCGTGAAACTCGCGGCAAATCTTCTTCAGCATCTTTCGCTCCTGTCGACGACCCTGGTCAAGAGCTGCCTGGTACGCGTCAAGATAGGGTGTCAAAATGGTCTCTCTGGCCCCCTCCGCCCACAATCGCAGATTCTTTCGGTTCTCTTTGGGCACGCGCTGCCGTGTGCGCTTCTTGTTCTTGGCCATATCTGGAGCTCCAGTTCAGTCCACGGGCTATCAATTTCGTTCGGCGGCTTACCTCGTACTGCGTATATCAACGGGAGGGAAGAATGCTGTAGGTTGTTGTGTGCGGTCAAGGTGTTTTCCTATTGCCACGAGTTTGGCGACTCTCCGGTGGTATGTTTCACCAATCGTAGCGTCAGATCTCTCTCAGATCTCTCCCCTTAAGTAAATCAAGATCCACCGCATGCGTACAGGAATCATGCCCGATTTCGGAGTTTCAAATGCTGGACGGGGACGGTATAAAGTTTGGATAGTTGTGTTTTTTCTTCTCCTCACCTCCTTCTTTCTTCCACAATGACCGATTTCAGCCTCACCGCTTCCGGAACGGACCATTCTGCTCCAGCAGTTGACACTGCTGCGCCTGCCAATGTTGACGGTATATGGTTACTTTTTTATCTTTCGTCGAAACTGAATATCTTTTTGTAGCAAACACTGCCGCTGCTTTCCAGACGGTCCTCAACGCGTTGAGAACCTTCGATCTGACGAGCGCAGATAGCGAAACTGTTGCTGCATTCCAGACCGTTCTGGATGCGATGACTTCGTTCGGCCAAGGTATGAACCGAATGCCCCCACAATGTAGATTCATCTGAATGTTTCCTAGTGCCTGTTGCCACGGCAACTCCAGCGTCCGCCACAACGGCCACTCCACCCGTCGCTACGCCGCCCGCACCTGCCGCTGCTTCGACCACAGTCATCCTCCGACAGGCGGCCCCGGCTCTCCCAGTTCTGCGCACCACTGGTCCCTGGAATGTGGGATTCCTCTTCATTGTCGTGCCTCCGCAACACCTTACAGCTATCCCGGACCCACCCCTGCCTGCTGGCGAAGAGTTTCAGTATTGGTACTGCATTTCGAAGGGTAGATTCGTGGGCATCACACTCAGCCACGGCTTCGCAATGGCTGGGACTCTCGGGGTCTCGGGGGCCCAGCTGAAAGCGTACCGGTCCCAGATTCAAGCCCTTGATGCGTTCAATCAATACCTCGATTTCCACATGGTCACCGTAGTTCCTTAACTAGTAGGCTTCTTTTTTGTGCCGAATCTCTCACAATTTCTCATTCTCCGATCCCAGTTTGTAAATCTTCCTTGAATCTTCCAGGAAATTGTCGCCTCTCGTGTCTAGTGTGCGATCTTCTCGGTTATTTTATGTGTTACACTTTTGTCCACTGTCTGTAGCTTGAATTGAAGCATGCTCCATATTTTGGTATTTTTGTGACTCGACTCGTTGAACAAATCAGTGAAAAAAATCAGCTCTTGAGAATTGGGCCATCGCATGACTCGTATATACCCGAATAGAAATTCCCAACGATTGTTTTTGATTCCTCCAACTCACTCGCCAATCGTCAACGCTTCCCAACTTTTTGAATTCTTGCCATCTATGTCTTCAGTGTGAGTCAGTCCATGTTTCCGACGCCACGGTACAGATTCTGATTGTGTATATGTTCAGGATAGGTCTCTATGAGTCACTAGTCGGCTCCGCCGACTATCCTTTGCCCTTTTCCAGTGTGCTTGAACCCACGCGCTCATCCGACATCATGATATGATCAATTGTACCATGAGTTCGTTCGCAAACTTGTCTTTAGTCCATGCATTTCTTTCCTTTTCCTCTTGCCAACGCGTCGCCAAGCCTTCTCTTTCAAGAAATATTGCCCGCAAACCACCGTAACTGCTTCCTCTCCGCCCTCCCGGCTACTTTCTGGAGTCACCTTTGTGTGATTTATTCTGATTCTTCGGCGACTTTTCACCGTGCATTCAATTGCTACACTTGGCTGCGCTGCATGAGTCACACGTGTTTCTCTATCGCAACTTGGTCCAGCCGGCAACCGGAAATCACTATCTCGTTGCTTTCTCCGTCCTTTCATTGTCTTTTCACTCTACTATCATGCCCCCAGGCGACCTCTCCAATGAATACGACGACGATGAGTTTTTGCAGCGCATCGCAAATCTCAATCTGAATGTCGTCGAGGATGCTGCACTTGTTCCTCCTTCCCCCCGCACCCCGCGGCCTCAAACCCCTTCCGTCGACGCTCCACCCACTTATTCTCTCCATTCCCCGGCGCTGGCAAGCCCACGTAGGTCCACCGTGTATCGGTATGACTCGCCGATGAGAAGCGGATACACCACCGCATGGTATGGTTCGAGGCATTCCGCGCGTTCACTCTCTGATCTCAGTTTAATTTTCAAATTTTAGGGCGGAGGCGGGGGTGGCCACACAAGGGGTAGATGACGCCATTGTTGAAGCAGTACAACGAAGACCTAAAAAACCGCGGCGCAAGAAAGCAGCGTACGTCGTTTTTGCTGGTCGGCAATGCGGGGTGTTTGTTTCATGGTAAGATCTCTTGCGCATTTCCTCTGTTACATTTCCGCTGAAAAGTTTCGCTGCAGGGACTATACCCACTCCCTTATCACCCGCGTAAACGACAATATCTTTCGCGGTTATTCGTCTGTCGCGGAGGCCGAGGCCGCATTTGCTTACGCTCAAGCTCGGGGCTGGACGCGCGTGATTCCGGGCCCACAGCCAGCAATTTCTCAACTCCCTGTCCCTATCACGGCGAACGCCGGCGCCGAGGCTGATGCAGCCAATCCCCTCCATGGAAGTGACCCGTTCGATGATACATGGTTTGTTGTGTACCGCGGGGGTGGCGCCGGGTGTATATCGGTCTCTGTGAGTTTCCTTTTCACTGCCAATTTTTTTAACTCAGAAACAAGGCAGGCTCGAATGTCAACTGAACACTCTGGGGATTCCCAACGCCCTTCACAAGTCATATCCGACCAAGGGGGAGGCGCTCTCCATGTATGCTGCTGCCGTCGGACGCGGTGAAGTTTCTGTTTTGACTCCAGTATATATTCCATAGGGACTTGTCTTCGCGTCTATGTAAATATAAATTTGAGCGGCTTCCTAATCTAGTTGTGTGAATCTACTATGCGATTTGAGTGAATGTTGCGATTACGAACTTTGCGCGCTTAGTTTCCTGCGAGATTGGGCGCCTAAATTCGGAATATCGACTCGATTTGGCCCAGTGCGAACTTGCTAGAAGGCTGAAATTCGGAATTTGACGTTTGTGCTTCTAGTGATAGGTTTCGGAGTCCAAAATGTGTTTGCACCGACTGTTCTCGTTGTCGGCTAGCCAATATGGTCGAAAAAATCGTCTCAGCGGAGCGTGAGGGGCCGGTTCACAATGAAAATTAACGTGTGCCCTGCGAACTTGCCAGAAAAGCATGTAGATGCGAACTTGCCAGTGTCCGAGATGACCGAAGCTGGAATGTTACCCTCGCGGTGAAGAAATGTCAGACTAGAACCTATCTGAACTCAAAGGGGTCACTCAATGCTCCTTCATTGTAAGCAAATGGTGGCCGAGCAGAAAGGCACGATTTTAAAAATATTTGTTCTGTTTTAACGCCTTGCGAACTTGCCAGAAAAGATAGTTTTGAACATTGTCTCAAGTATTACACTAATACCCTGACCATCTTTCGACAACTTTCTGTCTCGACACTTTTTATGTTGCCTTCAAATTCCGAAACTTAAGTAATGTTATAGCTTAATACAATCATTCTACACAGTTTCTAATCCTTCTTTTCTCTTCTCTACGCCTTGAACACCTCTTGAACCTTCGTCTTTTCGCTGTGATGCGACCTCAATTTCAACTTCTCACGCCTTGGCCGGCGGCCACAACTGTCATCATTGATCAGTTTTTGTTTATTTGGTTCACCACTCGGTTCTTGCTTCCTTCCACCACCTCCCATGACTCACTCACGCAACTCAGCGCCAACCGCTCGTAACTCAGCGTCAACCGCTCGCACCCCCCGCAAGCGTCGGTCTACCCAGCCCCTGCTTCCCGCTACAGCATATCCTCCGCCGATGCAATCTAAGTACAGGCTAGCTCGGGAGACGGAGTACCAAATTCTGTACGCGTCTCTGCACTCTGCACTCACGATTTTCTCACTCATATCATTCCACTAAGGCTTCAGCGACATCTTGATCGTAATGAAAAGGCCCGAGTACGTATGGCGCGGTATGTTAACCTCAAAATGCGACAGCCTTTTGCAAACAACTCAAGACCTAGCGCAGAAGGCGCGCTGCACTCAAAGCGGGACCACCAGCAGAGCAGCAGGCTGCGGCGGAGCGGGAACGGGAATACCAAAACGAGTATCGCATAGGGTGTGTAACAAACCCTTTCCGCCCACTATCATAAGCTCACATGTGCCTTCAGGCACCGGCAGTTGTTGCGGGACTTGGACCTCGCGCGCCGCCTGAAGTGAGTCCGTGTTTTTTGTTTCCTCACTCCGCGACTGTCTCTTGGATTCCTCACATCCTCTATAGTAAATATAGAGACACATACGGGCCTGAAGCGCTAGATGCGTACATGGAAGGAAAGGCAGAGCGCCGCCGGAACGCAAAGGCAAGGAGGATCGCAGAGGCACGACGGCTCGCCAAGGAACCATATGACAGCGATCACGACAACATGGACTCTGGCGACGACGACACCTCCATCACCACCAACCATGTCGCCTTTCTCCCCGACGACGATGATTCCTCGGGGTCTGATGATGATAGCTGTGATTCCGCCTAGCTGTTTCGGTCGTTCCCCACGTTTCCGCTTTTTGCTTTGCTCGCTCTCTCAATACTCGCTATCGTAGTTTTGTTTTTCATACACCAACAATCCATTCCTTGTGCTGTGCGTACGGATTGGCAAGTTTGCTTGTGCCTTTTCTTCTTGTCTATGGTAGGTGTCACCTCAGCAGGCTATGAGGGCATTCAGCAGGTTCCGCCGGTACATCAGCATATACAGTCTACGACATTCGAATTCAAAAGTCCTATGGGTATGCGAGTGCTCGGCCGAACTGTGCCGACATGGAAACAGGCAACAACAACTAACTTTCGACCTCATCCCGTCCAACACAAACGACGAAATCGGTGCCTGTCTACGTCTACTAGGCGATCTCTTGGATATGAAACTGGATTCAGCCTGGAACTTGGGACTGAGTTTGGATTGGGGAGTCTACAACTTGGCCTTGACAACCCGCTTCGCACATCTGCAACAACATTTCGCCTCCTCTGAGTCATCCTCCTCGATCAAGTCTGGAATCTCGTCAAGATTGTTGTCGAGAACTTCTTCAGGGTCTTTGTGCGGGCGTATGACTGTGAAGTCGACACTAATTCGACAGATCAGCGCATGAAATCACCAGCGGGAAATAGGAGTCCTACGCGCCACCGTATACTGAAGGGCAGCAGTACGAATAGTCAAGAATAACGGCATCTATGGAGACTCAGACAGGGAGTATAAGGGCGTCAACGATATCTCACAGCTGCGGTTCGACATGGGGGGTTCGAGAGGGTTCGTGGTAAGCTCTTGGCTCCCTCAAGATAATATTTAACGCTTGCTCATTCATTGATTGTATCTGAAACGTATCTACGAATCGACCTTGGTCTGTGACTCGGTCTCCGGTTCCGGCCAGCAATTGTTCCGCACCCACTCTTCATAGTTGCGAACATCTTGTTGCCATTCTAGAACCTCCCACGGAGGGGCATCATCCATACTGCTCGCCCTGAATTCGTCCCATAACTTCCAGTGTGCATCCTCTTCGGCGCGTTCCGCAGCAGTCATTTTGGGAGCGGGTCTGTGATATTGGTGAGTCAGTGATTTGATTGTTCTTCTGCTGATACACCCACTCCAATTTGCCCTCCCCCCACAGCTTGATGACTTCAAAGATCCCATCCACCATCGCCTGCCATCTCTCCTCTACCACCGGGTCCACGTTGGTGACTTCGGGCGTCGTTGACGGAACCTGTCGAGCTAGTCTCGCCCGACGACGTGCGAGTTTCTCTTCAGCCGGCGGAATCATGTAAGGTTTTTTCTTGGGCAGTGGGCGAACTGGATGAATATTAGGGGGGGATTATCAGGAGAAGAGGGACTGCGAACGAGATCTTTTAGCCATGTGTTGTCGTGGAGGGGAAGGAGAAGATGTGTTTGCGTCACAAAATCAGTGCGCTTTTATTCCGTTCAAGAAAATCACGCGGACCATGTATGCGCTTCAAGTCAAATGCAATTTTGGAGAGAAAATAAATACGGTACATAAGTTGTGTAAGGTATAATGTCACTAAATGGGACTTTTCAACTCTGGAGTCTGAACGGAATTACTATCTACGCATGAAAATCAGAAAGCTGGGAGAACAATTTTGCACTATCCCTCCCACGGGTGCGACGCATGTTCGTCCAGCGCGTGTGCTCTTCCACAGTTGCGTCACGAGCAAATTCGGCGTCGGAGCGACCACCTTTGTCAACCCATCGATGAACACCGGCGCTGCAGAACTGACGGAAAAGGTAGCGCCGTTCATTCTTACCTACTGGGGTGATCGTAAATTCCTGGAAGCCGCTGGGGAAGAGAGCGGTAGTGCCGGGAGGAACTTCGAACTGGGTACCATCTTCGTTGTAGATGAGGCGGCCGCCGCGTCGATGATCGTAGTTGCCGAGGAATGTGATGGCCTCCATAGTCCCGAGGGCGGCTTCGCGATTCAAACCAGCCACAGGTTTGGTGGAGAAATCCAGCTGGGCTGTGGTGAACACCGAGCCCTCGAACGGGGCGGCGATTCCCGTGGTAAGTAGCTGATCCATTTTGGTCCGAGCCGAAGCGAACGAGCGCTCGGCGCATTGTTCGAAGATATCTGATGATAAGCCATGTCAGGATTGAATATATACATAAACATAGTTGACTCACCGTTCTGATAGTCCGACATCATTTTGTACGACGAGCTGGCCAAGATCTCGCGAGCCTCGACTACGCCGGGGCCACCGATTTTGATTTGGTGAATACCCTAACGAAGCGTTAATTCGGGAAGGGACGAATTAAATATAATGACTCTTACTAGTGCGGGAGTTTGGTCTTCCTCCATGGCTGAAGGCTGGATGACATCTTGAGTGATATTATTGAAACAGACATGACACCGGACCTACCTCAACGAGGGGAGGATGATTGTCGACTGCCACCTCGACAGCCACCTAGAGCGAGATTAGCGAATTAAAACAACATCATCCGCAAGGAACAAACCTCTGGAGCTGCACTTCTGCGTGGTCGCCTCTGCGGCTTGCGCAGTTCATATGGTTCCTGTAAATAACAATGAACAATTTCAATATAGCGATGTTAACTGAATTACCATGGCCTCAACCCCGTGCCCCATTCCCCACCGCATCATCGCGCCATCATTGCCAAGGTGACCGAAATCGCCAAAGTGATAAACTCGGTGGGCGCCTTTGCCGCCATCGGTAGTGACATCAATCCAGAGCTTTTTGAGACCCTTAGGAGGGGGAAAGACGACGGAGAGGACCTTATTTTGACCATCGACGAGGGGGCGGGGAAGACTAAAAGATAGTAAGCTTTTAATTCTAAAGCGGTAAAGAACGGAAGAAGGTTACCCGGCCGATTCATAATACGGTACCTGGATAAGCATCGGAGGAATAGAGAATTCAGTTTCCCCACGCGGACGAAGGAAGCGACCGACGGGTCGCTCGACGACATTTTCCGCCTTGACGTCGATCCCAGCCGCCTTCGTGATTTCGTCATCCATCTCATCAGCGTCCACCATGTCATCTTCCCCATCGTCCATACGGTCCTCCTCGTCCTCCCCACCATCCTCCTCGTCCTCCACACCACCCTCCTCGTCCTCCACACCATCCTCCCCATCCTCCATACCGTCCTCCGCGTCCTCCTCGTCCTCCATATCAACCCCTGCGCCCGTCATATCGTCATCCGAGTCGCTGTCAACACGCTCTAGGCCTGGCATACCATCATCCTCCGAGTCTTGGCCTGCGCTGCTCCCAATCAGCTCAGCCGTATCAACGGCGCGGCTCCCCGCTTCGGCAGCGGCGCGTGCAACTTGCTCCCGTAGATACTTGTTGCGGTGATACTTCGAGTAAGTAATGACGTTCCGGTATCGAGGGTAGGGATGGCCGTTGTCGAACTCAGAAACGGTGGGGCTGGGGAGCCGGCGTCCGGCAAGGATTCTGTCGAAGATGCCAACGCCGTTCGGAACCTCGGCACCGTTGACATAGATCCGCGCTCTCATAGAGGAGAACTCAGTGGTCGGTGATGGAGGTGTTTCGGGATCGTCGTGATCCGAAGAACGTGCGGGAGTCGTGAATGGGGAGCCGAGCGCAGGCGTCGAAGCAGACAGGGCGGGGGCGGAAGGGCTGGACGACGCAACCCGTTCCAAGTCGATACTCGTCTCAGAGCGTGCTCGGGGAACGGGACGAGGCAGACGAAGTGGAGAAGAGGAGGCGGATGCTAGCTCGTCGACGTCACTAGCCACATCGTCGCGTGTGAACGGAGGGGGCCATCAGGAAAAACCCTCTGGGCCGTAGATCGCCGGTCAATTTGATAGCCGGAATTAGCCTGGATAGCCGGCGTAGCTTGGCGGACCATTTGATAGTTGGCTGTAGAAGCGGTAGTTACGCGCCAAACTTTCATAGCACTATGTGCTCGCAAGCGTCAGAACTGTAGTTCTATACAAAGTACACCAGCATCTATCTTACATTTATTACAGAGCATAGGAATGCGGTTCACAATACCAAACAGCAGCAGCAACTTGCCATCCTCACGAATCCTCCAGACTCCCTTCACACTTCCTACGCTTGATATTACTATTAGCGACGACAGCGTCCAGGCAGAAATAGACGGCGGGGTTTGCAAAGTCGGAAGTGTGGGAAATGAGGGCTATGCCGCGCAGCAGCCAACTTGTCGACCATGTTGAGTGTTCATACGAAGGGGAAAGCGGAAGACAATCGAGGGTTCAAAGGAGGTTATGGAGGGGAAGGGGCAGGCTGAGGAATGGGACGAAAAATGACAAGTCCACGCGCACGTGTCAGATTGCGTGCTTTGTTTATGATGTTCCATCATATTCCGCTGTCAACGACGTGGCAACTCGAACCATCTTGTCTTCTCCCACCATCCCCCGCCGTCGCCGTCAGCGTCCTCCACCCTCGTCGCTCATCTCACACACTCTCGCAACGACCCTTGCAAGCACTTCAAGCACTCAGACATCCCCTTATGCTGTCAACCTCAATTCAACGAGCCCGCCCTGCAACTGCCCCAAGCCCTCAGCAACGTTCCCCTCCTTCCTCGACGTTGCCTGCGCGGCTCTGCAGCTGGTACCCGTCGCTAGCTTCCCCAAATATTCTTCCAAGCTGTTCCCTCACGGTGCTTTTGTCACATTCGTCAAGTCCTTCGGTCAAGCCCGCCATCGAAACATGCAAGATCTGGCCCGCACAGGCCCTCTCAAGTCTTTTTCTTCCATCAAGTACACCCTCCGCAAGATCCAGCCTTGCAAAATTTGGCTCCGCAAGATCTGCCGCCTCGTAAATCTCGGAAGCCGGTCAAGTCGAAGCCTTCAAAATTCAAATATATTTCGTCAACGATTTTTTCCTCTTCCAGTGCATTGAGACACAGCGGGTGTCGAAGTGTTCCAATCTTCCGGTACGCAGTCTCACTCTCTAGCCTTACACTGACTGACGTTGTTCTTGCTTCACACCCTTCGTGCCGCACTCGCGCTGCTCACATCTCCACTCCTACCCCTTCCTTTCCCTGTCCCCCAGCCTCTTTGCTTCTAGCTGCCGATGCTGCATTCGCCGTCCACGCTTACACACGACATCTTTGCCCCCTTTCGTTGTAATTACGGTTTCTTCTGTAACATTGTTACTGTTTAATGAATTTTTATTCACTATCTACTTGGGGAGGTGGTGAGCTATACATGAGTACCTAGAACTATGTCAAGCTACATGGGCTACTGCACTACAGAACTACTGTGCTATGACATGCTACAGCCGAGCTACAGCATGCTATATAATTTGAGTGACAGCTATATTTTGGGGGTTAAGCTACGCGACTACAATCGCTATCCGAGCTATGTATGGCTTCATAGGCTGCTGTTTTTTTCCTGATGGCGTGCCAGAGGAGGACGAATCTGATGCAAGCTGGTCAACCTCTTCCTCCATGTCGAAAGAGGTATCCGCCGACGCGAGGGCGATTTGCTCCACTGCGTCCATCTCGATTTCCAGCTCATCAGAGGGGAGTTGTGCGAAAGCGGCGGAGTTCTGCGAGTTCTGCGGCTGTGGCGCGCCAGGGTCCGAATGGAAAAGGTAGGAGGAATTGTCGCTGTCAGAAGCGGGAGATGACGGATCCATAACGTAATCGTCGCCAAAGGCCGGTGAATCAGGACGTGCCGAATCCATGACGTAGTCGCCGCCAAAAGCCGGTGAAACTGGGCGGGATGGGATGGAAGGCGCATCCATGTCGGAGATGAATGGTTCTGGTAGAGGAAGTTCGCCAGGGAGGGGAGAGGGAGGAGCATAGACGTAATCGCCGCCAAAAGCCGGTGAAACACAACGCGACTCCGAAAGAACAGCGATATCGGGCACAAATGGTTCGGGAAGAGGGAGTTCGCCGGGAAGGGGAGTGAGCGGAGCATCAAATAGCTCGTACATCAATGTACCGGGTGAGGGAGGTATCGGAGTAAGAGGAGCATTGAAAACCTCCTGCATCAATGTCGCGGGGGACGGAGGATCTTCACTTTCGGCATCGTGTCCGGATGAGGAGAAAGCTTGCTCCGTTGCCTGCTGAGCAGTAATCTGGAGGACAATTGCGTGTTAGTTGCGGGAAAGGAATAAACAATGACAATAAAATTTTACCTCGCCTCGGTAGACCTTGTTTTCTGCTTCCTCCTTGATCAACTCGCCGCTGCGCTTGATGAGACGGTCGGCCAACACACGAATGGTTTTGCTGCGAACAGGCATGCCGAGCGAATGGCGAAGGAACCGAAATTTGGTGACGGGGCGTCCAGGGCGACTCGGAGCGGCGTCCATGAGTACAGAATTGTTGACGGGTACAGGGAAAAGTAAGAGTCTGAGACGGGAAGTTCTCGAGAGAAGGTCGGGCGAAATTATAACCGTTTTAAGGGAGGATCCCGCTTACCAAACGACACATGGTATCTATGCAAGGCCAAGTGGTTGACTGTGTCCATCTTGGAAGGTTCTGTGCACATTCACATTTCGCTTCGAAAAAGGCTGGGTTGCCGGATGAGCGCGTGGGGGTAGGATGTCGGTTTTCCGTCCGTTAGCGAGATTGCGATTCGGGTTTTCGTCCCTTTTCGTCTGGCTCAAACGCTCGAGATGATAGATTCACGAAAATGTCCTGGAAACCGTGAATACAAAATCAACCGAGTAGAATTTCGATGTGTAAGCGTACCGATAGACTGGGCTGCGGTCGTACGGATCTTCGCGACCTCCTCCCTGTGAGATATCGCGTCAAAACACGAAAGGAACTGCAAAGTTCGCATACCTCAAATTACGTCAGAGATCGAAATTTGAAAACAGAAACGGCGCGTGATATTGAAGATCATACGGCCCGAATCTGTACCCGCCACGAAATTGAATCCTTTTAGCTTCCATGGATTATAAAATTGTGTGGACACTCTACAGTTTATGCACCGTGAAGCATCCCATGTTTGGGATCCTCATCTGTTCACTGCGTGAAATGCAGTTCTGGAAACGGAAAACCAACTTTGATCTGACCTTGACGCCTACCAAATCAAGCAAAGCGGCTCGCACGCTCCGTCAAACCGGGACCCTTTGGAATTTAGACTTTCCGCCTGAGTACCGGCCTGCGAAGAGACCCTAAACAATGGATCCGAGTATAGAATCATAGGACTGACCTTGGCGCATTATTACAAAGAAGTGAGAGCTGGGCATGTCGGCGACAAAAAATCAAGTTCGTCAAAAGGCTGCACATTCTGCACTGATGCCATGCACCATGGGATCAGCTAGCATGGCAATGAGCGGCGAGTACTGACCTAGAACAAATTCACCCCGTAGAAACCAGGGGGAACGGCGGGGACGCGTCAGCATTAAGTCGACGCAGAAGAATTGGGATACTTAGTTGCCCCTTGATTGCTGCGATCCGCCCTTCCCCACTGAATTGGAGCTGTGATAATGAGTCACACAAACCGTCCGAGTTCCATGTGGGATTCGTATATGTCAGCCAAAAGTCCGAGCGTACGGATGAGTGTGGTGGGCTTGGATCCAGTACCCCGTGAGATATTTTTTTCAGTGTTCGCAGAACCTCATGAGGACGCCAGCGGGCGGGGTCTCGGCTGCAGTGTAGATGGGGTGTTGCTCAGTAGATACGCGCATGTTGAATTGCATTTGGGACAGTTTCAGAAGAAGGAAAGACGAAAGAAACACCGAGAAAAGGCTTGGGAATACCGATTGAATCTGGAACGAACTAAAGGGAGGAAACGGAGTCACAGACTCCTTATTTAAACGTGAACCGACAGACCCCCGAAGTCAAAGTAAAACTTACTCAATAGTGATACGCTGGCTAATTCACCGAATAAACGCAATATACTGGGGGGGAAGGAGAATGTCTCACCCTCAATATCCAGCCAACCTACCGCTCACTCGCAAAACCAGCGAAGGACAGGACGGCGTGAGTCGTGTCGACGAACATTGATTATTTGGCTGACTGTGTTCTGGGTTAGCAGCGGTGGGTTCTCGCGTGGCAGCTACTTACCGCGTCAGCGTCCAAAATAACGTCGTCGGGACCGCTTTGCGCAACAGAGACCATCGACAAACACCTAGGGAAGAATTAGCGCGTCAACAAGGTAGCCGCACCGTGCTTGAAGTATATGGATGGCGCCAGTCGCGCGGGCAGCCCCTCGTGCACGAAGACTTGTGGGTAGATGGAAAGGGACCCACCGATCAGATAGCGCGCAAGGAACACCATAAATGCAGCATATGCCACTTCGTGAAGTCCCACCCCGTCTCGTACGTCAATTTTTGTTCGCTTAACGAATTTCCGCTGGGTCTCAAGGTTATCGTCAGCTATTGTTGCGGGCACAGTCATTGCTACGTTTGTATACGTCTCTGGCTTGAACGGCGCTGGACCTGCCCAGATTGTATCGCTCCTATGCATCGTGCTCCGTTTCGTCATTGGGGTGAAGAAGCATCTATTGCAGCTAATTATCCGGAGTGGAAAGATCCCAGTATAGTCAGATACAGTTGGAAAGGATTGAAGTTTCCCGTCGAGCCAGAGACCGAAGGGCCAGACCTTGAGTAGATTACCAGAGGAATACCAGTAGCAGTAGCTCGCGTGAGAGTCGCGTTAGGCGATACATGATGTGACGGTGTCACTTGTCACAATCATATCACTCTTGCCTCTGGCCTCCGTTCTGCAAATTGTAATCGCCTTCGCTCCCCTCGATTCGTAGCTCAAAATCTTTCGATCCTCTATGCCTTCCATATGGAACTGTGCCGCTTACATCTGAAACGTGTGATTTCGTTATTTAAAATGAGGCAGTCTCTGAGCTCGGCCGGTCTTGAATCCCTCCTCTGAGTCCTCTCTTTCCCGCTTGGCGACAGCGATCTTTGCTCCTTTTCTGACGACCATGATTCGACGCGCTCTTCGCAATAGAAACCGGGTGGATATTGACGATGACTATGGTGGGACCGAATTCACGCGGACAGCGGATCGGGGGATCTATCTTTCATACGACGGGGAGCGGCGACAGGAAGAGTTACTAAATGTAGCGCACAAGAAACGACGTCTCGACCCCTCCAGTCTCAATGATCAGCTCGCACACTGGATTCCCATCCCAGAGGACGACTTCAATGAGGGAGAAGCGCTCGCGCTGCTGCCGGAGAGTACTGTGTTGGGTAAAAGAAAGACATATATTAGCACAGTGAGTATTTCTGTTTAATTTTTACTTGTTCATGCTCATCGTGGCAGAAAAATCCGATGTCGTTATGGCGTCCCCTGAAAGGAGAGTTTCTCGCGGAGCTGTTGCGACATGAAGGATTGGGTGATGACACCGCAAATCCTAGCTGTGCTCATTGTGCCGCCCAATTCAATCCTCGATCTTCCCCTCCCGTTCGCGTATTCAAGTGTTATGAATGCGGCCAGTTTTTACAATGTCTTTCTTGCTGCGTAGCGAATCATGCGCGAACTCCCTTACATGTCATAAAGGTGCGTATGTCACTCTTGAATCAAGGTTTCACCAATATATTTAACGCAATAGGAATGGAATAGTAATTTCTGGGCACCGTGCACGCTGGCAACCCTTGGGCTCGTCTACCAGTTGGGACATGGAGGCTTTCCCTGCCCATTTCCGGACACAACCAAACATCGACTTACAGTAATCGAGGAACCAGTTATACACGAGATCTGCCTGCGGTACTGTAAATGTTCAAAGTCTGATGACGCCGATAACATTGAACAATTGCTTCGTAACGGATGGTATCCGGCCACCGTGACGGATCCTGGGACTTGTGCGACATTCCGCACCCTCGAAACGTACCGGTTGTATAGCGTGGTGGGAAATTTGAATGTCCGGGATTTCATGACGTCCATTGAGCGCGTCACCGACACCAGCGCAACGTCGGGGATGACGTGGTTACCGGTTAGTGACAGCTGTATGCCGAGTCAATTTCCTTGCCGTTTGATTGATCCCCGTGGATAGGATCGCTATAAGCAGTTTGGTCGCACCGCACGACAATGGGCTTTTCTCTTGCGGCTGAAACGGGCTGGCCGTGGCCATGATCCCAAGGGTGTGGAGGCAACTGCCCTGGGTGAATGCGCTGTTCATTGTTGGGCTTGTCCCCAAGACGGCCGTAACTTGCCCGAAGGTTGGCGAGAAGTTGATCCGAAATATCAGTAAGTCCTCTATGATGAACCACCTGTCGACGACTGAAGTTGTGTAGATTTTTGTACATGCTCATTTTAGCTGTGGATGCAAATTTTCGATTGCGGAACCGTATCCGTGCCAATGAAATCGACGATCCCACCCTCGGGCCTGGATGGGGATACTGGGTGGAACCGAATAGTTACCGAGAGCATTTGAAGAATTACGTGCATGAGAAAGAGGTATGATCTTCTCCAAGTTCTGGTCGCGTTTCTTGATTCGATTGACGATAAATATTTGACAGGTCAGCACTTGTATAGCATTTGCGGCTCTTCTTCAAAAGGACACACGACTTACGACGGGACTCCGTGTATCTGGGGTAGGCGGATGTGTATGCGCTCGCCACGAGTGCATGCGACCGAACGGAATTGGGGATCTCCAGAAGGGAGAAAGGTACGTGATTCATATGCTTCGCTTTGTCCGAGTCCTGACACAACATAATTCAAAGATATTCCAACATGGATTTTATTGTACTAGCCGCATTGGCCGGCTTCTCTCTACTGTGGTTAACGATCTCGTATGATATCGGCTGCCAATGGAAGCAATATTTCTCCGACCGCGTCAAGAGTTTTCCCTCCGAAATGCGCCTTCCATTCGACGAAATACATGTTCAATATGCGTTACCAGTGTGGCACGCCGCCTCCCACAACGAGGATTGCCAGAACGAAAATAGTCTCAGCTTCAAACCGGGTGTAGGGAGATCGGATGGTGAGGGGGTGGAGCGAACATGGTCGGGGCTCAATGGTGCCTCTTTCTCTACCAAAGACGCAGGCCAAGGCGTTCGGAGCGACACGATTGAAGCCAAGATTGATAATCATAACTATTTGAAGAATGTTGGGCAAGGTGTGTTATCTTTTGTAATCTAATCAACGATAAATCTAACGAAATTCAAAGGTGATACTTTACAGCGCAAGCTGTTAGTGGCGATCGCGGAACGGGACCGTCAGGTTACAGCTTTCAAGGATGTGAGCAAAACCATTGAGAAAGATGTGAAGGAACAATGGCGAAAAGCTATCAAAGACTGGGAGGCCGACTCGACGAAACCGAATCCGTATATCTTGTCGCGTCGTGGTATGACATTTTGATTTAATCTGATCGCCAAGACTATATGCTGACTTGGGCCACTGACAGATTGTCCAACGGAGGCTCAAGTTCGCCTTCAAGTTCGCAAAGATGAAGAGGGGCTGTCGGCTGGATCAGCTCCTCTGCATGGACGTAGCGCGACGGCTTTTCTCGTCGCAGGAATCCAGATCGAGGACTCACAGTACGACGATTTTCGCTCATTTCTTGGTTATCAGACTGAATGTTGATAGGCGACGTATCTTGTCCCAATTGAAGGGAACAGCCTTGGTTGCCGCCGATCGTGAGAACAAAATTCAAGAGTGGCGGCACACTCTGCTCGTAAAGATTGCGAAATTCCGCTCCCTCCAGAAAATCTACATGCCTGGGGCAGCCGCAGTGTTGGAGAAAGCTGAAGGAGAGCGAGATTTCGATGCTCCCCCCCCCAAAGCAGAGAATGTGAAGTTGATTATGCCAAGTGAAATGCTCCATCAGACGACGACGGATCACGGGTGTATCCCTGGACTTGCGGACATGGAAGCGAAACTGCGCGTGGCGCAATGCGAAAACTCGCTGGCGTCTCTACGCTCCCGCCTTCACGCCAAGCGCCACTTAATTAGTTTCCGCAACGCCAATATCATTGGACAGGTTCACAGCACGAAAGCCCGCACCCTCATCGGAGAAGTCGGGGACCGGGTTGAATCTTATGCTAATCGGTACCGCCAAGGCCGTGAGGCATTGGTCGCCCTGAAGGGGATTGATGCGTATCCCCACTTACGGCCTTTGCATCCCGACGATGTAGCGCTTGACGGCGACGCGGAGGAAACTGACTCGGCAGCTCGCAAGAAACTGGGAATGATCGGGGCTGGGCGTGGTGCACGGGCGCCTCGTAACGCGCCGGGAACGTCGAAGCGAGTCATGTCTTGGATTTGGACCGCACCGGGAGCCCTTGACGAGGAAATGATGCATGAGTGTAAGCTCTCTCCTCTTCCCCACTCCGCATCAAATATTGATCTTGATTCTTGGGCAACTAGCTGTTAGAGTCGAATGGTCGAGGGCTCTAGCCCGGAAAACGCGCTGGAGTGAAGAGGTCATGCTCTTACGAGAAGAGATGAGGCGTGTTTTGCGATACTTGGGATGGCAATCCGAATGGTGGCGGAGTAATGCTGGGCTTCGGACCGACGTGTCATCGGAAACAGTGGCGGGAATAAGGGCATATGCGTTGAAGCAGGCGGCATGGCATGATCGCCTCGCCGAGTTTTTCCGCACTAAGTGGAATGTTCCGGCGATTACCGTGGCACAGCGTTTGTTGGCGGAGGAATCCGAGGGTTTGGACCGTTTGTTTTCGCTCGAATAGGTACAAAAGTCGAGTATTTCTACATCACGCCCAATAGTATTGATTTCTACGGAAACTGGAGTGATTTGTACCGACTTGTATGACTAATATCAGTGTTCCCAACACCGACGCAAATCAACCAAGAAGTCTCTGAGAAAGGGCAGATTAGAGTGAAGGACATTAGTATGAATTACACGAAGGTAGCCAAGGACTATAGACTCTTTGCGACGAATCCAGCCAAGGTTGGCTGGACTCGTGGTTATAGCCAATAGTGCCCATGGCTGCGTACAAGCCTGAAGGCTATATACCAGCACCAGGGGTGTCTCCGAGTACATTAGATCGCATGCTATAGCCATTTTTCTCGCTGATTCTTTTTGCTCAGCAATCAACATCCCAACATCCCTGGCCACCAGCACATCGCAGACAAATTCCAAGCGTGGTTGGATAATTGGGGTTTGAAGCCAGAGGCGCATTGGGCTACTCGAGCCTGAATCGCCAAAAGTTATTAATGGCGATCTGCCATACACTGTCATATGTATTTAGGTCGTAAATCTAAATGTCAAACTTCTGTTTCCTTTCTTCTCCGCCTCTCGATCCTCTCGTGCCTTTGCTTCTTCATTCAAAGTAGCATACGCGCACCCGTTCTTCCTGTTGAGCCGTCGATAATAATATTTTTGAACCACCCTGTCGAAGAAAATCGTTCACTTTGAACTCGGAGTCGACGTGAGAGTTATGGGGTAAACTCACCACATAATAGTGGCAGAGCCAGCAAACGCAATATTTATCGAATTCCCTCTCTTGAATACTGGATAACGCGATCAGCGAAAAAGAAACGGGTTAGATAAAGCATCAACATGGTGCGTCTTCAGCCTGATATATTTGCGATGCCCCTGGCCACCGATCTCAGTCAGCCTAACTCGACGGAAGAGAACAAGTACATATGCGACTTACAGACTTGGTAAATATTGGGAAAATAACCGCACCAGAAGCTACAGTGCGCTTCCCAATGCTACCTGTATTCTCTGACATCCATCCAATATTCAGAGGATGATTATATGGCCACGAGGCTACGACCACGGCCCCGAAATATCTAAACGGTAGGTATTGGATTGAGAACGAAAAGCGAATGGTAGGCGGAAGGAGAACATACTTCACACCACGGCTGGCTTTATCTGGCAACAGAATCCAACCAACAAGTTGCCATGCCGCTGTTCGATTGATTGAGCAGCAGACCGAACCAGGAAAGTACAACGTACAGCCGACTCGGAATGCCCCATGAAATCCGCGCTCTCGAACCTTATCCGAATGCCGGATAACAATGACCATGAAAGTGCATTGAATGTATCAGATCTAGAGTAGGAACGATACTCACCCGTTGAGCTGGATGAACCATCCTTAGTATAATTTATAAACTTGAATATTCAGTGAGCAAACGAAACTGACCTCGGATTCGCTGCAGAACTGACCCATCAAAACCCGCACCGCGTTTCTCAAGTCCGACTTGGCGTTCGTCATTTCCTGGGACGGGGGTCATTATGGAAACGAAGTAGATCGAGTGGAAGCTCTGTCGTCCAGGTCAGTGGAGAGACTGAGAGTACTCTCTCAAACTCTCCGTATTTATACCCAATGAGTTGCAGATACCCTATTTGTGGAATCGGTAGAACGGTCCGCACTGCGAACGCTACACCACTGGCATCGTTCGTGGATCCTCTTGAACCAGCTGAACGAGTTTGGAATCAATTTGTTGAACCTTGATACAGCTACTCGGATCGGTGTCCCGACTGGCGAAGGGATCTCATGAAACCAGGTCGCATATAATCTTTGTCGCAAATTGCTAAATAACGTTCAGGATTTGTTCAGGATGATCTGAGTATACGTAAGTCTCATTTTTCATAAACAAACAACGCGTCGCCGTGCCTTTTTGGAACCGTGGGACAAGGGCGAAAAGTAGGCAACCTCCCCCTCCACAAACCTTTTTTTCTTTTTTACTGTTTACAGGGTGTGTCATTATTTATGAAAAATGCAATAAGAAGTTACCGAGTATATATGCCAGACGGGAGTTCGATTTCTCAAAGATTGGGCCAGGCCCATCGAGCCTGGAAGTGGACTTGATGTCGGTGGAAGAAATGGGCAGCATATTTTTCGTCAATGTGAAGAAACAATTCGTTGTATGGATTTTGCGTGATGAGTAAGTTCGCGAGTCCGTGTGAACGGAAGCAGCTCAACAGCCGGAGCCTGAACGGGCGGAGTGAGACTCTGTGAGAGGCGGATCGAAAATCTCATTGACACTGTTCCAGTGACGAGTTTCCATGCATGACGCCCCAAAATCAAGCCCAAGACAGAGAACAGAGATCTCGGAACAGGCCGTAGCACCATGCATGGGGGCCGAATCGCAAAGCGTCACAGTCTCAAAGAAGTAGTATCTCAGGAGTAGTCTGAGTCGTCCTTTAATAGAATAGATTACTGAATGAGGATTGACTCGGACTTTGCTCGGACTTGGAAGATTCAAAGTTAACCAATTTGCGCGTTTGTGAGAGGTAGAAGTAGGATGCAGGGAAAGAGAAGATATAAGCAGTGAGTATAGTCGTAGGGGAATTTGAAGCTTCGACATTATATATCAGGTGCGAAGTGGCTATTGAGGACGAGATGGTGGTTTGGGGACGAGAATCGTGACGCGCCCGCCGCCACGTCACTACTAATAGCTATGACTCTGAGATGCTTACCACGAGACAAATTTGGGCCATAATAAAAAGTAATATACATAGGTAGTCTTTCGTAGTATCGTATCCGTCCGCAATAGACAAGGCATTAGCTATGCTGCCCTGTAGCCCACTTCCTCTGCGATGGAAAGGTGAAGCGCGCTGGCGATGGTCGGCGCACCAAGACAGAACGCGGTAGCCATGGCAAGCGCAGCTCCAAGCTATTCCGCGGTCCCAATCAATCTACAATATGCGCTGGCGGCTCGCTCACATAAACCGATCAAGAGAGGCTCATCAGCGTTCTCCCACTGCCGTTCTGGTCCTCAAGCTCATCCGCATTTGCGGGAGGGTCTGTCTGTGGGAATCTGTATCCCAAACGAGGTCGGTAAGGCATGATCAGACGCTGAAGTTAACAGCGTCGAAAAGCAGCGGCGTAAGCTATGAGCAACGGAGACGAGGGACCTGAGGCTTTCATCATGAGAGGCAGAGCTATACACGGTCGCTCCTCGCAGCAGCCCTCACCCCGTCGTCGACGAGGAGGAGCTCGACGTCCAACACCTTTATGATCGTCGCCGACACTCCCGCCGCCTCCGCCGACTCGCATTCTTGTAGCCAGTGCTTCAATGAGCGAGGTGGTGGCGCGGGCAACGCTCAGCGTCGACGACGGGCACCACAAGGCTCATGGGGATACAAAGCGGGCTGAGAGCCTTAGAGAGCAGACTCCTCACACAGTAGCCCCTCATCTCCGACTTCTCCCCGAACGGAAAACTGGCTGGAGTGGCGCGCACGAAGCTCGGGATCATACGACGAGGTGGTCAGCCACGCCGAAGATATCGATGAATCTTCGACGAGGAGCAAGCGCCCGATCGACAATGGGTCGTGACTGGCGAGCGGGGCACAGACGGGCCGCTGGTGGAGGAGAAGGCATGGAGCCGGTAGCAGCGGGAGTGTCGGAGAGGGCTCCGCGGGGGGAGATCAGGAATGTCGATATTGGGGAAGAGACACGGCAGGAGATAGAGACGCGTGCTGCCGGTCGGAGCCCATCGCGATACAACGATGAGACTTCATGGTCTTGATCGTGATACGATATCACGCCAAAGATATCGACAACGTATCTTCGACGACGAGGAAGCGCCCGACCGACGATGGCGTCGTGACTGGCGAGCGCGGTACAGACGAGCTGGTGCTGAAGAGGCTCAGAGCCAAGGAGGGAGTACGCGGGGGGAATGAAGCGTGTGTCGATATCGGGGAAGAGGCATGACAAGAGATCAAGAGATGGGTATAGAGCCGTAGACTCGTCGGAAGCAGCTGATGGACCCCCGAACGGCGATGTGGCTGAAGCGGCGGTACAGGTTGTGGATGCGAGGGACGATGAGAACGAGGAGCGGGATGCTCCCCTGCCTAGATGCAGAGACTAGCACCGTCTGGGATGCGCATCGGAATGTGTGGCGTGCGACGAGCATGCACCACCGAACGGCCATGAAACGTCCATAGGAACGAGGTATAGCTGGAACGACGAGCCGCGACCGCAAAGCAAGCGCTTTCACCACCAGCATCCGCGCCGCTGATGCGCTAAGATCGAGCCGCATGACACTTCGCCGCAGCCAGCCTCCATCACTATGAGCCGGGCACCATACTGCTCCATCGAGCTTTGAGAAGGAGCGGATACCGAGACACATTCGCATAGCCCACCATACGCCAGCCACGTACTGCACTGGAGCGAGCGACAACGAGAGCCGCTCGATATCGGGGCGTGAATATCCTGGAGTGCTCAAAAGGAGAAAGCTAGCAATCGTCCGCGGAGAGACTAGACGATGTGTGCACAGGCAGAGGCCGGATGTGTCTGAAGGACAATCGAGGCGACCGGGAGCAGCCTAACCGCTATGTCGTTCGTAGTCTTCCATCGTCACGCAGGCACGGGTGCAGGACGGCGAGACGAGCCTCCGTAACCCAGGTAGGGTTCGCGAGCCAAGATCGCAGGTAAAGGTGGGAGGAGGAAGACAGTGATTACTTGCCCTGCCAACCGCGCCGGCGTTAGCCTGATGCGTAGAGCCTGGTTATGCAGGTGCGAGAACGACATACCGATCTCAATCTCCCTGAATCCGCACAAATCCTCCTTTTCCGCCCCGTCCGCATCCCGATATACCACGCCAGTTGGGGCACAAGCAGCGCGCTCGAGTTTGGGGCTTTGCCTGAAGAAGCCTCGAAGCCGCTCGTTCATTAGGGTCGTGTCAAGATGGAGATCAACGGACTGATATCGTAGAGATTCGAGAACGAGGGGTACAGGAGACTCGGAGATGGGTCTGCGGGAATGTCATTGGACAGCGTTGGACTTGCGTAGATGGCTGGGGTAGCAGACGGAATGGTGGAATGATATGTCCCGCCCCCAGCCGGCGTGGGATGGAGGACAAGAACTACCATAATCTTCGTCAGCATGGTAAGGATAGTGAGCAACGGAGCAATGCGTCAATGACTCGAGTCTATCCCGGTCATTGTGAAACAGAAGCCATGAAGAGACAGACAAACTCACGTATTTCAATCGATACACCGTATGTCTTAGCGTAGTGGTCCTTAGTGCGTTGGTGGATTATCAATGCGTTGCTTGAACGACCAAGCTGGCCGACTTTCTGCTGATACCAGTAACTAATGAAAATACTGCTGTAAATGGAAGACGGAATCGAAGGCGTACCATGGTCCAAAAATCCTTCCCTTTCATTACTATTCCAAGCTCCATAGCAGTAGCCCACACCGCTACCGTCTACTAAAAGGTCTTCGCCTAGTCTACCGCTGAAGGGTGATCCCGCTCATGTCCACAGACTAAAGCGCCACCGAAATCATGAACTTTTTCGACAACAAGATGGTCAAAGATCGGCAAGCAGGTGTATCCAAATAGCGGAGGATATAGTTTCTCACTCTCTTCGAGAGCTTGTTGTAGAATCATTTGCGCCAGCAGAACGAGGTATTATAAAGAGGTAAAGAATCAAAGAATCAGCTGGGGCGGAGTAGCGTGACAGTAACGCATCAATGCCTCATCGTTCGATGATCCTCCCATATGCTAGAGCTGCTATCGCCGAGGAAAAATTGAAAGCACTGGCCTCTAACTCCTTCCACTTACCCTGCGCTGAAGAAGTCCGGACTCAAGGGACTTGAATTTCTTCAAGTTGAAATTTTTCTCAGGGAACGGGTCCCACAGTGTGCCCCTTACCCTCCACCTCCGACCCGCTTCACCACTGCCTCCCCAACAGCCTTCTACCCATGCGCGCCCCCTCCCCTCCCCGCACCTCCACCCTCTTGCCAATGGAAGATTCCAGCCAGCCAATTATTTGACTCATTCGACGTCATCCAGCACATTTTCTCGAAAGTTATGCGGACTCTGGCAGTTTAGGTGCGTTTCGCGCTCTTCCTTGCACATAATACTCTCAGCTTACTCATTTTATTACCTCAGACGTCCGTGAGGAACATCTACTATCACCGATTCCGCGCACTCCCGCTGTGTCACGAGTAAGATCGCCGCATTTTCTCAGAACCCTCCGCGACAAGGTCGACGGAGGTATTGATGCAGGTGCGTACACTCTGTCACATTTCTTATCTGCATTCACAGCCCGACACAGACTACTATCCCTTGCTCGTACCTTCCGCTGCAAGATGCAAGCAGCAATATGTCCTGTGAGTCTGGCGCTTATTTTCCGCTGTCTTTTCGATTGACATCGACACAATCTTCCCCATACCCCCACCAGATGGATTCTGCGCCTGAATCGATCTTCGCTTGGTGTAAAGATCGTACAATACCACCCGCCGCTGTCAGCGTTTCCCCCGTCGGCAGGATCACATATATCCAATAAAGGAGCCACTGCGTTTGAAGACGTCTCTTTACCGCTCACAATACATCGCTCATCACAGCGGGCCGCGGTGGGTATGGAATCGACAGAAGTAGTACAAGCCAGAAACAAGGAGGATCTTGAAAGTCAGATACATAATGACGGTGCATACTTCCGCGACCTTCCCATTATTTTCGGCGCTAATTGACGATTCTCTCTTCTTCTCTTTCAGCAGGAGCAGCACCCGCTTGGATCTTGCGCCCCTTCACCGGCGACGCTCGCCAACTGCCCGCGACAGAATGCCATAACGCAGCTCTGCTCCTCCTCCGATTTGCTGTGGCAGCGTCTATTCAGGCCGCTTTCTCGCTGCGTCGCACTCACTGCCTCAACTGACCTTATTCTCATTCCTTCGGCCATAGCCTGAGCCTCGCGAGCTCCCCTCATTCATCATTAAGGCGACTACGATTCACCCAAGATTCACCTGGACAGCAGGACCAGAGACGACGGTCGCTCATCCGACCGGCTTTGACCTTGCTGGCGGTCATGATCATGGCGCGGCCTTATTGCCAATCGGATACACACCATGCAGATGGACGGATTTTTCTGCGAGTTTTATTCTCTTCCTTGATTATGAGGGCTGACGACTGTCACTCTCTAGAGTACTAGTAGCGAAATTTCCTCTCAGCAGCGTTTCTTCAGACAACCTATGTTTTCTCACTTTCTTACAACTGTAGCGCCCACGGTTCCTGTAATACATCCTCCTCCTCCTCCTCCTCCTGTAGTAAAATACGTCTTGTTTTAGTTTTTTTTCACAATTTTTTCTCCTGTGGCTGATTCTGAGAAGTTTGATCCGAAAATACTACGCGTGGCCCAAGCGTGTCATACTCAGTCTGTGAAACCTGATTCGCACGAGAAATGGCTTTCGTAGATATCACAGTCTAAATGGACTCAGTCCCACTCGAAGTCATCGTTCGATCAATGAGCAATGTAGACGTCGACAACAACGATTTTTTTAAATCGTGGGCCCGCCCAGGCTCCCACTGCCATTTCTCTGGACACTGTTTCTCGAGGGCTATTATTCCATGCAGATTGGATTGCTGTGAGCGAAATTCGGGTGATATGGCAGCGAAGGCATTATATCTTAGACTTAAAAGTTAGATTGAAAGTCTGCTGTCCAACCTCGCGATATGGAGCAACATACTAGCTAGTAGTTTATGTCGTGGTATGGTGATGAGTGGAGCAACGGCTTGCAACTGTTCAAAGCTTCGGCACACATATGTAGTGAATCGTAGTGTATGTACGGATAGGAAGGACACAGCAAGATAAATAGCAAAGCATTTCACATCGCAGCGTAGCAAAATCGTGATAACAAAAAGGAAATAGAGAGAAAACGGATGGTTGAAGATACGTTGCGATGGTAAGATCGTGGAAGATTCTATTCGTGAGAGGAGTAAGGTCGTGAAGACACTTGAATTTTTGTCAAGAGGTGAGTGATGCTCGTGAAGGCATAGATAGGAAGAGCCAGCCCGCGACTATGCTGCAGCCAGAGGTAGACGAGGCGTAGCAACGCCAGCCCGAACAGGAGTGGGGCGACGACGAGGTCTTGGGCGATTGCTTCTAAGGGATTCACCGGGACTATGAAGAAGAGACCCGCCAGTCATCGAAGAGAACAAAAGAAAAGCGACACACGTCATCATGAAAGAAATGCTTGTCATACTGGTAATATTCTCTTTTTGGTCCGTCGACATCTTCGTGCCACGCTTCGCCCAGCCCAGCGCAGATCGACGAACCGCCGAACCGACTCGAGGACGAGCCTTACCGGCCAAGCCCTAAGCGTTCCCGCGTTTGGGGGACAAGACGGCAGGGGACATGTGCACCTCGACGGTGGGATTGGAATTGACGTCGACGGCCTGCAGCGCATTGTCGGGCTCGCTAGGCGATGGGCGTGAAAGCAGCTCCGGCGATGCAGAAGGTACAGCTTGACGCTGAGGATAAGGAGAGGAGCACGATTGAGTACGTGAGCGAACGCGACGAGGGCCATACTCTATGGGCAGCGGACCGTAATTCTGGACCGAGTGCTGCAGCAGAGCTTGCATCCCGTCAGGATGCTTGGGGGGCGAGAACGCTGCAAAGAACCATGAGAATAAGGACGCAGGGAGGTAGGGTAGACACATACCTTGCAGCGCATACGACGAGAAACGGTGTCTATCCAAACCCCCCGACTCTCAGTCACAGCATCCTGCACCTCGTTCTTGAGGGTCTAGTACTTACGGAGGACATCCTGCCACTCAGCGCCACCCGCACTTAGATCCATCAACCCCGCATCGACGACAAAGGTCCCGTGGCGAGCGGTCGGACTACTCTTGTATCCACCGATCGATGACGCAGGGCTCGGACGCTCTTCCTGAATGGTCTCGAAAACCGACGACGGAAAGGCACGAATCGCAGCAGGCAAGTAGCGGCGCCGATGTCCATGGCCGCGACCACGAGCGCGCATCCGGGGGTCGTGTTGGAGAGCATGGGGCTGATGTGCGACACGTCGATACTGGACATGGATCTCTCCGTCTCCGACATCGACGAGCCTTCAGCAGATGACGAACAGCGCACCCCGCCCCGAGCTTGAGGTCGTGATTGTCGATGAGCGAGAACGGGAGTTGAGGCTTGGAGCAGGGCGGGTGAATACCGCTGTAAGAAGACTAGGGTACGATAAGCGTGCAGCTGGCAAGGACATGGTATGGACTCACAAGATGCAAGATCCTCGCCTTCTGCTACGAGAGAGCTCTCCTCAAGGGACTGCCGCTCGAGGAGCCCCTGCCGAGCGCGAGTCATGCGCTCCTCGCCAAACTTTGACGACGAGGTGGATGCGATAGAGGGCTGGCGGGCTTTGTTGGGAACCTTTTCGTCATCCTGGAAAGCAGCATGCTTCCACTTCTCGACGCGTACACAGGGCGAAGGATTATAACCTATGGAGCGCCGCCGCACATGGCCTCCACCAAGCATCTGTATAAACGTTCAGAAGTAGATCTCAAGACACCGAGAGCATGCAACGCACCGTAATCGTCGTCTCGTCTTCCCTTGGCAGGCTGTCAGTATTGTTATTGAAGCTGAGCACCGACAGAGGACGGAACTGGTGAGGCGGCAGAAGATGACCAGTCGGCACATGATGGTCGTCGTCTGAATGCGACACGGTTAGTCATTTGCCATCTTCAGAGGTATGAGAATACCGACATCCAAAAAACGCTATCCTCCGACAGGAGCGATGACCCGTCCTCTCGAATAGCGGATCTTCCGCAAATGGGCGCTCGCCGTCAATGATAGAGTCCCAGGAAGAGCGATCGCGAAGTCGCTGTGGCTCTCCGCGGGCGAATGGCGGTAAGCGGCTGCGCATAATCGACATCCATGAGCATCTTCTCCCCGACGCTCGGGCGCCCAAGCCGAGCTACAGAAACGTCGCTCATCCTCGAATCCACCGACGACTCCTGCCGGTGCTTCGCCCACGCCGCGCGTCCGCCGTTCGCTCCGTAACTCGCATATTGATGCGCCAGACTACTTCTGCTTGTACTCGTGTCGTTTTCGCTGAGGCGGTGGCTGCCATAGCTGCGATTATAATTGTAAAATGGCACAGCGGGTCTCGCGAAGAAACGCGGAAATTCGATTCTAGGTGGCGATGTCCCCGCACGGCTGCTTGCCCAGGAACAGGCGCATTGAAGTAGAAGCTCGACGCGTCACTACTCACGCGCTTGCGGGGCTGCGCATCTCGCATGAACTGGAAGGTGTTTTCAAAATCAGACATGGAGACCGAAAGGTCCTACGATGGACGTTCCCGAAGACTAGACATCGCCAATCCGTAATCGAAAGGGTCAGAGATCCCGGGATTGGTGACATGTCCATACGAAGAGATCGACGCAATCGAAAAGACAGACTCCTGCTTCGCGCGCGGCACCTGTCGATTGGTCGCAACAGGCGGCGGATAGAACGCAGGGCGATTTTGGTGGAACTCAAAGCCACGACGAACTTCCTGGAACGAATCCAAACCAATGAAGCTGATCCCAGACTGCGGTCTCGAGCGTGTACGAGAGTGCATGCTCGCCATAGAGACGCGAGAGCTCTCCAACGCTGCGCGGCGTATGCTGGTATCCGAATTGACTCGAGGTCGGGGGAGGTTCTTGACGTGAGCGTGATTCGACTTCATGAGCGAATCGTCTGTTTCCATAAGAAATGACAGCGACTGAGCCCGTGCATGAGCAGGCGGAGGGATAATGTCGGAGAGTGTCAATGGCTTCTTCGTCGCTGCGGGTCTGGGCTTCGGTTTCTGCACCTGCACCTCCTCTTCAGGCAGCTCGCCCCCAAACTTGAATCTGAGATTGAGCTGACCACCGGAGAGTCCAGATGCGATGTGGGGAGGACGAGGAGGTGCAAGTAGCGGGCTGCCGTCGCCGGCGAGGCTGTCGAGGATGGACGGGGGGTAGGGATTGGAACGGAAGGAAGGCAGGACAGTGTCGGGATAGGCGCGTCTAGGGCAAAGGCGAAGCCGGTGTTAAGTTGCGCGCTGGGAACAAGGGGAGATGAGCGCGAGGTGCGAGACCAGACGTGCTATGGAGAAACGAAGAATGTGTCATCACGATGCCGATGAGAACAAGATGGTTTGGCGCACCGTACGGGCGCTTTGGAGTGCATTAGTCTAGTTGTGATGATGGCGCTTTGAGACAGCGCCAAAGCCAGGCATCCGTGAGATTTTGATATGGAACGGTCTGGAAGGTGATAACCGAGCGGAGTTTGAAAAGCTTCGCCGCAATCTTATAAAGAGGGTGAAACTGTGCAGTCTCGATCGTGGTTTTCCCAAGCCTCCAAGTCCAGCGGGTCCGCAAACTAGTTCCCTCGATTTTCTCCTCAGCATTCACTTCTCGACGCACGATATGACCCATTCCGACGAACTGTACTTCGTTAGTGAGTGCGCTCTCGCCCTATATTACGACGAAAGAGCTCAATTGTGTTCCTAGAACAAATCACAAAAGCAAAATGTCACGTTGAGGGGACCGTCAAGTCTTGGGTGCGTTTGAGTTTTCTCTTGAGCTGAGTCTTGGCTGATTTATTGACTTCGCCAGCGTTACCTTACCGAAGTGAGTTGCTGCAATGCAACCGGAAGTCGTCAATTGCTGAATGTCTCGAAAAGTGGGAGGGCTATGACCCCGCCGACGGAACGTATGTGTTTCTTATTCTTCAGTATTATCCTTTGGCTTCACATCGGACATTTGAACAGCTGGGAGCCGATCGTGTCTTTCCAAGGTAGCCAATATGCGGTCGAGCAATTCTGGTTGCACGCAGACTGCGGGGATCGGACTCACGAGGAACTACACAAATTCCGCGATGGAGAAATCATCGAGTTGAAAGAAAAACAACCTCCTTCGGGAGGTAAGCATTTAGTTCTCCAAAGGCTCTTTTATTATTTTGAACTCATATTCGCTGATCCGGATCCTCAAGGAACCAAGAAAAAACCAGGCCCCGGAAGGTCGTCTGTGGGTTTGATCACGGGCACCCGCGTCTTTGCGCTATGGCCGGAAAATCAGCACTATTATTCCGGTGTGGTGCAAAAGAAATCTGGAGCTACCAACTACATAGTTCGGTTTGACGAAGACGACACGGAACTCAGTCTCCCTTTGAAGCACATGCGTCGTTGCGACAAAATCCGGTCTGGGGATCGGGTGATACTTAAAACAGACACCGTCGAGTTTGGTGAGCTTCGGGAAGACGGTTCGATGTCGATTACAAAAGAAATTGATTACTCCTCAATCACCCTTTCCGCGTACGATGTTGAAAAAGAGTGGGGCGACCGTCTGTTGTTGCCTTCTCAAGTCAAATGTCAACAAACTCCAACGAGATAGGTGGGTTTTTGCAGCATAAATTCCCTGATGAAGCCTACTAAGGTGCGCTTGCACTTGCGATAGTGTGCTTTCAATATTCTGCGTCGGTAAATGCAAACTTGAATAGATACGAATATTTCGAATTCCACATCATTGCAAATCTGCTCTTCCTACCTTTTTCTTTTCGAGCTCGTCTCCAAGACTGCGCCTTGACTCGCGGCGCCTAACCATACTATAGCTATATAACAATTCCGATTGCAAAAGACTTGTACTTATCCAATGTTCTCATATCAATCACAAAGCTACTATCTCGATGCAGCTGCAGCTGGATGAACTTCATGAAGGGCTCTCGAGTCTGTGACTGTCTTTCGACCGCGTCTTTGAGCGACCTCACTTGAATTTCCTTTTCGGGCCACATAAGGTTGTTTGTTCGTGTTGACAGCTTTCTTTCTCCTAACTTTCGTAGCCAATGTCAGCCTGCTCGCGGGTGCTTTCACCTCTAATCTCGCTCCAACTCCCGCCGACTCGTAGACATCCAACAGCTCACTCTTTCGAGTTTACCTGCCGCCCCCGGCGAACTCGTGCCAGCGGCCAAATTCGCGCCGTGACGTCGTTTTCGCAATTCGGTGATCATGAACCCACAACGGGAAGTTGGAACCAAGTCGGCTTTCTTTCTAACGCGAGACACTCGCGTCATACACTGCCCTCTGTCAAAGCGTATGATCTCCAGCGCAGAAGCTTCCTAACGAGCTGCTAAGTACTGGGGGACTCGGAGATCTTTGATCTCTACTTTCACGAAAGGTTAAGCTCCGGGTCTGGTGCCACGAGACTAGAAGGTCAGATTGGTGTTCTTGCTCGTCACGACTTCCAAGAGTTGACTTTGGTATGTAGGCACTACTCCCGCCCCTGAGTCCGCAATTGGAGAGCAGGTTCTTGGGCATGTATTTGTCATTGCAAGCGCATTCTCTTTAGCCGACACCTCGGGATTGACGAGCGCCGACGCCGCGCGCCACCGCATTGCCGCTCCTGATCTCTTATCTGGGTCCGGATCCCCTGCTCCAGGTATGTATTTCTATCTTCCTTTTACCATTTCTGACCCATTTTCCAACCCTTTTCCGCCGGCGCTTTTGCCGCCGGCAGGCAAACTCCACGTCCTAGAACTCAAACCAGCGCGTCTCGCCGCTAGGGCGAGACTCTCACCCAAGAGGCAAATTGCCGACAATTTCGGAAATTCGATATTTCGTTGGCCAGCGAGCGACGTTGGCGAAGGCGCGAGCTCAAGGGTGAGTTTCGCTCGCTTTCAAGTGCCACTAAGTTTCTCCACTTATCTTTCCCAGCTCCGTGCTAACGGCGTCGTTCCATTCTCCAAAGTCGCATCAAACTCCAAAATTCGGTTTCTCGGGTTCCGCCGAGTGCCGACTCTGTACAGGTACGCGCTCAGGCAAGCAAATTGAGTCGTTGACACTCAATTTTTCAATGACTTACCGCCGAATTCGGCCTCCAGGTTCGAGTATTCAGTTTCCCGTAGTACAAGACCGCACTGAAAGGTTCTTCGAGTGTTGAGGTACATTTTCTTTCCGTCTCTCAACCTACATTATATTGACTTTGACACGCCCGTCTGAAGGTCCTTCGCGAGCGCGAATGTTGTGCAAATGGCTTCATTTCTGTGAGTTTAATTGGCATTTTGCTGACTTGATTTCTTGTTGTACAGCCGTCAGATCTGAACTACCCCAATGTTGTTCAAGTGAGTCATCAGATTCTGTTCAAGTCGTCAATTCACTGCGAACTGATTTGGTTGGTTCTCAGTCTTACCGTAAATCAACTTCGGATCGAAAGCCAACGTTTCACTCAAAACAGCCGACTTATAGGATTTTCGTACCGCAAACATCTAAAACGCGTTTAGCTGACTTCAAATTCGACTTGTACACCATCCAGACGATTTCAGATCATGGGGTGAATGGACGCTTCTCGTGAGCTCTCTCGCGTGCTCTGCAGCGGCTTGTTTGGAGGAAATAAAATCCAGAATGACCTACCCTCTGCACACTACGTCCATGAGGAGCTGTGTTGAATCAGCCTAAGGTAGATTAGTTAAGAAAGCAGTTATTCTCGCTATTGAAATATACTTCCCGAAATACCGCTTTCATTTTTCACTATGTGTGTGTAGGTTTGAATACACGCGGTCAATACAGGAAATCACAAATCGGAGCTATTCAGGGCCGCTCGACACGAAACCTCAAACAACCCATGAAGCGGCGTCTTCAATCTGGAATGTTGATGATTTTTTTTTTGCATAAAGCGCCTACTGGCTGCGATAGGTCGTCTTCTTCGAATCTTGCTCGTTAGTCTGACTCCTTCCGT
Source organism: Favolaschia claudopus (assembly GCA_037176885.1). Taxonomy (NCBI): domain Eukaryota; kingdom Fungi; phylum Basidiomycota; class Agaricomycetes; order Agaricales; family Mycenaceae; genus Favolaschia; species Favolaschia claudopus. Next base: position 329,364 of record JAWWNJ010000132.1, read on the forward strand.
GGTCGCTTTGCTCTGTGCCTTTACAGTAAATCATATTTTATACTTCAATATTTTCTTCTCTTTATTTCTTCAACTCCCAATACAAATGATACAATCTTCTCCTCTGCTTTGATTGCAAACGATGGTCAAAGTAAGAACTCTCATGACCAGGAGCCCCAGACCGAGATGAATTCTTGTTGCCCTACAAATGATGAGTTCAAGCAATATAATGCGAACCCATCGTGGGCGAGAATTTTGAGCTCGAGGAAGGGGGAGAACTTGATGTGGGCGATGAAGGGAGGTTCTTCCGGGGAGCAGATGAAGCTGTGGTTGAGCTCGAAACAGAACCCATGTTGATTCCGGTCTGCGATGCAATGGCATCTAAGCTAGCTTCGCCAGCGGACGCCATAAAATCCAAAACCGCTTCGCAGGTACGACTAGACCTCGCATCGTCGTTCGACATGCAGAACGATAACAATGCGATTTGATTTGCGGTGGATGCCAGCTCTGATGCCCGCACGGTGAGCTTGTTCGCTTCGAGTGCAAGCTCGTTCGCCATTGAGCGAGCATTGATACTATGATAGGCTTTTACAGACCAGACACTGAAGATTATCCCTGTTGCTATACCGAGGATTTGGAAAGTGTATTCGATGAGACGATCTGCGAGGAACGCGGGGGACGGAGTCGGGATGTAGACATTCTCGACTAGCTCTGCGGGAGTGGGTAAACTTTCGTCGGGATCGGGTTTCAGCGAATGAAATAGCACCTTGGCTCTCGAACATGGGTACTTACTTCATCAGATACCAACGTGCTGTTTTACTGATGTGGGTACTTCTTCGTCGAGACTTGTTCGATGTAACGAGCAACGAAGGCAGAAGGGGGCAGATGTGGGGGAGACTGTCAGATGGTAGACTCGTTACCAGTCTGCTACGCGTGGCCGACAAATGTGGCAAGCACGTCGGGCGTAGCAGACTGGTACTTCTCGGGAGATGTCAAAGGACTGTCGCGGACTTTGAAATTTGCCGCCGGCATCAGCTTTCCCATGTTACTGTTGTGACTGTCACACACTGGGATTTCCGCTACCTCGACGCTCGACGCGTCTTTCTTGCTCCTACCACCGCCGTGTACCCTCGGAATCAACTCAAACACATTCTACCTGATATTCGTCGCGTCTGGGCACTCTCTCCTCCGTGTTTCTTCTTGTTTCACTTGAAATGGCGACGACTCCTGCCTTACCGCCCGCACATCCTTATCCTGCGCTTTGTTGGACTGTAAACCCGAACATTCTTCCCGAGATCACCAGACTACAGGCTGTTATCTATATCCTGAGATCAATCAACCTTTCTCCCATGGATTTCATCACCAGCGTCCTGGTTCACCGCGGCAAGGATAACCCTCTAGCTGCCAACATTGACGGATTCTATCGAGGCACAGGGCTGGAGCAGCTGTTGAATGTCGTTATGTATGATAAGCGAGGCTCTCGGAAACTGTTTTCCTGGTTCGAACCACATTCCAACGCTCGATTGATTCGCGACATCCACGGTGAAATGGACAGTCTCAGCGAGGTCTTCCTCCAAAACACCCAGGACGTCACACCAGAGGCGATGATGGACTTTAATTTCGAGGAAGATATCACGGAAACCTGCCGAGACCTCACTCCGAAACTCCGATTCATCCTTCACACCGCCGCCCAGACAAAGCGCGCAGAAAAGGAGAATACGACGAAGGATGTTGAACCAGTAATGTTTGCGCCAGTTTTTCGTATACATTCTGATTGATATTCTCGACAGCTAATCTCTATGATTCAATGCCAGTTGGCGAAGGCACGCTCCCAAAACAACAACCTCTGCGCTATACCTTGCAGCCTATATTTTCTTGCTTGTCCCCTGCCTCGGAAGGCTATCGACACACTCAACCACGCTGGGATTTGTCTCTCATACAATATCTCCAAAAACCTGCATTCTGCGCTCGCTGTCGGCAATCTTCGTCGCGCCCAAACGGCTGCTCGATCTGGTCACGCACTGGGTTTTGATAACGAAAATGTGACGCTTTCCGAGCATGTTGAACAACGTCCCTTCGCACCTCCAAAGGTCCAATCTGGAACTGCTTCCATCATCTATCTTCTGCGCAGTCTCTTCGATATGGCGACGCTTCGTCTACTTCCTATTCTTGAACAGCAAAGGAAAGCCGAGCTGATCACATTCAATTCCGATGTACGACCGACATACTCGCAAATGCAGAGTCTTCGTGATCATTTCCGGAAATCAATTGTCGAACTACTGATTCATCGCAATAAGGACTACGACTATGTTCGAAGCTCCAGAATTGCAGCACACTGCCTACCGACCTCCTCCTCCGGGTTACAAGACCCAAGAATTTGTTCTTCGTACCACAACAATCGATGAAGCTACGACGGAAAGCACGATCCAGGTCTGCGAAAATATTTATTTGGATCAACTGCAGTACGATATCCACGACCTCGACGACACAGCTGTTCCTACATACAACGACCAGAAGACGAACGCCCTCATTCGTTCCGGCCAACTCCAGCGAAGAAACGACATTTCCGCCATTCTCCGTCTCGAGCATCTACAAGTAGCTCCGGGAGCGTTTCATATGGAGCTCAATTTCTCGTGGATGTTACTCCGAACCCATCGAGGAGAAGGCGCTGAGCTCGGGAGTCTGCAGTATTTTATCGGGCTCTTGGCGAAGACTCGACTGGGGTCGCCAAAACCAGACTTCGAAACCTTGGTCTCACTCCTCATGCAGGTGCTCACCGGCGCGATGCACCACTTTTGGGAGGTCGAGACGGGGATGTCTCTTAGCGCGCTGGCCCAATCTCAACCGTCTGCGTCTCGGCTCTTAGCTATCGCTGGAAAAATCTATGACAAATACGCATCTGGTGTTCTGGACGACATCAGCTCTGACCATACGTTTCGAAACTTCCATCTCCTCATGCGCGATACACTCGTCTTCTATACACTGCGAGGCGCGATTTCCTCACGCGATTTTGGGCGCGTCGAACTTCTTTTGGGCACGCTAACGATGATGTTCACGGGCGGGGGCTGCCCACACTATAAAACCGAACTTCTTTATTTTCTCCAGAACTTGAAAAAGGTTTGGCCGGAACCGTTCGCGTACGTGCAGCAATCTATTGACTGCTGAATGACTGATCTTCTTGAAGGAATGTCATGCGTGATAATGCGCTGATTTCTACGTCCGGTCACGGATATGTGGGTGTTGATAAGAACGCGGAATTCAACATCAACTTCCAAAAGGTAGGCGCCTCATATTCACCATACCCTTTTCTGACATGTTATAGAATTACTTTGCCGCAAAAGGTGTCCACGCGTCTTGGGACATGCTCGCTGACCTTTCTCCCAATATCCCGCTTCTTCGACGATTGAAAACCCAATTCGGAGAATTTCTAGGCGCGGCTTGGCAAGGCACTCATCACACCAAAGTCGACACTTCCGATCTCGTTGCGAAGGTCAAGTCCAAGGTGCAAGAACACCAACTTCATCTTCCCTTCGTACGCGGTAGGCGGGTGACTGAACGGGAAAGCGTTGATGTTTTAGAGACGGGAGCGTCGATGTTGCGGGATACTGAAATGAGTTCTTGGAATAAAGCGTACAAGGCATGGCTCAAGGGTGTGTAAATTAACATACGGTACATCTCATTCTGCTATCCTCTGTCTTTTTGACACCTGATCCGCCATTCCAGCGATAGCGTGTTCCCTTGCAGCCCTTCTAACCGGACGTCCAACAGTAGTGACCAGCGGAGGAGGAGATTGTGCCGGTTCGGGGGTGTTTGATCTGCTACTTGTAGCCGAGGGCGAAGGTGAGCCAACAGGGCTGCTATCAAATTGTTCTTGACCAGATTGCGCCGAAACAGACTCCGTTTCCGAGTCGGATGCAGAGGTTGAGTCATCTGAGTCCAGCACACGCCGCCTAGAATCATGGATGTGAATGAGTGTCAGAATGTCGAGGGCGTGGCGTGAGTGCCAGTCGGAGGTTTCGTTTAGAAATGTAGTGATGTCGGCTGGAATACGAAACGTCTGCGGTCGTTCGCGTGCGAGAAGCCCAATCGATTTGTTGGAGATGATATAGCTCTTCGGAAAGCTCTTCAACACCAGATCCGCCTCGTGTGTCGTATCCCTCCAGCTTCGGATCGCATCATCCAAAGGCTCGCGAGCGACAACTGGGCGGTATTTTCTACGAGGTTTCTTTGCCGGCAAGTCTGAATCTGATTCTTCATCCACCGAAAAGCCCAGAAGAAAGTCAGAGAGGTCGAACGAAGGGTCGTCATTATCGCAGCAAGGTCCGTCGCAGAGCAAGGCTGTTCGGTCAGGTTTAGCAGCCACGAGTCACATATACAGCGACTCACCTTCGGCGGTTGTGTCCTCGTTATAGTCGGCAAGAAATTTGCGCTTGCAGAGCTTCGTTGACGCATATTCAATTGAAGATCTATTCGTGCGCTCCTCTTTGTTGCCCGGTTTATGATCAGGGTTGTTTGCAGCCAGATTTTCGAATGCCCAGCGCTCGGCTATTGTCAGTACTAAACATTCCAAACCATCACGTCCGCCGCGTCCTCCACGCTGATCCCCTTCGTCCACACTCTTCGCGACACCGAGAAGAACTATGAGTCGAATATCTGCTACATCAAAACCCTAGAGATCGAAATCAGCAGACTCGTCGACTCCGCGAAGTAAGGTAAGAACATTGGAAACACATTCCGTTGCAATTAAGCCCAATATCTCGCCGCTTTTAAATAACGCCGCAATCTGCTCGAGATACTGTTTTGACATTCCCGAATGATACTTGCGAAAGGGTCGTTTACCTCGCGAGATCGGGAGGGAGTCGAGTGTTGAGATATTCTTCGACTTCAGCTGCCCTCTTCTTGTCGTCTATGAAAACAACGCAACGCGGAGGGAGGTAGTCGGTTGGGAAAGGCTGCGGTGCGAGAAAGTCCAAATTCGAAAGATTTTTGGTCGTGCCGTTCATACTGATTGTCGAATAAACAAGATTGGGTCGATTAGTGGACAGCAATACTTTGACCGTGCTTTCGGGGTCCATGCGAAGCGTCTTCATCACCACCGCCATAGTTTTCGATGGCATGGTCGCTGAAAAGGCTGCGCAGGGGGTGGTTGATGGGAGGTGGACTCGGAGGCGCTGCCCTAGATCTGAGAATGCGGGCCGGAACGCAGATTCGTCGCCCTGGCCTTGCCCTGTTGACGCGATGAAGTGCGCCTCGTCGATTTGCAGTAGATGGATCTTCTTAGCCCAAGCTGGATCGTGAACGAGGGTCGCAATTTCGGGATATGACCTTTATATGGACCACAGGAGAGACGGTATAATGGCGATATTTGGAGTGTTTTTTGATCGACTTCTATGTATCAAAACGCGCGCGAAGGGACGCAGAAATCTGATGCATACCTGCCAAAATTCGGGAGTAGTAGGGGTATACGAGTTTATCGCAACTGAAGTGATACCGTACTTGGAGAATTCCGATACCTGTGATATGTTGTTCAACGTTACTTAATATGAATCGAGACAAACGAGAAACGGACATGGTTGTCTTGAATCAATCGAAGAGGCGCAACGGTGATCACAACAGAGCCTTTGGGCAGCATCAAGACGGGGAGAATCATGGCCAGGGTTTTACCGGTGCCGGTACCGGATCGAACGATGAGATCCTTTCCTTGACGAGCTGCGATGGCGCTTCTTATCTGGAGTTCTCGCGGTGCCATCTTTCCCTTAGACGCGATATCGAGACAGAGAAAGGCTTCCAGGGCAATCAGACGTTCGGCCGGAGTAAGCGTAGCCATGAAAGTAGGTGACAGAGATCGAAAAGCGTTGAAGGCGAATCGCGACAAGGGCAGTGGAGTTTCTAAAGGATCCATTGCGGCTGCGTTGATGGGTGGGCTTAGAGCAAAGAAATCCAAAGCAGGGAGTGTACCAAGATAGAAAACGAGTTCAAGGTCGAGGTGATCTAGGTAAGGCTATCGAGTGCGAGCAGCCCCGAGGGAGCCGGCTGAAAGTCCAGAATAGTGCATAAAACAAGAAGAAACACGGAGGAGAGAGTGCCCAGACGCGACGAATATCAAGTAGAATGTGTTTGAGTTGATTCGAGGGTACACGGCGGTGGTAGGAGCAAGAAAGACGCGTCGAGCGTCGAGGGTAGCGGAAATCCCAGTGTGTGACAGTCACAACAGTAACATGGGAAAGCTGATGCCGGCGGCAAATTTCAAAGTCCGCGACAGCCCTTTGACATCTCCCGAGAAGTACTAGGTTCGGTACAAGCCGCCGTTCTGACGAGCCGCTGATGCCGCGTGACCAAACACACCAAACATCACAACAAACAAGGCAGTGCACGCGCCATGAGAAGTGCCCGGCTTGCCCGGGCCGGAACTGCGCGGGCTTGTTCCGAACCTAGAGAAGTACCAGACTGCCAGTCTGCTACGCCCGACGTGCTTGCCACATTTGTCGGCCACGCGTAGCAGACTGGTAACGAGTCTATAATTTTTGAGGAGGACTGAAAAGTTGAGAATCAAACAAGCGACAGATGCCAGATCTTTGAGTCGGCGCTTGGTCGGCACCATGAATTCAATCTGAGCTTTGCATTGCAGCTGAATGAACTCGAAGTCTAGAACGAGAGGGCAAAGGGCGTAAACACCTTAATGGCATCCTTCAACGGAAACTGACGCGATATGCATCATGAATTACTCCAGTCTGTCATTTCCTTTCGAACTCAAGGACGAAGAAAAATCTTTGAACGCTTTGATCCACATGGCGACGTGCAATTTGTGCAAAGTACTCAATCTTATTTTATCCATCCAAACTAGGTACAATTGGCACAGTATAAGTTACTGACAACGACTCGGGGTGTGCTAGAGCATAGATATAGGTCTTCACAAATCTTGTATGCCATAGGTAAGCGAAATTTGATTGTTGGCGCGGAGTTTACAAGGTTGCAAGAAATCTAACTGACGCGAACTTGACGCGAACTGACGCGGTAGTCTACGTATCTGGAGTTATTTTCATCTCTTATTAAGCTATTTTGACTTGGAAATTGTTATCGACGAAGAAAAGGCGCGCCCATCAGCTCGTATCGCTTGGGTCGCGGAGTACGTGCCGCAGGAATGAATCTCACGTGACCGCGACTCTCGTTCGGCTTTCGGCTTTGTTTGGAATCCACCTCAGGAACAACGACCCTCAACGTTCGGTCGTTGAGGCCTCAACGACCGTTCTCTTGTTGTATCGTCGTGCCTCGTTCGGTGAAAGCCACTCGCAAGGGCTGCCCATGATGCGAGTCTGCGAGCGATACCCCACACTCTCTTCAGCAGTCTATCGGTTTCCCACCTTCGCCATCCCGACGCTTGGGCACCCACCCCCGAGCGCAAACGCCTGCTACGACGCGGGCGCGCCGTCATCCTGTTCGTCCGACACGTCAAGCAGCCGATTCTCTTTGGTCTTTCAACAGACTACCTTCAACACCTGAACGTTACCCACATCCAATGTCGTGACCTCTGCACTTACGCTGCTGAGTGGTCAATCAAGGTATGTGCTCTTCGTTCAATTCGTAGCTCTTCCTATATGCCGCTGAGATGTACTTCTTGCTTTTATATTGAAGTCGGATCCGTACTCATCGCCGCTACGCCAACGCGTGATGGGTGAAAGCTACATTGAGGTTGTTTTCCCTCAACAAATCATGGATTCCTCGTGCGCCAAAGTATTGGTGCAAGTGCCTTGGTTGCTGTGCTGAATTTGCCGACCAGGGTATTCGACTTTGAGGGAGACTCCAAATTCAGTCAAATTTCCAATTCAAACTGCGTTGATGACCACGTCAGACGAGATTCAGGAGCTGTTGTCCTGCGAAGAAGATACCGTTTGCTTCTGGCATTCGAGCACGGGGGAGGAACAGGAGCGTGCGTGGGCTGAACCTAATACTCATCGTTACCGAGGAAAGGAAATGGACGGGGGAAAGCGCCAGGAATTGCTAGCATTTTGTTTTGTGAAGTCAAAATTGTAACTTTGTTGTTCGTTCAAAAATTGTCGATGCTTTGCTTGTTTATTGAAGTGAGGGTGAATGATCTGGGGCTCAAAATTCTTCTTCTCTGCCAATGTTCGGTTTCGACGTATTACTGACTAATCGTTGGTCTCCGCCCGCCAGCACAGCCTTTGCTCGCTCTCACCTGACACTTCCTTGCTTTCGCCTCCTCTGAGTCCTCACTCTCACCCGACCGTCCCGGCGCTGAGCCGCACGATGATCTAGAACTTCGTGCGGCTCAGTGTCGACTGAACCTTGATGGGCTTGGCTGGCTTTGTTGCCATGTTGTCCGGCTGGTTACAGGTCAGTGATATATCGCTGATTTTACCCGCCCTCGTCTCATTGCCTTTCACTGTCAGATTTTCCGTTGTCAATTTCTTTCGCGCTTCAGCTCGATGCTGGTCCCGCTCCTGACCGCTCTCGACTTCACGTCAGAGCCGCCTTGACTTCATGTCGGCGTTGCTTGACTTTTCGTCAAGCATTTTCGTTTGAAATTCAATCGCGTCATGCTCTCGCACTGCGCTTTTCAGAGGTCAGCGATATATCGCTGTTGATGCCGCCCCCCTCTCACTTCGTTTCCCATGCCGCCAGGTCTTGGTCGTTGCACAAGGGTAGAGAGTAGGCTCCTCGAGGATTCCGACGACGATGACATCCCGCTTCCGCCCGCCAACGACTTGATTCCCGAACACCACGTCCACCGAGGTGCTGGTGGTGACATTCAGCACCACACGACTCTCTACGAGCTACCACCTTCGCCCACCAAGCCTGCGCCTGTACGCCTTGTGCCGCCTCCGACTCTGACGGCCGATGATCCTTCGGATATGGATACTAAGTGGGATGCGCCTTCGTCTCAACAGGAAGAGGAAGTGGTTTACGATCTGCTGGCTAAGGCACCAAGGAAACTTCGACCATCGGTTCGTCCAAATAACTTGTTACAGAGTCGGCGAGTATTGAAATGCTTTATAGGACGATCCCATGTGTCAATGGGTGGACCGCAAGAAACCTCACCTCTATCTAGACGAGCTCATTCTTCTAGAGGGACGCGGCGATTACCAAGATCGCGACTTCTGCATAATCTGTTTTGAAGCACCTGGGGTGTATCGGTGTCGGGACTGCTTCACAGACGATTTGTACTGCCAGACATGCATGGTGAGGGCTCACGGTGATTGTCCGCTACATCGAATAGAGGTGCGGTATAACATTCTTTCTCCGAATAACTACTAAAGCCTTATTCCATCCAGCATTGGAATCCTCGGACTACGCATTCAGCTTGGCCACGGAAAGCGGTTTGGGGTCGAGACCCAATGTGTCAATCCCATCCCGGCTTTCGACGACGATTTCGTTGTGGTTGACACCTACGCCATTTATGAGGTTCATTTGGACTTCTGCGGCTGCGAAACAGCTCAAGCACACGACATCCAGCTTCTACGGGCACGCTGGTATCCTTCTACCAGCACCAACCCCAGATCCACCGCCACGTTCACCGTTCTTCGCCGCTTCCATCTCCTCACCCTCGAGTCGAAAGACTCTGTCTCGGAATTCTACAACAGTATTGCGCGCGAGACGGATAACACAGGTACAAGAGTCGTCCGTGTAAGTGAGTTCCGTCTTTGTAAAGCATCAGAAACACTAACGGACGTGAAATAGGACCGTTATGACGAATTTGCCCGCATGACGCGGCAATGGCGGCACCTTCGTATGCTGAAAAGAGCCGGGCGAGGCCATGATGCCGCCGGTGTGAAATCGACGAAGCCGGGCGAGTGCGCGTTGCTGTGCCCAGCTTGCCCTCAGCCTGGCAAGAATTTACCTGCGGATTGGCAAGCCGCTCCGAAGCACAAACGGTAAACAACGTCCTGATGATTTCCTCTCCAAAAACTGACGAAAATAAATAGATTTGTTTATGCGTTGTTTCTTGCCCTCGACGCGAATTTTCGAATGAGGAGAAAGAAGGTGTCGAGCGAGTCAGACGATCCGTCGCTCGACGATGGATGGTCTTTTTTCGTTCCGGTGGTGCCTTATTATAAGTATCTTGCTGACAATTGGAAAAAGAAGCAAGAGGTGTGTGCTGCTTTCGAGTTTGGATGAGACACATACTAATGGGCTTTAAGCATAGCACCTGTGTCGCACACGATGCGGTTGACAAGCCGGACCGCGAGTCTCGCGGGACTGCCTGTTCTGGAATCGCCACCGTCGACTGCGCCCGCCACAACATGAAGCGTCCGAACGCGGTCGGCGATCTGCCACTCGGCGAGCGGTATGTTTCGTTTATGTTGCTAAGATTGACCGCTGACCATATCATCCAGCTATATAAACATGGACTATATATTCTTCATTGGCCTCGCTGGCAGCGAGGTCTCCGAACTTTATGTCTCGTACGACATCGTGTGCCAGTGGCACAAGAACTTATTCAAACGGATGAAGAACACCTTCCCCGAAGAGACCCGTTTCCACCGCGGCAAGCAGTGTTGTGTTTTCTTAATCCCCAAATTTCACCTTTCGGCACACATCGAAGCCTGCAACGTGCTCTTCTCCTTTCACTTGACTCGATATGTTGGAATGACCGACGGTGAAGCCCTGGAGCGCGGTTGGTCGCTCCTCAATCCGTTTGCTGGCGCCACCGCCGAGATGGGACCAGGCAACCGATGGGATAGTATCAACGACGTGTTTAATGATATGAATTACAAGAAAGTTCTTGGGCTAGGTGAGAAAGTCGCAGCTGCCGTATTCACAGTCTGACGTTGCTCACAGGGAAATGGATATTGGATCGCCTGACGACCTCCATTCCTGAGCTGATTGCCGCCAGCACCGAGCTCGAGGAATTGGAGGCGTCATTGCGCAGCCTCGGTGGCGAGGAGGATCTGGAGAAGTGGAGGGCGGAGGTCGAGGCATGGGAGGAGGATTCCACGAAGCTGAACCCATTTGAATCACGGGTTGCGCACAAGACCGTGGTGGAGGTCCGGCACGAGTTGGCTAAGGAGGTGAAGGAGGGAATGGATGCCGATGAGTTGGAGGGATTGGCGACGTCGGAAGAGATCCATCCGACGGAGCTAATCGGGATGGGCCTCCAGTTAGAGGAGCTCCAGTGCGTTCGTTCTCCTTCGTATTGCATTTCAATCTGTCACTCACAAGCTCTGTGCGCAGGCGGGGGCTCAATTTCGATATGCAAGGCACTGGGAATCATCCGACAGAGGACCAGCAGGCCAATCTTACGGAGCGAACGAACAAGCCGCGACGTAAGCTTCTGACATGGATGGACACACAAGTCCTGTTCATGCCGCACGTCGTGCTGCTGCGCGCTGAGGAAGATCGTGTGCGGATGAAGATCTCCTCAAGCCAAGCTCAGCCCGGTGTCCGGGTGCAGCATATGGCTCTGTGGCTGCCGTCGTCAATCAAGGGACGCGCTGAATGCGACGAGGAGCTATATCACTATGAATTCAGACTCCGCGAGGCGCAGGCAAGCGAAGCCCTGGATCTCCTGCGGAAGAATCTGCTCGTTCACACACACCTGTACAAGTACAAGGATCGGTTCGCTCGCGGCGTCAAGAGTAACACCCGCCTCACGGCCAAGATCAATGCGGTCGAGGACCGTCTACGCCGCATCGCCGACCGCTATCGGGCAGCGCGACGAGCATTGGAGGGATTGGGTGGGGTATTGGATCGACATGAGTGGCGGACAACGCTACTCCCGCTGGCTGCCGACGACGTCCGGGGAATGCCTCGAGCATTATTCCAGGACCCAGAACGGAAGAAGGTAATGATGAGGAAGGGGCACAGGCGCGGAAACAGGCGGACGCAATGAGGCGGGAAGCTAGGGTAAAGATGTCTTGGATTTGGAGGAGCGCGGGGTTGGAGGACGGAGGTGCGGAAGGTACCATGAATGAAGGTGCAGCGATTTGTAGTATATCTTTGACACATCACTGACCGTTTATCTGCGCAGCGTTGAGGATCGAATGGGCCAAGACACGAGCACGTTTCCTCCGGCGCGTGGAAGAAATCGATCTTCTGGAGGAGGAAAGCCACCGCATCCTGCAATTTCTTCGCTGGCGTGCAGACTGGTGGGAAGGCAACACCAATCGACGCCCTCAAAATCCGGCCGACGGCTTCCATGCCTCACATGTCGCATTCGCGCCCAAGCACTTGGCTTACGCGGAGGGGAACATCGCGTACGCCAAGCGTCAAGCTGCGATGCTCCGCAAGTTTGCCGATTTCTTCCAGGTCAAATGGGTGGATACGGCGGATTTTGGATTTTATTGCAATGGGCAGAGCGGCTATGGGGAGCGTTCCTGAGGATGAATTTGTTGAGGGTGGGGATGGTGAAGAAGGGGACGAACGAGATGCTGAGGAAGACGGAGGCGCTGATGAGCTGCCGCTGCCACCACGATCGTCAGTCGCAAGCTGAGCCTCGGTGCGGCAGGACATTGCACAGGTCTGCCATCAGCGCGACGATGGAGCAAGCTCCACAACGCGATGGCTTATTCTTTTGAGGAGCACCTGCCCACAACTCCCAACTACCCCTCCCTCAACTTTCTCGCTTTCTGCCTCAGCGGTTTGTGTGCGCGTGTGAGTCGAGCGCAGCGTCGGGGGACAAGGCGGACATACTTCAAAAACATACAAGCCGCTGCCTAGCATCCTATCTACTTTCGTTGCACCTGCCGACAACCCTCAGCTACCCCCTCCTTGAGTTTCCAGGTATCCGGCGCAGTAGTTCTCTCGGACGCGAGCATCGCACATGGCGTCGGGGTTTCCGATGTTACGTAACTTGGCATTCCCGCCCTTTATCTTCTTTATCGTATCTACAGATAACCGCAGTGTGACCGGCGGTCCAAACGGTGTCTGCCGGCTGAATATCCGGTGTCCGCCCGCTGAAAATACGACCCCGCGGGCGGAATGATGGCTCTGGTGCTGGGATCCTACCACCACCACCTCTCTCGCTCTCCCTACTATACTGTATTTTTATTCAAAATCGGTTCTCAAATCTTACAACCAACGGACGTATTCTCGTTCATGGACGTTCATAAACCCTACCACCAGCACCTGTTCTTTCGGTTCTCGGATCCAACGACCAACGCTCCGTCTTTTTTGTTTTCAGATCCAATGACCAGCGCTGTTCTCTTGGTCTTCAAATGCGACGACCAACGCTCTTCTTTTGGTCCTCAGATCCAACGACCAACCATTTTCTTCGGTTCCTCAGTCCCACAATCACTCTTTATTTTTCGTTGTCCGAACTAACAACCAGCGGTGTCTTCTGGTTCTTAGATCCGACAACCAGTGTGCATTCTTTCGCTTCTCGGATCTAACGACCAAAGCATGTTCTCGCGGTGCTTGGATTTCACGACCACTCGGTATCTTCTGGTTCTCAAATCTCACAACCATTCTTTTTTTTTCCTTCTCAAATCCCACAACCAGCGGTGTCTCCTTGTCCTCGATCCTAACAACTAATGCGTATTCTTTCGGTTCTCGGATCCAGAAACCACCCTATTTTCTCTCGTTCTCAGATTTCACAACAAGCCGGCGTCTTCTTGTTCTTGGATCCAATTACTATTCTATCTTCTAGCTCCTCAAATCTAACAATTAAGTATATCCTCCTCGTTCTTGAATCTCATAATCAGCCTGTGTTATCTCGTCCTCAGATCTCGCAACCAATTTGTATCTTTATCTTTTCGTTTTCACATCTCACAACACCAAGGTCTTCTTGTTCTCGGATTATACCGGTCTGTATTCTCTCAGTTTCTAGATCTAGCAATCAAACTTTACTCTCTCAGTTCTCGGATTTGGCGACCAATGTCTCTTCCCTGTAGTCAGTTCTTGGATCTAACAACCGATTTGGGCGTCTCGGCTATCACTGATACTCAACGCCAGTGTCCCGTTTTGGAAATTCAACCATCCGGAGCATAGAATTCACTTCTACGCACGGTGTCGACCTATCTTAAAGAATCCGTGATACCATACCACTAGTAGACCAGCTCCTCGTCTTATTTCCGCCATACTCACAGCGACGCGAATAGTCGAGCTGTCGTGATCTCGGCATGTCAATCTACAGTGGACCGAAATACTGACCGTTCAACTCTCGTTGTTCCGGAACCCTTGAAGTTGATTCGGCTTGACAAAGGAACGTTACGCTCTCTTCAATAATCCGGAGCACTAGCAAACCTTATGCAAGAGACGTGTCAGACGATCGTCGATTGAGCAGGATTGATTGAAACTAGCCCGTGATAACAAGTAGATTTCTCGTACGGCGCGCCAGATATTCGTAGTTCCAAAACGAACCATAGAGATTTTACGAGGCAGATTGGAGAAGTGAAACGAGTCTGTACATGACCCCCGAAACGAGGCCAAATTCGCAAGGTGAAAAACTTGAATGCTGACTTCAACAAGCAATTGAAACGACGTTACGAGCCGAGAGATCGAATACGATGCCAGGATGGTAGCAGGGTGCTTGAAGACGGCGATGGTGGAGCTGAAGCAGTGCCTAGGGAATAAAAATACAGAAAGCAGGTTAAGTTGCTGCGAGGCGAATGACTGAACTTGAAGATTTTGAAAATTTCTGAGTCAAGTAGCGTGTTGCAAATTTGTAAAAAGACGGTATAGAGATGGTAATATTAATCAATTGTGATGCTCTAGAGCTTCGGAGAGCCCCATGCGACTACCCGAGAACGAGTTACCAAAGTCGTCGTGGTGGTTCGAAAACAAGAGCATCGTGTTGACAGCTGCTGATTTTGAGAGCTGAGCAGATCAATCTCTTCCTCTCTATGACCAAAAAAGTCAGCGGCTCCGCCTGGTTTCAAATTGCAATAACTTCTGGAGGCTCACTATACGATCTAATCGGAGAATTGGATGGCCATAGCCGCTAGAGGGGTGCGCGGGAAGTGGTGCGACCATGCGTCGACTAATTTTTTGAATCTTCTCCAAGGTTAATATTCGCCTTTGTACCCAATTCTTCGGATTGAATCCCACAACTCTTAGTCGACAATGCCCCGCCTTCCCAGCATCTTCGCGCGCTGCCAAAACGATATCAGGGATACCTCATCTCAGCAAACGAGCTCGCACCCGTCACCGACGTCCTCTAGCCTTGCAATTCCCCGCACCCTCCTTATCGACGTCGACATCGAGCTGATCTCCACTCTGGAAGTTTACGACTCTTTGTCAGCCCCCACTCAGCCCGTGTCGTCCTCCCCAAACGGCAAGAATCAACTTGAAAACCCGAACAAAAATCGACTCGGCGGCTTGTTTGGAAAGAAGCCGAGCAAGAACCAGCGGATAAAGTCATTTTCATATATGAAAGACTTACAAGTAGAGATGGGGCGCCATACATGAGAGTCTGTAATTTAAAAACATGCCTCATATATGAGCTTAGAGCATTGACTTACTTGGACGTAGCTCCGGTTCCCGGGCTGATATTGCGCGGCGGCGTCGTCTGGGCGGGTATCGCGCGCGTGGCTGTACCCCGCCGCGCCCTGCCTAATATGGACGTTCTCCTCTACCTAGCGCGCACCTCTGTCTTGCGAGCGGTGGTTTAATGTACAGTGTGCGGTCGTCCTCCGTGATTTCTGTGCGCTTCTACCCGTAGTTTGGATCTCTAGGTGGTTGAGAACGATCGCCGTTTTGGGTGACAGAACTTTGTTTGTCGTTATTATTATCAAACGCTTTCCTCTCCCCACCACCCGCTCCGCCACTTTCCCTGCAGCTCCCCCCTCCGTCCTACGCTCTCTGAACTAGGTAGAGCCTGTGATATGACTCTCCCTGTACTCTCCGCTTATTCTTGCTCTTCTCTAGGCTTCCTCCCGCTCCCTGAACGCGATACATATATATTTCATATTTTCCGCAATTAATACGCTCGCAGCGCTTGCTGCCCGCTCTTCCTCGCTCGCCCCCTCAATCAAACCTTATTTATATCCTACACCCTCTCTGCCACCCTCTCCGTCGCTTTCCCTTCATTTTGGCCAGGAATGCTTGCTTACCATCCGGTGCTCCTCGCCGGCGCCTGCCATTCCTTCCACGCGCCCCTTGGCCTCCGCAGGGGTCCCGTCGGGATCTGAATTGCTCACCGCAGCCCCAAATCTTCCTGAATGCCTCCTCGTTTCAGCAGCTCCGCCCCAAATCATTCGCTCCACCCTTCATCCCGGGCCCCGGCTCGCGCTTCCACGCGCACCTGCAGCAGCCGTCCTCGCCTCAGCAGCTTCGCACTGGAACGCCTCGCTTCTTTCCTCATCCCTTCCCCCGGATCGCGCCTCCACCTGCGCCTGCAGAAGCTGTCTTCGTCTCACCAGCTCCGCACCAAATGCCTCGCTTGTTGCCCCCTCCTTTCCGGCTCGCACCTTGAATGCCTCCTATTTTCTTCCCTCCCAGCTCGCGCCTCCATCCGCGCTTGCAGCAGCCTTCGTCGTCTCGCGAGCTCGGCATTGAATGGCCTTGCCTCTTCCCTCCTCCCGGCTCGCGCCTTAAATTCCTCCGTCCCGGATCGCGCCTCCGCCCGCGATAACCGCAACTCCTTTCACCCCAATATCCGCTTCTGAGGAGGAGTCCGAACGTCATCTCCATATACCGTCCCCCATTTCCGCCATTTCATCCAGCTTTTTTGCTCAATCCGCAGGACCCGACCCGACTGTGTAGCCTATTACCTATCTCATTGAAACTATGTACTCTTGATACACGTCCTACTCGATGCACTTATGTACTGTACATGACGCTGTAACAAAAAAAAACCTTTCCTGGACTAAAATATTGCTGCTTTTTGTGTCGAAGCGAGAGTGAAGTCCTCTGTACTCTGTATACAACTCAAAGCTCAAATTTTGGATAACAAGAGGGTTTCTAAGCACTCTAGATTTATTTACCGTTTTTTGTTTCGGACTTGCACCCATGATCTTTAGGGCCGGTCTTGTCTGTCCTTGGGTGAATCAGCTCCAACTTTTCTTTTTTCAAATGACTGCTGATATTTCGTTCGCAAAAGTAACTACAAACTTCCTACAATTTCGCCTTAACCGACACCGACTTATAGACTCTGTTGGAATTGGTGGTGGGGTTTTCATCGTCATTGCAGGGCATTAGATCTGGCACTTCGTCGTCGTCGTCGTCGTCTACAGTAGCACATTCAATGTATATTCCGTCGCTGTGGACCAGTCAGTTATTTAGGTAGAGGTATCTTAGATACTGGCACGCTTACACCAAAACATAGAGCTGAGTGGGTCGACGAAGGTCCGGAAAAAGGTCTAGGAGTAATAGGTTGATATTCCGTTCTCCCAGGTCGCGGTCCGGGACTGAGAAAGAATACGGTGAGTTCAATACTTGTGAAAAAGAACGGACGCACAGGTAGACGCCGCGGCAGGTTCACCAGTGTGGAGCATTGTGGGGGTGTTGTGGTTAAGGAAGAGTTGGGTCGGCGATGTCCGGCAGTGATCGACATCAGCACAGCCTTCTGTTTGACAGAAACTGTCAGCAAATTGCCGACAAAAAAATCCAGATGCCCACAGCAGGGTGGCCTATGCCGGAGTCGAACCGGTGACTGCCTGCATCCAACTGCCAGACAATGAGGTACGTTCACCCATAGACCCTTGATGGGGTACAGGGTATCAAGCTCAGGACATTACTACACTTTTTGTCCTTATAAAGTAGCCCTTGGGAAGTCATCGAAGTCCAATTATATTCATAAATACAACATATATGCTAGGTGGGCCAACATCGACAAAAAGCAAAGGAAAACCAGGGAATGAATTACAACCTCCGTGTGCGCGAAAAAAAGCGGCTCTGGAGCCATCGCTCGCGGGCGGACGTCTCTTCGCGAATCAGCTCCCTTCGTCGCCGGGCCTCACGGGAGGAGCCCGCACACACGAAACCCTCTACAAAACATACGGCCTCGGTGAGAGATGGAGTTGAAACGATTTCAGGAAAGCGGCCTAAAGACTCTAACCGCAGATAGTGCGCTCTAGCCCGTTCCCAGCTACCTGCCACGACTCCAAAGCTAACGTCCAGCATGCTGCCGGCGGCGAATTCGCGTGCACGTACCGCGTAGGCAACATGATCCGATACTTCAACATCGAGATCAGGGTGAAAATCCTCGGCGGTCGCAAGAGGTTCTGCGGGCGATACGGAAGAGCATTTCCCACTGACGAGGGAGGCATCGAAAGTCGAGGAACAGTTATCTGCGAGAGAGAGACGGGGAGATGAATGACACGAGGTCGATTCCGAGCGGCCGTCGGAGGAGGTGGATGCATGATCCAAAGCAGGGGATGCAGATGCTTGGGGAGTCGCAGACGACGAAGGCGAATACGCTGGCTGGTGGCGTCGGTCGGATGCATTGAAAGAGAGATCAGGCGCCATCTCCGACGCTAACGGAGAAGCAGCGAGTAGAGGAGTCACAGTGGACGAATGAACCGGCGATGAAGAGGACGACCGCGTCGGCGTCCGTGAAACGGGTGGGGAACGCTGTCGAGGAGGATGTGGGTGCTCCCCATTATCACAAGCAAGGTACCAAGCCATTTGTGCTTCCTCCCAGTGGCTGAACGACCTGCAGGCGGCATGAGGAATTCCGTCGCATTGCGCCACGGCGCTGCTCCTTCGTCGGTGCGGTCAATTCAGTCGAAATGTGCGATATCATAATTTACAGTAACGTACCACGATGTGTACACGCCTGCTTTAGCGACACCTACTCCAGTAACAAGACAAAGGTAACTGCTGAGAGTCGGGTCGTCGGAGTCGCCAGCATCGGGGTAGAAAGGAACGCGACAGCGAGTTTCGGACATGGGAAGAGGCAAGAAATCAAACGTCCAAAAAAGGAAGTTCCCAATCAAGACAAAGATGACTCGTTAACAACTCCAAGTCTACATGCTAGTTTGTATCCACAAGCCATCCAGTACACCGCCGCTACACCACCTCGTCAACGTTCTCATTCCGCTGCGCCAACCTCATACCAACGCCGTCCATTCTCGCCGCCGTCGCCTCCGTTTGCTTCATCATCTTCGCCACCCGACTTCGCAAGCTCCTACGATGACCAGACGACTTGGGAAGGCGGTTGATGTCTTGGGAGAGCCTTTCCAACCTGGCTTGTCTTTTTGCTATCTTGTGCCGCGCCCCCTTCAGCAAACTGCTGCCGCGTCTCGCAAGCTCCTCGTCGACAACGCCCTACATGCCGGCATCTGGAAACGCATTTTCACAAAATAGAGACTCGATGTCTGTACTAGACTCTCACAGACAAGCAGACGGTTGTAGACAAGGCACAGACCGAGACGCAGGCGACAGACCACTGTAGACAATGGGTTAAGCGATAGACACTGGTCTCCGCATGGCGCATTGCCGTCACCACTTGATGCGACATCGGCAAGCTATTATATCCGTCCGCCTCGGTCTTTTCCCTCGCAAAATTTTCTCTAAGTCCCTTGCCGTCGGCCGACGTATGAATGGCTGGCAGTATAAAAGGGTGTCGCACCTTGCTGCCATTCCCTGCTCTTCCCCCCTCCCGTTTTCATCTCAACTCACAGCTGCTTCCACTTCCTCTACGAGTCCTCTCCGTGACTTTGGTATGTTTCCCGCCATCCAACTTTATCCTCGCTGACACTGGTTCCCTTCAGAAACTCATCGGATTCATCGTCGAGCCAACTGCGCAACTCATTGCCTCTCATTGCGCGCACCCGGCACTTCCTGTTATCTTATAATTCGTATTTCTCCATGTACTCAGCACACATGTATGCCCCGTATATCTAGCACTCTCTCAATTATATATATTTTTTCACCATTACTTTCGTGGCGCCCCATTGCTACAATCCGAAGGAAATTTCAGGCAACAAGATCCACGAAACAACGAGAACACGATATTTTGATTGACCGGATGTAAATTACGAGACGGTCTTCTACGCTGGTCTATGTGTCTGTCGGCTAATTTTTCTCTATCGGCTAATTTATGTCTATCGTTCTGCAGGTGTCTGCCATAGAAACGGCGTGTCTGCCCCACTCTAGCACAGACAGGGGCCTTTCTGTGGGTCTGCGGTGTCTGCGGTGTCTGCCGCAGACCACTGCAGACATCTGTCGTTTTCCAGATGGGGGGGGATGTTTTCTTTCATCGCGGACGCGTCAACCAAGGTCCGAAGATGCTCAAGGGCTTTGGCGTCACTCATGGCCTCTATGTTTGTCCGTGAGACCTCGCTTCTGATATATATGGTGGGGATACTGACCGCGTTTAACATTCAAGCTCGCAGACGGCGCACTCTTGCCTGCTACCGTCACCAGCTGCACCGTTTCCTCCACCCTAATGCTGTAGTGTCTGTTGGAGATGCTGAGGGGCATTTTGCGTTGGAAGCTGACGATAGTGGGTGGAAAAAACAAAGGTGCGTCCGTCATATATGGTGAGCTTGAATTCTCTAACTCCGTAAATTACGCGTATCCCTTCTCCGTCTCCTCAGGAACCGGAACCCGGCATGCGTTTTCTATCAGTCTCAGTCTCATGTATCAGACCTTTCGACATTCGGGGTCTTCGTCGTCCCTATGCGCCCAATCAGAGAATCCCCGCACCCACTCTCGCCTATTGCCCATACCCGCGTTCCCGCGCAATCGCGGCCGTCTCTACAACCGCGAGCCTCACCGGCGCTAGGCGCTCTTCCTGGCGCATCCGCCTCCTCTCTTCCGCTTCCTCCCTTGCCGCCGTCGATTCCCGCAGCTGACTCTCCAATTCCGCCCACATTTCCTCCAAGTCGGGCTGGACGCGGCGAGCCGGCGCGTTCAGCTCAAACCATCCCTTGGGATCCTCGCGAAACGCCACCTCGTCGGCCGCCCTCCACCGTTCCCGCTGCGCCCGCGCATCTCCGCAAGCACAAAGTTCGCGCGGATAGATCTCCTTCTTGCAGTCCGCGCAGTCAAATATCGGCGGCATCTTCCCGTCATCTTTCGCCATGCGCGCCTTCGATGTGGTCGGATTCGGCGGCGGCTTTGGAAGCGAACGGGTTGGCGTCGAAGACTTCACCGTTGGATGGGGCGTAAGCAATGGCCATGGGATCCCACCGGCACGGGGGAGGGGGGCTTTTGTGTAGGCTGGGTATTCGGTAAGTCCGCCGCTCACATCCTCCCAAGCTGGACATCTTACACCGTTTTGACTGTTTCAGTTCTCGGGGCATCCGTGTCGTCAGTTCTTCGTAGTTTATGATAAAGGTGTTCGTCAAGTAGTGGTATGAGTATGCGATTGTATTTTGCATCAATTTGAATTCACATATATCTATCAATCGACATATTGCCTTGCGCCTCACGAGTCAAAGTACATTAACATAGAAATTTTCTATCCTACACCTCATTCTCCTCCGCAACATGCGAGGGTTTCGGCGCGTTCGTTGGAGGAGGTACAATTTGAAGCGGACCCCGCCGTCGCGCCGCCGAATCTTAAAAGTGATTTCGTTAATACCACCACGAGAAAACGGTGAAGGGAAAGAACGTACGTGTCCCGCCGCGAGGGAATGTCACGTCGCGCACATCATCCACCAGTGCGGCCCAATTACTCTCACTGAACGCCTGCATCTGTCGCTCCAACTCGGCTTCGTCGACACCTTCCACATGCCAGAGGCGCTCCCAGATGTGGTTCCAACTTTCCGCGTCAAACTGGTCGACAATTGCATTGGTTTCTTCCCTTTTTCTGCTCACCTTTTCTTCCCTATAAGTTTCTTACATCTCTACTTAAACGCTGGTCAAGGTAAACACATTTTTTCCTATTTATGGTAATTTGTTGTGATATGTTTGTCCCGGAAGGGCCAACATGTTGATCAACGTCGACGATGACGTCCAGAGTGGCTCGTCGACGCCCGTGTCGAGCGCCGGAGTAAGGCCCAAGTAAGTACATCCTCTAAGCTCATATATGAACCACACTTCTCATTTACCCAGTTTCATGTATGGCGCCCCATCTCTAATTACAGGCCTTCATATATGACCATGCCAAAATGTGGTGCAAGAACGCGCTTCGGCCTTCCCGCGACAACTCGTACGGCATGCGCGACGACGAAACACATGCCACTCTTTCGAGTGGCTACGTCGTCGGCTTCGACAACACGCTCAGGCTCCTATGCGTCTCAAATGGGTGCAGCATTGCCACTTAATTCCCCGCTTCGCATGGGAAGTGCGCCGAGTACGACGAGTCTGCCATCACTACAGACTTCGGCATCGACGCTGCATTGTCGACCGCGATGATCGCTGGTGGAGGCGGTGACCAATCGTCGGGGAAGACGGGTGAGAGTGTGGGTGGGAAGAGCAGGCGGTTCGTGTCTTGGACGCGGGGTGCGGAGGATTCTCTGACCAAAGACGCAGAACCGAACGACGGAGGTGGAGGGAACGAAGAAGACGTTGGAGGTGCCACGGGACGCCTTCAATCTTCACTCGTTTCGCCACGTCGGACCTGGGTTAACACGTCGGACCCGGTACCTCACCCTCTATATCATATTCCCAATATACCCCAACGGTCGTCCGAGAGAGCGAGGCGGGAAGAGAGAGCGGGAGAGGCAGTCGGGGAGGATGCCGCCATTGTCTGGGGTTGGCGCGAGTGTATCTTCTGCCACTGGTGAGTCCTCTTTCTCATTCATTCATCTTGTCTGTGCTGAGGTCGTCTCTCGACGATGTCTTTTCACTATTTCTTGTCTATGCATCACCTTTTAACATATTAACTAACACATTCTCCTCCCAGCTACCCGCCAACGTCCCTCCTCATCTCCGCCACCCCACTCCTTCTCTCCTTCTCCATATTCTCATCCCGCGTCTCGTCCACACCAAGAACACCACGTCCCCGCTGCCACCACCCAACTGACGTTACCTCCACCACCTCTGCCGACACCTCCGACGATTCCGACTCTGACAACGCCCCCCCTCGCGATGCTCCTCTGCGAGGGGTCCGGGTAGTCTAGTGTCGAGCTCGCGTGCAAGCCCAAAGCCTACGCTGAAACCATTAATCAATACCGCCGCGTTGACAGCCGCGAAGCGCGGGGTGAACGTGAATAAGGAGGAGGAGGACAATCGTTTTACGGGTGTGGAGATGCTTGCGAAGGAGCGCGTCTTGACATCGCGCTCGCCTCGGAGATGACATGGATGGGGAAGAAGGCGGAGTTGATGCATTTCCCGTCGCCGCCCTCGAGTCCGGTGATGGAGATGTCACCATCGATTTCGTCTGTGCGGCCCACAGCGGGGGAGAGAGCGACGAATGTGGAGGGCGAGGGTACGGGTGCAGCTGGGAAGATGAGGACACAGGCTCTGAGCGTCGTCATGTGGACACCAAAGTCGTTTTCACGACCGGCGATGTCTACATATCTATGTTTCCGTCTCCCCCTGCGTCGTGCCTCGGATGGGGTCGTCCTATGCTTTGACGAGTGGCTGTCGGGGGCTGGGTAGGACGAATACGTATTTGTGGTGCGAGGTGCGATACGGTGGATGTACTGGCGATGGGAGGTAATGTGCTCGGAGCACCTTGGTCCCCTCTTCCAACCTCTTCTTGTCACCTTCGCCACCTTTCGACTCGTCTGGCCGTCCCCGTCGTCTCCACACCATTCACGACCGTCGACGTCGGGCAATGCCTGGCCGGAAGAAAGCCGCGGGTCTGCTCGCATGCATCGATCAAGCGAGCAGGGGTCGCGGGGACCTTGCATGCTTGATTTATGCTCTCCGTACCATCCATCCTCCCTTACATTGGATCTCATTGCCGCCGTTGCTTCGAAGTTTTCAAGCTTGTGCGTGCGGCTCGTCGGGTTATCGTCTCCCCCCTTCGTGTGGGGTGAGTGATGAGGAAGGAATGATAAGTTTGTTTGACGGGGAGCGTGATGCAGCAGGAGGTGGGGGTGAGCGGAGGGGGGTGAGGGAGGGAGGGGACGAATGTGATGCAGCAGGATAGGCAGCCAGGAGGAGGGGTCGGCGGCAACACTTCGAATCGGAACTCGTCGACGTTCTACATTGTTATTCTGCTTTCTTAGTGATAGTACTGACGAGAGGTAAGCTCTCAGGTGGACTACAGAGGAACTCGAGGCTCTCTCAGGGACACTTCCAGCGAGTTCTTTCAACAAGAGAGTAGATATGTCGAGGTCAGATAGTAAGTAACTTCTCATCCGGTGCGTAACCTGTCCGCGATTTGTTCGCTCGCTCAATCAACTCTTCTTGATAGCCAAATGGGTCGTGTCCAAACTCTTCTCTAAACCTCCTTGCTTCCGTGGAATGTCTCACTCAAACTAAAAATCGATTTATTCTCTTTCAAGCAATTCGTACTTGGTATCCATCACTCTGAGTAAGGTAAGGCGATATCGGAAAAAAATCACAAATCATACACCAAGTGCTGCAAACACAACAAGCTTCTACACACTACACAGTCAACGACATGAAACGCTCCCGCAGCCCCAGTTCGGGCTCATGATTCTCGCATCTGTCGTTCTGCCAATCCAGCGCCGACTGCACATTGTCGGACCTCGGACTGAACCACAGGCTCCGACCCATGACGACGTTGCGCGTTTTACGTTCCTTTCCGAACATGAATATCGATTCAATGAATGTGTAGCATCGCGGCTTGCGCAGTACACTAAAGACAGGAGTAGAATGAATTTCATATCGTATATGAGGCAGAAGAGGAGGAAAACTCACACGTTGAGCATCTCCTGATTTTGCGCATTTCGGTTGGCGGGGTCCATGGATTGGTTTTCGGAGGGGGGAAAGACATAGGTGTTGATGTTCTTCAGAGAGCATGTTCCCGCAGGGTAGTTGACGTTAGTGTAGT
This sequence comes from Favolaschia claudopus, assembly GCA_037176885.1. NCBI lineage: Eukaryota > Fungi > Basidiomycota > Agaricomycetes > Agaricales > Mycenaceae > Favolaschia > Favolaschia claudopus. The sequence goes on from JAWWNJ010000132.1 coordinate 354,100, forward strand.
CGATTGAGAGCATGAAGTTCTCCACTGGCTCGTTCGGAAAGTCGCGTTTTGTGACCTTGCGCAGGTGGGGGAGGTGAACTTGGGCGTCAGTGAACATCAGTTGCGGGATGAAGCTGGCATCGGAGTCGAGCAACATAGGGACCCCGCCCACTACAACATTTAGGTTGGAGTACAATGAAAAACAAAGAGAATAATGCTCACGAGCTGTTGAGCTTTTCTTGAGTTTACATAGGGTCCGATGGGTTGGCCAGGCGTTTCTTTGGCATTCTCGTGAACAGTAGTACATGTACATACACCCTCCACAGGCGTGCAGCTCAGATTTTCGACCTGTTTTGGAACACTAAACAAGACTGACCATGTTAGAGATAACTGGAAACAAAGGAGGCGAAAAACGGACGTTGGCATATTCACACGCGACACGACCCACACCTCGGATCTCCTTCGGGAGCTTGGCTATTCGAGCTCGGGTGTACAACAGGAGAACCCACGACATCCAGTCGTCGCAGAGATAACTCTTCATAACCGTTGCGTCTACAAGCTTGGGCGAGATGTCTTTGTGCTCGCGCTTCATCATTTTGATGACGGAGAGATACATGAGGTTGGAAGGCAGAATGTCGCGGAGGATGTGCTGCAATGGAGGTTTGCAAGGTGCGAAATCGCCTCTATCGACTGTGGTGCTGAGAATGCAGATGGCTTCTAACAGCCCTGCGTCGACAGCCTGTGAGACGGATCGCGGGCAGTTGTGCTCGACCAGCGCTCGCTCAAGGAAGGTGAGGCCAGTGTGCACACAACGCGAATAGTTCTGCGAGCCGTTGGTGCCGATGAGTGGTGCCACGAGGGACAGCATGCGAGAAACGACCCAGGTTGCAGTATCTGCTAGGAGAGTCCAAGCCAGCGGATGGTCGGGGATGGAGAGGAAGTTGGTGAGAGCGTGAACGAAGTGGAAGGTATGCTCAGCAGGAATTGGGGATTGTGAAATGATGAGTTGCAGTTTCAAGATGAGGATTCTCGCGATCTTTTTCGAGTCGTCATCCGCGGCTATGACGATTTCGTCCATGTTGTCTATCGTGGTCGAGGATTGGAGGATGGAGAGCAAGATAAACGGAGCTGTAGGAGAAGCGGGATGCATACAAAGACGGGTGCATAGTGCAAGCACTCCAATCGTTGCTTTGATGGGAATTTTCATATCGGCATCGACGTATAACGCGAGGATTAAACTGGAGATCGTCGCGATCGCTTTCGCCGCGTTTTCGGAAACTGTTTCCGCGTAAACTCGCTGGCCGTGGAAGTAGCAGCACCAGGCAAATATCCCGGACCAAGCATCGACGACCTGCGACCTCAGCGTTGAAGCCAGCAATAGATTCGAGAGAGGTAAACCTCTGAGGTTTAACAGTGATTTCCAGGCAAGATCCGATGCATCGTTGGCCACCGGTGGCTTGCCTGACTTGGGGACCTTGTTCTTTTCGAGATCAGCAAGATAACTCTTGAGTTTGCGAGGGTCGATGGTATCCTTGGACGACATGGTCGTTCGTTGCAAGGAGCAATAAGTACAGTCTCTTGATGACATCAATCTTGATTTGTTGTTATTTGTTGTTTCTATATGGATGCCCACACTTCTTAACTGGACGCATTACAATCTTATCCTCTCACATATTCTCGCTGAAGACGGCCCATCACCAAACGACCTCCAAAGCCTCACCGAAGTCACCTCAAAGGGCACAAAGTCCCTCAAATTTGCGCGCAGCCTGGGAACACCCTTCGGAGGTCCTTCATAGGGACGGTGAAATAGTAAAAGGGCTTCATAGTCTTGCTTGGGCTAGGACCACTTCGAAGGACTTTGAAAGACTTCAAAGGCCTATGTGCGGCTTTCTCCTCCATTGGCTTTATTTCTTACAGTTCCGACCAAAATATAATGAAGTTCATGTATTTATGTAGCTGATACAACATATTTCGAGTACGACACTGGTAGTATAGAGACACACGAAAGCTCAGCACTAAAGGAGAAAAGGATCGACATCAGCACAAGACAAAATGAGACGCAATGATGAAGACTCACGGTTTGAGGGTTAGAGTACAAATAGCAAGCTGAAGGGAAGTAGACGAAGTCAGTAGACAAATAAGAAGGGATTTAAATCGACTCACGACGATACAGAATCCGTAAGTGCCTGCAAAGAGAAGTTGTCAGAAAGCGATAAAGAAAATCAATGGGGAGACTCACGCGAGCGGTCAGGGTAGAAGTAGAAATAAGTAGAACTCTGACGCAGAGCATGTGAGACAGAGCATGTGAGATGGGACGCATCACGATACTTACAAGTAAAAGCGAGGCGAGTCAGTTTAGTGCGGTCGCGACCATATCTAGTGTGAGATCAGTCAATCAGATAAACCAATCTGCGAGAACGTACCAAAAATATGTGGTCATCAGCATTCTGAGAGGCTAAGAGGTCCCGAAACATGATAGTGGAATCTGAGAGTGGATGAGCGAGGAAAGAACAGGGAACAAAACTTACAGGATGAAAGCATCGAATCTTCCGCTGGATAGAAACTGGTAGCAATGGTCGGCGTATGCGATTGATATTAGCCTATAATCCATTAGATATCAGTAGCGGTCTGAGAGTAGCACTCACAGATTGTTTGATGCGATCCGTCAAGCTTCAAAGGTTGCGTGAGTACAGGCTCGTCAAAACAGAAGTTGCATACCTTATTCGTGAGCTAATCAGAGGAGGAATCTGGAGGCGGCTGCGCACGACGACGGGCCGCACGGCGAGCGCGTAGAATAGTCCCCGGCGATTCTACCGGCTCGTCGTCCGAGTCATCATCGTCTTCCTGTTCCCCGGACCCAAACACACCACTAGATGTACATCAGCGATCATAGATGAAAGCCCAGAGAGATGACTTACCGTTGGAACCACGCTAACGTCTCAACAGCCCACTTGTCCGTCGGATCCGATTCAAAGAGCAAGATAACATTGTCGAACATCTTCTCATACTTATAAGAACCATCCTTGTCGGCCCAATCACTCGTCGAGATCATCGTGCGAGCCTGGAAACAAATCAGGGAATGCAGAAAACAATACCACCAAACTTACTTGAACGCAAGCGTAGGCTATCATTTGAGGGGTAACCGTCAATTGTCCGTGAGCCACAGCGTGACAAACTCTCGGAATCTTTGAACAACCATCCATCGCCGAGCCTGGTGCTGTCCAAATATGGCGCAAGACCTGACAAAGGAGAATTGCCGAGAGAAATCAATTGAAGCCAGAGTAATAAACGTACCCGCAATAGAAACTGACTACGGAAAAGGCCCTGCTCTGAATCGTCAGGGTCGAAGGAGTTTTCGGCGTAGAAGCAAGACGGCCACTGATCCAGCTCAGCGACAAGAGCCTTCTTGGCATCAGTGGTCTTGCCGCGCCTGAGGGCTTTGAGTGCCCTGGATAAGGTGAGTGCTGAGTCTCGTGTGAAGAAGGGAGCGCGTACTCAACAGCAGCTGGCGTAAGGGTAGGCTCGGAGTCGTTGTCATCATCAGCAGTCGTCATTTCATTGATCTGCGTGCGGATGGGCCAGGGGATGAGTGCGTCGCGTAACATGGGGTGGTTCAAGCCGCGATTGGATTTGGATTGAGTCTTCGGAGTGTTGGGGACAAGTGAGAGGGAGCGGTCGTGTAGAACATAGTTTAGTTCATGCTTGAGGCCCGTAGAATCGGTTTGACGCGCTCCGCTTGAAGCGCCGCGGAACTGAGTACTCGGAATTAGTGGGGAAGGTTAAATGACAAGGCAGCGAACGCACCAGAGAGACGAGACTACTCCAATCCTTAGAATCCTTGTGAAATTCGCGCACGACGTCCAGCGATTCGGGCGAGATGCTGAACATTTGATTGAAGGCCTTGACATGCTTCTGTTGCTCGAGTAGCTCGCTAAATGCTGGTATTAGTGCAGGACAAGATAGAGGCAAAGCAACACATACCTCTGAGGGATAGTCACAGTATTGGCGGCGTCGATGGCGGTCCTAGTGGCCCACAGGGCCTGAGACCCGTCTCTGAGAACCATTCCGATTTCCAAAAACGGATTGACAACCGCGAGGAAAGTAACGAGCGCAGGATAGTAGTTTTTGGTATGCGGATTTCGTTGTCCTGTGAGCTTAAGCGAGAGATATCGTAGAAGAAGAGAGCGCCGTACATAGACTCTCTTTTGGACTTCTTGCGAGGACCTGAGCCGTCCATGTCGGCGACACACTCATCGAACGCGCGCTTGGCCGGGGTGACGGTAGCGGGAGCTGGTTGAGCGGTGGAAGACGAAGCGTCAGAGCCAGACGGGACTGAGTTGTTGGCGGGGGCGGATGTCGACATGGTGGTCGGGAACAAGAAGCGCGTCAAGGAGCATCGCCGCTTTGAAGACGCGGTCACGTGCTAAATTCCCCTTTCGGCAATGCCTTTGAATTTTCGATTTCTTCAACTTCGCCGCATCCGCGACGTGATGTCAGGTAAAAAAACAACCAGATATATTAAATTTCACATATCAGAAGTCAGCAATACCAGCGGAATCAAGAAAATCATCGTCTGTGGGCTCAGCCCCATTTTCGTCCTCACCCTCCTCATCTGATGTCTCTTCTTCCTCGCTCGATTCGTCTGAACCCGAGTGGCTTTCAGAGCCTGAGTTGCCAGAGCCTTCCCCATCTGCCCCTTCAAATTCATCACCGGTACCCAAATCACCGCCTCGCTGCACCATCGAATCTGGTGGATCAATCAATATCCATTTCGTCGCCCTCGTCTGCTGCCGTTCCCTCGCCCGTACCCTCTGCGAGCGAAGCCGCAATATTGCGGTGTCCAATCCCGTTCCCAATATATCTCATGAACATATCTCTGTCGACGAACCTGCGGGATAATTTGTTTGAATTCAAATATTGTTGAAAGCGAAGTACTCACTGATTGACATAGTAATATTCATAGTCTTCATGATTCTGGTCGTCGAAATGGCGTGCGATTGATGGGCCAAGAAGTTCGGATGTTCTTCCATAATGGAAGGCGGGAATCAGGTGAGTTGCACGCACAACTTCGGCGGGATCAAGAAAACCGAAGGCACTGAGGTCGGGATCGGAGGCAGAAAGGAATCCTACGCGATGCAGCCGTCGTGCTAGCCATCCGGCAGAGTGCGTCGTGTCGCGTCCAAACCAGCGAACCCACAGGAAGTCCATACGGTGAAGCTTCGCAGTGTTTTTGGAACGGGGGCCAACGTGCCGCACCTCTGCATGAAAAATCCCAACAACTCGGGCGTACCAATACGGATGAGCATGGGAATCATCTTCCTCCTCATGTGCGAGAACCATGATGTCGGGGTGGGTTCGTGTGTTGATGGTGTCTCGATCGCGTCGCAGGTCATAAGTGGTGTAATTTACCCGCAAGATTTTGTGAGTGTAGAGTCGGTCGCGGACAATGTTCACGTCAGCTAAATCTTGATCCGAGTACTCTGTCTCGTCGCCCGAATACGGAATGCCTAGGAGACGGCTCAATAGATGAGATTTGAGGTCATCATTGAAGTTCTGTATTGAGCGTCAGTTTCAAGGAACATCGCACCAAGAGAGCTGGGTCATCTGAAAAGTCGTCAGGAAGATCAAGCGCATGAAGCCAGGTCCGTTTCGACTCCGAAATATGGTATCGTTGACGAGGTGGGGTGCGAGGCAGAGTATCGTGGGTGGGAGCCAACTTGTCCGCATTCTTGGTGCGCTGTTCCTTGGACTGTTGCTCAGGCTGAGGAGGAGTTGTAGGCTGCTTTTTAGGCGCTTTTGGATTCATCCGCAACTTGATGCGGCGTAACAGACGTTTTCTGCGTTCATGTGCGGCGATTTGCTGCTCAAAATTGCGCTTATTCGTTTTCGCATAAGCCCTCTTGGCGGCACAATGAGCCAGTTCGCCCTGTAACACACGATTTATTTATCCATCTGCAAGCTCATACGAGAAAAACAACTGAACTCACCAACACCGTCGAGTATGACTCTATAGTCCCTACGTCGACCACCGCATCTGGATAGTCACCGAATGAGTGCCACTTATAAGTGTTGATGCATTTGTTCCATGTTTTGCGGGCTTTCGAGGTCGTCGCGGGCGTGGGATTACCTGTAGATTTTGAATTTTTCTTGGCTTGTCGTCGGGCGCGTCGGTTTTGTTCTTGAGGAAGCTCGTATGTCGTATAAGCTTCACAAGTCGTGCTCAGAAAGTGGCGAGCCTGCGCGCCGAGCTCTTTCGTAACGATTCTCCATGCAGAAACGGTGCCAGAAGTATGTAGACGGAGTTTTCCGTAGGCGTGCCAGGTTGCGAAGGTGTAGAGTAACGTGAGTATGATTGCATTGTGTGGTTCGGGGAGCAGACCCTCGAACGCAGGTATGCAACACTACGAGTATTGAGCGGCTTGAAAATTTAGCTGATGGATTTGCTCACTTGTAGAATATCTTCGAAGTCCCGCGCTGCTGGTTTCTTCATGTCGGAAACATTGGTATGAAACCGGCGAATTGTGCTTTCCCCGAAGGTAGGAATTTTTCGAAACCTGAAGCAATCAGAACAAGATCCGTGCGTACAAAGAACTTACCCACCGTTCATTCAAAACCTCGACAGAAATCGGATTGTACGCATGCAGAACGCGAATGAGATGAAGGAATAAAGATTTCCAGCCTCCGAGTTCGACTTCATGTAAGAAATCGGGAACAAACATGCTAAAGAAATTGAAGCCGTATTGAGCGAGCTTCGAGAACGCATTCTGGATGAGACAATGAGGAAAGAGAGGCTGGAGATAAGCAAGAGGACTCACGCGGGTGGGTACAAGCGATGTTGGCTTCAGAATTCGGTTGATAGCAGCTCCGGCAACGAGATAACCTTTCTCAAAAATCCATCGACGGGCTGTATCGATGGTGCGTCGATACCATGGATTATCTTCGCGGATTTTCTGTCGGCGGCGCATATCGGCTTTCGTACCCATTTGGGAGATTTGTTCTTTCTCCACGAAACAGCGGGGACAAGGACATCCTCCGAAATATTTGATGGTCGCGAGAAGGACCCTGGAATTAATTAGCGCGAAGGTAGGCGGAAGAAGGAGAGATTACTTTTCAGGATAGTCGGCCCCGTAAGTGAAAAATCTCGGGAAAACCAACCGTTCGATGCCATCGTAACACTTGATGACAATGCCGTGGACGTAGGCATGGATAAACTCTGGAGAGAGAAGGAGATCCCAGATACCATGCATGAGCTCTCGTTTGAGGTGAGCCCATACATCGGCAGACACGGCGACACCGAATTTTTGACGATAGAAATCTTTGAGCGAGTCCGGAAGCTGGAGTACAAGAATGAGAACATTGATAAGTTTGGACGAGAATTTGGAGACGTACCGAAGGGAAATAAGCTTGATGAAACCCAGCATTCGCCGAGGGCTTTGCTCGAGTGTATTTGGAAAGGTTGCCAAAGAAGGTATACAGCGGCCACAGCGATGCGTTCCCAAAATTGGCTAAGTGTGTCGCGTCCGACCAAAACATATACGCCGCTATAATCGTTTCGAGATGAGGCGTGGTCGCCGCCTTCGGAAGCTGATTGTGTGCCTTCAGCATTCTCGGCGACGTGTAAATCTCGCCGTAAACAACTTGATGGCCCTCGGGAAGTTCAGGAAGTCCGTGTTCGTCCACGGTGACGTCGACAGGGACCAGTTGAACGTCGGGATCGCCGGGGTCGTATGCTGGGTCCCACCGATACTCAAAGGGCGTAGTATGGTATTCCTCGAACATGGGGCTCTGGAAGGCTTCGATCATAACATCGAGAAGAGGTCGATACATGAGCACGGGAACTTCAAACTCGGGGGCCTCCATCTCAGCAACACATTGTTTTGGCGCTGGAAGCTTAATTTTGACAGACGCCGTCTTCCATCCATCGGGAGCAGAGGCGGATTCGTCGATGCTGCTGGCAAGAGTATCGTCCAAACGTTTGTTCTCGCGCGCGGCGCGGAAGTTTCGCAGATGAGCGACATCAAAGTCATCTTGGAGGAGTACATCCTCGACAAGAGCGTCGAGCTCGGCGAGGGATTTAAGGTTGGTGCCGAGATGGAACCAAGCCATCAATCTTGCGACCGTCGCGTTGAGGAAAGGGAACCAAGGGGCAGTGGGGACGGTGGGGGTCGCATCAGGTTGATTTTTTTGAGACACAAGGAGGTCGGAGGATGCACATAAATCATCCAAAGAAATGGATTGGTCGGGATCGCGTGTGGGGGGATGAGGAAAAACTTTATATAGCCCGTATGAGTTGGGCGCTGTCTTGAACCATCTCGGGCGCACAGTGTTCTCAGGTTCAGGCGGGGGTTCAGGGTCATTCTGCGGAGGTTCGGGGATTTCGACGGGAGGGGGTGCAGCAGGACTCTCGTCGCGGTATCGTTTGGGCAGAACAATGCGACGACCAGGACGTCCATTCCGGCGTAGCGGAGGTGGACTGGGAACTCGTGGCGGAGGTGATGGGGCGCGAATATCCTCCTGCGGCGTTGATTTAATAATCTCGAATCGACATTTGAAAGAAAAACAATAGACTGACTGCAGAAGGTGCTTCTTCAGGTACCGGATCTGGCGCAGGAGCCGCCTCAGCAGCTTGCGCAGCTATACTCTGTGCTGCCGCCGCTTCGTGTCTGGCCAACAGGACTTTACATTTATTTTGATGATTCGCCATTGCGGCACGGCCGCCTTTAGTACGATGACCACAGACACAGGTTTTAGCCATGATAAATAAGAGGAAGATTAACGAAAGTGTCGCCAGTCTCATGAGGGAAGCAAGTTAAAGGCCAACTTAGAGCTCAGACGGCGCAGAAGGTGCCAGCAGGATTTTTGTGCAGAGCGGATACAGGGAGGAATCTAAGCCGACTGATAGCCTAGGAGTCGCCCGGGAAGTGGCTTTGAAGCGCGTCGACAGCCTACGAAACGCCGGCGGAGGGCGCGCTGGGCCGGAAGGCACTGCGGAGCAACTGCGGAGGTCCTCTCCAGACGCGTCGCAGCCTGGGAAGAGCTTCAGACCGTCACGGGGTCCTTTGATGGTGACGTACATGCTCCACAAAATGTGCCTTCAACCTCCACTACCAATGTCGATGGCTATGCTCTGCGTTGTAGGTTGTTCGGTCCGACCCCTTGATGTGTGTCGGACTCATAGACGATTTCCAGCGGCCGATCGTCCTGGCGTGTATCAAGTTCTAACCTCGCAAAGCCACCGCCTCACCGTACCGATCCCGGCCGATTCCATCTATCGCGTCAATACGTATACAGAAGGTCCGCTTTCAGCAGAGACAGACGCTGTCATCATGGTGGAAGATACTCGGCTTGTGTCGACCTATACTGGTGCTGATGGCTCAGATGGGGAAGGGGAAGAGAAGGAGGTCGAGTGCCATTTGGCACAAGTGCCTGCGGGTGAAAACAAGGTGAAAATGTCCGCGCGCCTGGATCAGATGTGAAGCAAGGCGATTTGGTTCTTCAAACGGGGGATATATTGCTCAGTGAAGGAGGTGAAATCGGTACTTTGGCTTTCCTCGGTAGGAAAGAGGTATGCCGCTCATTCTTCATTTGAAATCATTGCTGATTGGTCGCCCAGGTACAAGTCCTTAGTCTACAAGCGACCCGTTGTAGCGCTGCTCAGCACTGGAAATGAGCTACTTGATCTCCAAAACCCGCATCCTCAATCCGGTGATGACTGGGGAGGTATACGAACAGACCGTCGTTACAAGCCGCATTGCGCGGCCTCGGTTACGACGTGGTCGACCTGGGCATTGTCCCAGATGAGTTGAGCCATTCTCATCAATGTCATGAAGCCGAGCTAACGGTGTCTCAGCATCTCCTCTCATGTCGAGGCAATCCAGAAAGGTCTCGACACAGCGGACATCCTGTTGACGACAGGCGGAACCTCCATGGGCCCGACAGACCTCCTGAAGCCTGTCATTGCGCGCCATTTCTCGGGGACGATACACTTTGGGCGTGTAACAGTGAAACCTGGCAAGCCCACTACTTTCGCGACCATACCTTGTGCAGGCGATGTCGCGAAACCCGTCTTCGCGCTGCCCGGGAACCCTGCCTCGGCGCTCGTGATGTTCAATGTCTTCGTCGTCCCTGCGTTGAGGAAGCTTGGCGGATGGCCGGAATCGCGGTGTCAATTGGCTCCCGTACCTGTCAAAGTGCGTCCATCCAGCAATTCTTGGTTTACTGGTCATTGATTTTCGAGTAAGCTCGCGAGTCCGATGAACCTCGATCCACGGACAGAGTTCCATCGCGTGGTTATAAAAGCAGACATGGATGGTTTACGAGCGTTCAGCACAGGTGGTCAGCGCTCTAGTCGGGTAGCGAGTCTTAGTGGAGCGAACTGCTTTGTCGTTTTGCCCATGCGGACGCAGGAGCAGAGCCGGCTGGAGGCAGGGACGGTTGTCTCTGCTATGCTTATCGGAGAAATCTTGAATGTCTGATTGCAGTCGCAAGTGCAAATTGTAGTATATGTTGTACAATGAGCTTCAGCCCTTCGATCTCAGAGAAGTTACTAGTCACGCTGTACTCGCGCCCAATGGTGTAGTATTTGAGATGTATCGAGGGGACAATTAGCGAGCTACATAAGCACGTTTTTGTCTACAGACAACGATTAGGCGGGTGGAAGGCTCTTCCTCCTTTTTGACAATTTGCTCACATGGAAAGCTATGAATTAATCTAGGAAAGACGCGAAGTGTCCCCACCGCATGACGTATTCCCAAATGCGAGCCTAAGACGCGAGGTGTCACATCACGTGCTGCGGTAACAGTTCGTCAAGTAAAATAATCCTTCGTTGTTCCCACCATGGCGGATGTCGTTGGCAGTATGGGCTTGAATCAAATGCAGAAACAAGAGATCAGACAAATTCTACAGCACATCCCTCCCCTCCCCCATCGATATCCTCGACAATTTCTTCACTGGCAGCGGACCTCCCTCGGCGCGATCATAGCCTGATTTCGCACCTTCAAGTCGAGCGCGACGAGATTCAAAGACAGTATACCGAGTGCCAGAGTCTCAGCGCACCCATTCGTTGCCTTCCACCCGAAATCCTGGTTGAGATTTTCAGCATATGCTGGGATTCCTTCCAATCCACCGACATCGAATCTTTGTCGTCGGAGGACGTGATTCTCCGCCTAGCTCGTGCCCCTCTTCTCGTCTTGTCTCGAGTGTGTATTCGCTGGCACACAATCGTTTTGCATACTCCAGTTTTGTGGCACGATGTGCTCCTAGATGCCAACCTCTGGATGGCTCAGGACCTGTCATATCGCACTGCCATGGAGCTACTTCGAGCGACATTAGAGCGTAGCGGCACTCATCCTATTTCCATCTCGATGTCTATGGCCTCAACTCTCAACAGTTGGCCTTACGTTCCAGCACTTGCCATTGTGGCTAAGCACCTGCATCGCTGCCATCTGCTGGGATTACAATGTCCTTATTCCGACCTTCCTCATCTGCCTGGTCTGGCGGTGGATCTGTCCCGTCTACAGGTACTGTTACTGGACTGTTGGGGTCCAGTTCCTGATGCCGAAAGCGGACTGCAGATGCTCCAAAATTGTCCCCAGCTCCGGATCGTTGATGTCACCGCTGTGGGAACAGGTGATGATATCGCTTTCTATGCTCTTTTGCCCTGGGAACAGCTCTCTTATGTTTCAGTGCGGCTTTCAATGCAGCAAATAGGGTCAAATATGCTGGCGGTGGCTTTGCCTCATGTACCTGCGGACAGCACACTCCGTCTCTACTTCTACTTCTCGCCACTGGCCAGAGTTGACAGACAATCCACTTCGCGGACTTTCTTTCGAATCGCCAGATCTCCAAGCTCATTATCCAGGTGTCTGACATGGATTCGGTCGCTCAGTCGGCAACAGCGTTGGAGTATATTTTGCCGACTTTCGCGCTACCCAGCCTTGAAAATTTGACAATTTTGACTTCCGAGTCGGAACATTCCAAAGAATTGCCTCTTTCATGGCCCTGCTCTCAATTCCTCTCTCTATCGGAGCGGTCATATTTCCATCTACATCTCACCGCTCTTCATCTCTTCGACGTAGCGATCTCCGATGCAGACATCCTCAAGGCTCTAGCCATATTACCCGAGTTGGAAACTTTCACGGTCTGCGATCATCCCTCATCCTCTTTAAATGGCGTCGGCGACACCCTTTTGACTTCCCTGACACACAACGAAAAATCGCCATATCTGGTTCCGAAGCTGAACACATTCGAATGTGAATCAATGCTCCGCTTTGATGACAGAGTTTATCTGGATTTCATCCTGTCGAGGATCGAGAACCTCGATGAATCGGATACTTTCGAATGCACATTGTCGTGGAGGCCTGGCTACCACCGAGAATTGGATTCAGTAGTGTCCGGACGTATTCGGGAATTATGTGAGGCCAAGGATTCAACGTTCTTGTTCATAGGTGAGCAAAAATGATTGAAGTATCGTGCAGCGCATTGACCGTTTTCACCTCAGATTGATTTCGATCGGTTTCTAGTACTCAACACCTCGTGGGGGTCACAACATACCATATATATGCGATTAGGTCAGGGAATGGAATGCTCAAGGCTTCGAGACGCGCGAGCAAGTTCATTGCGCGCAAGCTCCTCATGGAAATTTTTTGGGTGATTGCGAGATACTTGGATAATTGTCAGGTTTGGCAATGATGGCTGCAAATATGTATTGTGCAGCGGAAAATTGAAAGCAAAGAAGCCATTATCTACCCTCAAGTACGTACTGCGATAAAACATCCCGACTCCTCTGGATGCATCCGAAGTAGCCAATGTCCAGTCTCCTACCTTCTGCCTTAGTTCCCCTAGACGTTCTTGTGAGATTCTCGACGGATATGACCTCGCCAGCGCTTATCGCGACTCTTGGATGACTTGAAATTCCGGAGCAAAGACTGGGCACCCAGTGTTGTGAGCCGCTTCACAGACTCCTTAGCCAGTCGTTTCTGCGAGACTGTTCTTGTCCTTCTCGGCTACTGCGTCTGCGCCATCCGTAGCATGAGTGCTGAGTATTCTGCTTGTCTCGACTTTTGACGAGCAGTCGGACACCGAACAGAGACACTAGCACCGAGCTGGGACCTAGAACTTCAAGCCCAAAAGATACAGAGCGATAGCCAAGAGACCAAACTCAGACGTTGAGGGCTCAGGGCACCACTCTCCGGGAAAGACACGGCTCGATAGTCGGAGATCAAAGTCAACTCAAAACTTGGCTTCGGGCGTTCGTGTTATGAACTGAGGGTCTTGAACGGTTTGCCGTTTCCGAGTCTAAGACTGCCGATGAAGACCGCTCAGACGTGTTTCATCTTGACCATGCCCCACTAGATGAAGTTCTGTAAGCAGATATCCAGGATACAATCCGGCGCCGGAAAAAATACATACAGCGCGCTCTATTGAATTCAACGCTAGAAATACATTTTATACCATTCCTGCTCACCCCACTCGCTATACAGAAGCATACCCAAAGGTCGAGCCCTCCAACCCCCAAGCAACAGTCGAGAACTGATTCGCCGCCTCCTTGGTCTTCTTCACTGACCTCGAACTATGATACCATGAAATTAGCCTTCGCTGAAGCGGCAGACACATCCAGATCACTGAAACTCACCTCACAAGCGTCTTGACAAACCGCTCTTTGTCCTCCCTGGTCGCTTTCGTCGCGGGGAAATCGTCTGCGAATAAGATACTCGACACCCAACCCCGCGCGCCTCTGCCGGACGCCCGTCCTCCATTTTCACTGCGCATGTCACCCTCAGCCGCCGCGACAGTCGCCTCTTCCCAACGGGTCACGAGCGCGCTGAGAATCTCCAATAGATTCGGAGTGACACTCCGTGGTGCTGCGCCAGCGAAGCCACATAGTACCGCGCGCATGATTGCGCGTCCATGTGTACGGATGAGATGTGCTTGGAGGGGTGCTACTTGTTGTGCTGAAATCGGCGCGTACAGCGACAGCCGATGGATTAATGTACCCTGCAGTCGCCTATGATGAGGACTCAATCAAAGACAGGAGAAGAGAAACATACCAGAAAAGTACATGCCGCGACGAGAGAGTACCTTTCCTGCAGCGCCAAGGCGCTGATTGCACACCTCACCAATGCATCGAAGGCGCCGTCAGGCAGTGCACAAAATGACGTTGTAAAGTCCTGTGCGACCCGGTCCATACATGCAAAGAACTCTTGTACAATGTCGGGGTTCTGAGGGTCAATTGGCATTGTGTCCTTTGCATCATAGCAACAAACGCACCTCCACCATCCCATTCGGTTCTCCCAATACCCCAAGCACCGTCCCAACAAGCACCCCCACTGCCTCGCGCACGCACGCCTCCGCTTCCTCGCTAGGGCCAGACGGCGAACCAAGGAAAAGCGGCGGCGGATTCAGCTGACCAACCAGACTCGCCGCAAGCGTAAGCCAAACACCCGTCAGCCTCCGCCGCGCTGCACTACACACAACTCCAAGCAACGGCCCCGCAGGAAGCGACAACAGCGTCACGTCCGCCGGCAGTGCCGTTATCGCGCGCACTAGCTCACTGAGTGCCTACACGACCATCCATAAACAGAGTCATAAGCGCACGATATAGTCGTAATACGCACCTGCCCTACCGCCGAATCCGCACTCCACAGCTCCGCCACTTGCTCAATCGCACGCGAAAGCGCCTGCCTCAATGCCTGCAATCGAGAATCCTCCCTCGCGGCTCGCACTGCCGCCGCCTCGGGTCCACCACTCTCATCCTCATCCAGCCTTCTCGCTTCCGTTGTACGCGTCAATCCCCGTGCAATGCCCGCAAGAACCTCAAGTTGCAGAATGGCGGTGGCGCGTGCGGCATCCGGGTGCTACAAATACAGACATCTCAATACGAGGACCCGAATCAAAATCTAAAACAAAAACTCACCGTAGTCACCGCGCTAAGCGCTACTCCTAATCGCTGCAAAATCGACATCACCATCGCCTCAGTCGGGGCGATACCCTCCGTAGGCGGGAGAGCCTGAATCACACTCGCGATACTTTGCAACACTTTCGCCTTCTCCGAATCCTAAATAAAAGCAAGCGCGATGAATTAGCAAACATATCCAACGACAAGAAGGTATAATACGCACCGGCACCCCGCCCATCCCCGCATGTACCTCCGCAAATGCGCGTATCCTTGCGGCAAGTGCTCGCCGATTGGCATCGCACAGACTTCTCAGAGCGAGAGCGGCCTACGAAGACAAAAGATTCAGGATATCAGATGACAAGACAAGAAACAGAAAGCAAGGACGGGATATCCACCTGCAAACACACTCCCGGATCCTTCAATGCCCCCAACACATACCCTAGCGGCGACAACACCGCGTCCGGTGACCGAGTCGTAAAGTACGCGGCGTACGTTTCTATCCAAGTCTGCAGCGTTTGCATGGATGTTTAGCAGAGGAAATATAACAACGCACCGACGAGCCCCAACGCCGTCCGCCTCAGACGCACTAGTGCGGCACCTTCCCCTCCTTCTGCCGGTGGAGGTAACCGACCCCAGACATGGTCACCAAAAAGCCTCACGAGCGCTGCGCTCCCCGCTGTCTCCTTCTCGGCTACCGAGGCGCTCGTCGTATCGAGGTCGAGGGCCTCGTGTACCGCGCGGAGGAGGAAGAGCGGGGCTTCGAGTTTCTGTACGGAAGTATGAGTGAGCAAAGACACAAAATGGGGGAGGAGTGACGGACCTCCCAAACGTTTCCACCCTTGTGGGCGACAGCAGCCGCAGCCTCGGCCTCGCTGACGAGAAATACAAGCAAATCGTCTCGAAGGATGTAGTAACTGGAAAATGGAGGGATTCAGGACCGTATTATACAAAAGAAGAATCGTGAAAGGAAAAAGCAAACTCACGCGTTGACAAGCGTATCACCTACGTCCCGACGATACAGCGCAAAGCGATCCATGCGATCTGAAAATCACAAATAATACCAAGTCAGCGATCTAAGCGCAGAAATTTGCAACGAATGCGCACTCCGACCCTCAACGCCCCCGGGCCAAAAGACCTTGACCCTCAACACTCTCACCAAGGCAGCATACACCGCCCGCGCATGCGCCATCCGCGCGTCGTCCGCATCACTCCCACCACTTCCCTCACCGTCATCGCCACCGGAGGCACCAAACTGATAGCTACCACTCCGCACCATCATCTCCGGCGCAGGCGTCCACGGCGAGCCGCGCCGGAATCGCTCGGGGTCGTCTTCGTCTAATTCAGATGGGGGAGTCGCAGAGGGGAAAAGGTAGGCATTCGCGGCGGGTACCTCCCACAACGCCTCCTGCAACAAATACCAGAACCCAAGCGACGTTCCCGCGTTTGCTTCGTCTTCCTCGTCATCGTCATCGCCATCGTCCTCTCCCTCCCCGTCCCCGTCCACCGCAACACCACCGCCCACATCGACCCGCACCCGCACCCTCGCCCCGCCCGGATCCACCGTCACCAGCGCGAGCATTACGCGCAAGAAAGTCTGCGCGAGGAGCGCCCGCGGCGGTCCCGCGCTGCACGCTGAGACGTCCACGACGTGCGCCGCGACCCACTCCACCGCGGCCTCCGCTAGCGCCACGAGCAGCTTCGTGTGCGTCTTGAGTGCGGGGGGCGGCGCGTGGCTCGGTAGTGCGTATGAGGGCGCGGTTGTTGTGAGAGACGCCAGATTCGAGTCTGCGGAGGGCGAGTATTGCGGGAAGACGTTGAGGACCCAGAGGAGGAGGGGCTCGAGGAGGACGGCGGGGGACCAGGCGGTTGGTGGCCGAGAGAGAAGTTCAGAGAGCGCGGAGACTGCGTGTGTGCTGCTGGTGTTGGAGTGTTGGAGGAGGGCGATGTGCGACGGGATGAGTGAGGCGACGTCGGTGTCGGGAAGTAGTTTGTTGGGGAGCCATGCGACAAGGCAAGCAAGTGCAGCGGCTACTGCATCTTCAGAAGAATGACTTGCAACTACTGAAGCAATTGACTGAATGACCAGGCTGGAAGCAGAACGAAGCGATGTGTCCAGTGTAAGTCTTTGCAAGAAATTAGGACATGATAAATGATTGAAGAAAGGCATTACAGTACCTGGGTTGCGGCAATAGATTCGCCGCTCCAACATCCTCCGCTGCTCCGGCCAGAAACTCATGCACATGCTCACTGGCAGCGCCCATACCAACCAAACTTCCCATCGTCCCTTCTATCCACCCATCCCACATCTTGGCTGGAACCAATCTAATCGCGAGTGCAGACAAAGCAGAGTACATCTTCCTCCTCACTACACGTGTCCTCTGCACCCCCGCGAGATTGACTAGCGCGTCTCGCAGAGCAAGTTGTTCCGATACAGGCAGAGCTGATAATTCGCCCCGAGAAATTTTGGCGTGGGCGGTATGGGCACCAAAAAATTGAACATTGGGGCCTGCGTGAGCGAGCAGAGGAACAATGAGACCCCAAGCAAAGGGTGTACGCTGCAGAGACAGCAAAGAAGATTGAACAGTTTGTACGGTGGCAGGATCGGCAGAGGCAGCGGGGTCGTAGGCGGACTGAATGAGAGAGATGAATTGTGAGATGTCTGCTTCAGATGGCATTGGTATCGAGGAGGATGACGCCGACGATGAGGACGCCATCGTGCTCGTCGTCGTCGACGGTGGTGGTAAAAGAGAAGTCACAGAATGTGACATGTCACGCGTACAACGTTGAACTGGACCAGACTGGACCCAAACTGAACGTACTGAACCCTTGACAAACTTAAGCACTTCGAGTCTTGAGCCCCCTAACTTGGCTGCCTATTGTCTTTCCTTCAATTGAAGTCAAGTTATTCGACACTTTCTGACAATTTCTGAAGCCGAATTTGGCATTTGCACTGTTGCACTTCATTGGACTTCATTTTTTCTTCTACTTTCCAGTAGTGATGCCCTGTTCAAGCAGTTCAAGTAAGTATTCACACTGATTCCAGGCCGGTATTTGAGCCTTCAAGATAAGTTGAAAAAAGCAAGCAATTCGGCGAAGAAGAAGAGCTTAGAGCATTCTGAGCATACCCTTGTTTGATCGCGATGAAGCGATAATAAGTATGACTCGGTCAGTACTAGTACTTACTTGTTTTGGATCGTTCGTTTGAATCATTTATTTAACAACCCCACGGTAAAGAGAACAACGGTCTCCATGAATGCCGCTTATGCTCCGTCGCGCCGCCCGGGACCCACAGTTTTTCTGGTCTTGTCATTCTCGGCAAATTTTCGGTCATGGGGGGCGTGCCACTCCCAGCTTTCATGAAATTATAAAAGGAAGGCCACCTCAAGATACAGTGGTAGCCAACTGATTCGCAGCAATGCTATTATCTTCCCTGCTACGCTGGTTTGTTAGATGCGGCTGGCCATCAGGAAAATGTTTTCGAGCTGGCGGAGCTGGCGCCAGGTCTGCCAGCTAACGCCAGCTTGCCAGAATTGAGCTGGCCCCATTATGGGATCCTCGGCGCCAGATTTGATTCTGGCGCCAGAACTGTAGAATGTTTCATTTTGGCCGCGCTGCTAATCCTTTTCTTTCGCTAATTGATTCACACAGGGATCATAAATGGGAGAAACAACAGTTTATATAGGTATATAATGTACTACGATACCAACTTACCCTCTGATAACCCTACATCCCTCCGCCGTCAAAGCGCGCGACATCGACATGCACGAAACTTCAGACATCGAGAAGCGTCCACGTCGTGACTGACACGGTCCCGGCCCCGAGGTGGGCTTGTTGACAACACTGCAAACCGGTGAACAGCGAGATAAACTGCGGTAATCACTTTAGAGCTGAATTCGCGGATATAGAAATGAAGACACACCTCGGACTTGACTTCCCCCCAAGTCTAACACCAGACCCCGGCAACCAGGGGATGAAACGGCGTCGATAATCGAACGCGGTACGGCCTACAAAGAATAACAATCAGTGGCAACGAAAAGCAGCCGAGACAGGCGCGACTTGATGGTCCGCGAGAGATTGAGGGGAGTAGCCGAGAAGTTAACTTGAGGCGGAGAGAAACGGTAGTTCAACCAAGCCCTTGAGACTTGAGACCCAGATTGCTTCCTTGAAAGCTTGGAACTATTTCTTCGACGGCTACTTAACGACACCTGCGCCTGCTTGAAGACTTGAAGATCTTGAGGGTATACCAGAAACCGACCGAAGAGGGGAGAAGCTTGAATAAGGTAGCAATGATATTTGAGAGCTTGAGGGCGTACAGGACGTTGGCGAGGGCATTGAGGGTGACAGGAAAGGGGGAAGATGGTGGCAGGAAGCAAGGAGCGAGTGACGTGGCAACGGTTGTTGATCAACATCTGCTGTCAAACAGCACGTGCCTGTCGGAGTTTGAATGACTTGAGCAAATTTTCAGAACGCGACAAGGATGAATTTCGGATGATTCCACTTGATTCGGCGTTGCCGTCCCCGACACTGAGCGTAACACGGCATGTACCCGTCCTGTAGCCCTCGGGAGACGGCTGATGCGGATTTGAAGGCCATCAAGATAGCCGATATTCTGACAGCGGCTGGTGCAGCTGGCATTGCTGGCAACAATCTGGGCCATGGGACTCCTCTCCGGGCGGCGGGAACCTGGTGGTAATCTCGATAGATCGTCGCAATTTATCTCTGCTGGGAAGCAAATTTTAAGGGCCGGCTCAGGCTTCAAGTTGAATATCAGGAGTTTGGAATCTCTGGCGTTGACCCTGGGTCCACATACTACGGAACCGTTGACTTCCGTCGGCGTGTCAATTAACTAGAGCGAATTCATCACGGTCAATGTATCTGAAGGCTTCAACTCCATTCCGATCCCAGCGTCGTCTAAAACTTCCAACAAAAACACGGTCGTTCGAGTGAACGTCGAGAGTTGGCAAAACAACCGCATGAATCTCGAGAGTCTGACTCTCAACCCGGTGGGTACCGCCATCTCGCTATTAATGTGAAATTGTGAATTTCCTAGCTTTGACTAGGGTGCTTCCCTCGAGCCTTACACTCCCTCAAAACTTGCATTCCAGTTCATTGGAGATTCTCTATTAGCGGTAAGTCATTCAAAACAACATTTGGATACTTACCGGCGTTAACCTTCATCTTGACAATTCAGGGCCAATTCCTCCCAAAAGGCGTCGACCAAGCTTGGCCCTTCCTCGTAGGCGAAGCATTCAAAGCCGAACATGTCGTTACTGCGCAGCCAGGTGCCGCTTTCACCGTACGTTCGACGTTCTAGTGTTAGGTGTCTCATTATGCTCGTATAAATCATATGCTGAAAAAGGACACTGGCATCGTATCATATGGGAATGAGCATGGAGTCTCGTTCCAATTTTTCCGAGTCGGTGTCCCACGTGGCCACTCTTTCAATTATCTCCCAACTTACTCGGAAGGCTAGACCGAGGACACGGGATACTTCTACACGATACGACGCCCTGGAATTTTGGGCGAGATAAACCAGCAGCAACACACATCGTAATTCATATCGGGTGTGTTTTCAGACGAAACTCGCGAAATATATCTAACGAAAAAGTTCCAGAGCCAACGATGCCTCACAAAATGTCACAGACATCCAGTTCGTGCAGGTAAAAATAAGATAGCCTTTGTTCGAATATTCATACTCATGTTTGTTTTACAGGTGTACACCAATTTCCTGGCTCGTCTGCGCAGTATATACTCGCAGCAACCGATCTTCGTTTTTACTCCGGTGCATTTCATGCCTTTCAGATCTTTGGCTTTCAAAAATTGACTTCAAACCTCATGTACACAGCGGGGCTAACCCAATGCTAACGGAACTTTCGGGGAGTATTATCTTGGCCAGTACCGGAAGATCGTCGACCTGAGGCACGGTCGACATTCTCGCTGATTACTTAGGCTGCTCACCATCTACCTAGGCACGCACAAGGCGACAAGAACATTTTTCTAGTCAATACCACTGGCTGGGTTACCTGGGATGACGTTTTCTCCGAGTACATTAGATCGCATGCTATAGCCATTTTTCTCGCTGATTCTTTTTGCTCAGCAATCAACATCCCAACATCCCTGGCCACCAGCACATCGCAGACAAATTCCAAGCGTGGTTGGATAATTGGGGTTTGAAGCCAGAGGCGCATTGGGCTACTCGAGCCTGAATCGCCAAAAGTTTGTAATGGCGATCTGCCATACACTGTCATATGTATTTAGGTCGTAAATCTAAATGTCAAACTTCTGTTTCCTTTCTTCTCCGCCTCTCGATCCTCTCGTGCCTTTGCTTCTTCATTCAAAGTAGCATACGCGCACCCGTTCTTCCTGTTGAGCCGTCGATAATAATATTTTTGAACCACCCTGTCGAAGAAAATCGTTCACTTTGAACTCGGAGTCGACGTGAGAGTTATGGGGTAAACTCACCACATAATAGTGGCAGAGCCAGCAAACGCAATATTTATCGAATTCCCTCTCTTGAATACTGGATAACGCGATCAGCGAAAAAGAAACGGGTTAGATAAAGCATCAACATGGTGCGTCTTCAGCCTGATATATTTGCGATGCCCCTGGCCACCGATCTCAGTCAGCCTAACTCGACGGAAGAGAACAAGTGCATATGCAACTTACAGACTTGGTAAATATTGGGAAAATAACCGCACCAGAAGCTACAGTGCGCTTCCCAATGCTACCTGTATTCTCTGACATCCATCCAATATTCAGAGGATGATTATATGGCCACGAGGCTACGACCACGGCCCCGAAATATCTAAACGGTAGGTATTGGATTGAGAACGAAAAGCAAATGGTAGGCGGAAGGAGAACATACTTCACACCACGGCTGGCTTTATCTGGCAACAGAATCCAACCAACAAGTTGCCATGCCGCTGTTCGATTGATTGAGCAGCAGACCGAACCAGGAAAGTACAACGTACAGCCGAATGCACCATGAAATCCGCGCTCTCGAACCTTATCCGAATGCCGGATAACAATGACCATGAAAATGCATTGCAGGACGTAGGGAGGAGCAGTCAAAGCGTTCGATACAAAAACATTGAAGTGAAACGACTTGATAACAGTGGGTAAATAAGTTCCGAGAGGGTTGGTCGGCGTCAGAGTAACGTTCGACAAGAGAAGATGGCCCCAGAGACCAAGGTCGGTTGCGGCATCTATGAAATCCGCACGAGTTACTCTCTTCCTTTTGTTTGTCGGATAGTCAGTCAAAGGAAAATTCGTCGCAGATAGAGAGAGGACGTACTCATACTCCCGCTTAGGCAGATCATCTCTGATTACACGCGTTACAGCGATTTGAACTTGATATGGCCTTCAACCCATACTCGTGATTAAACCGGCCCAACAGAGAGAAATAACCAGAAAACGCACCTGAACTCCCCAGAACCAACCAAGTCTCGTCGAAAGCTCAGTGCCCTTGTAAAATCCTCCTAGGTAGATCAGTGTTGCCGGTATGACGCCGCCTTCCGTGATCGCAATGACTGGAAGAAAAAACTACATAAGAAGGCATGGAAGTTTGAGCGATAGAAATTAGCACTCACATACGCGGACAGTTAGATATCCCGCCTTATCCTTGATCAAGGCATAAGCCATTGTAACAAGTCCCCATGCAAACATGAGGATGGGGATTCATCGTGCTGGCCCAACGATTTTGGCCATCACTGCACCAGTGTATTCGCACTCGGCGGAACCCGAGAAACCGAATTTTGGAGTTTGATGCGACTTTGGAGAATGGAACGACGCCGTTAGCACGGAGCTGGGAAAGATAAGTGGAGAAACTTAGTGGCACTTGAAAGCGAGCGAAACTCACCCTTGAGCTCGCGCCTTCGCCAACGTCGCTCGCTGGCCAACGAAATATCGAATTTCCGAAATTGTCGGCAATTTGCCTCTTGGGTGAGAGTCTCGCCCTAGCGGCGAGACGCGCTGGTTTGAGTTCTAGGACGTGGAGTTTGCCTGCCGGCGGCAAAAGCGCCGGCGGAAAAGGGTTGGAAAATGGGTCAGAAATGGTAAAAGGAAGATAGAAATACATACCTGGAGCAGGGGATCCGGACCCAGATAAGAGATCAGGAGCGGCAATGCGGTGGCGCGCGGCGTCGGCGCTCGTCAATCCCGAGGTGTCGGCTAAAGAGAATGCGCTTGCAATGACAAATACATGCCCAAGAACCTGCTCTCCAATTGCGGACTCAGGGGCGGGAGTAGTGCCTACATACCAAAGTCAACTCTTGGAAGTCGTGACGAGCAAGAACACCAATCTGACCTTCTAGTCTCGTGGCACCAGACCCGGAGCTTAACCTTTCGTGAAAGTAGAGATCAAAGATCTCCGAGTCCCCCAGTACTTAGCAGCTCGTTAGGAAGCTTCTGCGCTGGAGATCATACGCTTTGACAGAGGGCAGTGTATGACGCGAGTGTCTCGCGTTAGAAAGAAAGCCGACTTGGTTCCAACTTCCCGTTGTGGGTTCATGATCACCGAATTGCGAAAACGACGTCACGGCGCGAATTTGGCCGCTGGCACGAGTTCGCCGGGGGCGGCAGGTAAACTCGAAAGAGTGAGCTGTTGGATGTCTACGAGTCGGCGGGAGTTGGAGCGAGATTAGAGGTGAAAGCACCCGCGAGCAGGCTGACATTGGCTACGAAAGTTAGGAGAAAGAAAGCTGTCAACACGAACAAACAACCTTATGTGGCCCGAAAAGGAAATTCAAGTGAGGTCGCTCAAAGACGCGGTCGAAAGACAGTCACAGACTCGAGAGCCCTTCATGAAGTTCATCCAGCTGCAGCTGCATCGAGATAGTAGCTTTGTGATTGATATGAGAACATTGGATAAGTACAAGTCTTTTGCAATCGGAATTGTTATATAGCTATAGTATGGTTAGGCGCCGCGAGTCAAGGCGCAGTCTTGGAGACGAGCTCGAAAAGAAAAAGGTAGGAAGAGCAGATTTGCAATGATGTGGAATTCGAAATATTCGTATCTATTCAAGTTTGCATTTACCGACGCAGAATATTGAAAGCACACTATCGCAAGTGCAAGCGCACCTTAGTAGGCTTCATCAGGGAATTTATGCTGCAAAAACCCACCTATCTCGTTGGAGTTTGTTGACATTTGACTTGAGAAGGCAACAACAGACGGTCGCCCCACTCTTTTTCAACATCGTACGCGGAAAGGGTGATTGAGGAGTAATCAATTTCTTTTGTAATCGACATCGAACCGTCTTCCCGAAGCTCACCAAACTCGACGGTGTCTGTTTTAAGTATCACCCGATCCCCAGACCGGATTTTGTCGCAACGACGCATGTGCTTCAAAGGGAGACTGAGTTCCGTGTCGTCTTCGTCAAACCGAACTATGTAGTTGGTAGCTCCAGATTTCTTTTGCACCACACCGGAATAATAGTGCTGATTTTCCGGCCATAGCGCAAAGACGCGGGTGCCCGTGATCAAACCCACAGACGACCTTCCGGGGCCTGGTTTTTTCTTGGTTCCTTGAGGATCCGGATCAGCGAATATGAGTTCAAAATAATAAAAGAGCCTTTGGAGAACTAAATGCTTACCTCCCGAAGGAGGTTGTTTTTCTTTCAACTCGATGATTTCTCCATCGCGGAATTTGTGTAGTTCCTCGTGAGTCCGATCCCCGCAGTCTGCGTGCAACCAGAATTGCTCGACCGCATATTGGCTACCTTGGAAAGACACGATCGGCTCCCAGCTGTTCAAATGTCCGATGTGAAGCCAAAGGATAATACTGAAGAATAAGAAACACATACGTTCCGTCGGCGGGGTCATAGCCCTCCCACTTTTCGAGACATTCAGCAATTGACGACTTCCGGTTGCATTGCAGCAACTCACTTCGGTAAGGTAACGCTGGCGAAGTCAATAAATCAGCCAAGACTCAGCTCAAGAGAAAACTCAAACGCACCCAAGACTTGACGGTCCCCTCAACGT
Organism: Favolaschia claudopus; assembly: GCA_037176885.1. Taxonomy (NCBI): domain Eukaryota; kingdom Fungi; phylum Basidiomycota; class Agaricomycetes; order Agaricales; family Mycenaceae; genus Favolaschia; species Favolaschia claudopus. Next base: position 378,953 of record JAWWNJ010000132.1, read on the forward strand.
GACATTTTGCTTTTGTGATTTGTTCTAGGAACACAATTGAGCTCTTTCGTCGTAATATAGGGCGAGAGCGCACTCACTAACGAAGTACAGTTCGTCGGAATGGGTCATATCGTGCGTCGAGAAGTGAATGCTGAGGAGAAAATCGAGGGAACTAGTTTGCGGACCCGCTGGACTTGGAGGCTTGGGAAAACCACGATCGAGACTGCACAGTTTCACCCTCTTTATAAGATTGCGGCGAAGCTTTTCAAACTCCGCTCGGTTATCACCTTCCAGACCGTTCCATATCAAAATCTCACGGATGCCTGGCTTTGGCGCTGTCTCAAAGCGCCATCATCACAACTAGACTAATGCACTCCAAAGCGCCCGTACGGTGCGCCAAACCATCTTGTTCTCATCGGCATCGTGATGACACATTCTTCGTTTCTCCATAGCACGTCTGGTCTCGCACCTCGCGCTCATCTCCCCTTGTTCCCAGCGCGCAACTTAACACCGGCTTCGCCTTTGCCCTAGACGCGCCTATCCCGACACTGTCCTGCCTTCCTTCCGTTCCAATCCCTACCCCCCGTCCATCCTCGACAGCCTCGCCGGCGACGGCAGCCCGCTACTTGCACCTCCTCGTCCTCCCCACATCGCATCTGGACTCTCCGGTGGTCAGCTCAATCTCAGATTCAAGTTTGGGGGCGAGCTGCCTGAAGAGGAGGTGCAGGTGCAGAAACCGAAGCCCAGACCCGCAGCGACGAAGAAGCCATTGACACTCTCCGACATTATCCCTCCGCCTGCTCATGCACGGGCTCAGTCGCTGTCATTTCTTATGGAAACAGACGATTCGCTCATGAAGTCGAATCACGCTCACGTCAAGAACCTCCCCCGACCTCGAGTCAATTCGGATACCAGCATACGCCGCGCAGCGTTGGAGAGCTCTCGCGTCTCTATGGCGAGCATGCACTCTCGTACACGCTCGAGACCGCAGTCTGGGATCAGCTTCATTGGTTTGGATTCGTTCCAGGAAGTTCGTCGTGGCTTTGAGTTCCACCAAAATCGCCCTGCGTTCTATCCGCCGCCTGTTGCGACCAATCGACAGGTGCCGCGCGCGAAGCAGGAGTCTGTCTTTTCGATTGCGTCGATCTCTTCGTATGGACATGTCACCAATCCCGGGATCTCTGACCCTTTCGATTACGGATTGGCGATGTCTAGTCTTCGGGAACGTCCATCGTAGGACCTTTCGGTCTCCATGTCTGATTTTGAAAACACCTTCCAGTTCATGCGAGATGCGCAGCCCCGCAAGCGCGTGAGTAGTGACGCGTCGAGCTTCTACTTCAATGCGCCTGTTCCTGGGCAAGCAGCCGTGCGGGGACATCGCCACCTAGAATCGAATTTCCGCGTTTCTTCGCGAGACCCGCTGTGCCATTTTACAATTATAATCGCAGCTATGGCAGCCACCGCCTCAGCGAAAACGACACGAGTACAAGCAGAAGTAGTCTGGCGCATCAATATGCGAGTTACGGAGCGAACGGCGGACGCGCGGCGTGGGCGAAGCACCGGCAGGAGTCGTCGGTGGATTCGAGGATGAGCGACGTTTCTGTAGCTCGGCTTGGGCGCCCGAGCGTCGGGGAGAAGATGCTCATGGATGTCGATTATGCGCAGCCGCTTACCGCCATTCGCCCGCGGAGAGCCACAGCGACTTCGCGATCGCTCTTCCTGGGACTCTATCATTGACGGCGAGCGCCCATTTGCGGAAGATCCGCTATTCGAGAGGACGGGTCATCGCTCCTGTCGGAGGATAGCGTTTTTTGGATGTCGGTATTCTCATACCTCTGAAGATGGCAAATGACTAACCGTGTCGCATTCAGACGACGACCATCATGTGCCGACTGGTCATCTTCTGCCGCCTCACCAGTTCCGTCCTCTGTCGGTGCTCAGCTTCAATAACAATACTGACAGCCTGCCAAGGGAAGACGAGACGACGATTACGGTGCGTTGCATGCTCTCGGTGTCTTGAGATCTACTTCTGAACGTTTATACAGATGCTTGGTGGAGGCCATGTGCGGCGGTGCTCCATAGGTTATAATCCTTCGCCCTGTGTACGCGTCGAGAAGTGGAAGCATGCTGCTTTCCAGGATGACGAAAAGGTTCCCAACAAAGCCCGCCAGCCCTCTATCGCATCCACCTCGTCGTCAAAGTTTGGCGAGGAGCGCATGACTCGCGCTCGGCAGGGGCTCCTCGAGCGGCAGTCCCTTGAGGAGAGCTCTCTCGTAGCAGAAGGCGAGGATCTTGCATCTTGTGAGTCCATACCATGTCCTTGCCAGCTGCACGCTTATCGTACCCTAGTCTTCTTACAGCGGTATTCACCCGCCCTGCTCCAAGCCTCAACTCCCGTTCTCGCTCATCGACAATCACGACCTCAAGCTCGGGGCGGGGTGCGCTGTTCGTCATCTGCTGAAGGCTCGTCGATGTCGGAGACGGAGAGATCCATGTCCAGTATCGACGTGTCGCACATCAGCCCCATGCTCTCCAACACGACCCCCGGATGCGCGCTCGTGGTCGCGGCCATGGACATCGGCGCCGCTACTTGCCTGCTGCGATTCGTGCCTTTCCGTCGTCGGTTTTCGAGACCATTCAGGAAGAGCGTCCGAGCCCTGCGTCATCGATCGGTGGATACAAGAGTAGTCCGACCGCTCGCCACGGGACCTTTGTCGTCGATGCGGGGTTGATGGATCTAAGTGCGGGTGGCGCTGAGTGGCAGGATGTCCTCCGTAAGTACTAGACCCTCAAGAACGAGGTGCAGGATGCTGTGACTGAGAGTCGGGGGGTTTGGATAGACACCGTTTCTCGTCGTATGCGCTGCAAGGTATGTGTCTACCCTACCTCCCTGCGTCCTTATTCTCATGGTTCTTTGCAGCGTTCTCGCCCCCCAAGCATCCTGACGGGATGCAAGCTCTGCTGCAGCACTCGGTCCAGAATTACGGTCCGCTGCCCATAGAGTATGGCCCTCGTCGCGTTCGCTCACGTACTCAATCGTGCTCCTCTCCTTATCCTCAGCGTCAAGCTGTACCTTCTGCATCGCCGGAGCTGCTTTCACGCCCATCGCCTAGCGAGCCCGACAATGCGCTGCAGGCCGTCGACGTCAATTCCAATCCCACCGTCGAGGTGCACATGTCCCCTGCCGTCTTGTCCCCCAAACGCGGGAACGCTTAGGGCTTGGCCGGTAAGGCTCGTCCTCGAGTCGGTTCGGCGGTTCGTCGATCTGCGCTGGGCTGGGCGAAGTGTGGCACGAAGATGTCGACGGACCAAAAAGAGAATATTACCAGTATGACAAGCATTTCTTTCATGATGACGTGTGTCGCTTTTCTTTTGTTCTCTTCGATGACTGGCGGGTCTCTTCTTCATAGTCCCGGTGAATCCCTTAGAAGCAATCGCCCAAGACCTCGTCGTCGCCCCACTCCTGTTCGGGCTGGCGTTGCTACGCCTCGTCTACCTCTGGCTGCAGCATAGTCGCGGGCTGGCTCTTCCTATCTATGCCTTCACGAGCATCACTCACCTCTTGACAAAAATTCAAGTGTCTTCACGACCTTACTCCTCTCACGAATAGAATCTTCCACGATCTTACCATCGCAACGTATCTTCAACCATCCGTTTTCTCTCTATTTCCTTTTTGTTATCACGATTTTGCTACGCTGCGATGTGAAATGCTTTGCTATTTATCTTGCTGTGTCCTTCCTATCCGTACATACACTACGATTCACTACATATGTGTGCCGAAGCTTTGAACAGTTGCAAGCCGTTGCTCCACTCATCACCATACCACGACATAAACTACTAGCTAGTATGTTGCTCCATATCGCGAGGTTGGACAGCAGACTTTCAATCTAACTTTTAAGTCTAAGATATAATGCCTTCGCTGCCATATCACCCGAATTTCGCTCACAGCAATCCAATCTGCATGGAATAATAGCCCTCGAGAAACAGTGTCCAGAGAAATGGCAGTGGGAGCCTGGGCGGGCCCACGATTTAAAAAAATCGTTGTTGTCGACGTCTACATTGCTCATTGATCGAACGATGACTTCGAGTGGGACTGAGTCCATTTAGACTGTGATATCTACGAAAGCCATTTCTCGTGCGAATCAGGTTTCACAGACTGAGTATGACACGCTTGGGCCACGCGTAGTATTTTCGGATCAAACTTCTCAGAATCAGCCACAGGAGAAAAAATTGTGAAAAAAAACTAAAACAAGACGTATTTTACTACAGGAACCGTGGGCGCTACAGTTGTAAGAAAGTGAGAAAACATAGGTTGTCTGAAGAAACGCTGCTGAGAGGAAATTTCGCTACTAGTACTCTAGAGAGTGACAGTCGTCAGCCCTCATAATCAAGGAAGAGAATAAAACTCGCAGAAAAATCCGTCCATCTGCATGGTGTGTATCCGATTGGCAATAAGGCCGCGCCATGATCATGACCGCCAGCAAGGTCAAAGCCGGTCGGATGAGCGACCGTCGTCTCTGGTCCTGCTGTCCAGGTGAATCTTGGGTGAATCGTAGTCGCCTTAATGATGAATGAGGGGAGCTCGCGAGGCTCAGGCTATGGCCGAAGGAATGAGAATAAGGTCAGTTGAGGCAGTGAGTGCGACGCAGCGAGAAAGCGGCCTGAATAGACGCTGCCACAGCAAATCGGAGGAGGAGCAGAGCTGCGTTATGGCATTCTATCGCGGGCAGTTGGCGAGTGAAAATATTTCATAGGCAAGTAGCTCACATACCTGCCAGCACAAAAGTTGCCCATTGTATCACCCAAACGGAACGATTCGTAGCTGATTCAGACTCCAACCTCGAGCTTTCCACTTTTAAATTCTCTTTATAGGTCTGAACCTCTACCTCAACGCTAGAAGCGGGTCCAGCGGCACCAAGGAAAGAACTTGGCCTAGGTTTTCACATACATAGAGTATAACCGTCCTCATCATGCCAACTGTACTCTCCGAATCGTTCCAACTCCATATGATCTTCGAAATACACCAAAGAAATGGTGTGAATTCGGTGTGAAGACGCAATAGGAGTCAGTGTTTCGAAAATCGTCGGAGGCATATACTGAAGGAATCTGATGCGGAGAACGGAGAGATTTGGAAACTGGGAGAGGTCGATTGACGGAATCTTCTGACAGCTGCCCGCGAGAAAAACAATAGCATACTTACATAAGTTTGGAATACTCGACAGCATTGCGAAACGCACCACATTCGAAATCTCCAAAACTCGTATGTTCGTCGTTTCAATGAGGCCCCAAGGAACAAAATCCCCGCCCCTAATCGCAAGCTCGGTTGATTTCGAGAGCCCAAACGGAGAGAGAAATTTCAGCGTGTCAATGGTAAGGTGGGAGTCGTACTCCATTCGCCAATACAACCTCAGCAACTTGAGCTGTATGCGACCAGCGGCGGAAAAGTCACCCAGGCCCTTCGAGCAGACGAGATCCAAATGCCGGATCGTAGACTGCACAACGAGGGCGACGGCGGCACGCCGAGATACATCTTCAACTGCTTCAGCGAATTAAGCATGAACAGCTTTGCGAACAGTGCGACATGAACAGCTTTGCGAACAGGCATGAACAGCTTTGCGAACAGTGCGACATAGAAAACCACAGGTATGCACACTGACGCCTTGAATCTAGCATCCGGCAGCTCCCTATCTTGAATCTCAATTTGAGTCTGTGGAGAAGTGAGTACATTAAGCGTCTTATGGAAAAATTTCCCCTTCAAGGGCGTCAGTTATTTATCGATGAGCAAGCGAGCACCCACTTGACAGTTTTTCTATGGAGGATATTCAGATGTACGACGTTATCAATGAAATAAGCGATTCAGTGGCCAGAAACTGAAGGTCGAACCCAATTGCAGTAGCGTGTGCTGTGAATTCAAGGCTTCCAACGGAAAAGCCTATACCCCAGATAGTTCACGAATGGAATCCAGCCTAAGTGGTCGACAAGTTGTCTTGAAGTTGTCCAGAGTTTGGAGCGGAGTGCCGTGGAAGCAGGGTGCGAAGAGAAAACATGTGACTCCAGCCAAATGAAGGAAGAAATAGAACAATATTCAACACCCCCTGGAACCATCCAAGTTGATGACTTCAAACTTGAACTCCTCACTGGCAGTTCTGCCAGTGAAACTGCACTGTGGATGGAAAATGACAGTAAAGGAGAAGTTCCGAGTCACGTATGTCAGAAAGCCAATTAAATTCAAACACCACTATACTATCCCAGGAATCGTTGAAGAGTATTGGCCAGAAGATTCGCGTCCACAAACCAAGATGGTGGTTGGGTTGAGAAGGTGTGTGACGCGTGACGCGACTTTGTCACGACTCACATCTTGCTCGCTGACCACCACAACGAGCTCGAGCTTCGAGATGACGGGCGTGCTGTGAACAACTTCGATTGTCTTGGATATTTGGACTCTCTTTATCTCTTGCTTCTGCAATATATCGATGACATGCACTGCCACTCGAGCTTTCTTAAAGTTTCTTTTTGACGAAGTCGTCGTAGACTCGTAATCTTTCAGAATCTTCAATCCGAAGGCTTGCTGCCTGGAAGCTGCGGCGATTGGAGCCTCAGGATATGCTCTACTACCAGCCTTCTCGGTCCTACTTGCCTACGAGGATTGGCGCTTTTGAGGCAATCGTCGAGGCGACGGTGCGTGTAATTTCTTTTGTCGTGGTCTCCGTGTTTTCTCACGAACCTACGGTAGGGTTCGACCCCTGTGAGCCAAGTGTAATGCGGCTTTGGTGAGAAACTTGCATAGGTAAGAAGATTCTGCTCCATCGTTCGCGATCCTGGATGCAATGCGGCTCTTCACCGAGTCTCCCTCCACCACACTTCGTCTTCTCCACGTTCACGAATACGAGCGTACATATTCTTCATCGTCGTCTTCATAACCGCCGCCGTCCGCTTCTGTCGTCCCCGCCATCGCTAACTCGTTTTTGTCGTAGGGCCTTGCCGCTCTCTCCGCTAATGGCGAGCCTCGTGCTGTCTCCGGCACCCATGCACCTACCCAGCTCTTCGTAGGACCGACCCTGAAAACAGGAATGAGCGAGCGGATAGTCTGGGGATCAAGCGCGGTACTGTGGTAAGCAGCTCTTCACTTGCTTCTTTTTAAAATCCGTTATTTCTGCCCCCGCGCCATTGCTGGACGAATCCGACACTGCTCTTTCCTCAAACTTTCTTCCCCTACTTTGCATACGGACTGACCGTACCACTCGCAGCGTACGGGAACGTCTGCTTATTCACGCCATCTCTCGATACTCAGTCTGGATCCTATCGCGCGTCAGTCTATTCGAATTTTATTTCAGAGCTTTCTCTGACGATCGATTCAGCTAGCTCCCCAAATCCCTGTTCGTTCGGGACCCGAGATTCACGCGTCACGCATCCACGTCTATCTTGGCGTTCCCGCGGGGCTCACACAGGCTCACACGGGCCTTTCCTCCACGTCTTCGAACCTACGAGCATTCATTCACGTCCACAATACACCCCATGCATACGCCCCCTTCGCGTGCCCTCCCGACCAGCCCATCCATGCCGACACCATCGTCGAGAGATGCTGGGTATTTCTTGCTACGTGCGTGGGGACGCGCGCCCTGGCTGTCGATTCTTTTGTGGATGTGTTTGAGGAGGAGGTGGGCGTGGACGGCTGGGGTGGGGGCTGCGGGGAGTCTTGGTCGTACGCGTCGGGTCTGGGCCGGTCAAACAGCGCAAGGGGAGGAGCGTGGGGGAGAGATGCCCGTACCTATGTGGGCCATGTTTGGTCGTTACACGTAGCTCGCAGAACATCCGCAAGGAAGGACAACGGATGAGAGTCAGATTAGTAGGATTATCGCTTTTTAGACAGGCAGTCGGCGTCGACATAGCTAGGTGGAATTCCAGCTCCAGACAAGTTCCATAAATAGGAAATCCCCACCTTCCTCTCGACTGCCATGATGTCTGTTTGCCACTTCGTTTCAGTGCTCGCGGGACACTCTCCTAGAAGCCCTGAAGAGCAGGCAGAAAACCTGCCTGCTTCTACCTAAGGACTGATTCCATCCCGAATAGCTCTCATATTCAAGAAAATTTGAAGAAAATCGTCGTCATCAGCGACAGGTCACAGCAGCACGCTTCGTGTGTTCCTGTGCAGGCTGTGCTCTGTTCGCCGACGATTCCTCGTCTCGTTCTTCGCTCTCGACGCCCGCCTCCATGATACCTCGTCTTTGCTCCTCGCTGTCTTGCGAACGCCGTCGAAGGAAGCGATGCTCTGATTCGACCGCGCTATGACACGGACGCCACGAGCTATGCACTGGCTGAAAGCTATATCATCGCTTGGGACGTCGTCTTCATTGGTTAGGATGGATTTGGAGTATGGGATTTTGAGTGGTACCGATACTTAGCTGGTAAGTACTTCGACTTCATCCTTGTCTCTCGAGTCCCTCTTTTTCCATTCTTTTCTCGTACTTAGTATGGATGATGGATCTCGACAGCCACGTCCTTCCCTTTCTCTCGTACTAATCCCCTGGTCCTTCTATGCGTTCGATGTTCTTCCAAGACGTTTCTCCTCTGTCCACAGTCCACCCAATGGTTCTTATCGAGATTCAATCGACATCCTCGCTTTTCTCGTTCTTTTTCTATCCTTGCCGAACGCTGTTCGCTGACTAAGTAAGGCTCTCCAGGCTCTTTTATTTAAATTCTCCGCTAACACTAACATCCGCGTCGCGAAACCGGTATCCTAAATCGCTTCGCCTCATCAAAGTGTCTCAACTTCACAATACCGGCCGTGCGTCCCAGTCATCTCATGACTCTCATCTCTGTCTATCTCGGTGATACATACTCAAGCGAGATTGGAATAGACGCCCCCGTAGACTGCCCCCGTGTCCTTTGCTACCCTTGGTCATTCTCGTGCTGATTCTCCTGAATCAAAGGAAAAGGGTTCAAACGGACGCCGCTTCAATCCGAGAGGGTCGGGCGGTTAGTGACTTCAAGTTTCCTGCCTCAGAGTCTTCGAGAATCAGAGACCACAGAATCTTCTCGACAAAACAAATTATTCTAAGTAGACGAAAAGTACACTCCTTCAACCCACTCATACTTGCTCCTCTCCTTCGTTCTTTCATTGTAAATATCTTCAATTCCATCAAATTGAATATGAGCTGAACCAGGTTCGGTGTTGAATGTGGCGCTCCCGACGATTCAACACAGACATGAGAAATGATGAGTGAAACGAAACACCAAACATAAAGCACCGGAACTTCCCACCAGTGAAAGGCTCCGTCCCAGATTGCGGCTGAACGAAGAGTTGCGAAGAGGACCCCTTGGTTCTGGGTCAGGTAGGCTGTGGAAATTTTCAAACACTGGTCAGTCGTCGGGGCTTGGCTTGAAATATGGGAAGAAAGCAGAGAAAATGAAGAGAATTGGAAACGCACTGATGAAAGGCTTCAGATCCGAATTGAAGCTGATTATTTCGTTCGGCGCGACGAAGGAAAAGATGGTACATGTGTTTACGGTGTCTTTATTCAGACGCCAGCTGAGACCGTTAACACTGTGTGCACCTCACTCCGTATTCAATATCAATGATTTCGTGGATTGATTGGTGGAACTTTGCTGTATTTACCAACCGGAGATCCTGGGGAGGTGGCTCTTCATTTCATGAAACGAATAGAGGAAGTCAACGTTGAACAGCAGGCCGAGAAAGGCAAGGAAAACGACGTATCGCGCGCGCTGAACCATACCATTCTAGAATAGAATACCTCATAAATAAGTATTCCGTCGAGATCACCCAAGAGAATAGAACATACATGCCGAAGTGGAACTTGCACCGATCAACCCCGCGATAATCGAGGGCCACAAATCATTCGAGACTAAGTAAAAGAGGCGGAGCTGTAGGTCCATCTCTAGGTCGGCGGGATGGAGGAGATTGAAGAAATACTTTTGCCGAGGCCTGTGCGGAGGTCGAAGTTCGCGTCTAGTACAGTAAGAAAATTATCAAGTAGACGGAAGCTTACAGTTCTTGATCTGGGAGTTGTCTGCAACCTGAGATATTCATCAGAAGCATGTTAATGTATGGACGAGCATTTGTGCAGGAATGCGTACCTCCGGGAATTCCCGATTAAATACAAGTTAAATACGAGCTCTGGGAACCTACCAGATGATTAGATTGGTCAATACCAAAATAAGCATAGAAATGGGAAAATACAAGTCCTGCTCGTTGCCTCAGATCCGAGTCACCCCATAGGTATATATTCATCAGTATTACTGATGCTCACCCGTTGGTTAAGCTGGATGAAAAGTCGTCGTTACTTTTGACTCGGATCTTCAATATGCAAGCGACACCGTTGCGTTCGTCATTTTCCAGGACTGGGGTTGCCACGACTCCGCGGTACAACGGTCTGCAGTGCGAACGCCACACCATCGTGCCGTCTTGGTTACTTTCTAGCCAGCTGAATGGATTTAAAATGGACCTAGATACGGCCACTCGGATCGGTGCCCCAAGTCTCCAAAAGACTTGGAAATCTCATGAAACCAGGTTCCATACGATCTTCGTTGCAAATTGCTAAACAATGTGCTGGATGATCTGAGTGAGTATTTTGACTTGAGGGCAAAACGAAGAAGTTACCGACTCGGAGTACATCTAAAGTTCGATTTCTTGACGATGAGGCTAGGCGAATCCATCCTGCAGGTAAACTCGATGTCCGTCGGAGAAACGGGCTATATTTTTCGTCAAATTCAAGAAATAATCCAATGGATATATTTTGCGATAATGCGTCAGTTCGCGAGGTCCGGGTGAATGGTGAAGCTCAGCAGCATGGATCACTTCCTGCGGAAACGGGACGGGAGTGGAATGCGGTGTTCCAGTGCCTGATTCCACGCTTGACGCACCAAAATCTGCCAGAATGTCTTTGCTCCTCGCTGTCTTGCGAACGCCGTCGAAGGAAGCGATGCTCTGATTCGACCGCGCTATGACACGGACGCCACGAGCTATGCACTGGCTGAAAGCTATATCATCGCTTGGGACGTCGTCTTCATTGGTTAGGATGGATTTGGAGTATGGGATTTTGAGTGGTACCGATACTTAGCTGGTAAGTACTTCGACTTCATCCTTGTCTCTCGAGTCCCTCTTTTTCCATTCTTTTCTCGTACTTAGTATGGATGATGGATCTCGACAGCCACGTCCTTCCCTTTCTCTCGTACTAATCCCCTGGTCCTTCTATGCGTTCGATGTTCTTCCAAGACGTTTCTCCTCTGTCCACAGTCCACCCAATGGTTCTTATCGAGATTCAATCGACATCCTCGCTTTTCTCGTTCTTTTTCTATCCTTGCCGAACGCTGTTCGCTGACTAAGTAAGGCTCTCCAGGCTCTTTTATTTAAATTCTCCGCTAACACTAACATCCGCGTCGCGAAACCGGTATCCTAAATCGCTTCGCCTCATCAAAGTGTCTCAACTTCACAATACCGGCCGTGCGTCCCAGTCATCTCATGACTCTCATCTCTGTCTATCTCGGTGATACATACTCAAGCGAGATTGGAATAGACGCCCCCGTAGACTGCCCCCGTGTCCTTTGCTACCCTTGGTCATTCTCGTGCTGATTCTCCTGAATCAAAGGAAAAGGGTTCAAACGGACGCCGCTTCAATCCGAGAGGGTCGGGCGGTTAGTGACTTCAAGTTTCCTGCCTCAGAGTCTTCGAGAATCAGAGACCACAGAATCTTCTCGACAAAACAAATTATTCTAAGTAGACGAAAAGTACACTCCTTCAACCCACTCATACTTGCTCCTCTCCTTCGTTCTTTCATTGTAAATATCTTCAATTCCATCAAATTGAATATGAGCTGAACCAGGTTCGGTGTTGAATGTGGCGCTCCCGACGATTCAACACAGACATGAGAAATGATGAGTGAAACGAAACACCAAACATAAAGCACCGGAACTTCCCACCAGTGAAAGGCTCCGTCCCAGATTGCGGCTGAACGAAGAGTTGCGAAGAGGACCCCTTGGTTCTGGGTCAGGTAGGCTGTGGAAATTTTCAAACACTGGTCAGTCGTCGGGGCTTGGCTTGAAATATGGGAAGAAAGCAGAGAAAATGAAGAGAATTGGAAACGCACTGATGAAAGGCTTCAGATCCGAATTGAAGCTGATTATTTCGTTCGGCGCGACGAAGGAAAAGATGGTACATGTGTTTACGGTGTCTTTATTCAGACGCCAGCTGAGACCGTTAACACTGTGTGCACCTCACTCCGTATTCAATATCAATGATTTCGTGGATTGATTGGTGGAACTTTGCTGTATTTACCAACCGGAGATCCTGGGGAGGTGGCTCTTCATTTCATGAAACGAATAGAGGAAGTCAACGTTGAACAGCAGGCCGAGAAAGGCAAGGAAAACGACGTATCGCGCGCGCTGAACCATACCATTCTAGAATAGAATACCTCATAAATAAGTATTCCGTCGAGATCACCCAAGAGAATAGAACATACATGCCGAAGTGGAACTTGCACCGATCAACCCCGCGATAATCGAGGGCCACAAATCATTCGAGACTAAGTAAAAGAGGCGGAGCTGTAGGTCCATCTCTAGGTCGGCGGGATGGAGGAGATTGAAGAAATACTTTTGCCGAGGCCTGTGCGGAGGTCGAAGTTCGCGTCTAGTACAGTAAGAAAATTATCAAGTAGACGGAAGCTTACAGTTCTTGATCTGGGAGTTGTCTGCAACCTGAGATATTCATCAGAAGCATGTTAATGTATGGACGAGCATTTGTGCAGGAATGCGTACCTCCGGGAATTCCCGATTAAATACAAGTTAAATACGAGCTCTGGGAACCTACCAGATGATTAGATTGGTCAATACCAAAATAAGCATAGAAATGGGAAAATACAAGTCCTGCTCGTTGCCTCAGATCCGAGTCACCCCATAGGTATATATTCATCAGTATTACTGATGCTCACCCGTTGGTTAAGCTGGATGAAAAGTCGTCGTTACTTTTGACTCGGATCTTCAATATGCAAGCGACACCGTTGCGTTCGTCATTTTCCAGGACTGGGGTTGCCACGACTCCGCGGTACAACGGTCTGCAGTGCGAACGCCACACCATCGTGCCGTCTTGGTTACTTTCTAGCCAGCTGAATGGATTTAAAATGGACCTAGATACGGCCACTCGGATCGGTGCCCCAAGTCTCCAAAAGACTTGGAAATCTCATGAAACCAGGTTCCATACGATCTTCGTTGCAAATTGCTAAACAATGTGCTGGATGATCTGAGTGAGTATTTTGACTTGAGGGCAAAACGAAGAAGTTACCGACTCGGAGTACATCTAAAGTTCGATTTCTTGACGATGAGGCTAGGCGAATCCATCCTGCAGGTAAACTCGATGTCCGTCGGAGAAACGGGCTATATTTTTCGTCAAATTCAAGAAATAATCCAATGGATATATTTTGCGATAATGCGTCAGTTCGCGAGGTCCGGGTGAATGGTGAAGCTCAGCAGCATGGATCACTTCCTGCGGAAACGGGACGGGAGTGGAATGCGGTGTTCCAGTGCCTGATTCCACGCTTGACGCACCAAAATCTGCCAGAATGGAGCCAGAGACAGAAAATCGAATTCTCAGAGAATGCCGTGGACCAATTCAAGTGAGTTGCGATGCTTCCCACTCGCAAAAAGGTAGCAATAGTATTGCCAGAGTAGTTTGAGCCGTGCTTGTCCCTGAGTATTCTTGAATCAGCTGCTGCCAGTTGGCAGTGAGCATTCGACAGCACCAAAGTTGCCCAATTTGGGAGGGGTAGAACTAGGCTCCAGGGGGAGAGAAGTTGCAAAGCGATGATCATATTAAGGTGTAGTCGCAGGGGGATCTGAAGCCTAGGCGAAAACCAGCTATCCTACAAGAACGAGGTGGTCGTCCGGAAAAGGGGTGTGACGAATAGTGACGCAGTGACACCCCCCGCCTGAGTGATGCAGAAATACAATACAGTACATGGCTGGGCCAGACCTTTGGATATACACGGCGCAGGATATGATACGTAGGTTTCTAGAGATGCGTCGAAATCGAGATCGTGTGTGTGAGCGGTGTAACAAGGCGGTATATCTAACCCTTTGACAAGTCATATCTGTGCGCAATGCCCATCCACACCTAAGGCAGCTACGGGATGCTTATGTAAATGCCCTGAGAGGTCGGTTCTTACCTGACAGTAATACCCCTCTCTAAGGCCTGGTCTACGTCGGTAGAAGGTTACGAAATGTACTTCGATTACCCAAAAAGATCAATCTATATTGGGTTGCTAACGCGTGACCCCCGTGGCACCTCCGTCAAAACTGTTGGCACCTCCGCATCTCATTCAAACCCATATACAGGCGACAATCAACATTACATTGCTGTGAATGATACAAGAAAAGCTATATACAAGTACATTACAGCGAGATATCAAGAAATACAAGACATTTGATCTATTTACAATATCAATGTAGGCTACGGTAATGAAAAGTCTATGATAATACGAGCGAACTTGCAATACATCGAGCAGGGAGGGAAAGGCACGGCCAAGGGCGAGGGTAGGATACAGCTGTCAAGAGTGTAAACGATACACATCAGTCCAAGAAAAATATACAAAGCGGGGCCCGAAGCCTTCGTCACCTCCGCGAGAACTTCCACAACCGAATATTCACTTCTGCCCCTTGCGAAGCTGATCCTCGAGGTGGCGGATCTGCCTCTGCATCGCCTGGAAGCTCTGCAGCTGATCCCTGATGACGCGAAGCTCCTCCGGTTGAAGCGTAACCGTGACGGAAGGGTCATCAAGATCAGGGAGACCGGCAGCAGCAGATGAGGAAGGCAGGGGCGCAGACGACGATGAGGCGGGGTCGGAGACGAGATAATGAGGGATGGAACGACCTCGGTTTCCCGAATAGACGGAACCGATGGGGCTGCCCGTCCCATCAACAGCATACATGGTCCCCGTGCGATGGGTCTGCGGAGGTGGGGCAGCCATGTAGACAGGAGTTGGAATGACCATGTCAGGCGGAACGATGGGCGGGAGTAGAGCGCGCGCCGACCGTCTAGTCGGCTGTCTCCTTGAGTGGCCGATGGGGAGCTCCTCGGGTGCCTCCGGTGCCTCCTCGGGTAGCTGCTGGGGTCGGGGAATGTTCGCCATGCCCCTGCGGCGTGCAGCAACCTTCTCGGCGTTGTTGGCGGGGCGGTCGTCGTATTCCCCAGCAAAGGTGACATGCTTTTCGACCGCATGACCGTTTGCCGAAGCCTTCGGTGCCTTCGTCTCCCCTGCCTCCTTCGCCGCTGCCTTGCTTCCTCCCCCTTGCTGAACCTCGGGGACTCGCTGAACCTCCGGGACGAACGCAGGCCCATCCGCGCGCGTCCTCATCTTCTTGCCAGGTGGCTGGCCCCCATCGGTGTCGCTGGCGAAGAAATAATCGCTGTCAGCTGTGGTCAGCTCCTCTCGCGTGCGTTTGGGCTTGGGCTTGGGGGTGCGCATCGAGGACGAGTCGCGGCAAGTTACTGAGGGCTCGTTAACCTCAATTAACCTCCAATAAGAAGTGAAGACGTACACATAGCCGCATACGATACACCCCGTGTACTAGACGCGAGCGAGCGAGAACGAGAGCTCGTCCGTGGCGACAACAGACGATGTGCGCAGAGGTAGTCAAGCCAATTACCGCGCGAGATGCCCGGACCATGGCGAGACAAGATTCACCCGGCGCGAACGTCCATGGACGGTGGGAATAAGGGAAAGCGGGGCAAAGCATGCGATTGAGGCAGCGACTGGGGGAGCGAGGAGTGTGTGCGCTGGTAGTCGATAAGTGAAATGGGAGAACGGATCGTCGTTGAAGCGTCAGCCTACGTGGCTGACGATGCCCAGGGAGGGCCACGAGCGCCAGCAAACGATACCCATCACCAAGTGAAGATAGGTCGTATACCCGTGAGAGGGAGGTTGAGGACTCGCATGGATCTCGACGAAAGCGAAAGATCTCATGCGTCTGCGGCGTTGATGATGGAGGTAGAGCGACAAGTGCACAGGCACACGACGAGGAAGTGCGTAACGGCGTCGTCGGAGCTGGAGCATGGAGCCCAGCAGAAATGGTGGTGGAGATTGAGCAAGATGAAGGGCAGAAGATGAAGGAGAGGGGCACCAGCGCAGCGAGCGTGGCGACGGGGTGGGTGCGGACGCCGGGGCATCTAGAGAACAGTACTGATTAGCGAGAAGCGGGCGCAGAGCCGCCTCCCGATCCGTCTCAATCCGACAAGAAAGGTGGCGTCCGGCCTTGCTCGCCGGAGAGGGTGCCGATTGCAGCTGACGACAAGCAGTAATAACGACAAGGTCACTGCGGGTCACGCAGAGCATTGACACGGGATACCGCAGATATCAAGGGCAGCATCTAAAATTTGACAGTAGGTCAGGACGTATGCCTGACCAACGGAGAGAATGAAAACGGACTGCCAATGTCCGCTGGTCATTCCCCCCGTTTCCTTCTCCTCCACAACCCATTCCTTCTCTAGGTACCATCTGCCTCACCACCATTGCCACGGGGTTCCTCCAATAAGGTCGTTAGTTTTCGAGGCAGGAGCAGAAGATACAAAGAATGAAAAGAGGGAATAAGTGTGCTACCTACCTGCATGCGCAGACGGCCTCTGTTTCTACACCGGCGAGCAGGTGTGCGCGTAGTCAAAGCCAAGGCGCCGTTGGCTGGGAATACGGCCACGATGATATGAATGAGAGCTCGAGGCATACTACATTTTGGGGTCGAAGTCGGATGGTGGACGGGGTGTCTTCAGAAGAGTATAAGTGAGCCTCCTTGAAAACGGAAGCGAAGTTCGCACTCACCTGCATAGGCATGTCGTCCAAATCACAGGGAATTCCGGACCCCCCACCCTCGTACTTCCACTCCAGTGAGGCCGAGGCAGGGAGGCAAGGCATCACCGCAGTCTAGACATCGACGCGCTATTGATGCATGACGATAGTCAGCACTGTGACAGTGTGAGGGGTAGCGGAATAGATACGCACCAGATTCTCCTTGTGCGCATTCCGTACTTTGCCGACCCATCACGCGTTGGCGTAGCGGCGATGAGTACGGATCCGACTTCAATATAAAAGCAAGAAGTACATCTCAGCGGCATATAGGAAGAGCTACGAATTGAACGAAGAGCACATACCTTGATTGACCACTCAGCAGCGTAAGTGCAGAGGTCACGACATTGGATGTGGGTAACGTTCAGGTGTTGAAGGTAGTCTGTTGAAAGACCAAAGAGAATCGGCTGCTTGACGTGTCGGACGAACAGGATGACGGCGCGCCCGCGTCGTAGCAGGCGTTTGCGCTCGGGGGTGGGTGCCCAAGCGTCGGGATGGCGAAGGTGGGAAACCGATAGACTGCTGAAGAGAGTGTGGGGTATCGCTCGCAGACTCGCATCATGGGCAGCCCTTGCGAGTGGCTTTCACCGAACGAGGCACGACGATACAACAAGAGAACGGTCGTTGAGGCCTCAACGACCGAACGTTGAGGGTCGTTGTTCCTGAGGTGGATTCCGAACAAAGCCGAAAGCCGAACGAGAGTCGCGGTCACGTGAGATTCATTCCTGCGGCACGTACTCCGCGACCCAAGCGATACGAGCTGATGGGCGCGCCTTTTCTTCGTCGATAACAATTTCCAAGTCAAAATAGCTTAATAAGAGATGAAAATAACTCCAGATACGTAGACTACCGCGTCAGTTCGCGTCAAGTTCGCGTCAGTTAGATTTCTTGCAACCTTGTAAACTCCGCGCCAACAATCAAATTTCGCTTACCTATGGCATACAAGATTTGTGAAGACCTATATCTATGCTCTAGCACACCCCGAGTCGTTGTCAGTAACTTATACTGTGCCAATTGTACCTAGTTTGGATGGATAAAATAAGATTGAGTACTTTGCACAAATTGCACGTCGCCATGTGGATCAAAGCGTTCAAAGATTTTTCTTCGTCCTTGAGTTCGAAAGGAAATGACAGACTGGAGTAATTCATGATGCATATCGCGTCAGTTTCCGTTGAAGGATGCCATTAAGGTGTTTACGCCCTTTGCCCTCTCGTTCTAGACTTCGAGTTCATTCAGCTGCAATGCAAAGCTCAGATTGAATTCATGGTGCCGACCAAGCGCCGACTCAAAGATCTGGCATCTGTCGCTTGTTTGATTCTCAACTTTTCAGTCCTCCTCAAAAATTATAGACTCGTTACCAGTCTGCTACGCGTGGCCGACAAATGTGGCAAGCACGTCGGGCGTAGCAGACTGGCAGTCTGGTACTTCTCTAGGTTCGGAACAAGCCCGCGCAGTTCCGGCCCGGGCAAGCCGGGCACTTCTCATGGCGCGTGCACTGCCTTGTTTGTTGTGATGTTTGGTGTGTTTGGTCACGCGGCATCAGCGGCTCGTCAGAACGGCGGCTTGTACCGAACCTAGTACTTCTCGGGAGATGTCAAAGGGCTGTCGCGGACTTTGAAATTTGCCGCCGGCATCAGCTTTCCCATGTTACTGTTGTGACTGTCACACACTGGGATTTCCGCTACCTCGACGCTCGACGCGTCTTTCTTGCTCCTACCCACCGCCGTGTACCCTCGGAATCAACTCAAACACATTCTACTTGATATTCGTCGCGTCTGGGCACTCTCTCCTCCGTGTTTCTTCTTGTTTTATGCACTATTCTGGACTTTCAGCCGGCTCCCTCGGGGCTGCTCGCACTCGATAGCCTTACCTAGATCACCTCGACCTTGAACTCGTTTTCTATCTTGGTACACTCCCTGCTTTGGATTTCTTTGCTCTAAGCCCACCCATCAACGCAGCCGCAATGGATCCTTTAGAAACTCCACTGCCCTTGTCGCGATTCGCCTTCAACGCTTTTCGATCTCTGTCACCTACTTTCATGGCTACGCTTACTCCGGCCGAACGTCTGATTGCCCTGGAAGCCTTTCTCTGTCTCGATATCGCGTCTAAGGGAAAGATGGCACCGCGAGAACTCCAGATAAGAAGCGCCATCGCAGCTCGTCAAGGAAAGGATCTCATCGTTCGATCCGGTACCGGCACCGGTAAAACCCTGGCCATGATTCTCCCCGTCTTGATGCTGCCCAAAGGCTCTGTTGTGATCACCGTTGCGCCTCTTCGATTGATTCAAGACAACCATGTCCGTTTCTCGTTTGTCTCGATTCATATTAAGTAACGTTGAACAACATATCACAGGTATCGGAATTCTCCAAGTACGGTATCACTTCAGTTGCGATAAACTCGTATACCCCCTACTACTCCCGAATTTTGGCAGGTATGCATCAGATTTCTGCGTCCCTTCGCGCGCGTTTTGATACATAGAAGTCGATCAAAAAACACTCCAAATATCGCCATTATACCGTCTCTCCTGTGGTCCATATAAAGGTCATATCCCGAAATTTGCGACCCTCGTTCACGATCCAGCTTGGGCTAAGAAGATCCATCTACTGCAAATCGACGAGGCGCACTTCATCGCGTCAACAGGGCAAGGCCAGGGCGACGAATCTGCGTTCCGGCCCGCATTCTCAGATCTAGGGCAGCGCCTCCGAGTCCACCTCCCATCAACCACCCCCTGCGCAGCCTTTTCAGCGACCATGCCATCGAAAACTATGGCGGTGGTGATGAAGACGCTTCGCATGGACCCCGAAAGCACGGTCAAAGTATTGCTGTCCACTAATCGACCCAATCTTGTTTATTCGACAATCAGTATGAACGGCACGACCAAAAATCTTTCGAATTTGGACTTTCTCGCACCGCAGCCTTTCCCAACCGACTACCTCCCTCCGCGTTGCGTTGTTTTCATAGACGACAAGAAGAGGGCAGCTGAAGTCGAAGAATATCTCAACACTCGACTCCCTCCCGATCTCGCGAGTAAACGACCCTTTCGCAAGTATCATTCGGGAATGTCAAAACAGTATCTCGAGCAGATTGCGGCGTTATTTAAAAGCGGCGAGATATTGGGCTTAATTGCAACGGAATGTGTTTCCAATGTTCTTACCTTACTTCGCGGAGTCGACGAGTCTGCTGATTTCGATCTCTAGGGTTTTGATGTAGCAGATATTCGACTCATAGTTCTTCTCGGTGTCGCGAAGAGTGTGGACGAAGGGGATCAGCGTGGAGGACGCGGCGGAGGTGATGGTTTGGAATGTTTAGTACTGACAATAGCCGAGCGCTGGGCATTCGAAAATCTGGCTGCAAACAACCCTGATCATAAACCGGGCAACAAAGAGGAGCGCACGAATAGATCTTCAATTGAATATGCGTCAACGAAGCTCTGCAAGCGCAAATTTCTTGCCGACTATAACGAGGACACAACCGCCGAAGGTGAGTCGCTGTATATGTGACTCGTGGCTGCTAAACCTGACCGAACAGCCTTGCTCTGCGACGGACCTTGCTGCGATAATGACGACCCTTCGTTCGACCTCTCTGACTTTCTTCTGGGCTTTTCGGTGGATGAAGAATCAGATTCAGACTTGCCGGCAAAGAAACCTCGTAGAAAATACCGCCCAGTTGTCGCTCGCGAGCCTTTGGATGATGCGATCCGAAGCTGGAGGGATACGACACACGAGGCGGATCTGGTGTTGAAGAGCTTTCCGAAGAGCTATATCATCTCCAACAAATCGATTGGGCTTCTCGCACGCGAACGACCGCAGACGTTTCGTATTCCAGCCGACATCACTACATTTCTAAACGAAACCTCCGACTGGCACTCACGCCACGCCCTCGACATTCTGACACTCATTCACATCCATGATTCTAGGCGGCGTGTGCTGGACTCAGATGACTCAACCTCTGCATCCGACTCGGAAAACGGAGTCTGTTTCGGCGCAATCTGGTCAAGAACAATTTGATAGCAGCCCTGTTGGCTCACCTTCGCCCTCGGCTACAAGTAGCAGATCAAACACCCCCGAAACCGGCACAATCTCCTCCTCCGCTGGTCACTACTGTTGGACGTCCGGTTAGAAGGGCTGCAAGGGAACACGCTATCGCTGGAATGGCGGATCAGGTGTCAAAAAGACAGAGGATAGCAGAATGAGATGTACCGTATGTTAATTTACACACCCTTGAGCCATGCCTTGTACGCTTTATTCCAAGAACTCATTTCAGTATCCCGCAACATCGACGCTCCCGTCTCTAAAACATCAACGCTTTCCCGTTCAGTCACCCGCCTACCGCGTACGAAGGGAAGATGAAGTTGGTGTTCTTGCACCTTGGACTTGACCTTCGCAACGAGATCGGAAGTGTCGACTTTGGTGTGATGAGTGCCTTGCCAAGCCGCGCCTAGAAATTCTCCGAATTGGGTTTTCAATCGTCGAAGAAGCGGGATATTGGGAGAAAGGTCAGCGAGCATGTCCAAGACGCGTGGGACACCTTTTGCGGCAAAGTAATTCTATAACATGTCAGAAAAGGGTATGGTGAATATGAGGCGCCTACCTTTTGGAAGTTGATGTTGAATTCCGCGTTCTTATCAACACCCACATATCCGTGACCGGACGTAGAAATCAGCGCATTATCACGCATGACATTCCTTCAAGAAGATCAGTCATTCAGCAGTCAATAGATTGCTGCACGTACGCGAACGGTTCCGGCCAAACCTTTTTCAAGTTCTGGAGAAAATAAAGAAGTTCGGTTTTATAGTGTGGGCAGCCCCCGCCCGTGAACATCATCGTTAGCGTGCCCAAAAGAAGTTCGACGCGCCCAAAATCGCGTGAGGAAATCGCGCCTCGCAGTGTATAGAAGACGAGTGTATCGCGCATGAGGAGATGGAAGTTTCGAAACGTATGGTCAGAGCTGATGTCGTCCAGAACACCAGATGCGTATTTGTCATAGATTTTTCCAGCGATAGCTAAGAGCCGAGACGCAGACGGTTGAGATTGGGCCAGCGCGCTAAGAGACATCCCCGTCTCGACCTCCCAAAAGTGGTGCATCGCGCCGGTGAGCACCTGCATGAGGAGTGAGACCAAGGTTTCGAAGTCTGGTTTTGGCGACCCCAGTCGAGTCTTCGCCAAGAGCCCGATAAAATACTGCAGACTCCCGAGCTCAGCGCCTTCTCCTCGATGGGTTCGGAGTAACATCCACGAGAAATTGAGCTCCATATGAAACGCTCCCGGAGCTACTTGTAGATGCTCGAGACGGAGAATGGCGGAAATGTCGTTTCTTCGCTGGAGTTGGCCGGAACGAATGAGGGCGTTCGTCTTCTGGTCGTTGTATGTAGGAACAGCTGTGTCGTCGAGGTCGTGGATATCGTACTGCAGTTGATCCAAATAAATATTTTCGCAGACCTGGATCGTGCTTTCCGTCGTAGCTTCATCGATTGTTGTGGTACGAAGAACAAATTCTTGGGTCTTGTAACCCGGAGGAGGAGGTCGGTAGGCAGTGTGCTGCAATTCTGGAGCTTCGAACATAGTCGTAGTCCTTATTGCGATGAATCAGTAGTTCGACAATTGATTTCCGGAAATGATCACGAAGACTCTGCATTTGCGAGTATGTCGGTCGTACATCGGAATTGAATGTGATCAGCTCGGCTTTCCTTTGCTGTTCAAGAATAGGAAGTAGACGAAGCGTCGCCATATCGAAGAGACTGCGCAGAAGATAGATGATGGAAGCAGTTCCAGATTGGACCTTTGGAGGTGCGAAGGGACGTTGTTCAACATGCTCGGAAAGCGTCACATTTTCGTTATCAAAACCCAGTGCGTGACCAGATCGAGCAGCCGTTTGGGCGCGACGAAGATTGCCGACAGCGAGCGCAGAATGCAGGTTTTTGGAGATATTGTATGAGAGACAAATCCCAGCGTGGTTGAGTGTGTCGATAGCCTTCCGAGGCAGGGGACAAGCAAGAAAATATAGGCTGCAAGGTATAGCGCAGAGGTTGTTGTTTTGGGAGCGTGCCTTCGCCAACTGGCATTGAATCATAGAGATTAGCTGTCGAGAATATCAATCAGAATGTATACGAAAAACTGGCGCAAACATTACTGGTTCAACATCCTTCGTCGTATTCTCCTTTTCTGCGCGCTTTGTCTGGGCGGCGGTGTGAAGGATGAATCGGAGTTTCGGAGTGAGGTCTCGGCAGGTTTCCGTGATATCTTCCTCGAAATTAAAGTCCATCATCGCCTCTGGTGTGACGTCCTGGGTGTTTTGGAGGAAGACCTCGCTGAGACTGTCCATTTCACCGTGGATGTCGCGAATCAATCGAGCGTTGGAATGTGGTTCGAACCAGGAAAACAGTTTCCGAGAGCCTCGCTTATCATACATAACGACATTCAACAGCTGCTCCAGCCCTGTGCCTCGATAGAATCCGTCAATGTTGGCAGCTAGAGGGTTATCCTTGCCGCGGTGAACCAGGACGCTGGTGATGAAATCCATGGGAGAAAGGTTGATTGATCTCAGGATATAGATAACAGCCTGTAGTCTGGTGATCTCGGGAAGAATGTTCGGGTTTACAGTCCAACAAAGCGCAGGATAAGGATGTGCGGGCGGTAAGGCAGGAGTCGTCGCCATTTCAAGTGAAACAAGAAGAAACACGGAGGAGAGAGTGCCCAGACGCGACGAATATCAGGTAGAATGTGTTTGAGTTGATTCCGAGGGTACACGGCGGTGGTAGGAGCAAGAAAGACGCGTCGAGCGTCGAGGTAGCGGAAATCCCAGTGTGTGACAGTCACAACAGTAACATGGGAAAGCTGATGCCGGCGGCAAATTTCAAAGTCCGCGACAGTCCTTTGACATCTCCCGAGAAGTACCAGTCTGCTACGCCCGACGTGCTTGCCACATTTGTCGGCCACGCGTAGCAGACTGGTAACGATCTACCATCTGACAGTCTCCCCCACATCTGCCCCCTTCTGCCTTCGTTGCTCGTTACATCGAACAAGTCTCGACGAAGAAGTACCCACATCAGTAAAACAGCACGTTGGTATCTGATGAAGTAAGTACCCATGTTCGAGAGCCAAGGTGCTATTTCATTCGCTGAAACCCGATCCCGACGAAAGTTTACCCACTCCCGCAGAGCTAGTCGAGAATGTCTACATCCCGACTCCGTCCCCCGCGTTCCTCGCAGATCGTCTCATCGAATACACTTTCCAAATCCTCGGTATAGCAACAGGGATAATCTTCAGTGTCTGGTCTGTAAAAGCCTATCATAGTATCAATGCTCGCTCAATGGCGAACGAGCTTGCACTCGAAGCGAACAAGCTCACCGTGCGGGGCATCAGAGCTGGCATCCACCGCAAATCAAATCGCATTGTTATCGTTCTGCATGTCGAACGACGATGCGAGGTCTAGTCGTACCTGCGAAGCGGTTTTGGATTTTATGGCGTCCGCTGGCGAAGCTAGCTTAGATGCCATTGCATCGCAGACCGGAATCAACATGGGTTCTGTTTCGAGCTCAACCACAGCTTCATCTGCTCCCCGGAAGAACCTCCCTTCATCGCCCACATCAAGTTCTCCCCCTTCCTCGAGCTCAAAATTCTCGCCCACGATGGGTTCGCATTATATTGCTTGAACTCATCATTTGTAGGGCAACAAGAATTCATCTCGGTCTGGGGCTCCTGGTCATGAGAGTTCTTACTTTGACCATCGTTTGCAATCAAAGCAGAGGAGAAGATTGTATCATTTGTATTGGGAGTTGAAGAAATAAAGAGAAGAAAATATTGAAGTATAAAATATGATTTACTGTAAAGGCACAGAGCAAAGCGACCACGGAAGGAGTCAGACTAACGAGCAAGATTCGAAGAAGACGACCTATCGCAGCCAGTAGGCGCTTTATGCAAAAAAAAAATCATCAACATTCCAGATTGAAGACGCCGCTTCATGGGTTGTTTGAGGTTTCGTGTCGAGCGGCCCTGAATAGCTCCGATTTGTGATTTCCTGTATTGACCGCGTGTATTCAAACCTACACACACATAGTGAAAAATGAAAGCGGTATTTCGGGAAGTATATTTCAATAGCGAGAATAACTGCTTTCTTAACTAATCTACCTTAGGCTGATTCAACACAGCTCCTCATGGACGTAGTGTGCAGAGGGTAGGTCATTCTGGATTTTATTTCCTCCAAACAAGCCGCTGCAGAGCACGCGAGAGAGCTCACGAGAAGCGTCCATTCACCCCATGATCTGAAATCGTCTGGATGGTGTACAAGTCGAATTTGAAGTCAGCTAAACGCGTTTTAGATGTTTGCGGTACGAAAATCCTATAAGTCGGCTGTTTTGAGTGAAACGTTGGCTTTCGATCCGAAGTTGATTTACGGTAAGACTGAGAACCAACCAAATCAGTTCGCAGTGAATTGACGACTTGAACAGAATCTGATGACTCACTTGAACAACATTGGGGTAGTTCAGATCTGACGGCTGTACAACAAGAAATCAAGTCAGCAAAATGCCAATTAAACTCACCGAAATGAAGCCATTTGCACAACATTCGCGCTCGCGAAGGACCTTCAGACGGGCGTGTCAAAGTCAATATAATGTAGGTTGAGAGACGGAAAGAAAATGTACCTCAACACTCGAAGAACCTTTCAGTGCGGTCTTGTACTACGGGAAACTGAATACTCGAACCTGGAGGCCGAATTCGGCGGTAAGTCATTGAAAAATTGAGTGTCAACGACTCAATTTGCTTGCCTGAGCGCGTACCTGTACAGAGTCGGCACTCGGCGGAACCCGAGAAACCGAATTTTGGAGTTTGATGCGACTTTGGAGAATGGAACGACGCCGTTAGCACGGAGCTGGGAAAGATAAGTGGAGAAACTTAGTGGCACTTGAAAGCGAGCGAAACTCACCCTTGAGCTCGCGCCTTCGCCAACGTCGCTCGCTGGCCAACGAAATATCGAATTTCCGAAATTGTCGGCAATTTGCCTCTTGGGTGAGAGTCTCGCCCTAGCGGCGAGACGCGCTGGTTTGAGTTCTAGGACGTGGAGTTTGCCTGCCGGCGGCAAAAGCGCCGGCGGAAAAGGGTTGGAAAATGGGTCAGAAATGGTAAAAGGAAGATAGAAATACATACCTGGAGCAGGGGATCCGGACCCAGATAAGAGATCAGGAGCGGCAATGCGGTGGCGCGCGGCGTCGGCGCTCGTCAATCCCGAGGTGTCGGCTAAAGAGAATGCGCTTGCAATGACAAATACATGCCCAAGAACCTGCTCTCCAATTGCGGACTCAGGGGCGGGAGTAGTGCCTACATACCAAAGTCAACTCTTGGAAGTCGTGACGAGCAAGAACACCAATCTGACCTTCTAGTCTCGTGGCACCAGACCCGGAGCTTAACCTTTCGTGAAAGTAGAGATCAAAGATCTCCGAGTCCCCCAGTACTTAGCAGCTCGTTAGGAAGCTTCTGCGCTGGAGATCATACGCTTTGACAGAGGGCAGTGTATGACGCGAGTGTCTCGCGTTAGAAAGAAAGCCGACTTGGTTCCAACTTCCCGTTGTGGGTTCATGATCACCGAATTGCGAAAACGACGTCACGGCGCGAATTTGGCCGCTGGCACGAGTTCGCCGGGGGCGGCAGGTAAACTCGAAAGAGTGAGCTGTTGGATGTCTACGAGTCGGCGGGAGTTGGAGCGAGATTAGAGGTGAAAGCACCCGCGAGCAGGCTGACATTGGCTACGAAAGTTAGGAGAAAGAAAGCTGTCAACACGAACAAACAACCTTATGTGGCCCGAAAAGGAAATTCAAGTGAGGTCGCTCAAAGACGCGGTCGAAAGACAGTCACAGACTCGAGAGCCCTTCATGAAGTTCATCCAGCTGCAGCTGCATCGAGATAGTAGCTTTGTGATTGATATGAGAACATTGGATAAGTACAAGTCTTTTGCAATCGGAATTGTTATATAGCTATAGTATGGTTAGGCGCCGCGAGTCAAGGCGCAGTCTTGGAGACGAGCTCGAAAAGAAAAAGGTAGGAAGAGCAGATTTGCAATGATGTGGAATTCGAAATATTCGTATCTATTCAAGTTTGCATTTACCGACGCAGAATATTGAAAGCACACTATCGCAAGTGCAAGCGCACCTTAGTAGGCTTCATCAGGGAATTTATGCTGCAAAAACCCACCTATCTCGTTGGAGTTTGTTGACATTTGACTTGAGAAGGCAACAACAGACGGTCGCCCCACTCTTTTTCAACATCGTACGCGGAAAGGGTGATTGAGGAGTAATCAATTTCTTTTGTAATCGACATCGAACCGTCTTCCCGAAGCTCACCAAACTCGACGGTGTCTGTTTTAAGTATCACCCGATCCCCAGACCGGATTTTGTCGCAACGACGCATGTGCTTCAAAGGGAGACTGAGTTCCGTGTCGTCTTCGTCAAACCGAACTATGTAGTTGGTAGCTCCAGATTTCTTTTGCACCACACCGGAATAATAGTGCTGATTTTCCGGCCATAGCGCAAAGACGCGGGTGCCCGTGATCAAACCCACAGACGACCTTCCGGGGCCTGGTTTTTTCTTGGTTCCTTGAGGATCCGGATCAGCGAATATGAGTTCAAAATAATAAAAGAGCCTTTGGAGAACTAAATGCTTACCTCCCGAAGGAGGTTGTTTTTCTTTCAACTCGATGATTTCTCCATCGCGGAATTTGTGTAGTTCCTCGTGAGTCCGATCCCCGCAGTCTGCGTGCAACCAGAATTGCTCGACCGCATATTGGCTACCTTGGAAAGACACGATCGGCTCCCAGCTGTTCAAATGTCCGATGTGAAGCCAAAGGATAATACTGAAGAATAAGAAACACATACGTTCCGTCGGCGGGGTCATAGCCCTCCCACTTTTCGAGACATTCAGCAATTGACGACTTCCGGTTGCATTGCAGCAACTCACTTCGGTAAGGTAACGCTGGCGAAGTCAATAAATCAGCCAAGACTCAGCTCAAGAGAAAACTCAAACGCACCCAAGACTTGACGGTCCCCTCAACGTGACATTTTGCTTTTGTGATTTGTTCTAGGAACACAATTGAGCTCTTTCGTCGTAATATAGGGCGAGAGCGCACTCACTAACGAAGTACAGTTCGTCGGAATGGGTCATATCGTGCGTCGAGAAGTGAATGCTGAGGAGAAAATCGAGGGAACTAGTTTGCGGACCCGCTGGACTTGGAGGCTTGGGAAAACCACGATCGAGACTGCACAGTTTCACCCTCTTTATAAGATTGCGGCGAAGCTTTTCAAACTCCGCTCGGTTATCACCTTCCAGACCGTTCCATATCAAAATCTCACGGATGCCTGGCTTTGGCGCTGTCTCAAAGCGCCATCATCACAACTAGACTAATGCACTCCAAAGCGCCCGTACGGTGCGCCAAACCATCTTGTTCTCATCGGCATCGTGATGACACATTCTTCGTTTCTCCATAGCACGTCTGGTCTCGCACCTCGCGCTCATCTCCCCTTGTTCCCAGCGCGCAACTTAACACCGGCTTCGCCTTTGCCCTAGACGCGCCTATCCCGACACTGTCCTGCCTTCCTTCCGTTCCAATCCCTACCCCCCGTCCATCCTCGACAGCCTCGCCGGCGACGGCAGCCCGCTACTTGCACCTCCTCGTCCTCCCCACATCGCATCTGGACTCTCCGGTGGTCAGCTCAATCTCAGATTCAAGTTTGGGGGCGAGCTGCCTGAAGAGGAGGTGCAGGTGCAGAAACCGAAGCCCAGACCCGCAGCGACGAAGAAGCCATTGACACTCTCCGACATTATCCCTCCGCCTGCTCATGCACGGGCTCAGTCGCTGTCATTTCTTATGGAAACAGACGATTCGCTCATGAAGTCGAATCACGCTCACGTCAAGAACCTCCCCCGACCTCGAGTCAATTCGGATACCAGCATACGCCGCGCAGCGTTGGAGAGCTCTCGCGTCTCTATGGCGAGCATGCACTCTCGTACACGCTCGAGACCGCAGTCTGGGATCAGCTTCATTGGTTTGGATTCGTTCCAGGAAGTTCGTCGTGGCTTTGAGTTCCACCAAAATCGCCCTGCGTTCTATCCGCCGCCTGTTGCGACCAATCGACAGGTGCCGCGCGCGAAGCAGGAGTCTGTCTTTTCGATTGCGTCGATCTCTTCGTATGGACATGTCACCAATCCCGGGATCTCTGACCCTTTCGATTACGGATTGGCGATGTCTAGTCTTCGGGAACGTCCATCGTAGGACCTTTCGGTCTCCATGTCTGATTTTGAAAACACCTTCCAGTTCATGCGAGATGCGCAGCCCCGCAAGCGCGTGAGTAGTGACGCGTCGAGCTTCTACTTCAATGCGCCTGTTCCTGGGCAAGCAGCCGTGCGGGGACATCGCCACCTAGAATCGAATTTCCGCGTTTCTTCGCGAGACCCGCTGTGCCATTTTACAATTATAATCGCAGCTATGGCAGCCACCGCCTCAGCGAAAACGACACGAGTACAAGCAGAAGTAGTCTGGCGCATCAATATGCGAGTTACGGAGCGAACGGCGGACGCGCGGCGTGGGCGAAGCACCGGCAGGAGTCGTCGGTGGATTCGAGGATGAGCGACGTTTCTGTAGCTCGGCTTGGGCGCCCGAGCGTCGGGGAGAAGATGCTCATGGATGTCGATTATGCGCAGCCGCTTACCGCCATTCGCCCGCGGAGAGCCACAGCGACTTCGCGATCGCTCTTCCTGGGACTCTATCATTGACGGCGAGCGCCCATTTGCGGAAGATCCGCTATTCGAGAGGACGGGTCATCGCTCCTGTCGGAGGATAGCGTTTTTTGGATGTCGGTATTCTCATACCTCTGAAGATGGCAAATGACTAACCGTGTCGCATTCAGACGACGACCATCATGTGCCGACTGGTCATCTTCTGCCGCCTCACCAGTTCCGTCCTCTGTCGGTGCTCAGCTTCAATAACAATACTGACAGCCTGCCAAGGGAAGACGAGACGACGATTACGGTGCGTTGCATGCTCTCGGTGTCTTGAGATCTACTTCTGAACGTTTATACAGATGCTTGGTGGAGGCCATGTGCGGCGGCGCTCCATAGGTTATAATCCTTCGCCCTGTGTACGCGTCGAGAAGTGGAAGCATGCTGCTTTCCAGGATGACGAAAAGGTTCCCAACAAAGCCCGCCAGCCCTCTATCGCATCCACCTCGTCGTCAAAGTTTGGCGAGGAGCGCATGACTCGCGCTCGGCAGGGGCTCCTCGAGCGGCAGTCCCTTGAGGAGAGCTCTCTCGTAGCAGAAGGCGAGGATCTTGCATCTTGTGAGTCCATACCATGTCCTTGCCAGCTGCACGCTTATCGTACCCTAGTCTTCTTACAGCGGTATTCACCCGCCCTGCTCCAAGCCTCAACTCCCGTTCTCGCTCATCGACAATCACGACCTCAAGCTCGGGGCGGGGTGCGCTGTTCGTCATCTGCTGAAGGCTCGTCGATGTCGGAGACGGAGAGATCCATGTCCAGTATCGACGTGTCGCACATCAGCCCCATGCTCTCCAACACGACCCCCGGATGCGCGCTCGTGGTCGCGGCCATGGACATCGGCGCCGCTACTTGCCTGCTGCGATTCGTGCCTCTCCGTCGTCGGTTTTCGAGACCATTCAGGAAGGGCGTCCGAGCCCTGCGTCATCGATCGGTGGATACAAGAGTAGTCCGACCGCTCGCCACGGGACCTTTGTCGTCGATGCGGGGTTGATGGATCTAAGTGCGGGTGGCGCTGAGTGGCAGGATGTCCTCCGTAAGTACTAGACCCTCAAGAACGAGGTGCAGGATGCTGTGACTGAGAGTCGGCGGGTTTGGATAGACACCGTTTCTCGTTGTATGCGCTGCAAGGTATGTGTCTACCCTATCTCCCTGCGTCCTTATTCTCATGGTTCTTTGCAGCATTCTCGCCCCCCAAGCATCCTGACGGGATGCAAGCTCTGCTGCAGCACTCGGTCCAGAATTACGGTCCGCTGCCCATAGAGTATGGCCCTCGTCGCGTTCGCTCACGTACTCAATCGTGCTCCTCTCCTTATCCTCAGCGTCAAGCTGCACCTTCTGCATCGCCGGAGCTGCTTTCACGCCCATCGCCTAGCGAGCCCGACAATGCGCTGCAGGCCGTCGACGTCAATTCCAGTCCCACCGTCGAGGTGCACATGTTCCCTGCCGTCTTGTCCCCCAAACACGGAAACGCTTAGGGCTTGGCCGGTAAGGCTCGTCCTCGAGTCGGTTCGGCGGTTCGTCGATCTGCGCTGGGCTGGGCGAAGCGTGGCACGAAGATGTCGACGGACCAAAAAGAGAATATTACCAGTATGACAAGCATTTCTTTCATGATGACGTGTGTCGCTTTTCTTTTGTTCTCTTCGATGACTGGCGGGTCTCTTCTTCATAGTCCCGGTGAATCCCTTAGAAGCAATCGCCCAAGACCTCGTGGTCGCCCCACTCCTGTTCGGGCTGGCGTTGCTACGCCTCGTCTACCTCTGGCTGCAGCATAGTCGCGGGCTGGCTCTTCCTATCTATGCCTTCACGAGCATCACTCACCTCTTGACAAAAATTCAAGTGTCTTCACGACCTTACTCCTCTCACGAATAGAATCTTCCACGATCTTACCATCGCAACGTATCTTCAACCATCCGTTTTCTCTCTATTTCCTTTTTGTTATCACGATTTTGCTACGCTGCGATGTGAAATGCTTTGCTATTTATCTTGCTGTGTCCTTCCTATCCGTACATACTACACTACGATTCACTACATATGTGTGCCGAAGCTTTGAACAGTTGCAAGCCGTTGCTCCACTCATCACCATACCACGACATAAACTACTAGCTAGTATGTTGCTCCATATCGCGAGGTTGGACAGCAGACTTTCAATCTAACTTTTAAGTCTAAGATATAATGCCTTCGCTGCCATATCACCCGAATTTCGCTCACAGCAATCCAATCTGCATGGAATAATAGCCCTCGAGAAACAGTGTCCAGAGAAATGGCAGTGGGAGCCTGGGCGGGCCCACGATTTAAAAAAATCGTTGTTGTCGACGTCTACATTGCTCATTGATCGAACGATGACTTCGAGTGGGACTGAGTCCATTTAGACTGTGATATCTACGAAAGCCATTTCTCGTGCGAATCAGGTTTCACAGACTGAGTATGACACGCTTGGGCCACGCGTAGTATTTTCGGATCAAACTTCTCAGAATCAGCCACAGGAGAAAAAATTGTGAAAAAAAACTAAAACAAGACGTATTTTACTACAGGAACCGTGGGCGCTACAGTTGTAAGAAAGTGAGAAAACATAGGTTGTCTGAAGAAACGCTGCTGAGAGGAAATTTCGCTACTAGTACTCTAGAGAGTGACAGTCGTCAGCCCTCATAATCAAGGAAGAGAATAAAACTCGCAGAAAAATCCGTCCATCTGCATGGTGTGTATCCGATTGGCAATAAGGCCGCGCCATGATCATGACCGCCAGCAAGGTCAAAGCCGGTCGGATGAGCGACCGTCGTCTCTGGTCCTGCTGTCCAGGTGAATCTTGGGTGAATCGTAGTCGCCTTAATGATGAATGAGGGGAGCTCGCGAGGCTCAGGCTATGGCCGAAGGAATGAGGATAAGGTCAGTTGAGGCAGTGAGTGCGACGCAGCGAGAAAGCGGCCTGAATAGACGCTGCCACAGCAAATCGGAGGAGGAGCAGAGCTGCGTTATGGCATTCTGTCGCGGGCAGTTGGCGAGTGAAAATATTTCATAGGCAAGTAGCTCACATACCTGCCAGCACAAAAGTTGCCCATTGTATCACCCAAACGGAACGATTCGTAGCTGATTCAGACTCCAACCTCGAGCTTTCCACTTTTAAATTCTCTTTATAGGTCTGAACCTCTACCTCAACGCTAGAAGCGGGTCCAGCGGCACCAAGGAAAGAACTTGGCCTAGGTTTTCACATACATAGAGTATCACCGTCCTCATCATGCCAACTGTACTCTCCGAATCGTTCCAACTCCATATGATCTTCGAAATACACCAAAGAAATGGTGTGAATTCGGTGTGAAGACGCAATAGGAGTCAGTGTTTCGAAAATCGTCGGAGGCATATACTGAAGGAATCTGATGCGGAGAACGGAGAGATTTGGAAACTGGGAGAGGTCGATTGACGGAATCTTCTGACAGCTGCCCGCGAGAAAAACAATAGCATACTTACATAAGTTTGGAATACTCGACAGCATTGCGAAACGCACCACATTCGAAATCTCCAAAACTCGTATGTTCGTCGTTTCAATGAGGCCCCAAGGAACAAAATCCCCGCCCCTAATCGCAAGCTCGGTTGATTTCGAGAGCCCAAACGGAGAGAGAAATTTCAGCGTGTCAATGGTAAGGTGGGAGTCGTACTCCATTCGCCAATACAACCTCAGCAACTTGAGCTGTATGCGACCAGCGGCGGAAAAGTCACCCAGGCCCTTCGAGCAGACGAGATCCAAATGCCGGATCGTAGACTGCACAACGAGGGCGACGGCGGCACGCCGAGATACATCTTCAACTGCTTCAGCGAATTAAGCATGAACAGCTTTGCGAACAGTGCGACATGAACAGCTTTGCGAACAGGCATGAACAGCTTTGCGAACAGTGCGACATAGAAAACCACAGGTATGCACACTGACGCCTTGAATCTAGCATCCGGCAGCTCCCTATCTTGAATCTCAATTTGAGTCTGTGGAGAAGTGAGTACATTAAGCGTCTTATGGAAAAATTTCCCCTTCAAGGGCGTCAGTTATTTATCGATGAGCAAGCGAGCACCCACTTGACAGTTTTTCTATGGAGGATATTCAGATGTACGACGTTATCAATGAAATAAGCGATTCAGTGGCCAGAAACTGAAGGTCGAACCCAATTGCAGTAGCGTGTGCTGTGAATTCAAGGCTTCCAACGGAAAAGCCTATACCCCAGATAGTTCACGAATGGAATCCAGCCTAAGTGGTCGACAAGTTGTCTTGAAGTTGTCCAGAGTTTGGAGCGGAGTGCCGTGGAAGCAGGGTGCGAAGAGAAAACATGTGACTCCAGCCAAATGAAGGAAGAAATAGAACAATATTCAACACCCCCTGGAACCATCCAAGTTGATGACTTCAAACTTGAACTCCTCACTGGCAGTTCTGCCAGTGAAACTGCACTGTGGATGGAAAATGACAGTAAAGGAGAAGTTCCGAGTCACGTATGTCAGAAAGCCAATTAAATTCAAACACCACTATACTATCCCAGGAATCGTTGAAGAGTATTGGCCAGAAGATTCGCGTCCACAAACCAAGATGGTGGTTGGGTTGAGAAGGTGTGTGACGCGTGACGCGACTTTGTCACGACTCACATCTTGCTCGCTGACCACCACAACGAGCTCGAGCTTCGAGATGACGGGCGTGCTGTGAACAACTTCGATTGTCTTGGATATTTGGACTCTCTTTATCTCTTGCTTCTGCAATATATCGATGACATGCACTGCCACTCGAGCTTTCTTAAAGTTTCTTTTTGACGAAGTCGTCGTAGACTCGTAATCTTTCAGAATCTTCAATCCGAAGGCTTGCTGCCTGGAAGCTGCGGCGATTGGAGCCTCAGGATATGCTCTACTACCAGCCTTCTCGGTCCTACTTGCCTACGAGGATTGGCGCTTTTGAGGCAATCGTCGAGGCGACGGTGCGTGTAATTTCTTTTGTCGTGGTCTCCGTGTTTTCTCACGAACCTACGGTAGGATTCGACCCCTGTGAGCCAAGTGTAATGCGGCTTTGGTGAGAAACTTGCATAGGTAAGAAGATTCTGCTCCATCGTTCGCGATCCTGGATGCAATGCGGCTCTTCACCGAGTCTCCCTCCACCACACTTCGTCTTCTCCACGTTCACGAATACGAGCGTACATATTCTTCATCGTCGTCTTCATAACCGCCGCCGTCCGCTTCTGTCGTCCCCGCCATCGCTAACTCGTTTTTGTCGTAGGGCCTTGCCGCTCTCTCCGCTAATGGCGAGCCTCGTGCTGTCTCCGGCACCCATGCACCTACCCAGCTCTTCGTAGGACCGACCCTGAAAACAGGAATGAGCGAGCGGATAGTCTGGGGATCAAGCGCGGTACTGTGGTAAGCAGCTCTTCACTTGCTTCTTTTCAAAATCCGTTATTTCTGCCCCCGCGCCATTGCTGGACGAATCCGACACTGCTCTTTCCTCAAACTTTCTTCCCCTACTTTGCATACGGACTGACCGTACCACTCGCAGCGTACGGGAACGTCTGCTTATTCACGCCATCTCTCGATACTCAGTCTGGATCCTATCGCGCGTCAGTCTATTCGAATTTTATTTCAGAGCTTTCTCTGACGATCGATTCAGCTAGCTCCCCAAATCCCTGTTCGTTCGGGACCCGAGATTCACGCGTCACGCATCTACGTCTATCTTGGCGTTCCCGCGGGGCTCACACAGGCTCACACGGGCCTTTCCTCCACGTCTTCGAACCTACGAGCATTCATTCACGTCCACAATACACCCCATGCATACGCCCCCTTCGCGTGCCCTCCCGACCAGCCCATCCATGCCGACACCATCGTCGAGAGATGCTGGGTATTTCTTGCTACGTGCGTGGGGACGCGCGCCCTGGCTGTCGATTCTTTTGTGGATGTGTTTGAGGAGGAGGTGGGCGTGGACGGCTGGGGTGGGGGCTGCGGGGAGTCTTGGTCGTACGCGTCGGGTCTGGGCCGGTCAAACAGCGCAAGGGGAGGAGCGTGGGGGAGAGATGCCCGTACC
This sequence comes from Favolaschia claudopus, assembly GCA_037176885.1. NCBI lineage: Eukaryota > Fungi > Basidiomycota > Agaricomycetes > Agaricales > Mycenaceae > Favolaschia > Favolaschia claudopus. The sequence goes on from JAWWNJ010000132.1 coordinate 414,569, forward strand.
TATGTGGGCCATGTTTGGTCGTTACACGTAGCTCGCAGAACATCCGCAAGGAAGGACAACGGATGAGAGTCAGATTAGTAGGATTATCGCTTTTTAGACAGGCAGTCGGCGTCGACATAGCTAGGTGGAATTCCAGCTCCAGACAAGTTCCATAAATAGGAAATCCCCACCTTCCTCTCGACTGCCATGATGTCTGTTTGCCACTTCGTTTCAGTGCTCGCGGGACACTCTCCTAGAAGCCCTGAAGAGCAGGCAGAAAACCTGCCTGCTTCTACCTAAGGACTGATTCCATCCCGAATAGCTCTCATATTCAAGAAAATTTGAAGAAAATCGTCGTCATCAGCGACAGGTCACAGCAGCACGCTTCGTGTGTTCCTGTGCAGGCTGTGCTCTGTTCGCCGACGATTCCTCGTCTCGTTCTTCGCTCTCGACGCCCGCCTCCATGATACCTCGTCTTTGCTCCTCGCTGTCTTGCGAACGCCGTCGAAGGAAGCGATGCTCTGATTCGACCGCGCTATGACACGGACGCCACGAGCTATGCACTGGCTGAAAGCTATATCATCGCTTGGGACGTCGTCTTCATTGGTTAGGATGGATTTGGAGTATGGGATTTTGAGTGGTACCGATACTTAGCTGGTAAGTACTTCGACTTCATCCTTGTCTCTCGAGTCCCTCTTTTTCCATTCTTTTCTCGTACTTAGTATGGATGATGGATCTCGACAGCCACGTCCTTCCCTTTCTCTCGTACTAATCCCCTGGTCCTTCTATGCGTTCGATGTTCTTCCAAGACGTTTCTCCTCTGTCCACAGTCCACCCAATGGTTCTTATCGAGATTCAATCGACATCCTCGCTTTTCTCGTTCTTTTTCTATCCTTGCCGAACGCTGTTCGCTGACTAAGTAAGGCTCTCCAGGCTCTTTTATTTAAATTCTCCGCTAACACTAACATCCGCGTCGCGAAACCGGTATCCTAAATCGCTTCGCCTCATCAAAGTGTCTCAACTTCACAATACCGGCCGTGCGTCCCAGTCATCTCATGACTCTCATCTCTGTCTATCTCGGTGATACATACTCAAGCGAGATTGGAATAGACGCCCCCGTAGACTGCCCCCGTGTCCTTTGCTACCCTTGGTCATTCTCGTGCTGATTCTCCTGAATCAAAGGAAAAGGGTTCAAACGGACGCCGCTTCAATCCGAGAGGGTCGGGCGGTTAGTGACTTCAAGTTTCCTGCCTCAGAGTCTTCGAGAATCAGAGACCACAGAATCTTCTCGACAAAACAAATTATTCTAAGTAGACGAAAAGTACACTCCTTCAACCCACTCATACTTGCTCCTCTCCTTCGTTCTTTCATTGTAAATATCTTCAATTCCATCAAATTGAATATGAGCTGGACCAGGTTCGGTGTTGAATGTGGCGCTCCCGACGATTCAACACAGACATGAGAAATGATGAGTGAAACGAAACACCAAACCGCTCATCGTCGCGCCGCATACAAGAAGAAGGGAGATAAAAGGGTGGCGAAATACATGCCTCGGCACGATGGGCCGTACAAAATAATCGCTAAACACGCTGAGTGCTCCACTTTCACACTCGAAATGCCGAACCAGCCCAATGTCTTCCCTGTTTTTCACGCTTCTGAATTACAACCTTATATAGAAAATGACGACGAGCTCTTCCCATCCCGCGTTCGCGTTGAACCAGAGCCGATCGTCAACTCCCGGGGCGAAACGGAGTACTTCATCGAAGACGAACGGCCCCGCGGGCGCGGCAAACAGTACCTCGTGCGATTCCAAGGACAAGGCCCTGAAGGCGACGACTGGCTTGCCGGCAAACAGCTCGAAGACTGTGCTGCGCTCGACTCCTGGCTCGCGTTGAAGGAAGCAGGAACGGTCTAGGTTGCGCATGTTCAGTTCACTTTCTCCTTGTCATTGCCCTGGTAGCTTTTCCCCACGGGGTCATCTGGTCTTTCGGGGCGTGGGTTCGAATCCCACTCTCGTCACCAAAATGGAGTGGGCCACCCCGAGTCGCTAGAGGGAGCCACAAGCCAAAGCGATCGATAGCGTGGTGGCTACGGACAAGCTGGATGCCTACTACTCGGAAGCTACTGCCAAACACGACCAACGCGGTGTGGTGTGGGCCTCAGCCCACCACCACATGCGCCCACCACCTCTATGGCGGCGTCCTCGCCGCCACCAGCTATCCCAAGAAACACAGATGAGAAAAAACGTCCAAAAAACAGCGCTCAAACAAAACCTCCACCCGGCCGCACCCATCCTAACGCCGTCAATGCCCGACTCAGGTCGCGAAGTCGAGGGTCGTGGTCCCATGCGAGTGAAGAATGCGCGGTGGGATCTAAGGAAGGAGTGAATGTAGTCGAGGGAGGGGGTCGTCTGTCGCGGTCGGCGTAAGCCGTTTTCGATGTCGATGGATAAATATTCAGGACAAATGTCCGAGGTCGATTCGGTATGCGAGATGTCGGTGAGGGACATGAGTGAAAGGAATAAGCTCGAGGGGAACGTTGGTGACGACGCCGAAGACTCCCAAATGGGTTGCTGACGTCGGAGCGTAAGGAGGAGAAGTCCCGAAGAAGTGCTGGGGCGGGCGCGGGATGCGCCTTTGGATTTTCGTCGATAATTGAATATGCGCGGACAGACGCGTCGTTTTCAGGGCACGATGAGGGAGTAGAAAGATCGAGGGAGATGGGTGAATCAGTCTTCGCAGTCGCAGATGGAAAAGGTGCAGGATCGAGGGTCGATGAAGGAGATGGGAGATTGGCGGATCGGACAAGGTCAGGGGCAGTGGAGATCGTCTGAGTCGCGGTGGAGGCAGTGGACGAACGAAGGGAACGAGCAGACGGGGGATGTGCCTCTGTGGAACGACGCGAGCGCTCAATCTCGCACGCTAGAGCAAACCCAACGTCGTAGCCCCAAACCCGTTCCTTCTCAAGCTCCTTCTCGTGATCCGTCGCAGCCTCCTTCAAACCTAGCTCAATCCCTACCCGGACACCCTCACACCTTCCCTCTTCCCATGCCCCATCCATGATCATCTCTCTGTCAATGTCACTTGCGTCCTGTGTATGTTTTGCTCCCTGGCTGAATGCGAGAAGTGCGACAGTCTTCCAAAGCTTCTCGATAGCTTCAATTACGGACTGTTTAGACCCAAAGACGGGGTCGTGTAATATCTTTGCAGAATTAAGGACGTTGCGGCAGAGCCCGCCGATGGTGGCATTATCCTCAGCAGAAAACACAATTGTGGTGGGTGGATTTTGGGCCATGGTAGCCAGAATAGCGCTGAGAATGCTGGCTGCCGCTGAGAAACCGGGGTCCGCGCGTAAACGCAGTAGGCGCTGGGGAAACACTGGAGAACGGTGGCGTGTCTGGGGCTATCGGGTGCACCAGAAACGCAGATTGCGCAGCTCGCAATTCGCGCAAATCAGATAACGCGGCAAGTCGCAAAAACGCAGTAAAACACAGAGACGCGGAGGGAAACCCAGAAAACCGCAGGGAAACACAAGAGAACGCAGATCGCAGTCGATCGCGCTCGTGGATGGTCGCTGATGGTCCTCGCAAAGCCGGCAAAATCGAGATCGCAGAAGATCGACGACAGAAAAAGCTGATAGATGCCGCGTGGGTCGAATCGCACTCTCGTCACCAAAATGGAGCTTCTCCTGCTTCCGAACCACCACCTGCACTCCGAACAGAATCCCAATTCAAGCCACTTCGAACACCCACCCGCCCTTGCCCTTTTTCGGCATTGATGGAATTTCTCCTGCCCTCAGACAGTAGCATAGACCGGATATACTTGATCTCATACCACCATCATCTCCATGATGTCTCACTTTTTCAATGGTCAAGCGTCGCTCGTAGCGCACTCTTCGGCCGTTTAGACCGTCTACTGTCCTTATGGCGACACATCGACGACACATTCTCGACGGCCTGACTGTAGGAATCACTCTCGGGCTCTTGCACGGCGCTGAACACATCGTGTCTAGGCAAGGCTCGCCCCCCTTTCTTGTGCACGGCAACAAATCAGTGGTGCTTAACTCGCCTACTCCGGTCGGGAGAGGTCTCATGCCATCCTGGGAGAGGCTTGATACAATATCATTGCTGCGGGAGAGGCCAAATGGCTATTCCGACCAATGTCCCACCACAATGACTCTTCTGCGACGTCGGCGTGCTGTGGAGGGATCGGAGCGCAACACCAACTTGTAAAGAGATGGCTCGGATTCGAATGAAGCAAATAGTTGAGCTCATTATCTCGGTGCAATACCGGTAGACCTGCTCTTCATTCAGCCTTTGCGCGAGCCCTCGGTATCGATCTCCTCCCGGGTCCTGTGTCTCAGGGTCTGAGACTTCTGCACATGACTTGGGATACTGTACAGCGGACCGAGCAAATGAGACCGTCTCAGTTGAGCCTTGTAAATTCATTTTATAACATCGCAATGCTCTCATCGCGAACATATTTTGACCCACATTTTTTCCACGACTTTGTCGTCAGCCTCACGAGGTCGGGAGACCAGCAAATGGCACAGGGTCCGTGCTAAGCTCCATCTTCGTGGAAATGCTGGTTTCTTCCCGTCATTCTCATATTTATGCAACTGATTCTGCTTAATCATCGACTGGAGCTCACGGATGAATCCACGAGAACAATCACGCGGCCGCCGACATGATTTGACGCTTGTTCACACCGCGGTTCAGCAACCACAGGCATGCCTGCTTAAATGCAAGGAACACAGAGACCTTTGGGCGACGTGTGGGCCTAGTTTTTGGCAAATTTGTTCAACTGCTGAATCGGTTTTGCGGTGCTGATGTGCTTGAATTCTTGCAACGCCGTCTTGCGTCTATTCATGAAGCTCTGCGTGAGTCTAATTGCGAAATGCAATTCATCCTGAATGGCTACCTCCGGTGATGGCTGTTTCTGCTAATTCTTTCCCTGTTCAGTGTCTCCTACATGAGAGGAATACCATGCTTGTATCTCCGTCGAAACGTAGAGTATCTGAAGAGGGCCGTAGTTTACATGTGAGGCACGTGTATTAGTACGGCGTACCGCCCGTTCCTTTTAGGGACCATACGGTTAATACATCCTCCTCCTCCTCCTCCTCCAAACATAAAGCACCGGAACTTCCCACCAGTGAAAGGCTCCGTCCCAGATTGCGGCTGAACGAAGAGTTGCGAAGAGGAGACCCCTTGGTTCTGGGTCAGGTAGGCTGTGGAAAATTTCAAACACTGGTCAGTCGTCGGGGCTTGGCTTGAAATATCGGAAGAAAGCAGAGAAAATGAAGAGAATTGGAAACGCACTGATGAAAGGCTTCAGATCCGAATTGAAGCTGATTATTTCGTTCGGCGCGACGAAGGAAAAGATGGTACATGTGTTTACGGTGTCTTTATTCAGATGCCAGCTGAGACCGTTAACGCTGTGTGCACCTCACTCCGTATTCAATATCAATGATTTCGTGGATTGATTGGTGGAACTTTGCTGTATTTACCAACCGGAGATCCTGGGGAGGTGGCTCTTCATTTCATGAAACGAATAGAGGAAGTCAACGTTGAACAGCAGGCCGAGAAAGGCAAGGAAAACGACGTATCGCGCCGATTCGCGCGCGCTGAACCATACCATTCTAGAATAGAATACCTCATAAATAAGTATTCCGTCGAGATCACCCAAGAGAATAGAACATACATGCCGAAGTGGAACTTGCACCGATCAACCCCGCGATAATCGAGGGCCACAAATCATTCGAGACTAAGTAAAAGAGGCGGAGCTGTAGGTCCATCTCTAGGTCGGCGGGATGGAGGAGATTGAAGAAATCCTTTTGCCGAGGCCTGTGCGGAGGTCGAAGTTCGCGTCTAGTACAGTAAGAAAATTCGAGGTTTCAGGATCGGAGATCAAGTAGACGGAAGCTTAGAGTTCTTGATCTGGGAGTTGTCTGCAACCTGAGATATTCATCAGAAGCATGTTAATGTATGGACGAGCATTTGTGCAGGAATGCGTACCTCCGGGAATTCCCGATTAAATACAAGTTAAATACGAGCTCTGGGAACCTACCAGATGATTAGATTTGTCAATACCAAGATAAGCATAGAAATGGGAAAATACAAGTCCTGCTCGTTGCCTCAGATCCGAGTCACCCCATAGGTATATATTCATCAGTATTACTGATGCTCACCCGTTGGTTAAGCTGGATGAAAAGTCGTCGTTACTTTCGACTCGGATCTTCAATATGCAAGCGACACCGTTGCGTTCGTCATTTTCCAGGACTGGGGTTGCCGCGACTCCGCGGTACAACGGTCTGCAGTGCGAACTCCACACCATCGTTCCGTCTTGGATACTTTCTAGCCAGCTGAATGGGTTTAAAATGGACCTAGATACGGCCACTCGGATCGGTGCCCCACTTAAGTCTCCAAAAGACTTGGAAATCTCATGAAACCAGGTTCCATACGATCTTCGTTGCAAATTGCTAAACAATGTGCAGGATGATCTGAGTGAGTATTTTGACTTGAGGGCAAAACGAAGAAGTTACCGACTCGGAGTACATCCAAAGTTCGATTTCTTGACGATGAGGCTGAGCGAATCCATCCTGCAGGTAAACTCGATGTCCGTCGGAGAAACGGGCTATATTTTTCGTCAAATTCAAGAAATAATCCAATGGATATATTTTGCGTAATGCGTCAGTTCGCGAGGTCCGGGTGAATGGTGAAGCTCAGCAGCATGGATCACTTCCTGCGGAAACGGGACGGGAGTGGGATGCGGTGTTCCAGTGCCTGATTCCAGAAAATCGAATTCGCAGAGAATGCCGTGGACCAATTCAAGTGAGTTACGATGCTTCCCACTCGCAAAAAGGTAGCAATAGTATTGCCAGAGTAGTTTGAGCCGTGCTTGTCCCTGAGTATTCTTGAATCAGCTGCTGCCAGTTGGCAGTGAGCATTTGACAGCACCAAAGTTGCCCAATTTGGGAGGGGTAGAACTAGGCTCCAGGGGGAGAGAAGTTGCAAAGCGATGATCATATTAAGGTGTAGTCGCAGGGGGATCTGAAGCCTAGGCGAAAACCAGCTATCCTACAAGAACGAGGTGGTCGTCCGGAAAAGGGGTGTGAGGAATAGTGACGCAGTGACACCCCCCGCCTGAGTGATGCAGAAATACAATACAGTACATGTGCTGGGCCAGACCTTTGGATATACACGGCGCAGGATATGATACGTAGGTTTCTAGAGATGCGTCGAAATCGAGATCGTGTGTGTGAGCGGTGTAACAAGGCGGTATATCTAACCCTTTGACAAGTCATATCTGTGCGCAATGCCCATCCACGCTTCAGCCGATGACGAAGACCCAAACGGAGGAGGGATGTGGAACACACACAATGCACGGAAGTAACCTTAGCATCCCTCTAACTCTGGTCCTAGTCCTTGACGAGTTGGACTAGGCGAGGACTCGTCACCGGCCCAGAATAATATCGCCAGCTGTGAGGGGTTCACATCGGTCAACGGTTAGTGCTGAGGGCCAGGGTAAGGGTCGGGAGGCTGACGAGCACCAGAGAAGACACCACTCGCTCAAGCGTTCTCTCTCCGACTTCCCCAAAACGGAAAACTAGCCATTGGAGTGGTGTGCGTATTGGCGGCAGTACGAAGATCATCGCCGCACGACGGGGACGTCGTCCTCTTCTACCATGCCAAAGATATTGACGAATCTGCGACGAGGAGCAAGCACCCGACTAACGCAGGGCAGACGATGGCGTCGTGAATAGCGAACGGGGCACGGACGAGGAAGGCAGGGAGCCGAGGACGAGCAGCGGGAGAATGCGGAGGGTGAGGAGCAGGCTCCGAAGAGGAAGGGCCGGCAGGAGGTGGGTACAGAGTCGTATGCTCGTCGAGAGCAGCTGATGGACCTCCGAACAGCGGCGGTACAGGCCGTGGAGGCGAGGGACGGTGAAAAGGGTTATCAGTGTGCGGGGAACGTGCACAACCGAACGCGCGTGCGGCGCCTATATGTTAGACAAGGCGGCAAAGGTGTGTCGTCGAAAACGAGCCCCTATGGCGAGGGCTTCCATGTCCAGCATTTGCGCCCGCTCATGCGCTAAGATCGAGCGGCGGGACGCTTCGCCGTAGCCAGCTTCCATCTCCATAGCCGCATAGGAGTACTTGTGACGGCAAGTTACTGAGGGCTCGTTAACCTCAATTAACCTCCAATAAGAAGTGAAGACGTACACATAGCCGCATACGATACACCCCATGTACTAGACGCGAGCGAGCGAGAACGAGAGCTCGTCCGTGGCGACACCAGACGATGTGCGCAGAGGTAGTCAAGCCAATACCGCGCGAGATGCCCGGACCATGGCGAGACAAGATTCACCCGGCACGAATGTCCATGGACGGTGGGAATAAGGGAAAGCGGGGCAAAGCATGCGATTGAGGCAGCGACTGGGGGAGCGAGGAGTGTGCGTGCTAGTAGTCGAAATGTAGAAAGGCGATCGGATCGTCGTTGAAGCGTCAGCCTACGCGGCTGACGATGCCCAGGGAGGGCCACGAGCGCCAGCAAACGATACCCATCACCAAGTGAAGATAGGTCGTATACCCGTGAGAGGGAGGTTGAGGACTCGCATGGATCTCGACGAAAGCGAAAGATCTCATGCGTCTGCGGCGTTGATGATGGAGGTAGAGCGACAAGTGCACAGGCACACGACGAGGAAGTGCGTAACGGCGTCGTCGGAGCTGGAGCATGGAGCCCAGCAGAAATGGTGGTGGAGATTGAGCAAGATGAAGTGCCGAAGATGAAGGAGAGGGGCACCAGCGCAGCGAGCGTAGTGACGGGGTGGGTGCAGACGCCGGGGCATCTAGAGAACAGTACTGATTAGCGAGAAGCGGACGCAGAGCCGCCTCCCGATCCTTTTCAATCTGACAAGAAAGGTGGCGTCCGGCCTTGCTCGCCGGAGAGGGTGCCGATTGCAGCTGACGACAAGGTCACTGCGGGTCACGCAGAGCATTGACACGGGATACCGCAGATAACAAGGGCAGCATCTAAAATTTGACAGTAGGTCAGGACGTATGCCTGACCAACGGAGAGAATGAAAACGGACTGCCAATGTCCGCTGGTCATTCCCCCCCCCTTTCCTTCTCCTCCACAACCCATTCCTTCTCTAGGTACCATCTGCCTCACCACCATTGCCACGGGGTTCCTCCAATAAGGTCGTTAGTTTTCGAGGCAGGAGCAGAAGATACAAAGAATGAAAAGAGGGAATAAGTGTGCTACCTACCTGCATGCGCAGACGGCCTCTGTTTCTACACCGGCGAGCAGGTGTGCGCGTAGTCAAAGCCAAGGCGCCGTTGGCTGGGAATACGGCCACGATGATATGAATGAGAGCTCGAGGCATACTACATTTTGGGGTCGAAGTCGGATGGTGGACGGGGTGTCTTCAGAAGAGTATAAGTGAGCCTCCTTGAAAACGGAAGCGAAGTTCGCACTCACCTGCATAGGCATGTCGTCCAAATCACAGGGAATTCCGGACCCCCCACCCTCGTACTTCCACTCCAGTGAGGCCGAGGCAGGGAGGCAAGGCATCACCGCAGCCTAGACATCGACGCGCTATTGATGCATGACGATAGTCAGCACTGTGACAGTGTGAGGGGTAGCGGAATAGATACGCACCAGATTCTCCTTGTGCGCATTCCGTACTTTGCCGACCCATCACGCGTTGGCGTAGCGGCGATGAGTACGGATCCGACTTCAATATAAAAGCAAGAAGTACATCTCAGCGGCATATAGGAAGAGCTACGAATTGAACGAAGAGCACATACCTTGATTGACCACTCAGCAGCGTAAGTGCAGAGGTCACGACATTGGATGTGGGTAACGTTCAGGTGTTGAAGGTAGTCTGTTGAAAGACCAAAGAGAATCGGCTGCTTGACGTGTCGGACGAACAGGATGACGGCGCGCCCGCGTCGTAGCAGGCGTTTGCGCTCGGGGGTGGGTGCCCAAGCGTCGGGATGGCGAAGGTGGGAAACCGATAGACTGCTGAAGAGAGTGTGGGGTATCGCGTCGATGCATGACGATAGTCAGCACTGTGACAGTGTGAGGGGTAGCGGAATAGATACGCACCAGATTCTCCTTGTGCGCATTCCGTACTTTGCCGACCCATCACGCGTTAGCGTAGCGGCGATGAGTACGGATCCGACTTCAAGGTAAAAGCAAGAAGTACATCTCAGCGGCATATAGGAAGAGCTACGAATTGAACGAAGAGCACATATCTTGATTGACCACTCAGCAGCGTAAGTGCAGAGGCGGATGTGGGTAACGTTCAGGTGTTGAAGGTAGTCTGTTGAAAGACCAAAGAGAATCGGCGGCTTGACGTGTCGGACGAACAGGATGACGGCGCGCCCGCGTCGTAGCAGGCGTTTGCGCTCGGGGGTGGGTGCCCAAGCGTCGGGATGGCGAAGGTGGGAAACCTACAGACTGCTGAAGAGAGTGTGGGGTATCGCTCGCAGACTCGCATCATGGGCAGCCCTTGCGAGTGGCTTTCACCGAACGAGGCACGACGATACAACAAGAGAACGGTCGTTGAGGCCTCAACGACCGAACGTTGAGGGTCGTTGTTCCTGAGGTGGATTCCGAACAAAGCCGAAAGCCGAACGAGAGTCGCGGTCACGTGAGATTCATTCCTGCGACACTACCCGCTGTCCTCCGCGACCCAAGCGATACGAGCTGATGGGCGCGCCTTTTCTTCGTCGATAACAATTTCCAAGTCAAAATAGCTTAATAAGAGATGAAAATAACTCCAGATACGTAGACTAACGCGTCAGTTCGCGTCAAGTTCGCGTCAGTTAGATTTCTTGCAACCTTGTAAACTCCGCGCCAACAATCAAATTTCGCTTACCTATGGCATACAAGATTTGTGAAGACCTATATGTATGCTCTAGCACACCCCGAGTCGTTGTCAGTAACTTATACTGTGCCAATTGTACCTAGTTTGGATGGATAAAATAAGATTGAGTACTTTGCACGTCGCCATGTGGATCAAAGCGTTCAAAGATTTTTCTTCGTCCTTGAGTTCGAAAGGACATGACAGACTGGAGTAATTCATGATGCATATCGCGTCAGTTTCCGTTGAAGGATGCCATTAAGGTGTTTACGCCCTTTGCCCTCTCGTTCTAGACTTCGAGTTCATTCAGCTGCAATGCAAAGCTCAGATTGAATTCATGGTGCCGACCAAGCGCCGACTCAAAGATCTGGCATCTGTCGCTTGTTTGATTCTCAACTTTTCAGTCCTCCTCCCAGAGTAAGTACCCCAGTTTTGTTGATTTGTTCACCATATCGTTCATTTACCAAACGAAATCACTCCCTTCACAGTTGGTAATGTACCAAGAAACCGGGCTTCCCCATAGTAGATCAACCCCTTTCCGTAACCGTAGCGGCAGATTGTTCACTCTAGTAGTAGATATCAGTTAGGAGAACAAGAGCAAACACCACCGACAACTTGCCCAATTCCACCGAAGTTTTTGTTGTCGGATGGCCTTCCGTAGGCTGGCTGGTCGGAAACTCCCCAATCTGAGCTGTTTTCCATTTGTTGCGCACATTTTGGCGCAGGTTGAGACTAGTAGATCATAGGTGGGATATACCGAAATATATGAAACAGACTACCCACGTTGCAAGCATACTATTCATGTAAACTTCCGAGAGCTCAGTCGACGACAAGGAATGAAATGAGGCAGATTACCAACGTTTGCTGTTCGGTGCCAGCGAGAGGAAAAACCAGAAAGTATCAGGGAAAACCAGGAACTACAGAGAACTTTAGTTTTCAGTCGTGGTACATGAAGAAAAGATCAGACCAAGATCATGGTACATACGGATGTCAATGCTGTCGGCATCCCGCAACACACAGCATTGATCATGAGCGTGTTCAATATCTTTTGCGACCTGGTCAGTTTGTTAGCTATCAGGAACGCCCAGGGAGGGCCAGGGTATCCGTAGCATACAAGTGATGCCTGTATGTAGTACGGACCATGGCTTCTCCCTTTGGAACCTCGCAGGCAATACTTCCTTCCTTCCCTTCCGAAGCATTGGAAATTACGCACCTTAATAATCCCTCTTTATTCCGATGCAAAAAAATACAAAGATACGCTGCGATGGCAATGTCGCAGAGGGATGATGCAGCGGTCTGAACTATCGTGCTTGTCTAAAATCTATGTATTCAGATCTGAACATGCAAGTCGAACATTCTTACTTTTGTAAGGTCGAGCTTGAGGAAAGAACGCAATTGGTAGGATTTTACTGTTTGCGCTAGTCCCGCAGCTGTTCGACGAAACTGTGCATCAGTTGTGATCAAGGGGGGCGAAGACCAACATACATATTTGCGTCAAAGCCAGAATAACCTGTGAACGGCAACATCATCCAACCAATGCACTAGCGCAAATACAGTAGGGGAAACGCACGATAACATAAAGACCAAGAGGGGATGCCCGATACATGCTCACGGTGTCTCTCGTCACTAAATGAATTGTTTGAACTGTAGTTTGAACTTCGAAACTATGCACTCACGGCGGTAGATGCGACTGGCAAAGTAGCTGTTTTGAAAATGGTTAATGACTACCAAGCGAAGATGAATCCGCTTACAGTTGAACAGCGAATGTGGTGAGGTACTGATGAATTATCAATGAAGTTAAGGCGAGTGAATGAGGAAACATGTTGCACACGTTGGCAAGCAGTTGAAGCTGATTCGGGGTTTTAGAATGAGCCTTAGCAGAAATATATCGACTTACCGAGTCCGACCTGAACCTATTCAATGTTACCGTGATTGAGCGGACGTGAACCACGTACCAAACCAGATCAATTTGAATGACCCCGAATCTCTGCACGAAACGAAAGTAACTTGACCGGCAAAAGAACCCAATTTGGATAGTTTCGAGGACCCTGTCGAGGGGTGAGCGTCACGGTTGAATGCGCGCTACAAGGACTCCCGAACATGACGACGATAACCTTCCTCGGACCTCAATCGTGAGTTCAGCTTAAATACGAAAATGTACTGGACGCACGGGGAGTTTGATTGAGTAAAAGTCATCGTTTGGCCACCATAGAAAGTAGAGCATTATTTGAAGTACTCCAATACCATAGAGGCTGAGAAAATTGATCAAACAAAAACTGCGATTTGGCCAACTTGAACAGACATTGTTTCAAAGAAAAAGGACAGAAACCAGGCGCCGTACGTCGAGGGAAGAGTTGGCATCATGGTGAGCGCAAGAAGGGGGAGATCGAACAGCGTGCCCGATTCTGTGTCACGAATCGGCCCGCACAAATTTGGAAATGTTCATTCTTCCAATCGTTCTACTTCGGAAACTAGTTAGCGTGCGAAAGTCGAACTTCGTGGCGGCAAATTGTGAGACGCCTTGGAGACCGTGGCGCCGCATCAGCCTCGGACAGATCCCATCTGTCACTCAAGCTTGGTACACGGCTTGTTGACTTGCGCCTCGTTCGTTCGCTTGGATTCAACTTGGATTCATGGTCAAGGCTCAAATTTCGAACTTCAACAGTTTCGTGGTAGGACGCTAAGGTCGCTCACTCGATGCCCAGGGGGCATCAGCAATATTCACCAACATTGTTTACGGCATTTCGCCGTTTCGCCGTTTCGCTCCGAAAATCCCGAAAATCACCTTCGAAGCGTGTGTTTTGCGTGTGTTGGTGCGCTGCGTGGTGGGCAGTACTCAACTCCGGAGAAGCAGGGTCAGATCTCAGATTCGAAAACCTTCTGCCGAGCTCAGCCTAAGATCCAAATGTTCGCGGCCGGGGCCGACAGGAAACCTGCACACAAACAAAAGAAAATGGAAAGCTGGTTTTCGGCGCGGCCTACAAGGTCGTTGAACGGAATATTGTACAAGTCTTTTGAGAAGGAGATACTCGAAGGACAGTGTTTTTGAGTGTACCTACGTACAGACAACGAGACGACAACAACGGGAGTCAAACTGGTATGTGCATACTGTCTATGAAGCAAACATGAAGCAGTTGAAAAATGTTCTGAAACCGTCGGCGTCGTCTCAGTACTGGGACGACGCAACTGATGCAATTGATACCCTAGCTATGCACAAATACAACAGTCATCTTATTTGCCATTCATATTCACCTACGAAAGAGCTTCAGACGGCGAGACAGACTGCGAAAGCAAGGCGGGTTCATACTCACAGACGCAGTTTCAAGTTCAGACTCCCCAGAGGCAAAGGAAGGCTGCGCTGAAAGGCCCTTGGTAGCAGGATTGAAGGGGAATGTACCCATCGAAATCGAGTGCCACATTTTGTGATTGTAGGCGGAATTTTTGCGGAGGTATTGGCGTCTGTTGAGTCTGTTAGATTTAGTGAGCCATTGCTGATGAGCTATAAATTCGAGCGACGTACGAGGCAAGCATACTGTTCATGTACACTGCGAGTCGACTCGAAGGTCAGTATCAAATACAAACTCAAAGGTATGCTCATGAATGGGCACTCACATTTACTGCTGGGAGCGAGGCCGAGGAAAAACCAAAAAGTGTCAGGGAGCAACAAAAACTGTAAGCAGAGGAGCTTTGTTAGTGTAAGAAAGCCTAGAACGATACACCGTAACGCACCAAGACCATATTGACACCCGACGACAATGCGGTCAGTGCACCGCGGCTGATAGCATCCTGGATGAGGAAGTCCATCATTGAATTGGTTCTGTCCGATGCTATGAATGGTTCCTCGCCGAGGAAAAGGAGCTTACTTGACCATGTCGCCCTTCTGACCTCTGAGGAATATGCAAAGGTAAGATGTGATCATCAAGTCGCAGGCCAAGGATGCCGCAGCTTGAAGGGTTGTGATGGCCTGAAACACCGATTTCAAAAGGCGCCAGTCAGGGGACTGAGAGGTCAGCGGAAATACCTTAGTTGTGCCGAGCTTCAGGAAACTGCGAAGCTGATATCTGCTAGAAGGTCAACTCGAAGAAATAGATGAACAAATCACTGGCAAGACGTACGACCAGATAGTTTGGTAGATGCCTGCGACTGCAACCGGCGGCCACTAAGAAAGAAACATTGCCGAGTAACAACTTGAAGCAACACCCGTACCAATCTCGACCACGGCAAGCTGTGGGAGGAGAAAGATTAGTCCTTTGCTGAGGGCAGTAGACGAACCGTACGATGATGTATATATCGAATGCGGAAAGGCTGAATTTGTTGCGCCCCTTGGTCACTAAAGAAATTCTGAACCGTCACGAATGTCTGAATGTAGGCACGACCTACATCGATGAATGCGACTCGCGAAATATCTGTGGAGAGCTGATCAGCTCGACGACACGATGCAGCTCAGGCTGTCGATCGTACATTTGCACGATGAAAGCAGAAAGATACTGTGTATGAGATTTCAGTGCTGGCCTCATCTGATCGAATATGGGTTGATACTCACCGCAGCCAAAAGTTGTAGCTTGATCGAAAAAAGTCATTTCCAGAGCGATCAGTTCCATAGTCATCGTTAGCTCCAAATTCTACACTTAAACAGGAAGGACACATGCCAGATCAAATTCGTTTGAACTGTTCCGAAACCATTGACAAAGCGAAGGTAGGACGAGTGAAAGAAGAAGACGACTTGAACAGTCTCCAGAAACCTGAGAAAAGATGGGCCATTATATTGGAAGAAGAATTTGATGGCCTCACAAAACAACGAAAACCTGGCAGACACACTTGAATCACAAATACGAAGAGAAGCGATAGCCACTCACTGTGACTTTCACGGGCACAATATCGGTGGGCCGAGCAGCGAAATAGTTCCAGCATTGAAGAACGCCCATGCCATAAAGAAATATTTCCAGTACGAGAGAGATGAGCCAGGCGCCGTACGTCGAATCGAGCGGGCTCGACATGGAGGGAGTGTGAACTGACCTCAAGTCTTGGGAACGCCAGACATAAATACCTCTGAAAGGCAGATCGAATTCAGGATTTCCACTCTAACCTTAGTCTAACTAACCGACTTCCGGAAAATCGAACAAGTATGGGGTGTTCGTTACGGTCGGAAAAAGCTTATTTGGTTTATCGGGAATCAGTCAGCGGATAAGGCCCTAAAAGCACCAACTTAACTTCATATTACTTAACTTAATCCATCGATACCAAACGATTCTCAGGGTCCGCTGGCTGTCTCCCCACTCGATAAAGCCGCCGTACATCGCCACGCTCGTTGCTCAACTCCCATGATGGGCCCTAGTGTTGTCAGGGTCGGGTCGGGTCGGGGAAGGTCAGGGTAGATGGATTCAAGGCAAATTGGTCATAGCTTGCGGTAAGAATTGACGTATTTGGATCGTGGGAGATGTGACTCGTCCACTACTATGCTGAGACCCGTCACCCGACCCGCGACCCTCGTTGAGCGCGGGCCTGGGTCGGGTCGGGTCGGGCTTGGGTCGGGTGACCGGGTCTGGGGTCTTCGACCTGACCCTGACAACACTATGAGCGGTTTGTCGTTTTGCGGATTGTAATGCAGCTGGAAATGACTGTTTTCGTGTTATGAATACTTATCTGGACGACTTCAAACCTTAAATCGACGGTGAGCCACAAGTTTGTCGCCCTATCAACCGTTCCTGACTCGTATTGAATCCGACAGTGCTTTAAAATCTGCGCAAGTTCTTGAATACCGGTACTCTACGGGCTACTATCTCTGTATTGCAGTTTCGATGGCTCATTCCTTCCCGACAATAAATTCTCTGCCTCAGGAGATGTTGCTTCGCGTTTTCGATCTAGTCGAGGATACGCAGTCCCTCCACAGTGTCGTCTCGGCTTGCCGCAGATTTTACAGTCTCGGGATTGAAGCATTGGTGCGCAATATTGCCTGGAGGACAATAACCAAAGCCCGGAATCATCTGGAATTTTGGGATCGGGATCCGACAAAGACCCATCTTGTTCGGTCAATGTACTTCTCGTTGGAGGATAATGGGACAGACACGGAACGTACGTCGTCTTGCCCTGCGTCGTGGCTTCCAGCTGACTCGCTTTTCGCAGAGGATCACCCAGAAATCTTTGGACGTATACAATCCTTCCCGAAGCTTCAACACCTAAAGCTAGCCTTCGGTGCCGTCCCCGATGTGCTGTATTCCACGCTTCAGGCCCTCCCCAGCGTCACCCACCTCACCCTCACATCCTGTTCTATCCCACCTCCACCGCCATTCTTCCCCTTGTCTTTCCCGTCTCCCGACCCGCCAGCCGAAATTCAAGTCACCCATCTCACCGTCCTGAAGCTTCGCCCCACACTCTCTGTCACCTTCAACGCCGACGCAGTCACAGCACCAATCGCCTACCACCTCCCTAATCTCCGATCCTTCACCACCGACTCCCTGGGCATCCAAATCCCCGTCGACGCGTCCGCACGCCTCACCTCTCTGACCGTCAAACTCATGGGTCACGTAGACGTTGTACAGTCTCGCCTCGACGCCATGCTCCACCGCATGCCCGCATTGGTGCACCTCGACGTATCCATCGCGACATACCTCAATCAACTAGCCCCTCACGATACCATCCTTCTCTCCCCACAGCCTCGGCCTGCGCTCCCCGCGCTCCGCACCCTCTGCGCGCCGTGGCTCACAGCAGGTCATGTCGCCCACGGCGCGCCTGAGCTCACGCACTTCCACGCGACGAGCCCGATACCCAAGTCCGCTAACGCGGTGTGGCTATTGGAGCATCTCCGCAGCGGCGTGCCACTGCTCCGCGTCGCATTGCTGCGTTTGAGCGCATGGGACGACGAGGTGCTCCTCGCCGCTGCGCGTTGTCTCCCTAGCTGCGAGGTGCTCGAGGTCGTCTACCATGATGCTGGGCCGTCGGATGTATGTTCTTTTCGCGACCTGGATTCCTATTCTGCATAGCTGACGTTCTTCTTCCCTCAGTCCTTCCTCTTCGACCTCGGCATCCAACACCTCCCCCTCATGCGCAGCCTCCACACCCTCCGCATCTTCTCCCGTCCAGCCCTCGCCGCCCCCGCTGCGCCGCGCTTCCACTGGGACGCTGAGGATCAGGCCATCTTCGACGAGATCGGCCCGACCCTCCTCCCTGATTTTCTCGGGCCTTCGGAACCACCCTCGAAGGGCGATGACGTCGAGGAGAAAGCGAAGGGTGAGCAGGAGAGGGGGAAGCAGATGGAGAAGGAGCGAGAGAAGGAGAGGACGGCGATGTTGGGGGAATGCGTGCATGCGTGGACGAGGTATAACCCGATGCTGAGGAGGGTGCAGTTGGGGAGGGTTGGGGAGAGGCGGACATGGGTGCGTGGACAGGGGGGAGGTGCGGGGCGGGGAGGGGGCGCGCATGGGTGGAAGGCTGTTGTGGAGGCAGTGGTGGAGCGTGACGAGGACGGACACAGGGAGGCGGAGGGTCAGGTGGACAGGGCCGGGTAGGACGAGGACGGGAATATCGCCACTCACAAAGGACTGAAATTCGTACATTACTCAGACGAACGATCGAATTTGTTTGTAGTCAACAAGTTGGTACATGCAGTAGAGTAGTTTTGTGTCAAGTAAGAGCGAGGTAAGGTATAAATGTTATTTATCATTGAGATAAAATGGTGGAGTGATGCGCAATAGCTGGGGGAGTAGAAAAGGCAATATATGTGAGAATGGATGGTGCGGGAGAAGACAAGCGCATGAGGCGACAAAACCGAGGATGATGAGGGTGCGGAATGGTCGAAGGCAGAGGTGACGTGTCGCGAGGGATATCCAGGCCGTAAGGGCCGGAGTAGCCCAAAATGGGGGAAGAAACGAATATCGATCGTACGAGCAAACGGGATGCGTGGGAGATATCAAAATCAAAGGGAGGAGGCTGAGTCGTGGGTGAAGGAGGTAGCGACAGGTCTGAGGGGATTGGAAGCGTGGAACGGCGGGAAAGGCGGAAATGGCGCTATATGTAGGAATCGATGGTGCGGGCGAACGGGACCAGTTGGAGGCGAGAGAATTGAGGAGAGTGAGAGCGTAAAGTCCTGAGACGAAGTGGTGATGCGTCTGTGAAGGATCGGGGGGAAAACGGCCGGAAAAGCGCAGAATGAGCAAGGCGGGGGCGGGAGTGGATGGTGCGGGCCAGCGAGACGCATTGGAGGCAAGAGAATTGGGGAGGATGAAGTTGCAGAGTGTCAACCGCCATGGTGATGCGTCTGGGGGTATTGGAGACGTGGAATGGCTGGAAAAACCGAAACTGGCGCTATACGGTGAAACCGGAGATGCGGGCGAACGGGACGTATTAGAGTCAAAATAAATAGCGTGTCGTATGCTTGTGAAACGTTTCCAGGACCATCGCGCAACCAAGAGGAGGAGGGTAGAGAAACTAGTGACTGAGGCATGATCCGTGATTTGGTGACGAGGGTGCTCCGAGATGGGCTGAGCTTTTGTAGGAGTGCTATTAAAGCATATAGTACTATCTCTATGGAAGTTGGAGTCAATGGAAGGCGCAGGTATCGAGAATAAAGGTGGAAAGGCATACACAGCATGCCTGGTGATGTCACATCTTGTAGAGCTTTGAGCGTCTCGAGACGCCCGGGAGAAAGTTCCAACAGCACCGCCGTCGAGTGACATGACTTCCTCCCAAAAACCGCCAGCAGAAGGTTGAACCAGGGAGCACGAGCGAAGGGTGTGGTCTGGTGTGGTGTGGCAGGAATGACATGAGTGGGCAGCTGTTTGACGGTGTTTATTTGACATGCCGCTGGGCATCTCTGTGTACTTATTTGGTACTTATCTCTGTCCTGGCCAACCTGGCCAACTCGCACCAGACAGTCCGCGTCATCGGTGCCTTCTTTTACGATTACGACGACGCTTAAAATGAACGCGCCTATATTCCCTAACGAGACGATGATGCAGATTCTGGATTTCGCCGTCGAGGACATGGAAGAAGAACGGGACAGGAGAAACTTGAATTCTGAAGACTTTGAAGAAGAGATAATGAAATTGTGTAAGGTATCATCGCTATACAGAACAGTGCTCTTGCCTGTCCTATTCCGACACGTCGATCTCCACTCGTTTAGACGAGGCTTGCGATTCCTGGAGACTATAGCCCACCCGCGATGTCCGATCGCGGGTGGGATATTCACGATCCAAATATGTGTGTACTTGGACGACAATCCAGATATTGCAGAGCACGCTTTCGCTTTTGTGCTCGCATGGGGTGCGATTGTTCCCCGTCTTCTGAGACTTTCGACTCTGGTGGTAGCATTCTGCCCTGAAGACGCCCAGTTCCCCAACTTTTTCTTCGACAACTACCGACCCCACGAGCTCCCAAACCTCCGTAAACTGGCCTTTTTTTCCCACATGCGTGGTGATGATAAGTTCTCAGTGCGTACAATGTATTCCACCTATTTATTTCAAACTGATGAAATTAGGTCTCAACTGGCGGGGATGAGTCAGACGAGGACGATGGGGAGGATGCCTCCATTGATGACGATGAGGAAGAGGAGGATGCCTCTAATGCCAACGACAAGGAAGAGGAAGATGCAGGTACCGTGGACAACGAAGATGATGATGCTCACTCAGAGGATGAACCTCCTTTTTGGGACGTTGACAATTGCGCCGTGTGGGCTGCCGTTCTGTGCGACAACCGTTTAAACCACCTCCACCACATCATATTCTCTCTCCCACAACCGGCTTTTTGGCCACCGACTTACAGGAGACTACATCAACTCGTAGCGAGTTGGTTTCCGTCAGTTTCGGCAGCGTCGTCGTTGCGCAGCTTTGTTCTGCACTCGGGCTACAGGGACGAGACTGAGGAGGTTTCCGACTATCGGGATGACCATCTCGACCCCATTTTCGACGACCTCTTCAACAGGGAGGAGATCAATGAATATATCGAGACCCACCCCGACCTCGTTCCCGAGCAACTCATAGATGGTCCAGCAAGCAGTATGCATGGCCATGGCCATCCCGGCGATCTTGGTATCCCGGCGGTGATATTCGAGCGTTCCGTTGTTGAAAACGTGTCAGTCTGGCAGTTCGTGTCGCGATGGGACGATGCTTATTGTGGACTGGGCGAACATCTGTTCTTTGACCACTATCGGACAGAAGACTCGTGGATGTGGCGACTCTCTGGAAAGTCAAGCCATTGGTTTCAGGCGAGGCGGTTGTGAAGAAAGAGAGTATGTGATGGTGCAGATTTCGTAGTATATGCTTATGAATGATCATTTGTGACATGGAGTGCGCGTTGAGCAAAGGAGATGAAAATTGTGGATTCCGGACAATTTGTATTCTAAGACAATAAATGTATCGCAATTGTCTACACGTTCAGTGATCTGCACTAAAGCAAGGTTCCAGACACCAAGGGTGGTACCTGGTTTAGAAGGAGTATTGCCACAATGATTAACAGAATACTCACCGCCAGCCTTCGAAACAGGAAGGTTTGAGGTGTTTACGAGAAGCGCGGGAAGCTCAGGGGCATGTCCTCCACAGCGACGATCTCCGCAGGCGTGTATGCCTTCTCCAGCGCGTGTTCGCAAACACACCGAAGACCTGAAAGAGTACGCCTCAATCCCGTCTCGCACGAGGACGCAAGCTGATCAGACGCAGGCCCCACACGTTAAATCCGTGCACCTTCAGCTCCTAGACGCCCAGCAGAACCTCGGACCCGCTGTCTAGATCTTCGTTTAGGTGTGCGACACAAGACCAGGATTGAGGCCGGGCTGGTTGGAGTCGACTCGGGAGCTGTGCTTTTCCTGCCCCATGCTCGGCCGTATATGTAGTCTCCGATTGGTGAAAGGTCGTCCTGGAGTACCTCGTTCACCACGGTCAAGTTTTCTCTTCGTCCGAGCATTCTATGCTCATCTGCTTCCAGATACGCAGTATCCGCCCCAACTCGCCTACCTCCACT
Source organism: Favolaschia claudopus (assembly GCA_037176885.1). Taxonomy (NCBI): domain Eukaryota; kingdom Fungi; phylum Basidiomycota; class Agaricomycetes; order Agaricales; family Mycenaceae; genus Favolaschia; species Favolaschia claudopus. The sequence goes on from JAWWNJ010000132.1 coordinate 436,367, forward strand.
GCACTTCCTACCCACAACTAATGCCTTCCCACAAGCTATGTATGTACGCCATCGTCGACTCGAATATCTCAGCTGGCAAGAGGTAATGAGCCTGGATAGAATGTGGGGGTTGGTGAGTGGCTCTCATACCGGTATCGTTTCACTGAGACCAACGCTGTAAGGCAGCTCTCCGCTGGACGGGTATCATCCTCCGACCTATGAATACGACCCCTAGGCCCGCGCCGCGCATATACATCCCATCTCTATTGACCGCGATCTCTCGCTAAAGGGGAGATAAGGACATCGTTCATTGAGGTGTTATCGAGAGGAACACCTGAGAGGTAGACCGACACAATGTCAGTAGTACATTTGCGCGATGGTATGTTTGTTACTCATCTTCTCGAGGACTTCGAATGAATTCAAACAGATAGCCAAGCTCAGGGCGGCAAATTCACCCTCGTGCTCCAGATCCTGAATCGGATGGCACTCGATGAGACGTTCGATGAGCTCCCAGTCCGAAGAAATCCAACTGCCGATGAATCCCGGGAACGTGGATGTCATCGCGCGCGACGTCCAGGTATCTGTTGAAACGGCAATTTTGGACTTGATTTCCTGCGAACACGTCAGCTCAAAACCTGATTCTATATTGAAAACCCACCGCGAGCTCGGCCTTGATTGATGCGTACATATGTACATGTCGATGTAAATTTGAGCTAATGTATTGCGCACTGTGGTATCCCACGGTAGCGTGTATCGAGTTTCAAGGAATGCAAATACTTGCAAAGCCACTGATACGAAATTTCGGGATGGCAGCTGAGAGCAAAGTTGAGTGTAAGCACCGCCAAACACAGTTTGACAGCTCAACGCCCTTGTCCATAATAGGAAGTTCTTCGCTCTTCATCTTCCACTTCATCATCTTTTTTTCGTTTCGCTGGGAGTTGTGAATGGATAGTTCCTGGTGAGTATTAATATATGTTTAGAATTTGCCTCAGTGTTAATCCGGCTCAAATGGGCACTCAGCGACGTTGGATCTGCGGAAACGGCGACTTCACTGTGTAACCAAGCAAAAACTCGGTATGGAAGCACAAGATGGCGGTCATGTGGTATCAAAAAGGCTTTTGAATACGACAAATTATTTCGGGTGAGTGGGATACAACAGGCTGGATAGAGCAGTCAGGGAAATCTGGTGCGTTTTCCCATATCTCGCTTACTGGGAGGTATCATTATGACTCATGCTGTTTTTGGACCCAGAAAAGTTCTTAACTACTTTCTCTGCATCTTTCCTTTGTATAACAACCTGCATGCCCGCCCAGTGCTTGATGGTTGAAATTCGGCGGTTCTGCGACATTTGTGTTTTGCGTTCGTTGTTGTCGAGGAGACGACATTAAACGTGAGTATCCCTACCTCCATTCCTTATACTGCTTCCCCTATTATCTCGTCTTTCTTCCTCTCCCCCTTCTTTTCTGTATGCTCGGATTCCGGAAAATAGAGCACTCACGTCGCACACAGGCATGGTCGTCGAAGCCATCGCAAACGGCACCTGTATCCGCCCGCGCCCAGAGTGAAAGTCGATCTCAGTAAGAAGCCGCGGCTGTGCGATATCTCGATCACTCCGCCTCTGTCTGTAGATCAACGTGCAGACCAGCAGAATGTGACGGTTGAGGCTGGGGGCCTGGGGCTGAGTGTTGCGGAGGGAGAGGCGGAGGGAGGAAGCGGGAAGAGGAGTCGCGAGAAGGAGAGGGTGGTGCCTGGGCATGTGGCAGTGGAAGAGGGTGAGTGGGATGTTATTACGGAGCTTTTTTTCCCTTTCTTTCCTTTTCAGTTTTCCGTTGCTAGTTTTCGGTTTCGGTTTCGGTTTTGCCCGGTTCTTTGCCTTTTATTTGGGTGCATGTGGATGTGGATATGCCGCGATCTCTTGTAGTTGTAGGTATCAGAGACCCGCTTCACGCTGTCGGTCTCGCTGATGTACCGGCGCTTTACGCGGTGGCCCCTTCGTCGAGGTATCGGTGCTGGCTACCTGGCTTTGCCTCTGGCGTCTTTGCGTTGTGGCGTAATGTGGTGGTGTCAAGTACGGTCTCAGCTGCTCATGGCCAAAATTAGTGTGGTCGATCCAAGGTCGATCGGGGGGACGGACGTCTCCGGCTCGGGCTCGTCTGGGACGGGCGGCGACCCCAGGGACAACTCATCGCAAGCCCTAGACTCCTTGTCCATCACCGTCGTCATCTACTTTGCATTTTCCCGTACCTTCCTCATCGACGTCGACGGCGAGCCCACCTACCACCCTGCAAGGCTACACTTCTCTCTTCCAGCACCCCATACCCTCGTCTCCAAACGGCGAGAATCGAGATATAGGAAGATCCAGGACGAAACGGATTCGGCGGCTTTTTTGGAAAAAAGAAAAGCAAGACTGGCTTACCACCTCCGAGCCACATTCAGGTCGAGCAACAGCCTACGTTTGTCTTTCGACCCTCTACGTCGTCGGCTTTGACCACGGTTTTGAATGGTAGACAGGGCCTCGTTGGATGTGAGACTGTGGGAATAGCGACAAAAGAGAATAAAAAACAGAAAGTAACCGGCCTGAGATGGTACCCAATGAATTATTTCAGCCTTGCCGTCGGTATCGATTTTCATGCAACTCGGACCGGAGACCGGGAGCTGTGTCGGGAAAATTTGGAACGAGAGACGTAGGTGCAGTCACAATTGAAAAGGTGCTGGTACGAAGCCTGTAAGTTTAAGAAGATTGACTGAGAGGCGGGATGCACGATTCAAAAGACTTATTCGGAGGACAGGGAAATTACTTACGTTGATTCGAACAGCAGCTTTCTGGCAATTCGTCGCGGTCACAACGTAAGCATTCGCTGCGCCAAGATTGAATATTGAACCGACGTTAATCCAACTGAGGAAAGTATATTAAGAGACTTCAGCTCTGAGAGAACAACGAAATCCAGAAAAAACCCGATCGACATTCTGCCACTAGAATGCTTTAAGTTCAATTTTACAATCAGCGCGTTGGAAAACAAGTACCTCTCGAAGATCCTCTTGGCCGTCGATAATGAGGAATCCCAGATTAAAAACTCGAACGTAGTCGCTCGGAATTTTTGGAGCTGTTGATAGACAATAGCCGTTTACTACCTTATTGAAAGCGAAAGGAATACGTCACGGAACCTTTGATACAACGCAAGAGAAAACAAGCCGGTGAGTGGGACGAGGAATGAGTGAAACAAAGCCGTACTCACCCTTGGTACTAAACGAAACTTCTCGTACGGCTCCTCCCAAGCTCCTCCTTGGCGTCAGGAATTCGCGACTCCAAAGAAAGAGCAAGAAACCACCTAGATATCTTCCGGCGCCGATTTCTCAAGGGAAACGTCGCGCTACACATTGCTGGAAGGATCCAAATTCGTTGGGTTGACAGACATGATGACCTTAGATCATCGAAACAAGCCAGCGAAATCGAATATAAGCACGTTGAATCTTGATGGTGGCTTTCCAAAAAGTACTAATACATCTAGAGCGATGTCTACTTGAGAGATGTATAGAAAGCAGGAGTAAACCAGGCTAAACCAGTCAAGATTCGGTGAGTTTTATGCCAAGCGAAGAGCCGGCAAGTCATGCACATGTGAATTAGACGGGCAAAAAATCAAGTTGTACGTTGTCAGGAGAGACAATTGTAGTGTGATATTGTCGTGGAGTTACGTAGGAGCAGTCTTAAAGAGTCTCCCCAGCCGCCAGAGAACCACTAGCGAAAATTGTGGTGGCTCGGAAGCCAATCGGAAGCAAACCAAACATTGTGTTGATGGCCGTTGTTTCTGAGCTAATGAGATCAAACCCTAACCTGACACCGACTGCCTCGTCTTCACCTCCATGACCACCAAGTTGTTTCGCTCTCTCTGCCCTTCGAACCCTTCTGGAGGCTTGGTTCAAGATTCATTGGGTTAGCTTGGAAAGAACTAACTAAGGGAATGTACAGGATGCGGTACGTCGACCACTTTTAAAATCGGTTCTTTGCTCTAACTTCCGACCCAGCTCACAAAATACCCTGAATTTCAATCTTAAATCTTAAGCCCATAAACCATCGTTGACGATCCCCCGCCTTGCTACTCTCGTCCTCGCCAAAACGACACCTCATGACAGCAATCTCATTCGCTAGGTCGCTGACGCTATCTATTTCACAACTCCCCTCACCCACCTCATTGACGTCGAGGGCGAGCTCATCCACGACTTTCGGAAGGCTATACCTCTCCGCCAGCCGCCACTCAGCCCCTACCGTCCGCACCAAACGGTAGAAATATAACTGCAGGCAAAAACCGACTCAGCGGCTTGTTTGGAAGAAAGAAAGCAAGACTGACTGACCACCGGCGAAACCACGTTCGCAACGTTCTCTCTGTCGGCGATATCCTTGGCTTTGACGACCCGTTCCGCCTTGTAAGCGTTCCTCGTGGGTGCGGCGTCGCAGCGCTGTGGACTGCCTTGTCATCAACGCTACCCCTGCACTCGCTCTCGCCCTTATCGAGCCAGTTGGTCGCAAATAGCGGCGACGAGCATTCCTTAGGAGAGACGGATAAGTGCACCCGGGTGGGATGAACGTGAAGAAGTTTGCGTTCTGGACGCGGGGTCGACCTGGCGCGGCGGATCTTTCCACGGACGCTGCTGGCACGGGGAACGGCGATGTCGGCCGGGGAGATGGCACACGTCAGCGGCCAAGGAAGTGGGGAGAAAGACTTCAGTCTACGCGCTTTTCGCCCCGTCGGACCAGCTGCATCACCCTTTCTCGAAGCGTCTCCATTTCCTTCGTACTCGCGAGAAGACATACCCTGATGACCGCGTCCGCGGGGGCGACGCCAGTAACGCGAGTAGCTGCATCAGCGTGGCGGCGTTTCGGGAAGCAGTGCCGAGGGAGAAAGAGGAAGACGGGGAGGATCACCTTCGTTCATGACGGAAGGAAGAGGGACCAGTGTATCGAATGTGACTTCTGCCACTGGTGAGTCCGTCCTATTTCATGCATCCTGTTATTTTCGTTTCGTCCAAGCCTATGTCGTCTCTCTACGATCTCTTTCATCTCTAGCATTCACGTCGTTTTTTTTTCTCGTTCATCCACACCGACTACGTACTGATCCTTCGCCCAGAGAACACTTCCCCTTCGCAAACACGCATCCCAATACTCCGATCGACCTCTTCAGCTACCGTATTCCACCCCTATTCTCCTTACCCCCATCCCTCCTCCCCTCGTTCGCACCAGCCACATTCCGCCGCCACCTCCGAAGACTAATGCCACTCGGACTCGGAAAACGCCCCACTTGCGACGCTCCTCATCTCCATCCCAGCAGTATCTCCGTGCCCAGCCCCAGGAGCGTCCCCATCTCAATAGCATCCGGCACCGGCGGCATCGTTTCCCCCTCAGGTCAATCCCTCGCGTCGATCCCTCTCGTCAATCCATACGTAGCGCGGGAAGGACGTGCCTCCTCCGCCGCTCTGCCTCTCTCCGCTCAGATTCAAGCTTGGGGGCGAACTGCCAGAAGAGGCGCAGCGACGAAGAAGCCATTGACACTCTCCGACATTATCCCTCCGCCTGCTCATGCACGGGCTCAGTCGCTGTCATTTCTTATGGAAACAGACGATTCGCTCATGAAGTCGAATCACGCTCACGTCAAGAACCTCCCCCGACCTCGAGTCAATTCGGATACCAGCATACGCCGCGCAGCGTTGGAGAGCTCTCGCGTCTCTATGGCGAGCATGCACTCTCGTACACGCTCGAGACCGCAGTCTGGGATCAGCTTCATTGGTTTGGATTCGTTCCAGGAAGTTCGTCGTGGCTTTGAGTTCCACCAAAATCGCCCTGCGTTCTATCCGCCGCCTGTTGCGACCAATCGACAGGTGCCGCGCGCGAAGCAGGAGTCTGTCTTTTCGATTGCGTCGATCTCTTCGTATGGACATGTCACCAATCCCGGGATCTCTGACCCTTTCGATTACGGATTGGCGATGTCTAGTCTTCGGGAACGTCCATCGTAGGACCTTTCGGTCTCCATGTCTAATTTTGAAAACACCTTCCAGTTCATGCGAGATGCGCAGCCCCGCAAGCGCGTGAGTAGTGACGCGTCGAGCTTCTACCTCAATGCGCCTGTTCCTGGGCAAGCAGCCGTGCGGGGACATCGCCACCTAGAATCGAATTTCTGCGTTTCTTCGCGAGACCCGCTGTGCCATTTTACAATTATAATCGCAGCTATGGCAGCCACCGCCTCAGCGAAAACGACACGAGTACAAGCAGAAGTAGTCTGGCGCATCAGTATGCGAGTTACGGAGCGAACGGCGGACGCGCGGCGTGGGCGAAGCACCGGCAGGAGTCGTCGGTGGATTCGAGGATGAGCGACGTTTCTGTAGCTCGGCTTGGGCGCCCGAGCGTCGGGGAGAAGATGCTCATGGATGTCGATTATGCGCAGCCGCTTACCGCCATTCGCCCGCGGAGAGCCACAGCGACTTCGCGATCGCTCTTCCTGGGACTCTATCATTGACGGCGAGCGCCCATTTGCGGAAGATCCGCTATTCGAGAGGACGGGTCATCGCTCCTGTCGGAGGATAGCGTTTTTTGGATGTCGGTATTCTCATACCTCTGAAGATGGCAAATGACTAACCGTGTCGCATTCAGACGACGACCATCATGCGCCGACTGGGCATCTTCTGCCGCCTCACCAGTTCTGCCCCCTGTCGGTGCTCAGCTTCAATAACAGGACTGACAGCCCGCCAAGGCAAGTCGAGACGATGGTCACGGTGCGTCGCGTGCTCTCAGTATCTCGAGATCTATTTTGATCGTTTATACAGATGCTTGGTGGAGGCCATGTGCGGCGCCGCTCCATAGGCTATAATCCGTCGCCCTGTGTACGCGTCGAGAAGAAGCATGCTGCTTTCCAGGATTACAGGCTCCCAACAAAGCCCGCCAGCCCTCTACCGCATCCACCTCGTCGTCAAAGTTTGGCGAGGAGCGCATGATTCGCGCTCGGCAGGGGCTCCTCGAGCGGCAGTCCCTTGAGGAGAGCGCTCTCGTAGCAGAAGGCGAGGATTTTGCATCTTGTGAGTCCATACCATGTCCTTGTCAGCTGCACGCTTATCGTACCCTAGTCTTCTTACAGCGGTATTCACTCGCCCTGCTCCAAGCTCCAAGCCCCAACTCCCGTTCTCGCTCATCGACAATCACGACCTCAAGCTCGGGGCGGGGTACGCTGTTCGTTATCTGCTGAAGGCTCGTCGATGTCGGAGACGGAGGGATCCATGTCCAGTATCGACGTGTCGCACATCAGCCCCATGCTCTCCAACACGACCCACCCGATATCGACTGCAGCCCGGATGCGCGCTCGTGGTCGCGGCCATGGACATCGGCGCCGCTACTTGCCTGCTGCGATTCGTGCCTCTCCGTCGTCGGTTTTCGAGACCATTCACGAGAGCGTCCGAGCCCTGCGTCATCGATCGGTGGATACAAGAGTAGTCCGACCGCTCGCCACGGGACCTTTGTCGTCGATGCGGGGTTGATGGATCTAAGTGCGGGTGGCGCTGAGTGGCAGGATGTCCTCCGTAAGTACTAGACCCTCAAGAACGAGGTGCAGGATGCTGTGACTGAGAGTCGGCGGGTTTGGATAGACACCGTTTCTCGTTGTATGCGCTGCAAGGCATGTGTCTACCCTACCTCCCTGCGTCCTTATTCTCATGGTTCTTTGCAGCGTTCTCGCCCCCCAAGCATCCTGACGGTCCTCCCTCATCGAGCTTGCCTCCCTCGTTATCAGCCCATTTTCCTCGACGTCAAGAATTTTAGGTGTCCGCCAAAGATAGAGGTGCGTTCATAGCTTTTTATCTACTTGAGTATATTTTTGTGCCGGTTTCGCGATTCTTCGTTTCTTTGCGCGTCACGCTAACGCTCGCAATAACGACATGCTTCACCGCTGTCCTACCTCGCTCCCTCTTATTCTCTATCTCACACCGACGCGGGGATGAGATTTTTGTGCCCCCAACCTCTGGATGCTCAGAGAGACTTACTATACCACGGGCTTGCCGTTCGTTGATTCGTTTTCTATCTTTCTTCGCACTGGTGGCGTCCACCTGGGAGGGGAAGGAGGCGCTGAACACGTCGTCCTATGTCACGCTTCTTCTAGTAAGCGGGGGTATATGACCTGGCTTTGTCCTCTCTTGGTGCCTGCATCCGCGTCAGCGGCGGCCGCATACCTGAAGACCGTGCTGTGTTTTTTTATTCCCCATTTTCCTTCTTTTCCTTTTCTTTCCTCTCTCTTTTTCTCCTCTCGCCCGCTCCCCTTACGCTACTTCCCCTTTCGCCTACTTTTCTCCTCCCCCGTACCGCATTCGCATCACTCACCAATGCTACTCCACAGAACGACATCGACAGCGTCCCGCGCTACCGCGGCGGGGCGGACGAGGTCCTCGCTGCAGGACGAGCAGGAGGTGCGGGGGTCGGTTTGAAGAAGATTGAGTCAGTTGATGATGATGAAGAGGAAGAGGGCGAGGAGGATCAGGAGGAAGAAGAGGGGGAGGCAAGCGAGGATGAGGAGGATACTTCGGGAGAGGATGGCGGGGAGGATGAGGATGGGGAGGTTGAGAATGAGGGGACAGTGAAGGGGGAGCAACGGTCTTTGGTGAAACGGCGTGAAGTAGGAGTGGTGGCGAGGGTAGGCGTAGTGGTCGCTAGTGCCAGTGCGTCGATGGAACGGAGTAATAGCAATAGCGGAGGTGGTGCGGATGGAGGTGATTTTATCGCATTTAGCCTCTTGAAACTACAAGGTGACTGACGCATAGTTCCGCGAATAGGTGGTCGTAGCCCAAATAAAGCTGGTGGGGAAACAATCACAAACGGTTTGAATGGCAGGAATCTGAGTTCGCGTCATAATCATAACCAAAGCCCAAGTAAGGATTTTAAACGCCTCGCTCTCTTTGTGCCACGCTAACGCTTCTTGTATTCACTATAGACCTCTCTTCTCCGTCTCTGACGCTGAAACGCCCCACGATCAACACGAACATCACTTCCAATTCTCCTTCGCATACCCAGACCCATGCACTCCGCACACCAGCCGCCGCATCCACCTCAACCTTCACCTCAAACAACAGTAGCAATAACAGCAGCACGCTCGCGCGTCGACTCCCCCGTCCCACAGTACCAATAACAATCCCAATTCCCGACGCCTCGCCTTCGTCATCTTTCGCGAAAGCGCCGTCGTCCCTACCTTGGCTGTCCCATTCGCTCTCCAGAAACTCGTCCCTCCCTTCGCTCTCAACAACGACAACAAACGAATCAGCCTCGCTCGCATCCTCGCGGTCCTCGTTGTCATCGCTGGCGTCGTACGCTTACGCCTCGAGTCGTGTGCATAATAACGGATATGCGCATGCGGCGGCGGATTCGTTGTTGTTGAAGCGGCGGACAGAGCCGCAACACGAGGAAGGGAGGGTGGAGCACGACGGCGATGACGATGACGATTGTGACGAGGATATAGCGCCTTCGCCGACGAAGCGTGCGAGGACGGCGAGGTTTGAGCGTCGGGGCCCAGAGAAGTCATAATCATGCTCGAGGAACAATGGCGCCGTCGGTACACCCCCAGGCGGCTATACTTCATTCTGCATCTTCGGGACCTGGACACGGACAAGCATACACCCCGCCCGCAATGGCGTCGTCCACTTCCGCACCAACCGCATCGCCGTATTTACAGCGCTCGTCCGCGTTCGCGTCGTGTCTTCCCGTTTGTCTGTCTCTTGGGTTCGTTGCTCGTTTCCTTTTTCTTTCTTTCTTGGTTATTCTCATGCAATTGCTTGCTGTATCATTCATAATTGCTGTCCATCGCTGCTGTATCTCTGCCCTTCCCTTCCTCCTTCTGATAAATCACGCCTTATGGTGTTGAAAACCGATTTGAAGACCAAGTAACGGACGGACGCCTACGGACGCGAGATCTGCCCGTGTTGTCTGTCCCCATGACTCCCTTCACACAGCGTCATTGAATGTTTCGACCAGCGCAACCTATTTGAATGATATCGGTGTCTGAGTCAAGGTAATTGAGTGTGTTCTGGCTTGAATACTACCAGCGATTTCCACTAGAATCTAGTGTGAATATGCATGTGGGTCGGTGGAAAATGGCCAGGATCAAAGATATACGGAATATAGTAAGATGTTAATATGGAGTGGTCATCCAATGGAAGAAGCAGGATATCTTTTTTCTACTGGGAGGAATTGTTGGAAAACATCCGGCGGTGGTTGTATATGTATCTCGACAAGCCCGGAAGGAAATCATCGTCTATAAGACAGTAATCTGCCAATTCCCCGGTTTCGCCACGTTGGTGTGCTGCGGGAAAGGGATTAGCAAACCAAGATAAAATTGAGAGTGAATTGCAAAACGTAGGTTAAAATCGCATCATAAATAAGACTATGTTTCGAGCGTAAAAGATAGAGATGTTCACCGCACCTTCGGCTTGAACAGCCCTAGCCTCAGCAAATGCTCTCCGGGCCCACACGAGGACTATTTTGGCATAATCTTGTGCGATGGTGGCTGGAAAAACAAGATCGTCTTGTGACTCTGGTGTGTCGTGCTGGGTACTGGGGCTGCCAGTGACACTACGGGAAGCAGGCAGCCTGGGAGCAGCGAGGAAAGGATCATCGTCGAGACAAGGGGGATCGTCCGAGGTCCAGTTTTTCTGGCCGCTATCTCCATCCTTGGGCATCTCGTCCGCTCGGGGGGAGGACTCGGGAGGAAGGACAAATTACAATGCAATTAAGTACCTAACGGAAAAAGTGCTGATCGGTGATCAACTGTCAAACTCGGCAGGGATCAAGTCGATCGATCACTCATGCAATTCAGTAAGTCCAGGTAAGTACCCAACGGAAAAAGTGCTGATCGGTGATCAACTGTCAAACTCCTCATGCCAATGCTTATTATCCCCTTGCAGCGAGCTGCTCTTGCTGTCGTCCTCCCTATCACAGTAATTAATTAAGGCTTATGTACTATGTCTGTAGTTACGGAGAATCAATCAAATTTTCAGGTTGCAGAAAACGAGGAAAAAACAGGGATAAAGAGGAGAGATTAAATGAGAACCTGTTCTTGAATGTCCTCAAATCTCAGAGCTCACAACTTTGCTGCAGCGAGCGCAGTCTACAATTCGGCGTCTTGCGTTCGAGTAAATGTCAAGGGATTCAAGACAATGTCTATTCGGGTTTGCGTCCCGAAACGACATAGGACACAGCCAATAGCAGGTTCCACGGTAGCCTATTTCACTCCGTTTTGAGCCCTATTTTGACCCCAAGTTGCTGTCAATGCCGGTCCTTTTACCCGGAATCATTTAATGGATTGGGCTAAGCGAAGTTGGCCACGTCCCATCCGACTCCCAACTTCAAGGGTATGCCGGCATTCTAAATGCCGATTTTTCCGCCTCGAGGAACGTAAGCATTCACGGGCACCAAGGTTTAGTTGCCGGAGTGGGATACAGTTCAGATTTCAACTTCATGCTACAGTCCAGCTGCAAAGACAGTTTCAGCACCGTTGACCACAGTCCCAAGACCTCCTATCGCCAGTTCACAAAACCTAGGGAGCCATAAAGCCTCGTTATCGCCACCGCGAGGCGATATAAATCGCCATCGCCAACAGCTCTAACCCGGATTGAGCCCGGAGCAGTAAAATAATGTGAACCCTATTTCGACCCCAAGTTGGGTCGAAGTTGGGCACGCTGCTGTCGACGCCGGTCCTTTTACCCGAAATCATTGAATGGATTGCTACGATGGGCTAAGCGAAGTTGGCCACGTCCCAACTTCGAAACCAAGGGTATGCCGTGATTAACGTGCTTTCCGAACATCAGCGCGACTCAACGACATTCCGAGTCCATCTCTCGCAACCTAAAGTCTGAGTTTTCTTCAAACTGCTTCGGTCCGTCCCGATCTCCGCCCCCGAACACAGTCTGATCATATTGTCAAGCAATACCTTCTCCGAGTCCGTCTACGACACCAGGAATAACCGAATGTCGTCCTCCATTGACTCCTTGTTGATTTATTCTTTGCCACTCACGAGGCTTGATCATACTCGCCAAAACCACTTAGACTTGCGCCTTGTGGCATGCAATTCTTCATAGATCTGTTTCAATTCAAACCCGTACGTTCAACCATGTTTTCAGCTCCATATCTCGAATTCGGCTGAATGAACCCAGAGAATTCGGCATCGGCTTGACTACCCACATTCTTCTCATATCGGAGACGCCACATCTTCGCCCTTCTCAGTTCCATCTCAATCCACCGCTCGCAGCAAAACTCTCAAAGAATTTTCCACCTCGAATGAACAGCCCTGTTCGACGATGAATGCCATTATGAATGACAAATTTACAGGTCGGATTTGTTACTGCGAGTAGGAAACTCAAGGTTGAATTTGAATTAAATTGAGGGCGGGGTTGAGGTAGAATTCAAGACGCTTCCCGCAAGATGATATGAGTATCTGTTCGATACGAGCATTGTAACCCTTCACGCACATAGAATGAAACCCTGGACCATACAATCATCTCAGAATTTGTTGACTTCGAATCAAGAGTGTAACGTCGCATGTGTGTTCGAATAGGCTTTACTGGAATAAAGGAACATTCAGCCTGGACAGTGGAAAACAAAAAGAAAGCGTCGAGGTCTACCTTTGTGAAGGAAACTTGGACTGCAAATACGATATGGATCCCGCAGTGATTGAAAGCCAGACAAACGAAACAAATTCAAAGGAAGAATTCGTGATTTCAATCTGCTTGCCCTGCGCTGGAGATGCGATGGTGTGACGTTTCTGCCAAGCAACAGTCGAGTCAGTTGGATTATGATTATCTATGGTAAACGGAAACGAGCCTGGTTGACGAGTTATTCTGGGACGCCGCTCCCAGATAACGTCGTAGATAGTCGAGGTGGTGATATCGACGCATCAGCGCCATCGTCTGTAATAATCTGAACACATCGATGACGGGTTTTTTCGCGCCAAAGCTGAAACTTGACCTCTAATCAATTGAACGAGAAAATTAACCCGGACTCAAATTGAAATGGAAATGTTTAAGGAGCCCGAGGTTGAAGAAACGAGATTGAGCAATCAAAAATAACTCACCATTGCCCCGGATCAAAAATTCCTCAAGGAGTGCTCGAGAACTTGAGTCAAACTGGAGAATATGTTTGGCAAGTGCAACGATCGTTAAGAGTCTAGAATGAAATCTGAGTGAAACAGAGAAAGAACTCGGGATCACATACCAGGGCTGAAGTAGAAGATCAAATCGAACCAACCCTGATATCCCTGCCGCACAATTGACGATTTGAGAAAGCGAGATAACTTGAACATGTTTTCAGCGTAATCGAGAATCCAGCATATAATTTGAGCCAAACGCGGAAAGGACCTCAAAGGAACGAAGCTTAACAACAATAATGGCAACTCACTTTATCCTAAACTCAACAAAGCTACCCCAAACTCGACGATTTCGCCGGAGAAGCAACCATTTTGTGCAAACGGGGCGAAGTCGGCGGTGCGAGTCAGCCAGAAACCAAAATAAACAGAGCCCAGCAGCCCTAGTGACGCCAGAACGAGCTAGGGAGGCATACGGCATCGCAATTCGCAAATGCGCGTATGGAAGGGTTTTTCGCTCAAGTGCCTTCCAAGCAACCTGTAGATGCCGAGAGACGGGGACCTTAAATGCCGCAGGTCCAAGCAGTCATTGCCGGGTCCGCCAGAGTGCCGCCGCGAAGCTGAGTGATAGAGAACTTTCGGAGGTGGTGGCGGCGGGAGAAACCAAGCCGTGCACAAACACTGCCAAACAGATTTTGACAGTTCACCGCCCGAAGCCTGAATAGGAAGGTCATCACTCCTTGTCTCCCACCTTCATCGTGTTTTTTTTTCGTTTCGCTGGATTTCTGGCTGGGGGGTCCCAGTTGAGTACCCATATACATTTAGTGCTTATTACAGTCCTACTCTAGCGTAATTGGGCACTCAGGGCCGCTGGATCCGTGAAGTCGGCGCGGATCCGATACAGTGCTGTACTAGGTTGGTAGGACGCCAACATCGACGGTCGTCACTCATCAGCCAATCCGAATCTCCGTGCTCACTTTCACTTGCAGCCTGGCACCTTTAATCGCTCCGATGCTTCTAGAATTTTTACGGCAGCAAGAATCTAGCCATTCAAGTATCCGTCTGACGGCAATGTCTTTGATCCTGGTCAATGAACTTTACACAGGACAGTATGGGTGAGGATTCAATGTAATTAATTCCTAACACGCGATAGTGCTCGAAACTTTGTTAAAGAACATAACTCACACCCCATAGGCAGTTCCCTCCCTCTTTGGCATATTCTAGTTAAACCTTTCTCTCCGGCGCTCAATCCGATTGCCGACGTCGATTTCCTATGGCTCACCCGGAAATCGAACTGGCCTTCACCTGAACGCAACCGACGAAAGCCGTACGGACGGTGAATAACCGGTGAATGCTCACCATCGCTAATGAGCTCAGCTCCTTCGCAGGCTTTTCGGGGCCAGTATCATTCGTTGAGTATTTGAATTTGGGCAAGCAAGAAGTCTTTCTCTTTTTACTTTTCCTTCCTTGTTTCTCTTCGTTGGAAGGTAAGATCAGGACTGATATGGAACTCAGGTAAGTATGTACAAGGTATCTGCTGTAAGAAGCACGATTATACAGGTGTGTAAGAAAATGTATACCAAAGAGCACTGTTCTGTGTATGAAGAAAACGAAAAGTATTGACACCGCGACCGATCGCAGCTTGTTCTTCAAAGCCCTTCCTTTCACTGATTCTTGTAGACTTGTACGCCTCCTATAATGACAGCTCACGTCAGTCACCTCGCCGCAAGACCGCAAAGAAACTCACCTTAATCTCCTTATCAAACTTCTTCGCAGATAGTGATGATAGTAGCCAGCATCGCGAGATTGAACTCTTCTGTTCCGCCAACGAAACAAAGAAAGAAAACAGAAAAGCGTACATCACCATTGTTAGCCCCTGCCTCCGAACCAAACGGTGGATCCACTTGATACCAGCCATATTGGGTCTCAGATATGCGGCAGTATGCGGCCGTGGACGCGCTCCAACTTCGCTACCATGGCGTTATGTAGCGTTGTTAGAACGACGACAAACGTAAAGAGCCGGGAGCGCTTGGTAAATTCTGGACCGGAAATTTTGGCTTACCGTGCGTCGATAGGCGGCGATGCGCCGCGAGATCCCATTGAGTCAAAGCGGTGGGCAAGATCAGTATTGCGAGTCGCCGATGCATGGATTTCGGAGGAGATGAGCACATTGTCTTCAGCTGCAGCGTTGGCCGAAGAGTTTGAAGATCTGTGAGGTCAATCGATCTGAGCGTCGAGCTCATGGGTATGATGTCGCGCAGCCTCAGAGAGTAGATGGTGAGAAAGCGCGCAGTACTATGGGAAAAAATGAGGCTTGTCGTTTAAAGGGAAGAGACGCAAGACCACTCACAGCGATAGAAAGGGTTATGGTTAGTGTTGCAGTGGACGTAAGGGATCTGGGTGTTGCGTTGAAGATGTCCAGCGTACAGTCGAGAGAAGATAGCAGCGTAGATGTCGTGTGGTCATAATACATCGCAGTTCATAGCTAATGGCTATCATTGACAGTGTTAAGAGCATCGTGCTTGTGACCGCAAAAATCCATCTGAGTAAACAGAACCTAGAAGTACAATAGATCAGTCTCGTATGATAAAATTGGGGAAGTACTAGCGCAAACAGAACGAAAGTGAGACCGTCGTCGTGAGATTCGTTGATTGTTGTATGAGACTTTGCAGAGCGGCGTATCGTTTGCGTTTCAACACAGCGCCTATAAATAAAGTACTTACTCGAAATCTGGAGAATAAGTTCAATACATGGAATATACCGTAGCGGAAGAGGGGTCAGGGTAATTTACCTTTGACTAGGGCGCTGGGGGTTGGAATCGGACTGAAGTTGAAGTCTGGAGATCATGATACTGGAAAAACCAACAAAAGAACGAACGAAATCGTCGATTTCCATAGCAATAGAGTCTAAGATGGATGCTCAGCGAGTACATGTTCGTCAGGGGCATAAACTATGTGCATAAAGACAAAAGAATGAAACATTGAAAAAGAAAGAAAAAACTCAACGTACAGCATTAGAGGGTCGCCGAGAGTCGACCTCCGCCGGCACATAGCGAGACAGATTGGGTCGTACCGGATTGTGGTCGGAATGCATAGGCCATCGGCGCCTGGTTTGATCTGTAACGGTCTAGGGCTGTCAATAACGGTGACTTCGGGGAGATTGGTAGGTGGACTGCACTATTGGAATTCGGCAGCGAACGCGAGCGAGACTTGGTGGTTATGATCGTTACTCTAGAGGCACAAAACTGTAAGATCAAATCTAGCGAAGACGGCAGAACATCTTACATGAGGCCGGCTGGGCACCGCTGAGCGCTGGATTTCGAGATATTCGAGTCGGGTTTGAGTCCTGAATGGGACAAAAAAGACCGTCAGTAGCAGCACATCAGTTCATAAGATGAATAATACAGACGGCGGGAGGGGGAAGCGAAACAATAAAGATCGCGTCGAAGAAACCAGAGTAACCATAATCGTGGACAAGAGACATTGCAAAGTTCAATTCCATTCACGTCGTTCACCTTGAAGAAGAGTCAAACGTGACTTGAAGCAAGAGCCGATTTGGATACGATGCCACTGCAGACAGTCACAAGTAGAACGCACCTGTTTGCGGGGGAATAGCGCGTCGAGATCCAGCTCTGACTCCGCCGCACTCCATTCAAGATTTCTGAGCAAGTATCTGGAGAGAGAAAGCAAAATCAGTCAGTCAATGTCATTGTAATAAGCGCAGGCGAGATTGTAGAATCGACTCACCGATCACAACAAGAGAAAAGTCCACCAGTGCCGCTCGCGCAAATCGGAACACAATATCAAGATCTAACAGCAAGGCAAGATGAGCGCGTTTCCGAGGCTTTTACAAAGGAAAGGAGCAAGGGAACCGAGTGCTAGGCATACGATGATGAAGTAGGAATGACCCAGAATGAACAAGAGGCACTTACCCTTGACAACAGATAGATGTTCTCGCGTGCTCGTTCTTCAAAACGCCAGATTTCTTTAATCCCAAGAGAGGGGGACATACATACCGTCTGACATCGGTTTGCAAGGAGGCACGCCGAAAGCGAGCCAAGTTCGCAAGGCAAATTTGCTGGCTTCACGCCGACGAGCAGAATCAAATAGAGGACGAGCACAGTGATTTATCATTTGAGAAGGCGGTGGCCAAACAAAAAAAAAGCCTAGTTGAGAGAAGTACGGAAAGCAAGCTAGGCAACGTTCTGCGAGTTAAGGCGCTGCGAGGCTCATCCGAATGACCGAAGAATTTGAAAATTTCAAGCAACATGTTGCAAATTGCGATTTGTTTAAATTTCCATAAGAGTAGTAGTATTAGTCAATTATAATGTCCAGGGAGCCGCATTCAACCGCTAGAGAACGAGTCCAGAAATCAAGGTGGTGGTTTTGTGGTGGTTCGAGAGCAAGAGGAGCAAGTTTATACCTGTTGTTTTCGAAAGCTGATCAAATTTGGCAAACCCTAACCCTTCGCTATCTCCTGGCTTCACCTCCCATGACCACAATATTCTTTCGCTTTCTCTGTGCTTCAAATACTTCTGGAGCTTGGTATACGATCTAGCTGGATAATTGGAAGCATATAACGGCTCAGGCGCGTGTGCGGAACGTCGTACGCTGTCTACTTCTTTAAAATCTTTTCCAAGGGCTAATTTTTCTCTATTTTTTGTGATTCGAAGTATAAACCTTGGAACTCGACACCACAAGTTGTAGTCGACAATGCCTCGTCTTGCCAACATATTTACACGCCGCCAAAATGACTCCTCATCCCAGCGATTCCATTCGCATGCATCACCGACGTCATCCACTTTCACAACTCCCCGCCTACTCCTCATCGACGCCGACGCCGAGCTCAGTAATCGCCGCGGAAGACTACCTCTCATTACCAGCGCCCACCCAGCCCATACCCTCGTCCCCAAACGACAAGAACACAAATTCAAGCGGAAACGGATTCGGCGGCTTGTTTGCAAGGAAGAAAAGCAAGAACGCGTTTCAGCCTTCCAGTGCCAACTCTGCCAACGACAAACTACAACCAGTTTATCTGGGAAGAGCGGGGGGAAATTCGCGTTTTGGACGCGGGGCCGAGCCGGCGTTGCGGATCTTTCGACAGACGCAGACGCTGCTGGCACGGCGAACGGCGAGTTCGGCGGTGGAGATGGCACACGCCAGGGAAGAGGGGACGATGACGTTAATCTTCGCACCTTTCGCCACGTTGGACCGGTTGCATTACCCATTCCCGACACCCATCCGTCTCCTTCGTATTCCCCAGACGATATACCTCGACGACCGCGTCCGAGGGAGCGAGGCGGGAGCGACGTCAGCAATGCGAGTAGCCGCATCAGCGTGGGGGAGGCGGTGGCGAAGAGAGAGCGGGAGAAGGAAATGGGGAGGATGTCACCGTCATTTGGGTTGGGAGGAGGGGCGTCATTGAGCATTTCGAATGTCTCTTCTGCCACCGGTGAGTCTTCTTATTCATTCGTCTCGTCTTTCTCGCAGCGTCTACGTTTTGACGATTCATCTTGGCTCTTTATTTCTGTCTATACGCTCCCTTAAGTTATGCCTTACTCACTAACCCATTCTCTTACCAGCCAACCGTCAACTTCCCTCCTCATCTACACCAACCCACTCCTCCTCTCCTCCTCCTCATCCCCACCCCGCGCCACCTCCACGCCAACCGCATACCGCCTTCCCATGGCAGCACCGACAATGACGACACCTCCGACGATACCGGCTCGGACAACGCTCTACTCGCGACGCTCCTCTCGCCCCGACAGCCCGGGAGCGCGCTATCGTTGTCGAGCCGCGCCGGGTCGGCGGGTAGTCTCGCGTCCATGTACAGACTAGCCCGAGCCCCACGCAGAAACCGCTAATCGACATTGCGGCATTGACGGCGACGAAGCCCGGTGTGGTGGGCGCGAAGAAGGAGGATGGGGATGGGGATGGGTTTACGGGTGCGGGGGTGCTAGGCGGCGGAGAGTGCGGCTCACTCAAAAGAGCTTTATGCGCGGGGGAATGGGAAGGAGACTGCGGTGCTGACGTCGCGTTCGCTGCCTACACAAACCTCGACGTCGGACGCACGCATTTTCCGTCGCCGCCTTTCAATTTCCGTCAGGGAGCTGCTACCACCGTTGCAGTCGACGGGCGCAGGTGTGACGACGAAGAGGGACGGTTTGAGAGATAGCTTGAGGCGGTGGCGGATCGTGGAGAGGTGGAACAGAAATCGACATCAAAGCCGCTCCCAGTACTGACTCACGCTCAGACGAAACTCACCTCCACCACCACCACCAGCGCGACATCGTTCCAACGCGCCCCACAACCTTCTACCACTCACCTTCGCCTCTCCTTCTCCCTCTTCCACCACCGCCGCAGCAGCAAAACGCTCCATCGGCGCTCATCCTCTCCGCCTCGCCTACCCGAAACGTACTCGAGCAGACGATGTCGAGGACGAGAACGACGGCGTTTTGGCGAACGAGCTAGCGGCGATGCTCGGCACGGGTGTCGCCCTTGTCAGCGTTGGGTTAGATGGTGACGAGGAAGGTACGGGTGGAGGTAGAGGTGGGTGTAGGGGATGCGGGTACTCGAGAGGCGGCAGCAGCGGAGAAAGGAGTGACATGGTGCTGCAGCAGACGAGGAAGAGGGAGAGCAGCAGCAGTACGGTCGTACAGCCGTCTTCGTCTTCGTCGTCGACGGTGGCGGGTACATTACGTCGTTTGGAGAGATCTGAAATCTCGACTGCGTCCTGCGACGTCTGCAGCGACGTTAGGTTCGCCTCCCCCAGTCTCTTCTTCATCAAACCCTGCGACCAATGTACACGTCGGTGTGTCGGCGCGAAAACCGCCCGTGGAGCGGAGATTCAGTCTCGCCAGCGTAGCAGCACGAGGACGCCTGGTCCAGCAATCCCAGCTGAAGACCATGCCACCGGCACCTCCTGCTACATCCTCGACATCGAGCGGCCCATCCTCCTCTCACGCCAACCTCACGCCTCCTCCGATCCGTACCGTCGCGAACACTAGCTCGCTGTCTTTTACCTCATGAAAGTCTCCTGCGAGCTTCAACGCCGCTCCTCCCTCGCGCCGACCCTTCGTCTCCTCGGGATGTCTCAGTCCCACCAGCTCGACGGGCGAATTGAGCAGCGACCCCGCGCTGTTGACGCCGTGGGATTGGAGCGATACGGGCGGGAGTAGCGGGGAAGAGAGAGGGGGCGGTGGAGGGGTTGGGTTCGTGAGTTGGTGGCGAGGCGAGGCGGATTGAAGAGGCGGAGTCTTGGTTCGAGCGATGGGTTTGGGAGTGCTGGGAGATATGGGGGCGTGGGGAGGGGGAAGGGGAGGATGATGCAGAAGGATGAGAGAGCGAGTAGGGCTGTCGAGACACTTGACTGTGTCGTCTTTTCTCTCCCTTTGATCTGCTAGACTAATGATACTCCTAGTTTCGTGAGTGACGATACGAACGAGGGTGGTTTTGACACCGACGACCTCCCGCTCAATCAAGCGCGGATGATGGGTGCGATGGGCATGGGCGGAAATATGCCGATGAATATGTCTATGACCCCGGCAACGGGGATGAATATGCCAACGGGCTTTGCGTTCCCATCTCACCCTGGATCGTCCGCTGCTGGATGGGGCGCCGGCATGCTGAATCCTCGGCAATTCATGATCCCTCCTTCTACGCGGCGCACCAGCAAGCGATGATGATCGCAAAGCAGGCGTATTTGGCGGCGGTCGGGCAGCAGGCCATGGCGGCGGCGGGAGAGGAATGGGAGAGGGGATCGAGTGTCGGTGGCAGCGTGTATAGGGGTGGAGGTGGAGGGAGTGTGTACGGCGGAAATGGTGGGAGTGTTTATGGCGGAGGTGGTGGGATGGCCGGGTGGGGACCTTCGTTGTTTCCTCCTGGACCGCAATCCATGTATGATGGAGGGGGAGGAGGAGCATGGAGCGATTATGGCAGAGGGGGAGGTGGGAATTGGAATTCATCGCGGAGTGTGTATGGGGAACCGTTCGGTCCGTCGACGGATCGTTATGCGAGGACCTCTAGCAGTACCAATCTCGGCGTGACAGCGGGGCGGGGGGAAGGGAGTCGACGGGCTACTTTACGCCTGTAACGCCTTCGTCTCGTGGGAGAGGAAGGATGCAGATGCAGGCTCGGCAGAGGACTGCGAGTCAGCCTTCAGATCCATCGCACAATACCGGAGCTGGGGCTTTGCGGCGACCGCCGCCGCCGTCGAGTTGGCGGCCTACTTGTAGGTAAATCACAAAACGGGGCAGCAACGCGATTTCGATGCCCAGTTCTTTTCTCTTTTGACCTAATGGATATTTATTTCACAGAAACATTTCTTTCTATATATATATCCACAATATCCACCCAACGCTCGTCCGTATGTACACCTTGTTCTACCACTCGTAAAATACTATACCAATTCATATAACGTCCTCCACTTCGACCTTTTGCGACTCTTTGTAAACTCCAGACAGGTCCTTGTATAGTTTTTTGAGATTACAATGAGGGCCTGGGTCCATGGGGCTTCGTTACACGATCATGAAGCGCGAAGCTGAATTCCGCGCACTGAAAGACTACTGAATGATGTGTGTTTGGTACGTCTCCCTGCTATTCGGAAGGACAACTGCACTGGAGTTCAAGAGACAAATGAATTCAACAGCACCCAGCCGGCGCCGGCAGAGCGACGGGCGCCGGTGCAGCAAGTACAACGAGGGGAGCGGGTGCAGCCAGGAGCGCAGGAAAAGCTCCAGGGGGCGGAGCGGGAAGCGTAGGCGGCGCTGCAGCAGATAGCGCAGCCGGTGCGGTAGGGAGTAACGACGGCAGTGCTGAGGGGAGCGCTGGCGGCGCAGGAGCGACTAGGAGTGGGGCTGAGACGACCGGCGCTGTGACTGGTTGGACGAAGGCGTCGGACCGAGGGCGGACAACTCGGGTATCATACGGGACCCTTCGCCGTCGCTTCTGCAGCTCTCAAACGAGCTTCCAGCTCCATAATGCGTGCTGCGTCGGTAGTAACGGGGGCACTGGCGGATGAGGTTGCTGGGAGAGCCGGAGCAGGGGCGGGGACGACGTCGGCGCGATGGGCGCGGTTGCCACAGCAGCAACCGGGCTCGCTTGGGGCATCCAGGAGGAGAGCGTTGATTTGACCGAACACGGTGTCCTGGGTGCGCAGGATGCTGCGTAGGGTCTGACAATCCTCTAGATGTCGGGGAGGCTGGTGATGAGAATCTCATCCAAAGCTTGTCACGGTCTCCGGCCCGGGTGAACGCATGCCAGTGTAGTCGAGAGGCCCGGTCAGGGCATTTCGACTTCCTGTCACACATCGGGGAGGCTGGTGATGAGAATCTCATCCTTGTCACGGTCTCCGGCCCGGGTGAACGTATGCTAGTGTAGTCGAGAGGCCCGGTCAGGGCATTTCGACTTCCTGTCACACATCCACACAGGACCAGACAGGACCGCAAACGAATCCACCCGCGAGATGGTGGTTCAGGAGGAGAGGGTGCATTGGTCCGAGTCTAGCTTTGATGGGATCAAAACCTAATTTTGCGACATCAATGTCGATGTCACGCCCTCACTCTCGACAGTCACCGCCGCGGCGCCGCCGCCCTCTCCCTCACCGCCTTTGCCCGTCGACGGCGAACTTCAAAGGCATCGGCCGTCATCGACTCGCGCGCTCCTCAAGATACATTCCGGGCCTTGACTTTGTACCACACACCCAGGAACTCGTAACTTTAAGAGCCCGCGTGCGCGGATATTACTGCAGACGTCGCACAATGCTTGCAATTGGATGTATCGATAATGCTAAAATGCTTTTTTTTCCCCCTTCACTCCAAACGGCGCCATCTACCCCGACTGCGACGACGCTTGCATGCAGGATAGCCGCTTTGCAATTCCCAACTTGCTGAATGGCAACAAACCCGACAGCGAGGATGCTTCATCTTCTCGGATTTCTCGGAGTGCCGCTCCAGCTTCCTTGCATCTGGTGAATATAAGACCTCACCTTCTGCGGCTTGCCGAGTTCGCGAACTGTGATGCAACACTTCTGCCCCGCTTTCTGTGAAGCAGGAGCTGGAATCTGCTCTGAAATATTTTGAAGGGTCTTCCTGTGTTGATACACCATCCTTTCAAAGATCACCCACTTCGGAAACCCCTGCAGTCGTGAAGAGGCGTACGAACGTCGCGATTAATCGTATAACCACGTTAGAGGTGTTGTAGGAGCACCCGGTGGGCTATACCCTCGAATATCCAGAAACCTCTTCAACGGGCTCCATCGGTCATCTGTTTTATATCGATCCGGACAACTGGGAGGATCCAGCGTTGAATATTGCCTACTCGAGGGGCGGTCGCATGGGGGCGAAGTGTTTTGGGAGCTGCCGTCAAATGTTTGCTCCTGGTTGACGCCGAAGGAATTGCGGTGGATTTTTCCGAGCGTCATACAACCTGTAAGTACATGCTACTGAATAACTCGTTGAGATTGATCAGACAACACAGGTGAAGGATCCAAAAATAGCAATGCCGACGAACTGAGTGTTATTCACACCAAAGGCTCGCGCGAGGACGTGCGAGATCCGTTGAAGAAGGATCGTGATGATCGTTTACAATACGTCTCACAAACACCGTCAAAACATCGTCATTTCTGGCAGCACTTCAGAAGCTGGGTTGCGGACGTCCTCTTTTGAAATTACTACCCCGTCGGCGACAGAAGAGGAAGAGCGAGAGGCAAAGGAGTTATATACTTACCAAGCTCAAAGGGGATATCGCGCCAGAGAAGGGCTTTGCGAGGGAAGGATTCTATTCGACTGCGACGACAATGAACGACCCTATATAAGGTATTAAAGTTCATCTCAGCATATTCCGGACGAGTCCTGACCGTTCAATCGTGCAGTTGCGAACATTACAATCCCAAAACAAACAAAGATCATTTTCACGACCACAGCATCAACAGGCATCAACGATGGGGCATATCACCTTGAATATCTCGAAGCCATAATATCGGGCGATGAAACGGAAGCTGCACAGATTGAACAGGCTGTTTTAGGCCTTGGTTACGGTCCTCTCGCTGATTGTTCCACCGTCGCAAATTGTTCCAGCAAAAAGGCATATTGCCGTACGTTGGAATGGAACCAATTGAAGTTTATACCTCGCTAATCAAGTTTCGGTCAGCTTTTCCACATCGCGATGAGACCCAAAACCTCTCTCAGCCTTTGATGAAGCACCTTGGATGTTCGAGCAAATTTCGGACCGCACCCTCATCCTGTGCCACTTCCAACGAAAACACCGCCGAAGATACGGGCCAGGTTGATGGAAATCCTGGACAAGCTGGCGGAAGATCTTCCAGACATCACTCCTCGAAAATTCATTTGCCATCCCCTCGTTCAGTCTTTTCATACCTCGAGATTTCCCCTGATTGTATGCCCGACGCTTGCCAACTGGCATCTCTCCCTGTCAAACCGTTCTCATATCAAGTCGTGCAACAGGAACATTGTCCGTTCGGAAGAGGATGGTCAGGTAATAACCGGAATTTCAATCTGCCACAGCGCATTCCTCATATTTACACAGGCGTTGCAAACTTGAAATCCCAGCAAGATGTTCGGCTTCCTCCTGCCGATCGTTACATTCGACGCATGATTGCACTTCCGGCCAACACGCTAGTTCGCCATGAAGAAGATGACCCGCAAATTGATGAGAAAGACAATATGATTCGAATGATCATTTGAAATTTACTACTACTCGTATAGACCAATTCAATCATCGTCTTCAGGTTTAATATTTTGCCGGGTTTATATCAATCGACAAAGTGCAGCCGCACATCAACGGGTCTTCGAGGAAATTGAGTCGATTGTCAAAGAAGACACGGGAGAGTCATTGAAATCTATCTATCTTCACGCATCGAGTGCCGAGGGTCCAGATGGATACGGAAAATTATCATGGACAGCATACCAACACCGTGGTCAGGCGAAAGGTATGGTAATAATCCACAAATAAAACGGGAATTGACCGATCTTTCATTTCAAGGCCTCGGATTACATCTCCAGAAAATTGCTTCAAATGTGGCCACCAAAGTCGACCTTCATGAGTCTCATCGCACCGTCCAAGTTCGTGATCCATATGATCACCTCCGCCGACTATTCCGCTCTCGGAAGATGTACGATGGCCCATGCGAAGCCTTGTGTGCATCGAGCATGAAAATTGGGAAGGAACACTACTTAAAATCCGACAAAACGGCGGGAAGGCCGGCAACGGTTGGTTTGAATAAAGAAATTTACACCGAAATGATAAACGGTGTCGCCCCCGTGCTGACCGTTCTACCAGACTGGGTGAATGACAAGGAGTCGAGCGATTTTTTTTCCAGGAATTTGCTGGGAAAGGAGTCTGATCCCGCTCGACGTTTGGAACGCTGGTGATGCAAACTCAAATCTCATTGAGTCAGTGCATCGGGATGTCAACAGAGAAGGGTTGCACTGCACCTTACTCGGCGGACTAAAGAAGGGTCAGTTGTTTGATGCGGTGAAGATGAAAACCTTGAAGGTCTGTTGCAGTTTGTTCCCTCCCTGCCCGTACTATGCAAATCTCATGCGTGGGGTCCAAGAATTTCGAGAGCTATGGAATCACACCGTCTTTCAAAACAGGTCATCGGAGCGAAAACGCATAAGTACCATGGTCCATAAGTAACCTCAAACGGAAATGTGAGTTTGTCACATACTTATTGCAGGTCCTACTCACAAACCAACCTCTTAGCAAGTTCTCAGCATCGCATTCTCGCTGGGGAGGATCAAAAAATTGAACGACACAACGAGAAACTGTTGAAGTCATTGGAGACTCTCGTGAAGGCCGAAAAGGCTGTATTTGTGAAAGAACAAGATTTGGCAGAAGAGACGCGGCCGGAGAAACGACTAAAAATCGACGCCAAGCTACTTAAGAAGCGCAAAGGAGCGCGCCATGAGTACATTTGAGAAACAGAAAACCGACTAGGCATCTTTGAAGAGGAAAGTTTCCTTGCTCTCGACCACCATCTCGCGGGTGGATCTGTTTGCAGTACTGTGTGGATGTATGACAGGAAGTTGAAAATGCCCTGACCGGGCCTCTCGACTACACTGGCATGTGTTCCCACGGACCAGAGACCGTGACCACATTCGCAATGACAATGTTAGTGTTGTCAGGGTTGGGTCGGACCGCCAAGCCCGGGCTTGGGTCGGGTCGGGGAGGGTCAAGGTCGAGTTCAATGCCCGACCCGACCCTGGATGTAAGGTCGGGTCGGGCTCGGGTCGGGTCTGGGTCGTGACCCGGGGGATAAATTGATCTCATATCAAGAGACCTCCTCAGCTATAGGTATTGCTTTTAAGCTGGTCATTTTGCTTTCCCGATACACTCTAGATGGATTCAAGGTGGATTGCTCATAACTTGCGGTAAGAATTGCCGTATTTGGGTCGTGGGAGGTGATGGGATTCGGATTTTACCGATCAACATTTTGACTCTATCTTCGAGTCTTGAAACGGAAAATGTGAATCTATGAAGTAGAAAATTTTCATTAATGCTTTCACTTAAGATCCCGCAACCCTCGTTGAGCAGCAACTTGAGCTCGGGCCTGGGTCGGATCGGGTCAGGCTCAAAAGCCCGGGCTTGGGTCGGGTCTCGGGTCTTCGACCCGACCCTGACAACACTAATTCGCATTTCTGTAGTATGTACCTGGCATTGCTTGCTGCAGTCCTCCTTTCTTTGTGGGCTTGGAAGTTAGAACCAAGGGAAACTCGCCCTTGAATCTACCTTTCTATACCAGCAAATAATACGTCACTTTTCTTGCACCACCATGTCGCCCGTTCCAGTGGCACACAAGACGCACAAGAAAACAACGATCTTGCTAGAAGTTCATCGTGTATACGAAGCTTCATTAAAATCATTGAAGTTAGATTGGGACCACATCCTATCATCTGGGGTGTGCAATGAACTAAGAGACGATGCCGCGGATGTTGTTTAGCATTTACTGTGCACTCGTACCGAGCATTCTCGAGTGATTGTAGCCTCTGTGGCACTGATAAGGCAGAAACAAAGAGAAAGACAACAAGTACAGTCCGGAGTGTGCGAGCAGGGCGTAGCGTGGAAGTCCAGATTTACACACAAACAGTAATTGCGCGCCCAGCCGAAGACGCGGACAGTGTATCTGAAGGCAAGTCAGTATGAAAACGAAGAAGATGAGACACTGCGCGGTCCCAACTCAGCACTGCTGAGCATAAAAAAATCTCGCCCACCATTGAAATGTCAAATTATTTCACGTGCAGCCCCCAATTGATCATATAGAAGGTTGAGGTTACTTATGATAGGTAATTAACCAGTGTACAAGGTGACCGATATTAACCATCCCCCCAGTCAATTTGGCTGCCCACTCTGCGAAGTCCTCAAATGTCATCATGTCTGAGTGCGGACCGAAAGTGCTTTGGTTGAATTGCATCCAGAGTTTGGGAGTTTTGAACACCGTCCAAGCTATGTGTTTGAAAAGGTGCGGGTGTACACAATCACCTTTTCCAGGCACTGGATGTGGTGTTCGGTCTCCAACATAGAGCTCGCGCTCGTTCGCAGACCCATCAACTTGGGGCATGAAGCAGCTGAAACAAGCTGTGTGACGCTTGAACGTGGGTTTCCAGTTGCGAAACTCATAATTATCTTTGGCATCCGAAAGGTGACCGAGAGTGCAGGAGCCGAATGCGCTGTGATGATTTGTGAACCGTTTCCCGGTGATGGCCCAACAAACACCGCATTGACCGATAAGACTCTTGGATAGATTGGCTAGTTCTTTCAACTTCCGAGCGAACATAGCATCATCTGCCTGGCGCATAGCAACCTGAAACTCTATGGTTCTCAAACTGTTGAAGTCAGAGGTTGCGAGAGCCGGTGGGGCAGGACCACCAGGGATCTGAGAAGACTCAGGGAATCCAGGGATCGCATGGTTCTGTGAGTTTTTCTCCTTCGAAAGTGACCGTGAAGGGTTTTGATGGACATGGACAGGGTTCGCAAAGCGTTCGGGGTTCGAAGAGTTTCGATTGGTAGAGAAAGTCTCCACAAAGTGTCGGAGGTCGGAGAATATGCCATCTGATGCACATCTCTGGCACCGCAACGCATCTGCGATCGTATCGCAACTATCGTCTTTTCCGTTGAATGCGGTACCAATATATCTTCGGATGCAGCCGTCGGTACTGTTGAGTAGTTGGGTGCCAAGGATGCGACATTCTGGATCATCATTACGGGTCACTTTGCCTGCACTGTATTGGTGGTGATGGCTTGTGAGGAAGACGACCAATGTTGGTTGTCCGCGCCGACCTCCACGGGCTGCGCCCTGCACGATATCGACCAAAGAAGGGTCGAATTGAGCAAAGATTACGACATTGCAATTTGGGTTGTCGAGGCCAAGAATACAAGTCGTCGTTGCATGCATGAACGCAGGACGAGATGTTCCCCTTAGCCATTCAGACTCATGCTCATTCTTGTGCTTGAAATCCGCCCAGGAGGCACACAGTGGTTTCGTTCCGACGGCAGCCGTGACTGCTTGCACAGTAGGATAGAACACAATTCCTTGGTCCGATGGTGTCATGAAAGGCGTGTGATCATAGAGGTAACGGGTGAATGGACAAATGAAGTCCGCAACCTTGACTCCATCAGGGAGGCGTAAATGAACGAATCGATGGGCTGGCAGATGGACTGGTGATCTGATCATTGGTATAGAAATCCTGAACCCAAGCTCATAAAGGAGGTGGGATTCGTAGCCGCAGGGAACCGAGCCCGAGCAAAGAATGATTTGGACTCCCCAAGTGGTCAAATATTTTGCCAAGTCCTTCCAGCGAGGCCGCCAGGTCTGAGCGGTCAAGAATTCGTGGATCTCGTCCACAACTACACGTTTGAAATCTGGGTCTTGACAAAAGCTGTAGATATTTCGTGTGAGATCATTCACTAAACGGACACGAATGTCACTCACGTGGAGAATCCTGCGGAAAAGGATTCCAAAGCAACGAAGACTAATTTAGTACCCGGAGGGATGTGCACATTGTCGGATGTCCATTGAAATGATGGTATCCCAAGTCCCTCGGCACGCTTCAGTTGATCTACGAGAAGTGCGCTGCGACAACAGATGACCAGAGTTTTGCCAGGTTGGCAGGATGCAGGGATCTGGTAAACCAGACTTTTGCCTTCTCCTGGTCGAAGAAGTGCCATGAAAGACGTGTTACCCTCAAGCGAGAGCTCAATTGCCTTGTGCTGTTCATTGGATCTGAATGCTGCTGTAGAGTCTCTTAACAGAGATCGAAGGCGCCAAAGGGGTTGTTCTCCCTGGCGCAGAGATGGTGTGGGTGCCACATGGGTGACCATGATGCGTGGAGTGGGCATAGCCAATGAATGTCCTGGGCCGACACACGTGGCAAATTCAGCCATAGCCGTGACCACCTCTTTCCGGAGTGATTCCCTGAACAAGGGGATTAAAGTCTGTATTGCGACTGCGACAGATTCCTGGCTTGATGGCCCAGAATAGGTGGAGAGGGCATGTGGACTTCGACTCGATTCTCCACTGACCGCCTGAGCATGCTCTCGCAAGCGATGGTCTCTGGCAATGGGGAAGACGTCAGGGCAGCGACCGACTCCTAGAATGTCGTGAAGATCCCTGCTAGCGTTCATAAACGCATCCAGCACCTCGGTGGACATGATTTGCTCCCTACTTCCATAGTGTTTATGCGAAGTTTTGGATGAGTGTCCCATTCTAGCATCATGGATGAAAACCATTTTGTTTTCTTCATCAGAGACATCGTATTTTGAGTACGTTCGCAGTATTTCAGTGATAATCTGACGCCATGCACGGCGGCCGATCTTCACGCGACCGCAATATGTGTAGGTGAAATCTTCAAGAATCCGCCCGAACTGAGACTCGGTTGGATATTTGCCTTCGGATGCCCAAAGAAACTCAGTTTGGATGACAGCTCTCTGTCCATTGCCGACGCGCATCCGATACAAGGTATCAATGACTAGAGAATGTACAGTTAGTACAAATTCATCTTCTCGTCGAATGTCTGACCTGGACGAATCAAAATGAGATATTCTTTCATGATTTCATTGACTGCGTCGGGAGTACAGGACGGAATGAATAGCTGTTCACCCGTGATAGCATCGGTTTTTTTATGACGGGGTGTCAGTATCAATTCCCCACTGGCGGAAATCAAGACACTTCGTGCGTTGAGACCGTTGAGGAGACGATACATGATATATTCTGTCCCACGATCGCCGGCAGCCGTCATGTATAGCAGCACCATCAAATGGTGGAGAAAGTTCCGATGATTCTTGAATATTGTATTGACCAGCGCATCGTTGAGGATGGGGTATCCTTGTTTATCTTGGCATAGAATGCCATCGGAGCGAGTGAGAAGCAGGCTGTGCTTTTTTGATTTCAGCAACGCCGTTAGCCAAGGATGCTGATGATCATCGAAGAACTTGTTGCGTTTAAGAAATGAGTCTCCACCCTCCGTCGAAGGCCATACATCCACCCAAAATCGGGGAGGCGTGTAGGAAACTTCGAGGCCCATCTTTAACACCTCGAATAATCGACCCAGCTCCACCAAAGCCGTCCGAAACCCATGTCTGAGGTCAGGAAGATGCACTGTTGTTGTGTCGTACGTGAAGGTCATGAAATCAGGTGACCGATGCATCATGGGTGCGATCGTTGCCTTGAAGGCTATTGTCGTCGCGTAGGCCGACACCGTACATAACTTGGTGAACTCAGACTCATTGACATTCCTGTTCAGATTCTGCTTCGCTAGGCGAGTGACCACCCTAAGACATTTAGCTATAATCCTACGCATATGATGGGTGAAACTTACCCGTGAAACGGTTCAGAAGTGGATCCTGACTTTATGATGTGCTCTGCTTCAACTGCCACACACAGGCGGATTATAAATTTTAATCCACTGATCAAGTGCACAGCAGCAGCAGGAGAACATGAGAGACCGCCATTACGGAGCGTACGAACAGCCAAGAAGCACTGCAGTACGGACCCAAAATTTTCAGTTTCCAAATCAGGCAAATTGTCGCGCGTCATCAAAAATACTTTGATGCAGTCATGAAACTGTGGAATGAGCTGAATGGCCTTCTGCTGAATGGCCTTCTGCTGTTTCGCGTCTTGGCCGTCTGTTTCGGATGCCTGAGCCTCAAAAGTTTGGCACAAGTTGCATAGTGTTTGCTGCTCTAGAACGGTTAACGGAAACCGATATTTTGTTTGCGGGGAGTCGAGACTCGTTATCAAAGCAAATGTGAGATCCCAGAGAAAGTCCCTGTATTTGTTGACTGTTTCGCTGCTAGGGACCTTCAACATCTCTGTTTGTGCGGTCCTTTGGCATGTGTAAGCAAAGTTGGCCGGAAGAAATGGAAATACATTACCTTGGATACTCTTTCAGAGTATATCGAACGTTAGCCTCCGCGGCATTTATGATCTTGCATCCCTTGGTAACATAGGCTGCAACCACAGCTGCACCGAAGACATATTTCGGCACCGATTTCATGAGCTTGGGTTTCACTAGAGCCATAACGCCTGTGACACCCACCCTGTCCGTAATATGGGGTTTGAGATGACTCAGCCACTGAGTTTTTTTCTCCATTTCCCTTATATCATTATCGTCAATGGGTCCTAGAATTGCCAGTGGCCGCTCCCTCAGCTGTATGGCCCATGTGCGCATGAACGCCGCATAAGAATCGTTATCTCCCTCTGGGGCTGTACTCGCAGATGGGTCTACTCTCACGTAGAACGCTCCTTTTCTGAAATGAGGTAATAAGAGAGATTGAACTTGACACTCCACCACATTCGGACACCCTGCTGCTGTATGGGCGTCAGATTGCTTCTCAGATGACCAGGCTTCACGGTGCTCATCACAAGCAAACCCGTGTTCTATGTTAATTCCCTCGAGAGGTGCTTCACCGAAACTTCGCACCCTCAAGTCCCCAATTTCGGCTGCAAATGCATGCTTTTTGAACACGCGATCCAGGTCTGTTTGCTCGGTCCTTGAGAGTTTGACTCCATGTTTTTTACGTGCATGGTCGTACGCCCCCGAAGCCAACAAACCATGTCGGCATGATTGACAGACAACGACCTCAGGCTGTTCGCTCTCAAGAATCCTAAAACCACATTTTCGTAGAATCTGAACCTCTACAGTCTGGGAATCCAGTGGAGACACATCTGTCTGCGACAGTTCGGTCTGCTCTTGCCGGTCAATATCGAGTACGTGGGAAGGGGAAGGATGAAAAGTGGCCTTGGGAGGGTTGTCGGCAGCAGGGGAGGATATGGGTTGTACTGGGATCGGAACATGTTCGGATGAGGGCTGGGTAGACATCCACGTTTTAAGTGACGAGCTCAGTGCTTTGAGCGGTGACGTCAAGACTTTTGTGAGGGTGTGAGTGAGTTTGGAACGTTTTCTTGAAGTAGATGGTGCCGGTGACGGGGACCGTTGCCGCTTTGAAGGCGAAGTTTCCACCTCCATCCGTGTGCCATGGGCCGCAACTGCCGGTTTCAAGGAACTTTGTGCAGACAGCTCGGCCACTTGCTGAATGCTGGACTCAGATCTGCACAGAGAACGGTCTGACTTCAAGGATGGATACGGCTGAGAGTGTGATGCACGTTGCCTCGAAGCCCGAGGGTATTCAACAATATGGGAAGGACTATGTCGAGAGCGGGAAAGACGGTAGTCTAGGGACGGAGTCTGGGGAGAGGAGCGCTTCTGAACAGTTTCGAGATCGAGGCGTGGGCATATCACAGGCTGCCGGGATTCCAGCCCAGAGCTACGCACACGACGCTGCGAGTTTGATTTCTGTTTTCCGGAGTAGTGTGGAGGTGAGGGTGAATGGTGTGAGCGGCTGTTAGATGGTGAAGGGTCGGCGGGTAATGGCACGTGGTGGGCTTGGGAAGCACCCTGCGACGACCGCGATGGAGGAATTTCCATCATCATGGGTGGTAGGAGGGATCTGAAATTTCAAAATCTTAGCATTGGGGTTGCGGAGGCAGTGAGGATCAGGAGAGGGAGGCATTCTTACCGTCGAGTTTCCATTGCACAAGACAAGGGAAGCCGAAGTCAGCAGGAACAGGGCCTGCGTTAGATGGCTGGGATACGCGGTGCGAAGCAGAGTGCGAAGAACGCAGCTCCAGACCCAGGTGCCAAAAAGGCAGCCCCAGGGGTCGTAAATTCACAACTGCGTCGAAGAGTCCAGAAGAGAAGAGAGAGGTTGGTGGAGAGCTTGAGTGGCAAGAAGAGAAAGTGTCACTGTGTGACTGCCGTTACTCTGATGCACGTCCCTAATGCGTGTTCGGAACTCGGCTCGAAAGTCCGATAATAAGTAAGCGCCAATGGCAGTGGCATCCAAGGCTCCAACCTTTTCGTTTCCGTTTACTGGGCCAAACAAAACAAACGGAAACGGTTGAAAAACCTTTTCATACAGTTTATAAACGGTTGATTTTGCTAACCTCCAAGAAAGCGCGAAATAACGGAGTAAAGCTTCAGATTATGGGATTTATGGCTGGCGGTGCAGAGGGAACAAATTTCCTGACTAACCCGGGTCCTTGCTTGTAACCTAGTCCATGAAATTGAAAGCTCACTTACCATATCGGGAATGACCATCATAGCGCACGGTCAGAAACAACTACCTTACGCATACTTATTATGATGAAGCAAGATGATGCTATCGAACCGAATGGAATTGGAGTTGTTCAACCCCCGTTGTGCTACCGTTCGCTTTGAGTACATATTTGAATCATCGACATTTAGCAAGAATTAGATAGAAACAGATGCATGTATATGCAGGTATATGCCACCACCCAATTCGAGAAACACAAAGTCTGAATCGCATGATGGACCATCATAGAAAATCGGAACCACAAGTGACAATAAATCCGAGCTTGTATAGTCACACCGAAAATAGGAATCTTTCCTTAAGGTCAGAAAGACCTTTTAAAAGGGCAGCATTTAGAGTGTCATTTAGAATGCGGTGAAAGGAAGACTTTTAGTGGCATCAAAAAGAGACGCGAAAAGGACACCTTTTCGCTGCCCTTTCATGACATCTAAAAGACCTCCGAGATTTTTCCTATTTGTTACCGGAACAAAGGTAACAAATGGGGGAAATCTCGGCGCTCTTTCAGATCTTCTGAAAGGGCAGCGAAAAGATTGCCTTTTCTCTCAGCTTGTTGATGGAGCTGAAAGGGATCCTTTCAAACCTCACGGAATGGCATTCTAAAAGCGGATCTTTTGGAGGGTCTTTTTGACCTCAAGGAAATATTTCTATTTTCGGTGTGAGTATACCGAACTCTGTCTTGTGTTTTCTTGCCAAGAAATTCGTTGATCTAGAGTATATTAGCGGAACTGTTCTAAAAAGTTCGTTCGAGAATCTTAGTCCCCACTATTGGAAAAATTCCACCAATTATAACGCAAAGCGCGGAGGAAAACTCGGTCCAATCTACCGTACAATTGCTGGCCATGTGCGTCATATCAGACAAGTTGATCACAGCTGAACTTGCTGACCTGAAGCAAGTGTGGTACCTCGAAAACATTAGTGGTTGTAGACGATTCGTGAAGTAAAGACATGATAAATGTTCGGGACTACCGCTGGCATTCAAAATTGCTAACCCCCACAATCTTTGGTAATCCTATTCCAGCTCAACCGAACTCACCGGTACCGGCACTTATTTCATGCATGCCGGCCCCCGTTTTGATTCTCAAGATTGTTTCATGGATATTAGGATAAGGGAAGCAGGAGGCACTCGCAGTAAAGTAAGTACCTCTACCTCGCACAATTCCCGCTGCTTACACAGTAAGGAAGAATTTTTCTCTTGTTAAAGTTGCTTCACACCATAGCCTTAATAACAACCGAAGCCGCATCGCCATTCTCAACGAGAATGTGGCAGGAGTCGGTGGCATAGTGGAAGGAAGGAGGTGCTTTGTTTGGCTGAGCCAAACTTGATGGATTGATGGATGTGCGGAAGGATTGATGGGTGCGGAGTTTGGCCCTGCTTGGCGCTTCTGACAGCGGAACGATCCGGGATCTGATGACGAGAAACTCCGCCGCCCTTACTTGACCGTTCAGAATCGCTCTTCCATTCCTCGTTCTCTGCGTAGAATAATTCACGTACCAGTAGCTCTTCTGGTTCTGAATCGACATCATCTGGATATGATTCTTCTTCGACCATGGCTCGTGTGACACGGAGATGAGTGCTTCGCAGTTAGAAGTCGCAATGCGCGGCCAAGCACAAATTATGGCGACTATGCGTGCTGACTACGAACGCAAAATATCAACTGGTCCTGAAGTAAGTCAGGAACATGTCAAGAAGGATGTCAAGGAAGACATACTCAGGGACAAAGACTCCCCCGAAGCTTGTAAGCTTGCCTCTGGGCCAAAGGAAAAGCCCAACCCTCGACAACGTGTTACGGTTGAAGAGGTTGAAGATGAGGATGATCCCGTCTCATACAAGCCGAGCTCTGGCCCTTCGAAGGATAAGCGCAAGAATGTTGACCCTAGGAACTGGAGAAACATTCATGCGTTGCAAAACTTCACCGATGATTTCCATGCTCGACGCGACGCACTGGCAAACTTCGCTGAAATAAAACGAATCAAGCTGGAGGAAATAACTCCTCGCCTTTCCTTTTCTGAGGAATTCTCTAACAAGCCTTCGTCTCCTAAGGCTAAGAAGTCGAGCAAACGCTCGAAGAGCCCTAAGTCGAAAAGGGATAAGAGAAGACTTGAGACTTACACCAAAAGCTCTTCGCGACAAGGAATCAGGCTCTGGCAGGTCTAAACCGCCGCCTTCCGATCCATCGGATGATAGCTCGAGTTCGAGCGAAAGCTCCAGCTCGTCCGGCTCCCATGAATCTGGATCTACCCGGCGAAGGCCTTCAGCCCCTCGACTTTCATCCAAACGGAAGCGCGGGCACTGTAAGAGATTATAGAGATCAGATTTGATTTCGGCGACAGATTGCCGCTGCTATGCCGAATGTGCCGCAGAAATTCAACCAAAGAATCTTTGGGCACAAAGCTTGTATTCGAGACATGGAAAATGCAGGCGATGTTCAAATGTGCCATTGTAACGGACAGCCATAGATAAGGTTGCATTTTCGACTCGGGCTGAGTATCGACGTTTTGCAAAGAAGCTGACAAGAGCCAAGCTTGCGCAGCTCTGCGAAGCAAAAGTCATCGATTAGCTAATTTTCTGCTCCGTCTTCGTGCCTTGCACCAGAACTCCGATTCCAACTGACTCGAAGAAACCTTGGCGACCTATCAATTCGTCTAGTCCAGATGTATTCTCTTACGAAAGTTTCTAAGTCAAAATGAACATTCTGAACAGTGCGACTTTATACCGTGTTTTACCACAGAGAACTCCTGCAGTCTTCTACCAGTCTTAGTCTTCATTTCATGCGGAACCAGCCTCTCCACCTAGTCAAGATCCGCAATCGGCGCAATTTTGGGTGTGTGTGCATTTGGTGTGCATGAACTCGCAGTTCACAAACCACAGAGCACGCCCAAATACTACGTATGTGAGCAGAATCATGGCGCACGAAGCTCACAAAACGAACAAACCTAGAGCACGACACGTACATGCCGCAAGCACGTTCTTCGACCACCAACTACGTTATTTTTCGGCGAAAAAAGATTTTATAGGGCACGAACGGATGATCCTGAAACCAATCCAGCCTACTCGGTATAACGGCGAACCGAACGCGAACGCGATTCATCGGTTTGCTAGGGAATGCAAAACTTACTTATGTTGAGATGGGTCGTGTCGCACCTGATAGGCAGGTGTACTTTATATCCTATTACCTGGATCATAAAGCATTAGACTTTTACAACCAAGTGGTTGAAGCTAGCAATGAAAAATATGTAAGACGGAGCGTGCAAAGATGAAGGTAGATCCCTTTCTGATGTAAACAACAGCACACAAATAGTACACACAATCTATTTACCACGATTTCCAACAAAATAGTGGTTGAACCTAGCAATGAAAAATACGATATCAAAAGATTTTTCATTGAACTCTTTGAGTTTTGTTTTCCTGTTGATTTCGCGGAAGCGATTGAACAGATGCTTCCAGAATCAGAAGGAAGTCGCTGCTCACGTAGCAGAATGGCAAGAAATCTACAACACAATCGGGTTAGAATACACTCAGGGAAAGGTTGTCAGGTTATTCGGGCCTCGGCAGCTTTACCTCTGAAATCCGTCAGGAAATGTACCGAAAGGATATAGATCCTGAGTGTACAACCTGGGACAAAGTTGTTAAAGGCGCAGAGCAAGCCGAGATAATTCTGAAACTTGCCAGCACGGATAAAAATCCGTCACAACCCTCTGCGGGACCTTCAAGGCGTGCTTGTCAACAACAGCAGAAGTCCGAGAATAGTCGGCCTCGGAACGGGAACGGCTACTCACGGGGTGGCTTCCGAGGCCGTGGAAGAGGTCGCGGAGGGCGATTCAATTCCAACCAACAGCGCGGAGAAGTAATGCGTACTGTGAATCTCAAGTTTCAATATCAAGACATTGAAGAAGATAGAATTCTTCGTCGCGAACCTGAGCGGGTATGATATGATCTTGGGTACGGCTTTCCTGTTTCAGCACAAGGTGAGCATTGGTTTGATCCTGCTCGCGCCTGCATCAGAAGCGGTAACTCCTTACCTTTGGAAGGTGTTGCTACCGCTCGAGTATACGCTGGAGCTGCTGGATTAGCGGAGAAAACTCTGCAGACTGCGCGAGATGAAATCGTGGATTATGCGGAACCAATTTGTAAATCTGCGGGCTTACCTCCACTGCAATAAACCACGAAATTTCTCTCATAGACGAGAATAAGATCCTCCCTTGGAGACCTTCGAGATGCCCTGAAGCTTGGAGAAAATTATGGGATGAAAAACGGAGAGTTTACCTCAACAATGGTCGCTGGAAAGTTACCAGCACCAGCAATACGGCTCCTATGTTGTTGATTCCGAAGGTTAAGAGTGAGACATTGAAATTACGAGTCGTAGTTGACTTACGAGCTCGCAATGCGAACACCAAGAAGATGGCTTAGCCTCTTCCCGACATGGAAGGAATTTTGTGCCGCGTATCGCGATGCAAATTCCGTTCGCTAATTGACGGCCAAGACGCCTACGAACAAATTCGTATCGTCCCCGAGCATGTTGAACGCTCGGCCGTAAGTACACCAGATGGCAATATGGTCAGTTTGGTGTTACAGCAAGGTGACTGCAACGCACCGGCGACGTATCAGACGCTAATGAACTATCTGTTCGGCGAATATATCGGCCGGTTGATGGATGTCTACTTAGACGACATCATCATATATTCCAACACACTAGAGGAACATATTGAGCATTGCAAGAAAGTCATTGACATTCTGAAGCGAGAAAAGCTTTACCTCAGTGCACACAAGGAGAATTGCTTCGCGGGTCCCTCGGGTCTAGTGGGTATCTGGCGGATGACATCCCAACGGGACGAATTCCTATGGTGACTCCGTTCCGTTTCGACGGGAATACACTCACCAGCATGCATTCGAAGACGTGAAGCGACAAGTCGCTCAGGGAAGAGATCATCGACGGAAACCTTTGAATTACGAACCTGGTTCGCCGCCGATTTGGCTCGTCACAGATGGCTGCAGCTCTGGAATCGCAGAGGTTGTGTGCCAGGGTGAGGATTGGAAGAATGCTAAAGTTGCTACATTCTTTTCTGTGAAATTGAATTCTGCTCAGCAGAATTATCTGGTACACGAGATTGAGATGCTTGCCGGCATTGAATAGATGCTGACTCCTGAGGCATCGAGATATCCTACAAGGATGTCGCTTCACCTGGGTAACGGACCATAAGGAAATTAATTCACCTTCTGAAGCAAAAGAACTTGTTGGGAAGGCAAGCTAGATGGATTGAAAAGATATC
Organism: Favolaschia claudopus; assembly: GCA_037176885.1. Lineage (NCBI taxonomy): Eukaryota > Fungi > Basidiomycota > Agaricomycetes > Agaricales > Mycenaceae > Favolaschia > Favolaschia claudopus. Next base: position 475,338 of record JAWWNJ010000132.1, read on the forward strand.
CAGCTTCAATTTCGATGTAAAATACGTACCGGGCACTGAGAATGTGCTCGCGGATGCTGTATCTCGTATTTATTCAAACGAGTCCCCAGGAACAGTCCGAGCGCGCTCAGAATATACATAACGATGTGGATTGGAGATGGAGTCAATCTCCATGCCTGTTTTCACTGGAATTGAGGCAATGGCACTCACTTCGGACCGAGTAACTCGTTCCATGACCCGCGCCGCGAAAGAGGCTGACGTGCAGTCAGCGACGCGAAGTCAAAGCCATTTGGGTCTGACGCAAAGTCAAAGACCAGCCATACATCCCCAAAGGTGGGCGGGAGTCCACCTAAAGGCAAAAATTTCAGTCAACCAATGGTTTCCCCACTGACGAGACGTTGGGAACGGGCACCGCGTCGCACACGAGCGAAGAAGACAAGAGAGACATCGGGCCGAAAGTCCGAAACGACAGCTGTCAATACCCCGCGCTCCGAACGTCGCTCCACCTGGCACTTCGCGTGCTGGACATTCAGACGAGTCCGGCTTTGCGCCGGATGATCACCATGACTCTGGTCTTGGGCTGGAGAATCAACTCCAACAGATGGATGACACTTTGCTTTCCGTGGTCAACTCGGGCTGGAATGGACTTGACTTGGCGAAATTTGTCGCTAACAAGTACGGTGAGGATTCATTCTTCAAACATATTCTGGAGAAGCCAAAAGAATTTCGGAACCTTGAGGTAGAAAATGGACTCATTTACCTCGAGAACTCGGAGCCTCGGACAGCCGCGAATAACTTACCGTTACTTACGATGACAGAAATATTTGCGAGATTATTATATCGGAGGCCCACTCCCTCCTGGCTCATCTTGGGTTGAAACAGACCCTTGATTACATTCGAGATCATTTCTGGTGGAAAGAAATGGTCGAAGATGCTCGTAGTTTTTGCGAGTCTTGCGCGACTTGCGTTCAACCATACAATCAGATACTCACCGTTCTTTCTGAACACAGGAAGAAATGTCACATTCTTTACTTTAAACGCGGATCGTGTACGTGATGATCGTGTACGTGATTACTCTGGTGTGGCTAATTTCGCACTTCAACGTCAACTGGCTGTCATGTCAGCGGCATAATTGCTGCAAGAGTCAAGCAAACGCGAAATGCTAGTCGCAAGCGCCATTTGAAGAAGGTGACTTAATTTACCTTCTCGAAGAACCTGAAGTTCGAAAAGGGATTTGCGCGTAAGCTCATACCTAAATTCGTTGGGCCCTACCTAATTATTCACGATTTTGAGAATAATTCATTCCTATTTTGGTTAGTATGAAGCAAAGGGGTGTTCATGATAGATTTCACTCATCCCTGCTGCGCATTCACGTTCCTAACGATGACCGCAGATTCCCCGAACGGTTAGATTGCCAACTTGGCATTTCTCCCGACTCCGAGACCAACGTTAATGGGTTGTAGAGCGAATCACATTGGCTGCCCTCCAACTCCAGGTCGTAGGGTGATCATGATGTGGAGAATGAACCCAAATGAGACACCAGACTGTTGCGGAGAGTTTGTGACTGTGAGGCTAAGTCTTAATTTTGCAGTGGGATTGTCAGTCAGGCAGAGAAAGTTTTGCGTCCGCAGCTCTGGCGGATGCTGCCTGGGCAATGTGTTGAAGTGAAGAGCAAGAAGACTCCGGATCATTCCGCTGTTCACACTGTTCTCACACGTTCAACTTCAAGTGCCGCTTCCGAACTTTCTCTTCAGACTGTTTGACATCAACGCCGCCAGATGCTCAGGTCGGTCATTGCCGTGATGGCAGTCAAAGCTCATATGATGCTCTCCGATGATGTCGTCGGGGGAGTTGGCAAGTGGGGGTCATTCCGTGATGTGGTAGGAAGGCGCAAGGGCCCTGAGCGGGTCAAGCGACTACACTGGCCCATGGCGGAGGGCCAGGCTGGCTCAACGCCGACACACCTCGGCACTAGCTGGCAAGTGAGCGGAAAAGATGCGGACTAAAAATAGAGGGCCTTGGATATGCGGAGGCGTTCGGCCGGAGAGGTGGGATGGCATGTCGGTAGCAAGATGTGCCAGTAGCTTAGCGCGCGCCGAGAGGATGACCCCGGAGCAGTGGCTGAGTTGTTGATGCTGAGTGGCCTCTGACACGATAGGTTGAGCCGCCCCAGCCTTCCCCACCAGACAGCCACCGTCGACAAGGACTGAGCCGGTCATGGTGGGGGAAGAGTCGATGAGCTGGCAGCTCGTGTGGCGATGACGTTATATAGCGTGACGTGACCGTGACCGTTGTCATGAGCGTGTCACGCGATGATCGCGCATCGTGCTATTCTCCTCCCACCACCATGTCCTCGGTGCCCCAAGATGTAGTTGACCGTTTGGGTGCGCTTGATCTCTACGATCCAAAGTGCGAGGGTTATGAAACCGATGGTTCGGTCGAGACGGCACTATCCGATCCACCCGATTCAGGGGACGAGCGGCAGCTCGAGGATGGGGAGATCGCTGATGATAACGAGAAACAAGCGGTGCGTAGCACGACAAGATAATGCAGACACATTGAAATGCCTTGTTTGCAGAAAAATTACAAGAGAAGCTTGCGACGTACCGAGCGGCGTAAGGGTGACAGCAATAGGAAGGCGGAAGAGTTGAGAAAGGCGCAGAGGACGACACAGGAGGCACGTTACTCTTTGTAATCTTCCAAACATATCTGATGGAATTCAGACGTTGGCGCCGATACTTGGCGTCGTCGCTGATGAGATTCATATTCACATGGTGCGGCGGGATCTCCGTGGTTTGGAAAGGCTGCGGGAGCGGGAGAAGGGGTCGGGAACCCGGAAGCCTGGATCTCTCACTCATGACGATGTGAATGAGTTAATCAAGGTGGATTGGATGTTCGAACCTGGCATCCATATCGGTTACTTGTCTGAGAAGGGGAAGGAACAGCCGACCATCGTCTTCATGGTCAAGATAAAGTATGTGTTTGCGCTGAGTTGGTGGACATTCTGTGCTGATGAAGGGTGTAGGCCATGGGACAGTCTGCAAGTAGAAACTCGGAATGAGTTTCAACAGACACTCCAGACGGTGATGGACTGGAGCCAGTGTACATATGCAATCAAGAACAATGCGGTACGTACAGTTGTCTGTAGATTTCGATGAGCAAATGACACTTTTCATAGGCGATGAAAAGCCCTGCGGATCATGCCGAGGAGTCAATTGTGGTAGTTGCGCCTCGGGGGACCATGGTCGGTATCGGATGGCATGCATCGATGGAGCCAGGGAAGACTCTTGTCAATTATGCACCAGCGGATAAGAGTGAAGATGGAATTGATGAGTGAGTCAATCACTTGCAGTCACATTTGAAGTAACATTGTAGCAGGTATCGTAGACTCAATAAAAGGCTCCCAGAACTGGCCGAGTTGTATCGGCAGGAGTTCGCAGGTCTCTTCCCGGCAGGGATGAACCACATGCAGGCCTTTAGTGATGCGTATGTGACTATTGTGTATTCCACATCTGTGTGTTCTGACTGGATGAATGTGCACGCAGGAATGCGGTAGCATCATTTGGTGATATTCTGGATGGGGATGCAAAACAGCGGCCATTCGCAAATTCCCTGACCGCAACACTGAATGAGTTTTGCAATTTTCAGCACATGGATAAGGATGCCGCACCGGTCGCCTTTGGCATGTGGTGGGAAGCACAGAAGTTGCATGGTGAATGGACTTTTACACCCGATGCTGACCATGCGAGGACCACTGGTGGGGGTTTTCTATGGGGGGCATATGGCGCTGGCGTTGACTTTGCAAGGTTTGTGAATTCCGATCGCACATATGGCTGACTGATGTGTGATTAGGGCACGGGGTTTGGTTGAAATCTACTGGCGTGGGCAGCTTGATTGGCATGGGACACTTGTGAGCAAAGATCAGGATGAGTTCACACGTTTTGGTACCTCCATCCAACTCACCGAGAGAGGGGTGCGGGCGATGCGGAGTGTTTGGGATGTTGACCAGCTGGCTGCCAGTGGCCATGACATTCATCAGCTCGCGCCCAAATCGGCCGCCAGGATTACGACAGCGGCAGACCGCATCGCAAAGGCGGGGGAGCAACGTGTGGGTGCATCCGTCTCTAATACCATGCCCATCATTGATTTGCCATGCTAGCGCACGAAAAAACACAAGGCTTGATTGAGTTAGAGGTACTGTCAAATAAATGTTTGCTATGTAAATGATTGCCAAGTGACGAGCGATATTTCGGAGTAATATTGGAGGTCAGAGAATGTGCCATTTTGACCATGCAGCGCCGCCACAGCGTGGCCACAGCAGGTCAAAGGTAACCCCGGAATTGCTTATGCTGGCCTTACTGACGTGTCGGACTCGCCGGCAGTGGAAAAAATGCATTTTTCGTGTGGAGACATTATACAGATACATGCATGCAGATATATTATGCCGTCGGCCAAGTGACCTTATACTGAGCCCGCTCTAATCCTTCGCAAACATGGCGAGGGCCGCGAGGCGTCCGTTCTCCTTCCCTGACACTCCCATGAAGGACTGCAGTCTGCGACACATTGACAACGTGAAGATTGTCGTTGTCTACCATGGTGCCTGATTGCAGGGTCCCAATGAAGTCGACCGTATTGCCGGGTTGCAGAAGGTCGTGGAGAGCAGAGCGGTAGCAGACGGGTAGTAAACGAGTATTCAGAGCTGTACTAGTAGCTGATGTGGAAGTCGAGGTGGGTGCTGAAATGGTTCCCGACGACAGAGTTGCAGTCGTGGTTGTGGAGGTATCAGTTGCAGTTGTAGATGCAGGGGGCCCCGCAGTATTCGGAACGCACTAGACGAACATCAGATTGATTGGTGTTGATGAGATGAAGATGAACGCACCTGAGAGCAGAATGGATTCTGTACAACGCAAACGGTGCCAGACACGCACTGGCAAGTGGTGGCTGGGAGATGAGAGCGATAGTAAGCGTCAGACTGTTTCATACTTAATCGTGATTCCTACAGCCGGTCCAACCTGATCCTCCACCTTAGGAAAACGCAATGAGCGAAGGACAGCAGACGGTGATCATAAATTCCACTCACATTGTCCCCACTCTTGACCCCGAGGGAGAGCCGCACGCGCTGAAAGTAAGGCAGCGAGAAATATTGCCAGCATGCGGGGTTTCTTTTGCCTTTAGCTCCTCCAGGCTCCACATCGATTGTCCGGCGGCGGCACATTGGAGTTAAAGTCCATACGCGAACAGTGCACGGTCTTCGACTTGCGTGCCGGTTTGTAAATGAAATACAACCCAGCGAAGAGAGGGAGGTTGATATACGCAATGATGAAATCCGAAACATCCCAATCGCCTGTTTCAAAGAGTTTGTCTTTCGAATACAGTAGCACGGACAAAACGGACGATCCGTTGAATATAATGATTAGTACACTCTCTGCATATCAAACTAAGCATCTGCGCAAGAGGTGAATCGAAAATGCGAACAGATCAATGCCCAATAAGCGGGATACGGCTGGAATCGATTCCAGCACACTACACGAATTTCGTACGATCAATACCTTGAGCTTTCATGCCACGGTAGAAGCGGATATACGTCCAGCTGATTACTCCTGCATGTCATGATATCCTCAGCAATCGCTTGTTATCACAAGCGAGAAATCAATACTTACTCCAAGTACAGAACCCCAAGATCGAAGTGAAATTACTGAGCCAATTTAGAACGGCGGAGGCGCCACTGGATAAGGCCATGTACGAAAGAAGGATCCACACGCTCGAGAAAGCGAGCGCCGCTATCGGTAAACCACCGTGGAAGATGAGTATTGATTGGGATATACGTCGAACGAATTCAATGAAACTATTGACCTTCATTGTTTTGGCAGAGATCCTCGGGGCTTGACCACGCAGTGCGAGCCCGTATATCTGTCGGAAAGCAGAATGTAGGCCACTGTTGCCCGCCGAAAATGCGGGGGACAGCACGCCGGCATTGATAACCGCGATATCAGACAAGACAGTCAATGAACGTCCTCGTAGCTTTGCGGCTCAGACGTACACGGAAGAGTTTTGACTCCAGCACGAGTCATTGCTAAAACGAAGGGGGACGATGCGGCGGTTCCGGTCTCTTGAAGGAACCTGTGATCATTAGAGGGAACGAGCATGCCTGCATTGACAGAATTATGAAAGTGCTGAAATATGAGAACTGGATAAGCTTGACCAACAATAAGAATGCCTCGGACGTAGAACATGAGGATGCGATAGGAAACTCGGTGCACGGCTTTCGCGAGTGAGTGTGTGGGATTTTGCACCTCCGCCGTGGTCATCGCAAGGGACTTCATGCCCACGTAGGAGAGCGCCTGTGGACAAATTTACATGGGTGAGGGTGGAGTTTGTCAGCAGTAACTAGAAACGCACGGCTTGTAGGAGCGGTTGAAACCATCATAAGAATTTCCCCCTGTTACCGGGGACGGTCCGAAAGCGCCGGGATTCTTTTCGATTGAGGATCAGAGAAGAAATATTCCCAAGAGAGCGACAGACGTACCTGCCAGTACCTGAACTCTATGCGGTCGTGATACGGTCCACCACCCGACATCAATAATTGCATGGAGTATCGTCAGAAATATGGATAAAGAGTCGATAATTAACTGGGGCACGGACCCAAACCACCGATAATACAACGCAGAGCCAAAGCGATCTTGATGCATGCCTGACGGAAACAGAGCTTAGAAAGAGCATGCAATACAGAACTAGGTAGACGCACGAATATGAACTCGGATTCTCCGAATCATCGAACGCCGAGAAAGTTGACTCCTGACTGCCCAAAGTCGCCGTCTTCACGGATCCAGCAGCCCTGAGTGCCCAATTACGCTGGAGTAGCACTGTAATAAGCACTATATGTATATGGGTACTCAACTGGGACCCCCCAGCCAGGAATCCAGCGAAACGAGAAAAACACGATGAAGGTGGGAGACAAGGAGTGATGACCTTCCTATTCAGGCTTCGGGCGGTGAACTGTCAAAATCTGTTTGGCAGTATTTGTGCACGGCTTGGTTTCTCCCGCCGCCACCACCTCCGAAATTTCTCTATCACTCAGCTTCGCGGCGGCACTCTGGCGGACCCGGCAATGACTGCTTGGGCCTGCGGCATTTAAGGTCCCCGTCTCTCGGCATCTAACAGGTTGCTTGGAAGGCACTTGAGCGAAAAACCCTTCCATACGCGCATTTGCGAATTGCGATGCCGTATGCCTCCCTAGCTCGTTCTGGCGTCACTAGGGCTGCTGGAGGTTGCCGAGTACCTTACCTTGCATGAATTATCTTCAACATTCGATCATCATGGAGTGCACATAACTTCACCTTAGACTGTATCCTCTCAGACGGCGGGATCCTGCGGAGCGAAAACAAAAATTGAACCTCAAGTAGTCGGTCTCAATCAAACCAAAGCCACGAGGACTCGGACAAATAATCACCTCAAAAGCCCACATCGGGCAAGACTCAAAACAGTATATTCGACAGCTACTAACCACTGCTTTCGCTATATACAGAGTATTCTACAATATGTATATAACTAAGTAAGGTGCGTAACAAACACTCAGATGGAATCGATCGACGTGAGTAGTACTAGTAAATACAAGAGTATGCGAGAAAGAGCAGGAGATGTGATGTAGATGTAGATGTACAATGCAGCAAGCAACAATGGGGATGAGTAATGAGTAGTCGAACAAAGTGAAAGAGAGAGAGAAAGTTAATGATAGTGCACAATGGAGGAGGAGGATCGGATTGATATGTAGGAAGGAGGAAGGGAAGGGCAGAGATACAGCGATGGACAGCAATTATGAATGATACAGCAAGCAATTGCATGAGAATAACCAAGAAAGAAAGAAAAAGGAAACGAGCAACGAACCCAAGAGACAGACAAACGGGAAGAAACAGATCGACACACCACGCCACGCGACGGGAGGCAGACCACCCTACCCCACAGCCCCCCTAACCACCCCTCGCCCTTGCCCTCCGCACATCATCCTCACTCTCCGGCCCATATCCCCTCCCCCATCTCCACATCCTCCCCTTCCCCCGAAACAGCATACCTCGCCTGCGACACCCGCGGCTGCGTATGCAGCGCCCCATGCAGCGGTCCCTGGTGTGCATGTCCATGTCCATGCGCATTCCCAGCGCTGCCGTTACTGCTGCTCATCCCAAACGGTTTCGATGTCGCTGTAGCCTGCGCCGAAGACAAATCAGACGAAGGAGAGGAAGACACGGATAAGCTCGGGTGATACGACGGATAGCTGTACGGCCCCGGATGGGACAGCGGCGTCGAATGCTGCCGCTGCTGCTGCTGACCCCCTTGTCGTTGTCCTTGACTCGTCGAATGCGGCTGATACGTCGCAGGCGCTGAGTTCTGCCCACCACCTCCACTAACACCTCCACTAACACCACCCGCCCTCCCCCTCCTACCACCAAAACCACTCCCACTCCCACTCGCACTTCCGACCCGATACGGATGCACATTATTCCTATTCCTAGTCGTATGCTGCGATTGCGCACCCACCGCCCCAACCCCACCCGCCCCCGCCAAGCCCTGACTCTGCGCAAACTGCTGACTATACGCCGTCGCCGCAGCAGCCAACGAGCTCGAGCTCGACGCCACGCGCGGATACGCCACCGACGCGAACGCGGACGAGCGCTGTAAATACGGCGATGCGGTTGGTGCGGAAGTGGACGACGCCATTGCGGGCGGGGTGTATGCTTGTCCATGTCCAGGTCCCGAAGATGCAGAATGAAGTATAGCCGCCTGGGGGTGTACCGACGGCGCCATTGTTCCTCGAGCATGATTATGACTTCTCTGGGCCCCGACGCTCAAACTCGCCGTCCTCGCACGCTTCGTCGGTGAAGGCGCTATATCCTCGTCACAATCGTCATCGTCATCGCCGTCGTGCTCCACCCTCCCTTCCTCGTGTTGCGGCTCTGCCCGCCGCTTCAACAACAACGAATCCGCCGCCGCATGCGCATATCCGTTATTATGCACACGACTCGAGGCGTAAGCGTACGACGCCAGCGATGACAACGAGGACCGCGAGGATGCGAGCGAGGCTGATTCGTTTGTTGTCGTTGTTGAGAGCGAAGGGAGGGACGAGTTTCTGGAGAGCGAATGGGACAGCCAAGGTAGGGACGGCGGCGCTTTCGCGAAAGATGACGAAGGCGAGGCGTCGGGAATTGGGATTGTTATTGGTACTGTGGGACGGGGGAGTCGACGCGCGAGCGTGCTGCTGTTATTGCTACTGGTGTTTGAGGTGGATGCGGCGGCTGGTGTGCGGAGTGCACGGGTCTGGGTATGCGAAGGAGAATTGGAAGTGATGTTCGTGTTGATCGTGGGGCGTTTCAGCGTCAGAGACGGAGAAGAGAGGTCTATAGTGAATACAAGAAGCGTTAGCGTGGCACAAAGAGAGCGAGGCGTTTAAAATCCTTACTTGGGCTTTGGTTATGATTATGACGCGAACTCAGATTGCTCCCATTCAAACCGTTTGTGATTGTTTCCCCACGAGCTTTATTTGGGCTACGACCACCTATTCGCGGAACTATGCGTCAGTCACCTTGTAGTTTCAAGAGGCTAAATGCGATAAAATCACCTCCATCCGCACCACCTCCGCTATTGCTATTACTCCGTTCCATCGACGCACTGGCACTAGCGACCACTACGCCTACCCTCGCCACCACTCCTACTTCACGCCGTTTCACCAAAGACCGTTGCTCCCCCTTCACTGTCCCCTCATTCTCAACCTCCCCATCCTCATCCTCCCCGCCATCCTCTCCCGAAGTATCCTCCTCATCCTCGCTTGCCTCCCCCTCTTCTTCCTCCTGATCCTCCTCGCCCTCTTCCTCTTCATCATCATCAACTGACTCAATCTTCTTCAAACCGACCCCCGCACGTCCTGCTCGTCCTGCAGCGAGGACCTCGTCCGCCCCGCCGCGGTAGCGCGGGACGCTGTCGATGTCGTTCTGTGGAGTAGCATTGGTGAGTGATGCGAATGCGGTACGGGGGAGGAGAAAAGTAGGCGAAAGGGGAAGTAGCGTAAGGGGAGCGGGCGAGAGGAGAAAAAGAGAGAGGAAAGAAAAGGAAAAGAAGGAAAATGGGGAATAAAAAAACACAGCACGGTCTTCAGGTATGCGGCCGCCGCTGACGCGGATGCAGGCACCAAGAGAGGACAAAGCCAGGTCATATACCCCCGCTTACTAGAAGAAGCGTGACATAGGACGACGTGTTCAGCGCCTCCTTCCCCTCCCAGGTGGACGCCACCAGTGCGAAGAAAGATAGAAAACGAATCAACGAACGGCAAGCCCGTGGTATAGTAAGTCTCTCTGAGCATCCAGAGGTTGGGGGCACAAAAATCTCATCCCCGCGTCGGTGTGAGATAGAGAATAAGAGGGAGCGAGGTAGGACAGCGGTGAAGCATGTCGTTATTGCGAGCGTTAGCGTGACGCGCAAAGAAACGAAGAATCGCGAAACCGGCACAAAAATATACTCAAGTAGATAAAAAGCTATGAACGCACCTCTATCTTTGGCGGACACCTAAAATTCTTGACGTCGAGGAAAATGGGCTGATAACGAGGGAGGCAAGCTCGATGAGGGAGGACCGTCAGGATGCTTGGGGGGCGAGAACGCTGCAAAGAACCATGAGAATAAGGACGCAGGGAGGTAGGGTAGACACATGCCTTGCAGCGCATACAACGAGAAACGGTGTCTATCCAAACCCGCCGACTCTCAGTCACAGCATCCTGCACCTCGTTCTTGAGGGTCTAGTACTTACGGAGGACATCCTGCCACTCAGCGCCACCCGCACTTAGATCCATCAACCCCGCATCGACGACAAAGGTCCCGTGGCGAGCGGTCGGACTACTCTTGTATCCACCGATCGAGGACGCAGGGCTCGGACGCTCTTCCTGAATGGTCTCGAAAACCGACGACGGAGAGGCACGAGTCGCAGCAGGCAAGTAGCGGCGCCGATGTCCATGGCCGCGACCACGAGCGCGCATCCGACCTCAAGTCTATATCAGGTGGGTCGTGTTGGGGAGCATGGGGCTGATGTGCGACACGTCGATACTGGACATGGATACCTCCGTCTCCGACATCGACGAGCCTTCAGCAGATGACGAACAGCGTACCCCGCCCCGAGCTTGAGGTCGTCATTGTCAATGAGCGAGAACGGGAGTTGGGGCTTGGAGCAGGGCGGGTGAATACCGCTGTAAGAAGAGTAGGGTACGATAAGCGTGCAGCTGACAAGGACATGGTATGGACTCACAAGATGCAAAATCCTCGCCTTCTGCTACGAGAGCGCTCTCCTCAAGGGACTGCCGCTCGAGGAGCCCCTGCCGAGCGCGAATCATGCGCTCCTCGCCAAACCTTGACGACGAGGTGGATGCGGTAGAGGGCTGGCGGGCTTTGTTGGGAGCCTGTGATCCTGGAAAGCAGCATGCTTCCGCTTCTCGACGCGTACACAGGGCGACGGATTATAGCCTATGAAGCGGCGCCGCACATGGCCTCCACCAAGCATCTGAAGAAACGATCAAAATAGATCTCAAGATACTGAGAGCACGCGACGCACCGTGACCATCGTCTCGTCTTGCCTTAGCGGCTGTCAGTCCTGTTATTGAAGCTGAGCACCGACAGGGGGCGGAACTGGTGGGGCGGCAGAAGATGACCAGTCGGCACATGGTGGTCGTCGTCTGAATGCGACACGGTTAGTCATTTACCATCTCCAGAGAGGTATGAGAATACTGACATCCAAAAACGCTGTCCTCCGACATCGAGGAGCGATGACCCGGCTTCTCGAATAGCGAATCTTCCGCAGAGAGGCGCTCACCGTCAATGAAAGTCCCAGGAAGAGCGATCACGGAGCTCTCTATGGCTCTCTGGTGGGGACGCCGAAATGGCGGTAAGCGGCTGCGCATAATCCACATCCATGAACATCTTCTCCCCGACGCCCGGGCGCCCAAGCCGACCTACAGAAACGTCGCTCATCCTCGAATCCACCAACGACTTCTGCCGGTGCTTCGCCCACGCCGCGCGCCCGCCGTTCGCTCGCATACTGATGCGCCAGACTGCTTCCGCTTGTACTCGTATCGTTTTTGCTGAGGCGGTGGCTGCCATGGCTGCGATTGTAATTGTAAAACGGCACAGCGGATCTTGCGAAGAAACGAGGAAATTCGATTCACGGTGGCGATGTCCCCGCACGGCTGCTTGCCCAGGAACAGGCACATTGAAGTAGGAGCTGGACGCATCACTACCCACGCGGTTGCGGGGCTGCGCATCTCGCATGATCTGAAAGGTGTTTTCGAAATTGGACATGGAGACCGAGAGGTCCTCCAGCGATGGACGTTCCCGAAGACTGGGCATGCCAATCCGTAATCGAAAGGGTCAGAGATCCCGGGATTGGTGACATGTCCATACGAAGAGATCGACGCAATCGAAAAGACAGATTCCTGCTTCAAGTGTGGCGCCGCGACTCGTCGGTTGGTCGCAACAGGCGGCGGATAGAACGCGGGCCGATTTTTATGGAACTCGAAGCCGCGACGAACTTCCTTGAACGAGTCCAAACTCGTGAAGCTGATCCCAGACTGCGGTCTCAAGCGTGTATGCTAGCCATGGAGATGCGAGAGTTCTCCATCGCTGCACGGCGTATGCTGGTATCGGAATTGCCTCGAGGACGAGGAAGGTTCTCAGCGTGAGCGAGGATCGACTTCATGACGGAATCATCTTCTTCCATGAGGAATGAGAGCGACTGAGCCCCGCGCATGAGCAGGCGGAGGGATTATGTCGGAGGGCGTCAATGGCTTTTTCGCTGCTGCGGGTCTGAGCTTCGGTTTCTGCACCTCTATCTCCTCTGCCGGCAGCTCTCCTCCAAACTTGAATATGAGATTGAGCTGACCATCGGAAGGTCCAGATGCGATGTGACGAGGACGAGGAGCGGCAAGCAGTGGCCTACCGTCGCTAGCGAGGCTGTCAGAGCCGGGAAGAAGCATAGGCTCTTTATGATCGAAGAGCCGGGAGGCAGATTCCCCATCGAGGTCCATTGAATGGTCATCGTCCTCGCTAGACCCGACTCCCATCGTCAGCTCCTTCATATCGATTAGGCGGGAAACTGAGTGAGGTATTTCAAAGCCTGAAGACGAGGTGAAGCCCGATGATGAAGAGAGCTGCTCGGTTGAAGACGTAGACGACCCAGACACATCCGCCTTGAAGGTAGGAGGCAGTGCAGGGACAGGCGGTGGTACATCCATACAAAGCAGTCCACGAAGATCAATCTTGGCCGGCGTCTTGAGAACAACAACAACAACATCAGCTTTCTACTACTCAGGAACGAGAAGAAACAAAAACGACATACCGCAAACGCATTCTCGAGCTGCTGCACAAAGCTCCGCCTATCAGACACCCCCGACTCATTAAGCTTCTTCAGCTCGCCAGTAAAGTCAAAGCTCTTCTTCGTATCCTCCTCAGAACCCGACAGCGCCCCCTCGTCTATGTACCCGTGATGAGCGAAATTGAGAACCAGAAGCTGCATCGGAGGGGGTGTACCAGCCGTAGTAGACGTAACCGCCGGCAGCGGATCACCTGCAGCTCGTCCGGGATATCGAATCCGGGTCCGACACATCGAGCTCCAGCGCCTCATGCCCCGACACGTCCGATCCGCCCATCGTCCCGCCCATCCCCAGCACGCGCTTCGACTCCCGCGCGAGCGGCATACGCGCGCTGCCTTGGCTGCTCTGCGCGGAGGGCGGCGCATCGGGGAGGAGCGAGCATCGGTTCCGGTCGTGGCCGCGTGTGAGTACTGTTCTCTGGGTCCTCAGCGGACATGGAGGAGCTGGACCGCGAGCCGAAGGTGGGCGACGAAGGCGCGCGCATGTGGATACCTATACCAGGATGACGGTGACGACACAGTGCTCGTAGCGACCAAAGCCAGCTGGGGACGAATCCGCGACGAACGCAGACGAAATGGATGGAAGACCGGCGCAGGGTCCGACGAGGGCGTCATGGTACGGCGGTGAGTCCGGTTGTACCCATGATGCAGCGTCCCTATCATTAACTGGGGGTGTATGCTTGACACTCGGACGTCCAGCCTTGTGCGAATCGCGATGCGAGATCTTCATCATCCAAGCCGCTTCGAGCCCCCATCGAGGAAACCCAGCTCTGAGCCAAGAGTTCATAGAGGGGAGCCAATCGCCGAGAGCGTTGATGCCAGAGGAGGACTGAAGGTCGTGGCCAGCGAATGTTGACGAGGAGGAGGATGTTGATCCATCAAAAAGTCACGTCACGGCGATCATTCCATCAATCGCGTACATAAACGCAAATAACGCGTCGTTTCATGGCGAGCCTGCGTGAGCTCTGCTCCGTCTCGCTCACAGGCGCGTCTTTGAGAGCTGGAAATTCTATTTAAAAAATGCCCGCCAATCGTTCGCGCCTATTCTCTCCTGCTGCATCCGAGACGGCGCTGACTTTGGACTTCGAAGAATCGATGTGGATGCGCCAAGCGACTCGAACCTCTTCGACGACCTTCTGGCCCAGAGGAGGGATGATTCGGCTTTACTTGGAAACGACGTCGCGCCGCGCTGTAAGGTTCTATCTGCAAGAGTAGAACTGCCAATGCTCGACTCTCAACCATAAACCGCTTCGCTGCTCGGATTTCTGGACTGTGGATCGCCGTTCTTCAAACTGCTTCGGTCCGTCCCGATCTCCGCCCCCGAACACAGTCTGGTCATATTGTCAAGCAATACCTTCTCCGAGTCCGTCTACGACACCAGGAATAACCGAATGTCGTCCTCCATTGACTCCTTGTTTATTTATTCTTTGCCACTCACGAGGCTTGATCATACTCGCCAAAACCACTTAGACTTGCGCCTTGTGGCATGCAATTCTTCATGGATCTGTTTCAATTCAAACCCGTACGTTCAACCATGTTTTCAGCTCCATATCTCGAATTCGGCTGAATGAACCCAGAGAATTCGGCATCGGCTTGACTACCCACATTCTTCTCATATCGGAGACGCCACATCTTCGCCCTTCTCGGTTCCATCTCAATCCACCGCTCGCAGCAAAACTCTCAAAGAATTTTCCACCTCGAATGAACAGCTCTGTTCGACGATGAATGCCATTATGAATGACAAATTTACAGGTCGGATT
Source organism: Favolaschia claudopus (assembly GCA_037176885.1). Taxonomy (NCBI): domain Eukaryota; kingdom Fungi; phylum Basidiomycota; class Agaricomycetes; order Agaricales; family Mycenaceae; genus Favolaschia; species Favolaschia claudopus. Next base: position 490,473 of record JAWWNJ010000132.1, read on the forward strand.
TGTTACTGCGAGTAGGAAACTCAAGGTTGAATTTGAATTAAATTGAGGGCGGGGCTGAGGTAGAATTCAAGACGCTTCCCGCAAGATGATATGAGTATCTGTTCGATACGAGCATTGTAACCCTTCACGCACATAGAATGAAACCCATACAATCATCTCAGAATTTGTTGACTTCGAATCAAGAGTGTAACGTCGCATGTGTGTTCGAATAGGCTTTACTGGAATAAAGGAACATTCAGCCTGGACAGTGGAAAACAAAATGAAAGCGAGGTCTACCTTTGTGAAGGAAACTTGGTCTGCAAATACGATATGGATCCCGCAGTGATCGAAAGCCAGACAAACGAAACAAATTCAAAGGAAGAATTCGTGATTTCAATCTGCTTGCCCTGCGCTGGAGATGCGATGGTGTGACGTTTCTGCCAAGCAACAGTCGAGTCAGTTGGATTATGATTATCTATGGTAAACGGAAACGAGCCTGGTTGACGAGTTATTCTGGGACGCCGCTCCCAGATAACGTCGTAGATAGTCGAGGTGGTGATATCGGCGCATCAGCGCCATCGTCTGTAATAATCTGAACACATCGATGACGGGTTTTTTCGCGCCAAAGCCAAAACTTGACCTCTAATCAATTGAACGAGAAAATTAACCTTACAGACGATGGCGCTGATGCGCCGATATCACCACCTCGACTATCTACGACGTTATCTGGGAGCGGCGTCCCAGAATAACTCGTCAACCAGGCTCGTTTCCGTTTACCATAGATAATCATAATCCAACTGACTCGACTGTTGCTTGGCAGAAACGTCACACCATCGCATCTCCAGCGCAGGGCAAGCAGATTGAAATCACGAATTCTTCCTTTGAATTTGTTTCGTTTGTCTGGCTTTCGATCACTGCGGGATCCATATCGTATTTGCAGACCAAGTTTCCTTCACAAAGGTAGACCTCGCTTTCATTTTGTTTTCCACTGTCCAGGCTGAATGTTCCTTTATTCCAGTAAAGCCTATTCGAACACACATGCGACGTTACACTCTTGATTCGAAGTCAACAAATTCTGAGATGATTGTATGGGTTTCATTCTATGTGCGTGAAGGGTTACAATGCTCGTATCGAACAGATACTCATATCATCTTGCGGGAAGCGTCTTGAATTCTACCTCAGCCCCGCCCTCAATTTAATTCAAATTCAACCTTGAGTTTCCTACTCGCAGTAACAAATCCGACCTGTAAATTTGTCATTCATAATGGCATTCATCGTCGAACAGAGCTGTTCATTCGAGGTGGAAAATTCTTTGAGAGTTTTGCTGCGAGCGGTGGATTGAGATGGAACCGAGAAGGGCGAAGATGTGGCGTCTCCGATATGAGAAGAATGTGGGTAGTCAAGCCGATGCCGAATTCTCTGGGTTCATTCAGCCGAATTCGAGATATGGAGCTGAAAACATGGTTGAACGTACGGGTTTGAATTGAAACAGATCCATGAAGAATTGCATGCCACAAGGCGCAAGTCTAAGTGGTTTTGGCGAGTATGATCAAGCCTCGTGAGTGGCAAAGAATAAATAAACAAGGAGTCAATGGAGGACGACATTCGGTTATTCCTGGTGTCGTAGACGGACTCGGAGAAGGTATTGCTTGACAATATGACCAGACTGTGTTCGGGGGCGGAGATCGGGACGGACCGAAGCAGTTTGAAGAACGGCGATCCACAGTCCAGAAATCCGAGCAGCGAAGCGGTTTATGGTTGAGAGTCGAGCATTGGCAGTTCTACTCTTGCAGATAGAACCTTACAGCGCGGCGCGACGTCGTTTCCAAGTAAAGCCGAATCATCCCTCCTCTGGGCCAGAAGGTCGTCGAAGAGGTTCAAGTTGCTTGGCGCATCCACATCGATTCTTCGAAGTCCAAAGTCAGCGCCGTCTCGGATGCAGCAGGAGAGAATAGGCGCGAACGATTGGCGGGCATTTTTTAAATAGAATTTCCAGCTCTCAAAGACGCGCCTGTGAGCGAGACGGAGCAGAGCTCACGCAGGCTCGCCATGAAACGACGCGTTATTTGCGTTTATGTACGCGATTGATGGAATGATCGCCGTGACGTGACTTTTTGATGGATCAACATCCTCCTCCTCGTCAACATTCGCTGGCCACGACCTTCAGTCCTCCTCTGGCATCAACGCTCTCGGCGATTGGCTCCCCTCTATGAACTCTTGGCTCAGAGCTGGGTTTCCTCGATGGGGGCTCGAAGCGGCTTGGATGATGAAGATCTCGCATCGCGATTCGCACAAGGCTGGACGTCCGAGTGTCAAGCATACACCCCCAGTTAATGATAGGGACGCTGCATCATGGGTACAACCGGACTCACCGCCGTACCATGACGCCCTCGTCGGACCCTGCGCCGGTCTTCCATCCATTTCGTCTGCGTTCGTCGCGGATTCGTCCCCAGCTGGCTTTGGTCGCTACGAGCACTGTGTCGTCACCGTCATCCTGGTATAGGTATCCACATGCGCGCGCCTTCGTCGCCCACCTTCGGCTCGCGGTCCAGCTCCTCCATGTCCGCTGAGGACCCAGAGAACAGTACTCACACGCGGCCACGACCGGAACCGATGCTCGCTCCTCCCCGATGCGCCGCCCTCCGCGCAGAGCAGCCAAGGCAGCGCGCGTATGCCGCTCGCGCGGGAGTCGAAGCGCGTGCTGGGGATGGGCGGGACGATGGGCGGATCGGACGTGTCGGGGCATGAGGCGCTGGAGCTCGATGTGTCGGACCCGGATTCGATATCCCGGACGAGCTGCAGGTGATCTTGGCGTCGTCATCGGGAGGGCATTCGCCTACGGACGATACGATGTCGTTTTGTCCGCCGGCGCCGCTGCCGTCGCCTGGGCTTCCGCCGTTTGCGCCGCTGCCGGCGGTTACGTCTACTACTGGTACACCCCCTCCGATTGTCCCGATCCCCCGTTCCCGTTCGGCGCTTGCAATCACCCGACCCAAACTCCTTCCAAGACCGCCGCGCGGCACCTATCTCCGCAAATCCGCCCAATCAGCGCACGTACGAAGAAACTGACGCGACGTACCTCGATTCGCACACAATCTCCAAGTCCCCCACACGCCGCACCCGCCGCAATTTCCACCTTCCAACTCTGCAAATCGTCGAATCACCGTCAACTTCGAAGGGAACGAATGGATTCAGACGGAGAGACAAAAGAAAGGCGAGTCACACGTACTTACCTTGTCCATTCCCCTCCTAATCGACTCGCGTAGTCCCGACGACGACGCCTTCCCTCCCACACCTCTCACACCCTCTACCCACCGCTCTCTCCCGCATCCCCGACGCCGTCGCCGCTCGACCCCGTCACTCGCACACCGCCCAAACTTACCTTCGCCGTCATGCGCTCGGGTACCAGAAACCCCGAACGCGCCGATTCGCCTCCACCAACTCGCCAACGCGGCCTTCGTTCCGCCGTCTCATCCTGATCCCCCGCTCCCGCCCTCCCAGTCGCAAACACGTCTCCGACGCAAGCGCCGCGGGCGCCTTACTCAAATTCGCCTAATCAGCGCCCGTACGAAGAAAATCAAGGCGACGTACCGAATCTCCAAGTCCCCATGCGCCGACCCGACCCGATTCCCGCCCTCCGCCGCCTTTTCAGCCCTACAAACTGACAAGTCAGCGTCAATTTTGACAAAAACAAGTGAATATAGCATACCATGTCCGTATTTACACCAATACATCGATTTCTACACAAACCTCTGCGCGAACTCATCAGAACCAATTCAAATCTGCTGAAATTACTTACCTGAGCTGAGTATAAGGTCGAAATCAGCTATAGAACAACGTCAAGTCTGCAGAAATCGAAGCCAAACCAGTAATTCCGACTCGAACGAAACCAGTCGAATCCCAGCGAATCAGTACAAACTCGAAACGAAGCCAGGAAACTTGAAGTGAAGATAAGCTGAAAACTCACCAGGTCAACATTCCACGACGTTTTGAAGCAGAATGAGCTGATAAAGTCGGTCAGCGCGTTGAAAGCTAAGGAGATAAATACGATTATACCAATGTACTTGGGGAGAAAGTTTCGTTCAAGCGGACATAGCGGCTCGAACGTATACAATCTGTTGAAGGTTATCTAGGACAAGGTCAGTGAATTGAACGGAACGAAGAAAACAAGAGAAAAGAAATCGAAATTCGGTGACAAGTTGCAGATTGCTGTTGCTTGTGGTGAGTATGTTGAAGATAGATGAGAAGGGAGAATAGAGGAAATGAACGGCGCACCACTGTCTAATTGAACGCAAACCTAGCGAGAACAAAAGGTCAGCTTGATTTGATTGAGTGAATAGTATACGACGCACCTCAGACCAATCACAGTTGGAAGTTGAAGACAAAGAGAGTATGAGTAGGTACTCCTACAAGTAAGTAAAGGAAGCGGTCAGTAGAGTAGAGTGAAGAGAAGTAAACGGGAATATGTACAGAGTTTGAACTTGAAACATAATCAACTCAAGTGAATGAATCTTAATCGACGTTGAACCGAAAGCGAAGGAGATCGAAACAGAAGGAAGAAGACGGAAATTGAACTCACCGACGTCGATACCCATAATCACTATCATACCCATTGACTGGCAGACGTTCTCACGTCGAATGCCCTGTTGAACCAGTCAGCTCGATGAATCTGAAAGAATAATAAGAGGCGGCGCACCGAAATGTGCATCTCACTGCACGTAAGCATTTGAAGATGAACCTGATGAGAGAGATAAGAGAGCAAGGTTAGTGGCGTTCGAGGTAAGTATAAGTAAACCAATATGACGCACCTTATATCTAACCTTAGCACCCCACAACGATAGCTCGAAGATTTGAAGGAAGGAAGGAAAGAGATTTGTACTTGGGGAAGTGAAAGGTTAGTAAACGAGTTGAAATCAGGCGAGGTCAAGATAGAAAGTAATAGTATACTAGAAAGGAACGTCAGTATAATATCAACGCGTTCGAGTAAGCATACGCACCGTGAGTAGTAACAGCATTGAAGTTGAAGTGGGGTTGAGTGAGACAGCGGCGGCGAGGGTAGAGGCGTCGAACGCGAGCCTATCGAGGATGAAGTTAGTTAGAATCGAGGTGGATGTTGAATAGTGGAAAGAAATGAGAGAAAGGAAAGGTTGGTTGGAAATATGGACGATATCCACTGCATTTAAGAGCCTCGTGGACTCACCTGGACTAAGGGGTGTGTCGAGGCTTGTGGGCGCACCTCGGTCAAGGTTGGACTCGGCACACTGTGTCTAAGTGTGTATACAGTCTGTCTAAGTTCCAATGCACAACCATCGCAGTGTCCGGTGTCGGAGGGAGTGTGGATGATGTCAAGATGATGTTGGTGCCTACCCGATCGCGTGGGACATTATGTGACATCTGTGACAAATCGTGACTCCGTTTCGCTTGCAGCGGCTTCCTCTGGTCCGTCCCGTCTACGACAGCGCGCTGCACGCTCACAACACTTCCCGCTGCAATTAACTGGTCTTCTGCTCTGGAACCTCGGCATAACTGGGGGAGCATCTCGTACTGGGCAAATTCTCGGACACGGCTGCCGCTAGATATACATACTAAGTAATTCGTTCGGTCTATGGAGTTACTGTTTCGGGAATCGTGCCTGTGTGGGCTCTGTCTTGTCAATATATCGAGCTATCATCTTCGCAGCTGCTGCATTCGTTGGAAGGATTTCGGAGTCGAAAAAAACCCGACATTAATTCTCTCGGGCATTAGCCTCGGTCTTTTGTCTCTGCTGCCAATGTGAACTTGTTTTATTTCCTATGCTCGGTGTTTTCGCGTTCTTTCGTCGCCAGATATATGTTTAAATACTTTTGCTATAAAACGGACACCAGCTTTCCCTCTTTCCGACAAGCAGAGCAACTTTGGTTCAGCCATGTCTAACAGGGTCTTTGCCTCTCGAGCTAGCCGTCCCACTGGCACTCGAAGCTCGTCCACTAGGCCTGCTGTTTTGGCCGACCGTGGAGTCGTCCGTGGGGCGCATCACCATTCAGGTCAACGAAATGTTCCCATAAGGTGCGAAGATTGAAATGTCCCTTCATTCTTATGCTGAAAACACGATATAGCGAGTCGAGCGATTCAGATCAAGCTATGGCTTTGGAAACCCTGTGCTTCCCACTACTCCAATTTCGTACGTACAATGCTTTGTCTCCGTCACTCGAAAGATTCTCACTCGGTCAGGGATACGTCTCGGATACATTCCGCGGATGATCCAGTGCAACTTGAAGAGTTGCCATCAGCATTGCTCGTGCAGGCCAAGCACCATCCTCTCTGGTACATCCGGGCTGCCATGTACCTTGTCGGCATCCTGCACACTCGTCACCATGTCACTTTCTCGGCCTGCGATCTTATCCTTCGGGTTTTCAAGTTCGTTTTTGAAAATGCACCCTCTGACAGTTTTCGCGGAGCTTCCACCATGCCAAAAACTTTGATCACTGTCCTTTCTGCGCTCGACATGACCGACAAGTTTGTTGTTCACCCGATCTGTTACAACTGTCACCGTATGTTCGATCCAAATCTCGGATCCGATGGCTTCTGCAGCGCATGCGAGATTCCACTTTTCGATACTGTTGCTTCGGTCCCCGTTGCTAATTCCTTGCCTCTGGGCGACACGGCAGTTCGACCTGTGCCAGCTGCAAAACCAATCCGGGTGTCGCCATTGCAACTGCCTTCTCATGGCTTGATCGAATTCTTCAAGCGTCCTGGAATGTTCCAAGCAATGAATGCATGGAAGACGCGCTTGGTCGTGCCGGGGGAGATGCGATGCATGCAGGATGGGGAAGTCTGGAAGTCGATCAAGGGGCCAGATGGAGAGTCATTTTTCCATGGGCCCTCGGCAGAGAAGGAGATTCGAGTTGGGGTAACTCTGAGTTTAGATTGGTGTGTACCTTGTTTTTCCGCGACGAACAATCACTCACGGAAAGTTTAGGTTCGGTCGCAAGACTAGCAACTATGGTCCCAGTCACTCATCCGGGGTCATCTCCTTGACTGTTCAAAATCTGCCAACAGCACTGCGGTGTGTATGATCCTACTATACAGATGGAAAATCTTAAAAGCTCAAACTGCGTCTTAGATACCGTGCCGAGAACTGTATTCTTTGCGGCATGACTCCGGGTCCGAAGGAGCCAACTGCAGAGCAGCTTCAACACTACCTCAAGACTCTCGTCGATGATCTCATTGTGCTCTATGAGCAAGGGATCAGAATTCCGACGCCAGAGGATCCGAATGGTGGGGATTTCAACTGAACAAGTCTGATGAGTTTTTATTTGATAATGTAATAGGAATCAATGTCCGTGTTGTGCTCGTCGCAATCATTGCCGACCATCCAGCCTTGTGTAAACTCTGCGGATTTGCGGACCATAGCCATAACAATGCTCCATGCACCAAGTGCAGTGTTACACAAGCACAACTCTTCACTCAGCAATCATTAACTAACGGTACGGTTATGTAGTTCATCTGTATTTAGCATGTGAGTTAGATCCCGGTTAATACAGGTTTTCCACCTCGTAACGGTGAACAACACCGCACCTTGTGCTTTGAATATAGAGACTTGGAAACGGAAGAAGAAAAGGCTGAGTTCTTTTCAAAGCACGGAGCAAGATGGACGGAGTTTGCCCGGCTAAAATATTTCGATTTAATCCGATATGCCATTGTGGATCCAATGCACAACCTGCTGCTTGGTGCGTCTTACCTGTATATTTTGATTTCCTTCCCTAATCCGTCAATAGGTGCGGCAAAAACGCAGTGGTACACACGCTGGATAAAATCCAAAGCCCTTCGCGGAAACACAGAGAGAGGGACGGAACGGGAATTGAATGTGGTCCATAACTTTCTGCAAAATGTAAGGCTTGGTTTGACCGGCTGAATCTCACTAACAGGATTGTAGTTCGAAGCTCCTTCCTGGGCCGGCCATTTACCGGGGCGTGTAGGCGAACCGGCGGGGGGTTCACTGACAGCAGACGAATATAAATTTGCCGTAACTGGACCATGGGCCATGATTGTGAGTTATTCACCGTTCGTTTGTCTGAGTCATTGACATATTAAGATTCCCTACGTGTGGGATGCCTCGCTTGAGGACGCAGAGAAGGAACTCGAATCACAAAAAGGGAAATATGAAACACAAATCTTGCCCGCATACAACAGAAAGCGCATTGCATGGACGCGTAGCCGTGCCGCGGATAAGGGTCCCGCACCTATCAAGCCCGCCGAGCCTATCCCTCGAATGCAGAAAGACGAAGATTATAACTTCTTGCGTTTCGCGACTTCATTGAAAATTTATGTTGGCAGCGCTATCAAATTATCAGGGCTCGGAAAAGCGGAAGGGTTGCTACAAAAATATTTGTTGACCTTCGCTGAAGTGCGCAGTTCTATTCTATGCCAGTTCATGCGCACTAACAGCTTACAGCTTTATGGACAAGACGCAATGAAACCAAATCATCACTGGGCTGTCCACCTTGCGGAGCAAGTCCGAGATTTTGGGACACTCTATAGTTTTTGGGCGTTTCTCACTGAGCGACTGAATAAAATTCTCAAGAATGTGAACAGCAACAATTGGGGGGAGGGACGGCTGGAGGTCTCAATGATGCGTGAGTTTCAACGTGCCGCAAATTTGGATGGAATGGTGTGTTATCTTTTTTTTGCGTACAAGTGGCTGACTTGTAAAAATTGGGTTCAGCTCCAAAATATTATGAAAGCGACTGCCGATGCCTCCGAATCGAGTATAGATAGTACAGAGCATATACTGATGAAGATATTGCTCGGGGTAGGGGAGGACGAGTCAGAAGCGCAGGCACTTGGAACGATTCAGGATGCAGCAACCTACGGTACGTTTTCAGTCTGAAATAGTTGCTATGCTACGAGATCTGAAAGTTTCACCGTTTTGATTTTAGAGAAAAATCTACTCGAAGGTGCAAATAGTGGCCGTGTGACAGAAGGAATCATTGCGCGCAGAGCAGAAGTGCTTGAAGACGATTACTTGAAGCTCGGTCTCATACGATACTACCATGACCAAGGTCATCGTGCCATCACATTCGACACACTTGGTGGTTATCTCCAAACCTACAACTATGTTCTTCTCGACGGTCGGAGGATTACATCCACCCAGCGAAATCGGGGACGGAATTTTGGCTCGTGCTTGATTTATTCCGAGTTCAACGAGGAAGGTTTTGCAGGCGAACTTCAAATCATATTCAAGCATTCTCAGGATGGAGTCAGCAGCTCCTCGCAGACACTTTTTGGTTTTGTTCGATGGATGAAGCGCTCAATGATGACACCACTCACAAGTAATCAATTCATTTGGGATGACTTGTAAGTCTCCGATTCAATTTTCGTTCTACGCCTTTGAATCAGAAGGCTGTCCAGCCCCGAGTTAGGCATAGAGACTTGGGAATACAACGCTTTTGCTCCTCAAGACGACCCAGAATATCCGCCCGTTGTTTTGCCGATCGAGCGAATCAAATGCCAAGTTGCGCGCGGTGTCTTCAGAACCAGGCCAAGAATGTGGGTAACCACAACATTAGATCGGGTATTATGCCGCCTTGTCTGAACAATGCTCGCCCGCTAATTCCAACCCAGTTCCCTTCTTCACTTGTGGGCTACGGTGGTGGATCTGAGACCAATCACATTGACGACGACGAGTAACTAAACATCGAGAGATGTAATATCAACCCCGCATGTAACGAACAGTAGTAGCGAAATGGGTGATGAGAACAAGCAAAACAGAAAAACACACGGTTGCGGAAATCTATTCTATGAGATGTGAACGTTCGGAAAAGTGCTGGTGGCTACGCGGAATCCAACGACTCGAATTCACATCCGACGGGCGCCTCGTATTTACCCCAATCGGCGACTTGCAGCGCAAGTTCATTATTCCCCCTTGCTTCGTCAAGCCAGTCAGACTTGATACCGGAGTTGTAAGGTGCATAACGCGGGATACGTTTGGAGGCACGGCCGGCATTAACGCGATGGTATTGCTTCGTGTTCCCACCTTTACCCTTTCTCTGGTAGCGTTGCTCAAGGGAATGAACAAAGTCCCCATACTAGTAGGCATATGAATACAACAACATATAAGGAATCCAAAGAAACGTACCTCATCCGCCCGCCAGTCAGGCACGAGAACTTCGAGTATATTGGTTTTTTTCAAAGACGCCGGATCAGTCGGAAGATTGGCAATTTTCGCCAGACGATAAACCCAGTCTTCCAGACCTTCATCGCCATCAGAGTCAGGACCAGACACTTCATCCGAAAGGTATTCCGGATGAGTAGCGGTATGGAGGAATTGAACGTAGTCGTCGTTCTTATCAACAGCAACGGCGTCGATAACCTTCGCTATCTGAGTTGATTTCTGCGAGTGGATAAGCTCAGGAAGAGTCATTTATCAAGTCAAGATTCACTTACTACAACGCGTCGCTGAACGCGCCGATCCCGCTTTTCTTTCTCCTCCTTGTCCTTCCCCCCGGCGGCTGTATTTTGCTGGAGGCGCCAGTCCCGCTTGAAGCTACGAAACGAACCCTTGGCACATTCGGTAGTGAATGCAAGGTCCCAAACGAAGGGGTCTGAGACCTTCTTGAGACGCTTGAGGCTACCTGGCCACGAAGCCTTGTTCTAAACGCAAAAAAAGAATCAGCATATTGAATTATTTGATATGGAAACATGCGGCGGACGTACCGCCATCAGCTGCTGAGCACGGAGGCCAATTCTCTCGAATAGAGCGGAATTATGGAAGTGCTTCACGTCGAAGTTGAAGTCCGGGGTGGAGTACTCCTGTCTCGTGATGGGATTTACCCGAACCTCGTCAATAGGCGGCCACTCCTTGCCCACTGGCACGTTGACAAATTGACGGAAGATATCAGAGATGTGAAGCTAGCATGAAGTGAATATTCGGTCTCACGCGAAAGTCGTAGAATATAAGAACTCACACGAGCAGCGGTCTTTTCCGACTTCGTAAGAGCTTGTTCGTCGATAACAAAAGCCTCTTGACCGGAGTGAAACTCGATTTCCGGTGCGTCAACGGATCCAGTGGAGGCCTCGGAGTCGTCGGCATCGAACTCTGAATCACTGTCATCGGAGCCGTGCGTGCTGCGCAGCGACGGGTGCAGCCATTCCTCGGAGTCATTTGACTGCACTATGACCTGGCGGCGTGTCGACGGAGCGCGAGCGACCGGTCCTCCGCGTTGGACAACCTGACGTCGGACCGGTTGGGGACCTTGCATCCCTTCCTCAAGACGTGTGACGCGCCGAGTAATATCTTGAAGGGCAGATCCCGTGTGGTGACTCTCGGCTAGCAGCGCATCCATTTTATTGACCAAAGTAAGCAGTAGTTGGGTATTTTGGTCCGCGACCAGGCCGTACTGCAGATGGGGAACTGCCGCGAGGTGCTGCGGCATGTAGGCGATACGATTAGGAATCGGGGTCGCTTCAGAGTCCAAGGAAGTCGGATCAGCAAAGGAACGAAGTCGAGAGGGGGCAGCTCCCGGAGTGTCGACTGAAACAGAGCGTGTAGGTCGTGAAGGAGTTCTGCGAGTAAAGGCATAAGCTTTGGTGAAAGCGATCATGCTGTAGATGCTGTAGTACGCACGGAGGAGGCCCATGTCCGAGAGGCTCGTATTGTGGCTGCTCGCGAGCACGGCGACGATGTGCATGAGGCGGTTGCGGCCCAGCATTCACGAAGCTGAAAATAATGATCAGAAAGAAGCGGAAGTCGCTACACGAAGAGGAAACGCACGGATCCCCCTGTGGCGCCCCTTCACCATAGATATTCTGCTGCCTTTGGTGCATAAAGAGGCGGCGTGAGTTCGGATGTGGGCTACGAATTGAAGAGAGAGAGAGGGCGCGTCGGACGGTGGAGCGTTGCCATGTATTTTGCCCGGTTTAAGCCCACCCATTATTAGCGGCAGGGTCGAGCTTGATTAGCTTGTCGGCAAGTCTCAGAACGGTACACGCGGCGGACAGTCGGACTTAAAGTAGATGAGGTACAGAGTGTAGATACAGGTCAGAGAGCGGGAGTGGAGTCAAGCTCAGACAAGGCGCGTCGGCACAGCTGGAGCGATGTGTGCGAGTTGTGTGCGAGGTGAGGCGAGGACGCCTTAGTCTCTTATAAACAGACAATATAAACAAAAATTTCCTCGTGCCTGCGGTTGTTATATATTAGTCTGTCGCTTCCCACGTTGCGTTGACGGGAGGGTCCTCTTATTATGTAATCTCAAATTTCTCGGGTTCACTTGAACCATTTTTGACGCGTCTTTGCGCGTCTTCCGGACACCATTCTTGTAAGACTCATCAATGGAGCATTTTGATAACTTGACGTGAGTCGAGAGCTGTCGAAATGGGTGAGTTCCAGTTTCATACGTTGGCCGGCGGCCAAAGCCGGCCAACCTCACAGTGTCTCGCATTTGGACTACCCACGGAAATCCCGAAGGGTATGACTGTCGGGAAGTGTAAAGATATAATTTTTAATGCATCTTACCACCAAAATCTTGGGAAAGTGACCAACCATGCAGTAGAAAGGGCCAGGAACCATCGTGAGAACAAACTGCCAAACTGAATGATTATATAATAAGTCGACCCTCCAGGACCGGCCCTGCGGGAACTTCTAGACTAAGGACGCCTCGCACACACCTTGGTAAGGCTGGGCACAGCTTGCTCGGGAAGATCCGTCCACGTGTGTCAATCCGTCTCGGCAGACCCTCGGCTAATATCGAATGACGTGCGTCCAGAAGCCTCTTAAATGCAGTGGATGTGGGTGACGGGGATGTTGAGTGGCGTAGGGGTACAAACGTTGTGAAGAGGAATAAGAAGAGAACGAAAGAAAAGAAGGATACACATCGAGCTCACCGTGAACCCAACCAATCCACCGCACAAGTCCACCCAGCCCACCCCGAGTCCAACGTCGACGTCGACGTCGACCTATGAGAAAGCATCAGCGACGACACCGAGGCAGACGACGTACGAAGGTTCGATAGCGACGAGCAGGCAAGAGGGGAAAGCTGAGAGAGGGAGATGGTGGTGGTAAGAGGACAAGGAGGGAGGTGAGTTGAACTTCGACCCACGAGACTTATATACCGTCACCTCATATCCCGATCTCCTCCCCGATTTCCCTGACCCTCCCATGCGCAAATACCGCGCAAATCAACCCGCAAAACCAAAGAGATTAGTTTAAAATATATTCTCCGACTGAGTCAGACTGCACGCGGCGCCAAATCGGTGCAGTTTCAACCCTAAATATGCGTCGAGATATTCAGAAGTCGGTAGATAGCATGGATATGAGCCTACACAGCGAGTCCCAGACAGTTTGAATCGTTCCCAACGTATTAATTTGCCGAAGTCCGCCAATATCCCGAGCCTCCGCCCTGTGAAAACTCGGGTGTCGCAAAAGCGTCGATTCGTGTTATTGGGGGCTGGGAGGGCATACGAGGCGGAGGAGAGAGCAGAAAATCAGAAAAAAATGAGCAGAGGGTGTTCTAAATCTAAAGATAGAATGATTCAGCCCGAAATTCCCCAATAAGCGAGATATGCCAAAACGAACCAGATCTCCCTGAACGCTTTCAGCCGCCCTGTCGCCTCCGAGATCGCTCCATAATCATTCGTCGTATCGTACAAACTTGTTCTAACAGATTGATGCCGCATGCCCGGGGTCTTCGCCTTCGATTTCGAATTTTTGCCCGATTGCCCAAAGTCGCCGTCTTCACGGATCCAGCGGCCCTGAGTGCCCAATTACGCTAGAGTAGGACTGTAATAAGCACTAAATGTATATGGGTACTCAACTGGGACCCCCCAGCCAGAAATCCAGCGAAACGAAAAAAAACACGATGAAGGTGGGAGCCAAGGAGTGATGACCTTCCTATTCAGGCTTCGGGCGGTGAACTGTCAAAATCTGTTTGGCAGTGTTTGTGCACGGCTTGGTTTCTCCCGCCGCCACCACCTCCGAAATTTCTCTATCACTCAGCTTCGCGGCGGCACTCTGGCGGACCCGGCAATGACTGCTTGGACCTGCGGCATTTAAGGTCCCCGTCTCTCGGCATCTAATAGGTTGCTTGGAAGGCACTTGAGCGAAAAACCCTTCCATACGCGCATTTGCGAATTGCGATGCCGTATGCCTCCCTAGCTCGTTCTGGCGTCACTAGGGCTGCTGGGCTCTGTCTATTTTGGTTTTTGGCTGACTCGCACCGCCGACTTCGCCCCGATCTCGACCGACTTCCGTCGGGATGTCGTTTGCACAAAATGGTTGCTTCTCCGGCGAAATCGTCGAGTTTGGGGTAGCTTTGTTGAATTTAGGATAAAGTGAGTTGCCATTATTGTTGTTAAGCTTCGTTTCTTTGAGGTCCTTTCCGCGTTTGGCTCAAATTATATGCTGGATTCTCGATTACGCTGAAAACATGTTCAAGTTATCTCGCTTTCTCAAATCGTCGATTGTGCGGCAGGGATATCAGGGTTGGTTAGATTTGATCTTCTACTTCAACCCTGGTATGTGATCCCGAGTTCTTTCTCTGTTTCACTCAGATTTCATTCTAGACTCTTAACGATCGTTGCACTTGCCAAACATATTCTCCAGTTTGACTCAAGTTCTCGAGCACTCCTTGAGGAATTTTTGATCCGGGGCAATGGTGAGTTATTTTTGATTGCTCAATCTCGTTTCTTCAACCTCGGGCTCCTTAAACATTTCCATTTCATATTGAGCTCCCGCGTGGAAACAGGCTTATGAATCATCTCTGTGGAGAGCCGGCGGAATTCAAGTTTTCAAGTTGCGAAAAGAGAAGAAAATATACTGCCATAAGTATATGGTGCCCGGGAACGCTTACGTAGTCGGTTACTGTAGTCCTCGAGGCGGAAAAAATCGGCCCTATATATCTGTATTTAGAACGCCGGCATACCCTTGGTTTCGAAGTTGGGACGTGGCCAACTTCGCTTAGCCCATCGTAGCAATCCATTCAATGATTTCGGGTAAAAGGACCGGCGTCGACAGCAGCGTGCCCAACTTCGACCCAACTCGGGGTCGAAATAGGGTTCACATTATTTTACTGCTCCGGGCTCAATCCGGGTTAGAGCTGTTGGCGATGGCGATTTATATCGCCTCGCCAGGTGGCGACAACGAGGCTTTATGACTCCCTAGGTTTTGTGAACTGGCGATAAGAGGTCTTGCTTGGGACTGTGGTCAACGGTGCTGAAACTGTCTTTGCAGCTGGACTGTAGCATGAAGTTGAAATCTGAACTGTATCCCACTCCGGCAACTAAACCTTGGAGATATACTGCCGTATATGGTGCCCGTGAATGCTTACGTTCCTCGAGGCGGAAAAATCGGCATTTAGAATGCCGGCATACCCTTGAAGTTGGGACGTGGCCAACTTCGCTTAGCCCAATCCATTAAATGATTTCGGGTAAAAGGACCGGCATTGACAGCAACTTGGGGTCAAAATAGGGCTCAAAACGGAGTGAAATAGGCTACCGTGGAACCTGCTAATGGCTGTGTCCTATGTCGTTTCGGGACGCAAACCCGAATAGACATGGTCTTGAATCCCTTGACATTTACTCGAACGCAAGACGCCGAATTGTAGACTGCGCTCGCTGCAGCAAAGTTGTGAGCTCTGAGATTTGAGGACATTCAAGAACAGGTTCTCATTTAATCTCTCCTCTTTATCCCTGTTTTTTCCTCGTTTTCTGCAACCTGAAAATTTGATTGATTCTCCGTAACTACAGACATAGTACATAAGCCTTAATTAATTACTGTGATAGGGAGGACGACAGCAAGAGCAGCTCGCTGCAAGGGGATCATAAGCATTGGCATGAGGAGTTTGACAGTTGATCACCGATCAGCACTTTTTCCGTTAGGTACTTACCTGGACTTACTGAATTGCATGAGTGATCGATCGACTTGATCCCTGCCGAGTTTGACAGTTGATCACCGATCAGCACTTTTTCCGTTAGGTACTTAATTGCATTGTCCTTCCTCCCGAGTTGCTCCCGAGTCCTCCCCCCGAGCGGACGAGATGCCCAAGGATGGAGATAGCGGCCAGAAGAAGTGGACCTCGGACGATCCCCCTTGTCTCGACGACGATCCTTTCCTCGTTGCTCCCAGGCTGCCTGCTTCCCGTAGTGTCAGCCCCAGTACCCAGCACGACACACCAGAGTCACAAGGCGATCTTGTTTTTCCAGCCACCATCGCACAAGATTATGCCAAAATAGTCGCCGTGTGGGCCCGGAGAGCATTTGCTGAGGCTACGGCTGTTCAAGCCGAAGGTGCGGTGAACATCTCTATCTTTTACGCTCGAAACATAGTCTTATTTATGATGTGATTTTAACCTACGTTTTGCAATTCACTCTCAATTTTATCTTGGTTTGCTAATCCCTTTCCCGCAGCACACCAACATGGCGAAACCGCGGAATTGGCAGATTACTGTCTTATAGACGATAATTTCCTTCCGGGCTTGTCGAGATACATATACAACCACCGCCGGATGTTTTCCAACAATTCCTCCCAGTAGAAAAAAGATATCTTGCTTCTTCCATTGGATGACCACTCCATATTAACATCTTACTATATTCTGTATATCTTTGATCCTTGCCATTTTCCACCGACCCACATGCATATTCACACTAGATTCTAGTGGAAATCGCTGGTAGTATTCAAGCCAGAACACACTCAATTACCTTGACTCAGACACCGATATCATTCAAATAGGTTGCGCTGGTCGAAACATTCAATGACGCTGTGTGAAGGGAGTCATGGGGACAGACAACACGGGCAGATCTCGCGTCCGTAGGCGTCCGTCCGTTACTTGGTCTTCAAATCGGTTTTCAACACCATAAGGCGGGATTTATCGGAAGGAGGAAGGGAAGGGCAGAGATACAGCAGCAATGGACAGCAATTATGAATGATACAGCAAGCAATTGCATGAGAATAACCAAGAAAGAAAGAAAAAGGAAACGAGCAACGAACCCAACCAAGAGACAGACAAACGGGAAGAAACAGATCGACACGACGCGAACGCGGACGAGCGCTGTAAATACGGTGATGCGGTTGGTGCGGAAGTGGACGACGCCATTGCGGGCGGGGTGTATGCTTGTCCGTGTCCAGGTCCCGAAGATGCAGAATGAAGTATAGCCGCCTGGGGGTGTACCGACGGCGCCATTGTTCCTCGAGCATGATTATGACTTCTCTGGGCCCCGACGCTCAAACCTCGCCGTCCTCGCACGCTTCATCGGCGAAGGCGCTATATCCTCGTCACAATCGTCATCGTCACCGCCGTCGTGCTCCACCCTCCCTTCCTCGTGTTGCGGCTCTGCCCGCCGCTTCAACAACAACGAATCCGCCGCCGCATGCGCATATCCGTTATTATGCACACGACTCGAGGCGTAAGCGTACGACGCCAGCGATGACAACGAGGACCGCGAGGATGCGAGCGAGGCTGATTCGTTTGTTGTCGTTGTTGAGAGCGAAGGGAGGGACGAGTTTCTGGAGAGCGAATGGGACAGCCAAGGTAGGGACGACGGCGCTTTCGCGAAAGATGACGAAGGCGAGGCGTCGGGAATTGGGATTGTTATTGGTACTGTGGGACGGGGGAGTCGACGCGCGAGCGTGCTGCTGTTATTGCTACTGTTGTTTGAGGTGAAGGTTGAGGTGGATGCGGCGGCTGGTGTGCGGAGTGCATGGGTCTGGGTATGCGAAGGAGAATTGGAAGTGATGTTCGTGTTGATCGTGGGGCGTTTCAGCGTCAGAGACGGAGAAGAGAGGTCTATAGTGAATACAAGAAGCGTTAGCGTGGCACAAAGAGAGCGAGGCGTTTAAAATCCTTACTTGGGCTTTGGTTATGATTATGACGCGAACTCAGATTCCTGCCATTCAAACCGTTTGTGATTGTTTCCCCACCAGCTTTATTTGGGCTACGACCACCTATTCGCGGAACTATGCGTCAGTCACCTTGTAGTTTCAAGAGGCTAAATGCGATAAAATCACCTCCATCCGCACCACCTCCGCTATTGCTATTACTCCGTTCCATCGACGCACTGGCACTAGCGACCACTACGCCTACCCTCGCCACCACTCCTACTTCACGCCGTTTCACCAAAGACCGTTGCTCCCCCTTCACTGTCCCCTCATTCTCAACCTCCCCATCCTCATCCTCCCCGCCATCCTCTCCCGAAGTATCCTCCTCATCCTCGCTTGCCTCCCCCTCTTCTTCCTCCTGATCCTCCTCGCCCTCTTCCTCTTCATCATCATCAACTGACTCAATCTTCTTCAAACCGACCCCCGCACGTCCTGCTCGTCCTGCAGCGAGGACCTCGTCCGCCCCGCCGCGGTAGCGCGGGACGCCGTCGATGTCGTTCTGTGGAGTAGCATTGGTGAATGATGCGAATGCGGTACGGGGGAGGAGAAAAGTAGGCGAAAGGGGAAGTAGCGTAAGGGGAGCGGGCGAGAGGAGAAAAAGAGAGAGGAAAGAAAAGGAAAAGAAGGAAAATGGGGAATAAAAAAACACAGCACGGTCTTCAGGTATGCGGCCGCCGCTGACGCGGATGCAGGCACCAAGAGAGGACAAAGCCAGGTCATATACCCCCGCTTACTAGAAGAAGCGTGACATAGGACGACGTGTTCAGCGCCTCCTTCCCCTCCCAGGTGGACGCCACCAGTGCGAAGAAAGATAGAAAACGAATCAACGAACGGCAAGCCCGTGGTATAGTAAGTCTCTCTGAGCATCCAGAGGTTGGGGGCACAAAAATCTCATCCCCGCGTCGGTGTGAGATAGAGAATAAGAGGGAGCGAGGTAGGACAGCGGTGAAGCATGTCGTTATTGCGAGCGTTAGCGTGACGCGCAAAGAAACGAAGAATCGCGAAACCGGCACAAAAATATACTCAAGTAGATAAAAAGCTATGAACGCACCTCTATCTTTGGCGGACACCTAAAATTCTTGACGTCGAGGAAAATGGGCTGATAACGAGGGAGGCAAGCTCGATGAGGGAGGACCGTCAGGATGCTTGGGGGGCGAGAACGCTGCAAAGAACCATGAGAATAAGGACGCAGGGAGGTAGGGTAGACACATGCCTTGCAGCGCATACAACGAGAAACGGTGTCTATCCAAACCCGCCGACTCTCAGTCACAGCATCCTGCACCTCGTTCTTGAGGGTCTAGTACTTACGGAGGACATCCTGCCACTCAGCGCTACCCGCACTTAGATCCATCAACCCCACATCGACGACAAAGGTCCCGTGGCGAGCGGTCGGACTACTCTTGTATCCACCGATCGATGACGCAGGGCTCGGACGCTCTCCTGAATGGACTCGAAAACCGACGACGGAGAGGCACGAATCGCAGCAGGCAAGTAGCGGCGCCGATATCCATGGCCGCGACCACGAGCGCGCATCCGGGCTGCAGTCGATATCGGGTGGGTCGTGTTGGAGAGCATGGGGATGATGTGCGACACGTCGATACTGGACATGGATCCCTGCGTCTCCGACATCGACGAGCCTTCAGCAGATAACGAACAGCGTACCCCGCCCCGAGCTTGAGGTCGTGATTGTCGATGAGCGAGAACGGGAGTTGGGGCTTGGAGCTTGGAGCAGGGCGAGTGAATACCGCTGTAAGAAGACTAGGGTACGATAAGCGTGCAGCTGACAAAGACATGGTATGGACTCACAAGATGCAAAATCCTCGCTTTCTGCTACGAGAGCGCTCTCCTCAACGGACTGCCGCGCAAGCAACACTTGAATCTTAAAATTTACATGGTAACTTTGATCCTCAACTCGAGGTTCGGTTTCGTGTTTCAAGAAAACCCGTCCGACGCCGTGAGCAATTTCAAGACGACTGTTTCTCTTCTTCGCATCGCCATGTTCAGCGCTTTCCGGAATCAGTACTATTTTCTTTCCATAATATCCAATCAATCATTTTTTTCATTGGTGGCAGCTTCGGATCGGCGCACGACATAGCATTAAAACAGTCAGACGCCGGCCGGATTCATGATCCAAGACGAACGGGTTGCCTACAAACCATAATATCGATCGTCTTTGAAGTACTTAGCAGCCCCACCGCCCATACCGTTTGCGTCTAGATCCACCCCGACCCCCGCCCCGTACCCAACAGTGACAGCAACCAGCAACCATAGCAATCGTCCGCGTACAGTCTTGACAGTGTCGGAGTTGTGAGAAGGAGCAGAGGGAAGGTGCTAGCGGTGTCGCCAGAAGAAGTGGGGACAACAGGCACGGTGCCGCACGCGACTCGGATCGACGACGGCGCTGGCGATGGCGATGACGACGCGGCTGGTGATGGCGATGGCGGCGACGACGACGACGACGCTGATTACGGCAGGAGCGGCGCTGAGGAAGCGACGTGCATAAGAGCAGAGCAGTCGGTGTCTGTCAAATAGATGTAAGAGAGAATATGAATGATTTGTGAGGAACGACGCACCATACCACACCAATAGCCATGACACACAGCCCCCACCTTTCCCATCGTCATCCAAATCCACAGTCGCACCGCGAGCAAGCCAGCCTCCATCCACCCACGAGAACACCCCCCTCCGCATCCTCCGCCGCGATCCTCCATCTAGCCGTCGCCGCGCCCGTTGCGCACGACTCCACATAGGGTCGCAAGCAAACGACAATCTACCAAGTCGAAGAATCCTCCGACAGGCCGTAGCGAGGGGGAAAAGCCCCCGACCCCAAGCAAGCGAAACCTTGTTTGACATCGGAAATTGAGGCTATCGCCGAAGCCTCCGGTTTTGGGAAAAGGCATCCTAGACGCAAGCGCTGCACATCGCGGAGACGGCGTGTGCCAGAGGCGGCAGCGGCGGACCACAGAGGGTTAGCTGTTGGCATATCCCTTGAGGTTGTAGTCGTGGCGCTATCCCGCGCCTCGCGTCCAAATCCCGACGACGCCTCCATAAGCCGATCGCCCTTTGCGATCTCGATATCTGCTGTCGAAACGCAGACGCTGCTGATGCAGAGAATGCGAATGGAGGACCGCCGCGCGCGGTGAAGGAGGGTCAAGCGTTGGTGCAGACAGTATGAGATCCCGCGAGGTCCGTTTCCCAGCCTTTCCAGGGGAGCCCATAGCACCGATGCCCATTGCGGTGTCGACAACGCAGGTGGAAGAATCAGAGGCGACTGATGCAGCAAATGTGGGAGTACGACCGTTGAAGAAGCATCAATCGCCGGCGTAGCCGTAACCGTTGTGCCACAAGGCGTCAAGTAGGAAGAGGGTGCGTGGTCGTGCAGTTGCGACGGCCACGCACCCTCGAGGATATCTGAGCAGCATCAGGCGTCCACGCGTCCGGAGGACGGAAGAGAAGGCCCCATGGAGGTCTTCCGGGCTCCCGACAACGCAAGGTCGAATATTTCTACATGAAGATGAAGACGCAGCCCCGTCCGTCCCCGCCATACGCCGCGCCAGTCTCTGGTGTAGCTCGTTGCTCCGGGGGAGCGCCCGCAGTACAACAGGATACCGAAGGCAGCGAGCGGAAGGTCGCTCGAAAGAGCACTGAACAGACGGCGGACGGCGGCGGCAGCTCAAGCCCCAAAACGATACCGGATACGTTCAGATCAGGTTTGACGACGAGGACTGAACGTATCCGGTTTGACGACGAGTACCGGCTGCAGGTGATGAATTCTTGTAACCGGAAGGAAACCATGCTCCCCACCGTTCGGGGGCTGGAGGACAGCGAGACGGATATTCAGTCTGCAGCAGCGGCGGGTGCGGCATCGGACGACGACGGCGACAACCAGGAGCTCGATTCAAGTCTAGACGTCGACAATTGCACCAGTGAGAAACGGGAACCCCGGACCGGTACCCAACGCTCGCCTATACCCGTTCCCATCGTGGCCAGCAGAGAGAGCATCGAGACATCAAGTCCATAGAGACAGCGGCGAGCGAGTCTGAGCGTAGAGGAGATGAAGCTAACGCAGCAGACAGCGGTCAGACGAGACGAAAAGGTCGAGCGCGAAGGAAGGGACATGCCTGAGTCCCACTCCGCATCGTAGACCGGACGTCTCGGCGCACTGAGACCCTTCGCTGCGTTCCGCACACACGGCGCGCGACATCGCAACCCATCACTGTAGAAATCAGGATGGCAGCGCGGACGTGCAAACGACTATCCTCCCAACCTCGCCTCCAGTATGACCGCCTCGCGCTCTCCTTCACACCCACACCGTCTCCTCCCCAGCCGTTCATCGTCACCGGCTCGCCCCTCCCTCATCGCATCCCAACGATCAAACACCCTCCCCACACCTCTCATCCGGAGTAGTAGCAGAGGAACAACGTACTCCCTCCGCAAGCGTTCGCTCCAGCGGCGGCTACCGCGCCGAAGGCGACCTTCGCGAGCGTACGTGCTTCACGCGCACCGACTGCGAGATGAAATAGACGCCTCGAGGCGTCGTGGAGTCGGCTGGTGGAGCTGCAAGATACCATCGCATCCTCCGCCATCAAAAGACGCTCCAGATTCGGCGAAGGTAGGCTGGTGGGCGGAGGTGACGACGACGATGAAGTCGTTTCGATAGATCGGGGGCCGCGAACACGGAGTAGTAGGTGATAGCTGCAGCTGAAGGGACCGAGGGCGCGATTCGCTCCGGCGACCAACTCGTATAGCGTCGTGCGCGAGGACAGTAGCGGCGACCGCGGGGCGCATGACAGAAGGCCGGCGTCTAGCGAGACGATGAGGCCAAGACGATCCAGGGAGTGCTAGGGCTGGTGGATGTTCGTAATGGCTCTGATGATGCGCGTTAGAGAACGACCCGGGTGGGGGGAGCAAGACGCACCTTGGATAAGGACTCAGATCGCTTCGGAATCGCGTTTCAAGATGTAGTGACGGCGATTCTTCGATGCTGCGCGACAAGATAAAATGTGTCAGTAATATTGTAGGCAAGAGAGCAGGGAGGAGATGTCACTAACCGATGTGAAATTGAGAAAAGCAGAGCCATTACGCGGGTCGTGTGGCACAAAGAAGTAATACCTGACGGAAAGAAAGATTAGCTGCTGGAGTTTTCACATCAGGAAGGATGGGCGGTGAAAGAGCTAGGGAAAGAAGTTCTTTAGGAGCGACTCACGTTTCACTCGAACAACGTCCACCCAGAATCAACCCTCCATTCTTGACCGTACACCGGCAAATAGTAACCATCCGAGTCGCGCAATCTTGTATTCCTTCAGCGGCGGCAGGTTCGCGATGGCCTCCGACGAGAGAGTACCAAGGACATGGGTCTCACTTTTCCAGGCGCAGCGGCGCCCGGACCAAGCCTCGGTGACTCGGTGGATGCGGGAGAAATCAAAGAATGTGCTGAAAAATAGCAAGTCCCTAGTCCTCGAGACAAGTCGTTCGAACGCAGATAGACCAAGGAGAATCAGCTTGAAAGTTGCGACGTCGTAGATCTTGGGTAGGCGAGGGCCGGACGCCCCGGGGTTTCGGTGCGCGAATCGCGTCAGAGTCGTGGAGACGGAAGCAGGAGGGCAAGCAGGAGACGCGGTGTGACACTTGTCACCGGATCAACCACGGAAACACAAACAAACACTCCTCCCCCTGTCATCATCACCACCGTATCGACACTTAAATGCCTTACCATGGGGTTTGAATTATAACATCAACGTGTCGCAGCCACTTCTATCTCATATCTCTCTGACAGCTTTTAGTGTCATTGAAGCCACCCACGCACCTTGAAAACTTGAAGTCTTGAACGCTAAGTACTACATATCTATAGACTATAGTAATCTTGCCCTGATTCAGACCCAACTTTAATCCAACACTAATTCTACCACCGCTTTCGACGCTCCGTCCTTCGTTGCCTCGAATTCCGAGTCCGGGACGTTATTTTGCTCCAGTCCTACTCAGTACATCTTCGTCTCGAACCCTATATATATGATTATATCGTATGGAACTCTATTCCCATCAACTGCGCTTGCGGCAAGCGATAACGAGCTACATCCCCGCGAACGGATATTCGACGGGCGTGGTCCATCCACGCGTCTCCTAACTCTGTCGCCCCGAAGTTCGCGCTGTTGTCTTGTTCGCTCTGCCTCCCCTTTAAGTACGCTCCCCACTATCAAGCTATCCAGTTTCGACGGATTGTAATGTCGATGTCCACGCGGCGCGCTCTGCTCCTCCCCACTTGTCCGGAGAATCAAACACAGGTGCATTTTCTCCGTTCCCCATACCCTCGTTCCGCTCTTGCCACATTGATCAGCGGTCTCCAAAGTGCAGACACCCACGGCGAATGCTGGGAGGAGGTGGGGACGATGTGGATCAGGAAGATGCGGATTCGATATACCATGCACGAACGCGTCCAAGCATGCTGCTGCATCAATTGAGCACCTGATCAGTTTCAAGACGAGATCTCGGGAACGGTCCGTACCAGCACTCACTTCTACTCACTCCTCCACAAATCCTTGGAACACAAACCTCAATTACAACTGTGAAAGCGCAAATCGGTTTAACACCTACCCAAATTGTATTGTTTTTGCGTGTATATTGCATCACGCGGTCATCGCTTTAGACGGTATGTTCAAACGGAGCGATCTCACTGACAGTTGGATTTTTTATCGACCATGCATGGCGCATGATCCGGAGAATTTTTTGAAAGATCCCACCGTAGCAGATGAAGGTCGTGGGCCGGTAATGCATGCTCGAGGTAGCTCATGCAATTCGTGAAGTAACTTGAATCGCTCCTGGGAGTCCTGTCCATTTAAAGTCCAGGTACGCGGAGAGAAAGGGTAAAGAGTCAAAGCTACGAGCTCATCAATATTGTGGGTGTTTACGACTCCCTTGGTTGTTCAAGTTCAACTTCGCTCAAGTGTCGGGCCTCGAATACGTACTGATACAGTGCCTCGGCTCAAGAAATTCTTACCACTCTGGGTTCATGTGTTTGACGAATATGCACAGTTGCAAACAACGAATTTCAGTTTTTGGAATTACATTCGGGCAGCGTTATGGATAAACGCACGCACCCATTTGATAGTAGTCTATTCTAGACAGACGGTACAACACTACAGTCCTCGTTCCTGTGGGTGTTCTCGATAGCATTCAGATGACCACGCTACAAAAGTACGGCGAAATCAGTGAAAGTTCCAGCCACCAATGTCCAATGATGAATAAAACTCGCCTTGTGCACCATCTCATCAACAGTATGCGTATTCCGCCGATCAGATTCTCGCATTCCACGAAACCGATATATTGCGCGTGTGAAATTCACGTACAACCGAGTGTCGGTGCCGCCGGTTGAGAGGTACGGGGGTAACGATTGCGTCGAGGCAAGAGACGCACAAGGAGGTTTCTGAGAAAACTCTGGTATTGAAATCAATTCAAACAGCTCGACAGATATGGAGGAAAACATACTTCCAGGCATCGCCCTCGGCAGGCGTCGGGTTATCCCTAGCGGCGGCGGGGCGCAAGGGGTACTTAGTCGATGGGGACCTAAAGGTCCGGTTCGGAGTCGTCAGCGCGGGAGTTAGGTCAACGACCGGCTTACGGTACGTACCGGGGTGAAAATCAGCAGAAATTGGTACTATGGCCAACTTCAACGTCCTCGATCTCAACGACGGCAAAGGCGGCGGCGGCGGGGCACAAAGGGTGGTCAAAAGGGACCTAGAGATCCTGTTGAGTAATGTCAGCACGCCGGTTGCAGGCCAGGCACACCGTCACCTAAGACCCAAAATACGAGAATTCTGTCAGGAAAAGAGCTGCTTACTTTGGGTGTCCAGAGATTCAGATAGGCTTCCGAGTCATTGACCAGCGCGCGCCCCGAAACTAGTGATGGGGGCGGTTTCAAATATTTTTCAGAAAAATGTCGTGAGCCAGCGAACATTTGTCAGCGATTCAGGTCCACTCAAAAGGTTACGCAAGACTTTCTTGATTATTTATACTGTGTTCACATCACGCACCGGGGTCAGCTGACAAGTTCTGAGTGCCCAAAAATGTACAGATTTCAAGTACGTCCAACCGTACTCAAAGGACACCGAGGGTCGGAATGAGACCCAGACCGACCCAGCGTAAAAATAAAATGAGAAAAAGAGCCTAAGCGAAGGGTGCGTGGGTGACAAAAACACCGGTGATAGCGTGAGGGAGGACCAAGGGAGGACGATGCGCTGGAATGACAGCTGTCATCGGGGATCAGCTGTCAATGACAAGTGTGGACTTGTCTTTCACTCAGCCGGCGACAGCCGGCGACGTGCACTCGCAAGCTCGTCACAACTGAGCTTGCAATAAATATGTCAGACTACACTATCGGAAGTCGGGCTGGAGCGGCTGGTGTCAAGCTGATTTCTCTCTCCTCCCTCATTCAACGTCCCACAAGATTGCTTTTGGCTACATCAACGCTGAACTAAGTCTCTCAACCTGGAACCATGGTCTCTACCGCTCTCAAAATCTCATAAGCGGCCCATCGCCTGGAGGAGATGAAAGACATTCAAATCAAAATTACAAGTGAGATAAATTCACGGCAAAGATTGGATTTGGCACAAGAGGGCCCGGGCAAACACTCAACCTGCATTATTTCAACATTAGGGGCGTCACGGTAGCCCAACTTGGTGCGAATAAATCAAACAGGGATCGATGGAGTGCTAACTTGAACTGGAAGAAACCAGGGGTTAGACTTGCAGTGAACTGTTTAGGGAGTGTGCAACTTGAAGGCGGAGCCGACTCTATCAAGCGATGCGGTCCGAGTGAGAGAGACCACTTCTACCTTCGAATACTTGAGGTAGAGGGCTTGGCTACTTCTGGTATCTAGCTTTCGCTCAAATTCTGTCCAAGAATCGGTCCCACTTTAATTCAGGCAGACTCACATGTGTGAGTTGAACACTATTCACGTAAAACTTCATTCCCAAACCCCAAACTGAGCTTCGAATCAGTACAAGATGATATAATTTGAGCGATCGCAAATATAGCTTTGGCCACCGAAATCTTCTTTGAATGGTAGCCATACCTGTACACACCCTGGAAAAAAAAAGTCTCGCGACTACGAACACTCGCTAAGAAACCCCAAGATGCTCCGTTCCACCCAATCGTCTGATAGATCGCGACGGATCGTCTTCGACACGAAATTCTTCCCGCCCTGTCGGTCGACCACATATATCAAGGACGTCCGCAGCCCATCGCACCCTATATATTTCAAATTGGGAGGAAGGCAGCCGAGATCGTCCAGTCGCTCTTGTGGAAGAGTGCCGGATCGGTTGAAGAGGCGCAACGCACGGAGAGACGGATGGAATTCAATACTTTCCAAGGCAGCATTCTATAATTGTATATCATTGAGATGGGAACATATATGTTGAATAACACGGGAGAACATACGAGTAACACCACAGCAGGAATCCCCTCTTCTGAACCAGCAAGATTTAGGACCGGTAGCAGTGCCAGTTCTTCCAACGCAGGAAGCTTTTGGATCAGTTTATTCACGGAAGGAGGGACGGGCTCCTCTTCAGGTCGACGAAAGCAGTCGACCTCGAGACAGCGCAGTGAGTGGCATTCAACGATCGCTAGCTCGATGTCACTCTGGTAAAATTGATCTTCAAGGTCCCGCAAAAAGAGATGTGCGAGCGGAGGCTGGATGAAATGACTCTGTGATGGCAGCCTGAGACAATACTCATCCATGCAAAGGGCGCGAAAAGACGGCTGGTTGGGGTGGTCAAACTGCTGTTCGCTTTCAAGATAGAGGGTTTCAATATGAGGATGTCGGATGAGGAAATCCGAGGGACTGAAGAGGTTCCCGGAAGTGAATGAGAAACGTTTCAGCCGGGGATGTGTCGATTGCAGGGTGAGACCAACAGGTCCGCTACATGAAGGGAGCTCGAGGGACAGCTGCTCGAGGTCATGGAGGGTTTGGAGAAGATTTACCAGTGGTGTGCAGTCCCACCCGTGGAAAGAGCCAACGTTTAGCTCGAAAACTCGGAGATGAATGAACTGCGTCTGCATTACGGACTCCTGAGAATGTGTCACTTACGTGCAAAGAAATCTAGATATAGACATACCCAGTCGTAGCTTGTGACATAGAGCTTCAGAATCTCAACAGAAGGAAGTGCCGAGGCAATTGCTGTCCAGACGCGCTGAGGCAGGGCTATGCTGCACCCATAGAATGCCTTATTCCAGATCAGAGTGTGAAGATTGGGCTTCAATGAGAGGGCTGTGAATACTGTGACGAGATCGTCGTACAAAGTGTTGAAAATGTCTTCAGGAAGCACAGGTTCCCGGCGCGTGGTATCGTACACTAACACGAAAGCAAGTGATCTGCATAGCGACGCCCGTGAGAGATCAGATTTGAATGCAGACGCAAGGAGTCCAATGCGGTCGATGTTAGTACAGATATGTCGAAAGAGGTAGGGGGCTGCTACTGTGTGGGTGAATCGGTCGACCATCGAAAGTGACAATAGAGAGGAGCGGTCGGTGGAAGGATTGAAAGCTGCCAGGATCTCGTGGAGGAGTTCGGGAATTCGCAAGGGGTTTGTATGTTCCATGAATTCAAAGGCAGACGAGACATGCACTGAATGTGCGATGAAAGGAGTGAGAGCGCCTCTTGGATGGCAAAGACCACCACCACGGTTGTCTAGCGGCTGGCCTCTCCACGGCCCAAGAGACCAGTACCCTTTGGGGGAAGCCAACAGGCGCCCTCTACCTGGGAACCAAGGAGGAAATTCGTCTCGCAGTCAGCGAGAGCGGCGGCTTTGGAGCTGCCCTTGAAGCCGACGCAGCCTGAGTCAGCAATGGAAGAGACTCCCAATAATGTCTGTGTCAACTTGTATTACACGTATAGCGTTGTTAGACTGTGAGTATGCCACTAGCGAAACTTAACACCCTGCAGACTCCAATGAGCTTGCAATGAGCCCAGAGAATCTCGAAACGATGGGGTACGATGCCAACGACAAAATCGTGGGAGTGGCGTGCTTCTTCTCACGGCGGGATATCGTGACGACTGAACCATTCAACATTGACGGGCCTACCCTTGTTTCTCAAGTTGTTCTAATCGCGATACGCCTACTCTCCGATCCTTAACCAACATGCTTGCAACGTGAGACTTGCTTCGAATTCTCTGATTTCTGGACTGATTCAGGTAAATATTAGGCTTCACATGCGGCAATATATCCGTGACCATTGGTGTGTGGGCCCAGAAAACAATGCATTTCGGCTTCAGGAATGTGTCAACGGGGCTTCGACGCTAGAGTTCACGGAACGAAGAGTGAGTGGCTATTTCAGGCTATATTTTTATGTTCTGTGCTTGATTCCTTGAGCAGCCTGATTCGGGCAGTACGACCATCGAATCTGAAGCTGTAAATGACAATGAAACTGCTCCGACCGCCAACTCAGACCCTCATACTGGTGCCCATCAGCGCAGGTCTTACTCGAACAGAATATCGGAAAATCGTCGCCTGCAAGGGTTTTAACTAGTCTCAATCTGTCAACTTGCTCGGTCTGAGTCCCTGTTTCACTTTGTGAGTTATTCCCCCATCTTCTCTTCGGCGTCATCGCCACCCTCATTTTCCATTCCATTTGCCTCCCTTCATGACTTGCGTGTGGCCCCACAGATAATGTCGTTCGCCTGAAGACGGCGGTCATCCCAATGGACATCGATATTGTGCTTGGTTATTGTCAGTACCCGTGTAGGAAGGGTGAATTGGATTGTGCCATCCGCGGTGACAGCACTGACAGCGACAGCGTCCTCGAGGTTGATGATGTCGCCTGGTGGGGAGCAAACACATGAGGGGATTGATTGCGTATGGTGGGACCTACCTGGTCTTATCTCCTGTGTGCGGAGGTCTTCCAAGGCGACGACGCCAATGTCACCATCGTCGAAGTGCACGGTATATCCCTGGCTGGCATTGCCGGAGGCGACGATACCGGGGTAGTAGATATCGGTGCCATTCCAGGGAGCAAAAACACGAGTGCCATTTGCATTGGCAGGATGTTCAAATGCAGGAACTTGGGTCGAGATGAGCTTGTATTATCATTGACATTGATGGGGGACTTACGAGGGAGGGCGAGGCGTGCCGGATCCGGTGATATTATCTTGTTGAGCTTGTACTTGAGGGCGGTGTCCCCTCCCCGGCGCAGCTCATCCGAGGCCACATCGGCACGAAACCAAAAGGCACGTATGAGTTCATGGCCATTGAAGTCACACTCTAAGGTCCAGCTTAGGGCGATGAGCAACATACAGTGTCAGAGAGCCAGTGTGAAAGCATACCTTGAACCTTCATGGTTCTCCCACTGCAAAGAAAAAAAATAAGGAACGCATGCGGGAGAGA
The DNA here is from genome assembly GCA_037176885.1 of Favolaschia claudopus. Lineage (NCBI taxonomy): Eukaryota > Fungi > Basidiomycota > Agaricomycetes > Agaricales > Mycenaceae > Favolaschia > Favolaschia claudopus. The sequence continues at coordinate 520,674 of JAWWNJ010000132.1, forward strand.
GATATATCTTACTTTTGTTTCATACTCCTACAGGGAAGGCCCTGGGTCAGAATTTAAAAAGAATAGATCAAAAGTAACGTACACACCCATTGAGTAGTGCCATGTTTTGTCGCCCGAGTCCTCGCACGGAGAATCTGTTCTGATTAGTGTCAGGAGGACTACGAAGGGTCCGAACAAATTTCACCAACCAACAGAATAGGCCTCATTGGGATCGGTGTCATCTTCGTCCGTTTCGTCAACTTCTTCGCTTTCGTGTCTTTCGTCGCTGCTCGAGGGAGTGGGCAATTTTCGCGATTTTTTCCCCCTGCGGGATCGGCGCATGGGTGTTCGGACACGTGGCGTTTGTTTTTTAGCTTTGGGTTGGGATTTGGCCTTGCTCTTGCGTACCATTGGGTGGTGGTGATGGTACAAAGAGAAAACGAGCGTGAGATCTTGGTTGTCAATCACGTGCCCTTGAATGGTCACACGATCACACTTTTTTTTTGTATCAGCATTTCTATACCGCAACAAGTACACTAACTACTAAGACGCGGTGCCACAAGGGCAATAAATAGTGAAAGGTAGCTCTAGAGGGGAGTCGTCCGTAGTTGGTAGAGTATAGTCTCGGAGTGTAATGTAGTAATGTGAATTTACGGGTATAGCGGCGGATGCATGAACGCATAGGCCATTAGTCCGTTTTTAAGATCAAGGCCGTGTAAGGAGTGGGATTTGGATTATATAATTTTTGGTGGCGGTGCATGACGGCATCACGCGTCTTGCCTTCGCTCTTCATCTTTCTTGTTTCTATCCACGCGTTTTCAGCTATTACTTGTATATTCTACCTGCTACTCTTCAACTATACATGGGCCCCTTCTTAGATGCCTTCTAGACCCCTCTGGAAGGACGAAATCGGCCGCGAAACTATCAACAGCATCGTAAAGAAGGTCATACCCGCCTGGACGCAAGGACTTCGTCCATTTCAGCTGGATCTTGTCGCACCGCTTCTCGATGGAGATGATATCCTATGCTGCACGGCAACAGGCGACGGAAAATCGGCAGCGTTCTCGGTTCCCTTGCTAGTTCTCAACGAATATAACTCAAATCCGCATCTTTATCCTCGAGGACTCGACACGCGCATTGGACCAATGGGAATTGTCGTCACCCCAACGAAGGGACTTGCTAATAATATTGTGCGTCGACAGTGGCTCTGCACCTTCACATCTAAATGGCGCACCCTTACAGGTCTTTGAACTGTCAAAACTCGGAATCCATGGGTTTGCGTACTGCCGCGAGTCATTGGCTGACGCACGACGCGCCGGAAACGATCTGACTTCTCTCATAAAGTCCGGTACAAAATGGCAGGTCATCTGCGTGGACCCAGAACATCTACAAGACAAAGAATGGCGCGTCATCTCAGATTCTCCTGTATTCCGTTCGAAATTGCTCTTCGCTGCCGTGGACGAGGTACATTTGATACGGGAGTGGGGGGCAGATTTTCGCATCGCTTTCAACACTATTGGGCTCTTCTTCCGCGGTCGCTTTCCTCCCTCTACCGCCATTGTCGCTCTCTCCGCCACTCTTGCTCCAGGACCCGAAACATCCGCTATCTGTAACTCTCTCGGCCTCTTTCCAGGCGCTTTCCATCTTATCCGACGATCGAATGAGCGCCCAAACGTACAGCTTGTCATGCAGACTTTAACACATGGCATCGGCGGAGAGGACTTCCCGGATCTCTTGCCCTACATAAACAGTGGTCGTAAACTATCCATTCTCTGCCCGACTATCGACCTCGTTTTTCGCGTTTTCGTGTACATCTGGAGATTGCAAACTTCGAACACAAACAAGTTTCGCCGGATCCGCATGTACGACAGCCTATGCCCAGCTAAATATAACGAGAAGACTATCTGGCTCGTGGACAACGACCCTCACTGTCAAATAATCGTCGCGACTATCGCTTTTTCGAACGGGATCAATTGCCTATCGCTGCTGGACAACATTCTGCTCACTGTACCTCGAACGTTCAATAATGGAATACAGCACTTGGGACGAGGAGTACGAATTCAGGGCTCACTTGGGCGTGGTGTGTTTTTGGTCCAGTTGAGTTCCATCACAGCTGCGACGAAACAATTGAACGGTAATTTCATATCGAGGTCTTGGCGCAATTTGTTGATCCTTGGACATGACAGGTACTGCGGTCATTTCCAGCCGGCCCAAACCAGCGAACGGAAAGACAACCCGAGTAAAGAAGCCACCCCCACCGATGGAACTTGTTCTTGCTCAATTCCTGGTTGAAAAACAACAAACATTACACCAATCCCCCAGTAGAAACTTCGACCGAGGACTGTGTAGCTGCCAAACGATTGCTCCCCTGCTCCCTTTGCCTCAAGCGCTCGGATGAAACCATTGAGTTCACCGCTCCAGCCTCTTCCGCATTATTTCCCATGCTAACTCCTGCCTCTCGACCTCGCGTTGCGGTTGGCACAAAGTTGACGAAGAGGGAGCAGGAGATGGCTCTTTCTTGCCTCAAATCGTTTCGTGGGGATTTACTCAGACAGGAACAGCGTTCTGGAAGGTTTCGGCACCATCCACTCACCCTCTTTCTTCCGTCCTCGATCCAAGACGCTATCCTTGCTAGAATATTGTCTATTTCATCGCCAGCCGATCTAGACATGATCGTTTCTGCGCACCAGTGGTATCACCACCCAACACACACTCCCTCCCTATATAATGTCGTTACTAAAATTCAGCAGAAGATTAACGATCGCCGAGAGAAAGCTCGATTAAACAAGAATCGCAAAGCAAGGGAGACGCGAAAGTCTCGAAAACGAAAGAACGACGTCTACGATTCCGAGGTACCTGATGATCATGATGAAGAGGATGAAGATGGTGCAGGAGACAACGAAGCGGAACAAGGAGAAATTTTTGCGGCCAGGATATCAGACGAACCCGACAACACTTTCCCGGAATCGCTATCGGTGCCTACGGCTCGCCCGCGGAAACGGCAAGCTCTTGAGCAAGTGACGAATATTGCGACGACCAAATCGGACCGGCGAACGGTCACAGAAATAAGCAAGGATTACGGGCCCGGATATCAGAAGCGAGTGAGGCAGGCGAGATCATAATTGTTTTGAATATCTCTGTTTCCTCGCAGCATGTACATTACTGATAGCAATGAAGGGTATTCATACATCAGTCTCAAGAAAATCGGCGTCCCCTTCGTCATCGTCGTCGTCCTCCTGCTCGACTGACTCCTCCTGAATTTCCTCTTCCTCATCATCTTCGTCGTGCTGCAAACCAAACTCTTCGTCCACGTACATCACCGCCTGAGAACCGCTGAAGAGGGTAGCATCCGACATATCTACACCATCGTTTTCGGGTTCGTTTGGATCCACTTCATTGATAATCGATTCAACAGAGGCGATGCTGCGATTGCTGGCGCGGGAGGAAGTGGTGGAATGAGAGCTTGAATGCTCACCACTGGACGTGCTCGGAGTTGGGGAATCAGATCTGATGTCCTGGTCGTCCGCTGTGTGGTTCTGTTCGTTGAGCATGAACTCCTCGTCCGACATGGGGTCGGGTTCATCTGGTCTGAGGTCTTCATCTACTCGGGGTTCGCGTTCATTCGCATTCGGTTCGGCTTCGTGCAGTGTGGACGTGGAATTCGGGGCATTGGGTTCAGTCGGATCTGGTGTGTGAGCATGGTGCCGCTCCATTTCCTGAAAGAACTCTCCCAAACTGGTCGTCTCCTTGATAAAAGCAGCTAATTTTCCTCCCTCCAGCTTTCGACAGCCACGAGCGAGTTGATTTACGGCCGCATGTCCCATCGAACGACCAGCCCGGAATAAATGAACCTCTTCTTCCTTGAAAAGTCTGAGCAGAAGCTGCATTTCGGCTCGTTGGTGCGGAGCAGTGTGAATTTTGCTCCGGCGACGAAGGTTGAAAGCTGATTCGATTTCTTCCTTGAATCGAAGGAAGTGCTCTACATTTGGGGATATCGTTTTGCGGAAGAAGGGATCATCAAACTCGCCTCCATGACGTCGGGACATGTCTTGCAACCAGAGGTTGTAGTGCTCTTGTTGGAGGTCGCCAGGTATATAGTTTCCGAGTTCGTCTTTGACTTTGACCAATAAATTATCGAGTATCGCGTCGTGAAGTCCTGTTGAGGCCTCGTATCTCAAGAGACAATACATCTCCAACAAATACTTCACATAGTTCTGGTGGGATGAGCCTGCGAAGACGAAAATCCAAATCTAAAAGGTTCGATTGTCAATCTGCCAGCGCAATGTACACATCAACTCACTTTGAATATTTCCCAAACTCTGCCGATATCGCCTTCAGGCACCGCCCAAGCCATTTCTAGCCACCAGCCGAATTCCGCCAAAAATATCTGGCTGTTTCGCAGTACACGGTCTCCGGTGAAGCCAGGTTTTTCTTCATGTACTTTTGGCTGGTCCGGAGTTCCTTGGCTGGTCAAAACGTGAACGATTCAGTGATGTTCTCGAGAAAGGGAAAAAGATCTACGCTTGATTTCGAACACCCGAATTACCAGGTCCGTTCCAAGGACTTCCGATACTAATTGGGTTCGGATTATGCGTGCCAACGGAATCCACAGTACGCATTGAGTTTTGGATCGCTGCCTGTGATGTGTACCGGTCGACGAGAGTGGAGGCGGAATCGAGGATGTACTCGAGATCGGGGAGCTGATTTCGGTTCTTAAGGTCCTGGAAATATTTTTCGAGGTCGTCGGTATCGAAGAAGACACTGTGTTAAGAGTCAGTTCAAGCTTTAAACAACAGTCGAGGACTTACCGCCAGCAATCGAGCACATGAGCCTCCCAAATCAACGTAAGATTGCGAACAGTAGGGTAGTAGTCGCATTTCTTGACGTTTGAAGGTCGTTTCAACCCAGCGCAGCCTGAGGCTTTGGAGAGTGATGATGGATCTGACGATGTTGCCGGTCCGTAGTGATTTTCGGCCAGACAGTTGAGGTTGGTAGCGCCTGTATGCCAAACCTCGGGAGTTGTAATTTTGTTGCGGAAGTCGCCAGGAACCGCGCAGTAGCGTGAAAGCCGGAGGATTTGATAGTATGATGCGCCATCGCCGCGCACCCAGTGGAGGAGGTCTGGATACTTCTCAGCATCTACGCCAATTTGGTGTTCGAAGTCCTCGATTGCGCGCTTCATCCCATGAGCTTCAGTTTCGCACTCGGAATTGAGCATGAGAGGTTGAAATTTTGTGCGCGGGCGGTCATCGGGCATGCGCCTCTTGGCAATGGGGGAGGTGCGGAAGCGGGATATGATCTGTTTGCGGAGGGGTTGAGCGGCGAAGCAAAATCGACAAGCACTCGCGCCCAGTGCAGACGTTGAACCTGATCTTGGTGATCCCAATCAATGTCGTCGAAAAGGGAATGTACCGTCAGGTTTCGCCGGTCCTTGAGAGCGACACGAGCATGATAGTCGCTCGCACTAAAAGCTCCGGGGGCACAGCCATGCAAGGAGATTTTGGTCGCCGCAGTTCCGACCTTCATACGGCTGTGGCGACCAATGCCTTGCTCGTAGACATAGTCGTATTCCTGCACGTTATCTAGAATAGTCGCGTGCTCCACCTCTCCGCGAATGTTAGCAGCTTCGGTCTCCGCTCGCATTTCAGCGGTATCTGCGTCAGTCATGGAGATCAGTGCCGTCCGAGCAGTCTGATCTGCACACAATTGCCCAGGCGACAATATATTCGTTTGATATCGACGTGAGACTTGCAAGCAAAGGGCCAGATGCCGAAAAGCATGGCGAAATAGCCGGTTGCGTAAGGATTCCGGGAAAGGATGAAGGAGCCCAACGCGGCAACTTGAATCTATTCGGCACATGAGCTCCAACCATTTATCAAAAACCGCGACGTACCATGGGATGCGGACGCCGTTTCCGCACGAAAAAATCTCCATCAACTTTCGGCGCCGCCATGAATTGGGTGAGGAACATAGGTAGACTGAGCTTTGCCAAGAACTTTTCGGCCAGAGCCTCAACACTAAAGTTCGCGAAGTCGTTCCAAGTAACAACGTGCGCCGTGGTGTATCCGCTACCGTTACTCGACGCGCGCAGGCGAACATGAGATTCGTCATCATCTGGATCCTCAACCGTAGCAAATCCAATCTGCTTCCGAGCCTCAGCCGCAACAAGTCTGGTTGCCCAAGTCGAAAGGAAAGGACGAGCATGGTGAAGAGAGTCGGGTTCGGTTGTGGTGGAAAACATGCATCCGCGCTCGTCAACGCGAGGCGAATCCTTCGCCGGGAAGCTACAGCGATGCCGGTAAATGAGAGGCAGGATGTCAGACATCTTGACATTGGTACGCCCGCGAAGAAACAGCGCGACAGAATGAGCGTGCGTGGAGCCACGGGGATCCGGCTGGTCTCGAGCGCGGTTATGAAACAGAATAGCCAGCATATCTCCGATAGAATCAAAAGGAGAGTCCTTGAGGAAAGAATCCATAGCCTCAAATTTCTTTGCTAAATTCTGAGCGGCTGTCTCGGCGGCCGTAGGCCTGCGCGGTTGTTGGTGAGGAAAATCTGGGTCAGGATTGGTAAAAGGTGGGGGGTGGGGGCGTCCAAGACGACGGATCCGCTCGATAGAGTTCAGCGTTGGACGGTGGAACGGGTATAGATGGGGTCGGGTTTAATGGTCGATATTTCAGCCTGTTATATGCTCGTTTCGGGGGAACTGGGGGCAGATTGGAGCCGGAATCCATTGAATAGATGATATATAAAGTCGCAGTACAGTAGAGAGGGTACAGAGGGTCCAGGAATCTAGGCAGGACGCGTCGTGAATGGGAGGAAGAGAAGAGAAGCTGCTGCCGTAAGACACCGCCACCAAAGATTATATAATCCAAATTCCACTCCTTACACGGCCTTGATCTTAAAAACAGACTTCAACACGATCGAGGTACGAGGTCAAAGGTGTTGAAGGCTGGCTTTGAGAGACTAGCAAAAGCCTGAGCAAATAGTTCTGTTGTGAAAGCAGAAAACAAGAGGAATTTGAATGAATTATAGTCGTTGGCAGCAATAAATTCGAACATACTTACACTTTTGTAGCTCAGCAGAGCGCGAAGAAACGTGGAGGTTTCGGCGAATCAGGTGTAGAACAATTATCCAGATTCCGATAGCTGAGGCTGACAATGAGACACTGCGGGAAGCATTGGAGGAGCTGGAAAGGGTTGACTTTGAAGGACCAGCGAGAGGCAGCAGAGCGAACAGAGATTGGATCAAGTTTTCGGGAAGAGGAGAGCACGGAGGCTCCGGCGAAGGCTCCGTCAATTGCCTAAACTAATTTAATTCCGCCACATTTGAACCAGGGTTGCCTCAGGATCGACATTCCGCACACATAGAGGGGTAGAGGTATCCAATGTAGCATGTCCAAGGACATATTCAGCGCACCACAGTAAGTAGGAATATAAGGAGACAGACTTCAGGTCGTACTTGAGGAGCCTGTGGCGGAGCCGAGGCGGGGACAACATATGAGGAGGTTCTAGCAACCAGTGGAGGGTCGCATAGGGGTCAATGACAACGTCGCAGTAAAAGCGAAGGCCAAGACGAAGGCGGCGGAGGCTTGAGGAAGGCACACGGCATTTCCCGTTCGGGAAGACGCCGATCAAATCGTGATTTGCGTCAAGCCTTCGCCGAAGGCCTGACCTTAGAGGGGGGTTTTGGTGTCCGGAAAAACCGACCTCCGAGGACCATTACATAAGCCAAACGTGGGTGCCTTAGGTGTACTGTGACGCGTGTGGTCTTTATCTTGCTCTCAACTCTGCGCATCGCAGCAACTGCTGGCCATGGAAACTTGAAACCGCTTGACTTCATGGACGCTGATCGCGCTCTCCGAGATCGCCGAAAATGACGCTCAAATCGCGAAAATTGAGCATACGGGCCCTCGACAAATTGATTTCGATTCTCAATCGATTCTTAAAGATTCTCCCATGTCTACACATCTGAATCCCCCGGGCCCTGCCGTAGTTCAAGTTAACGTTGATTCCCCACAAGCTAATAGCGGCGTTGTGGTCGAAAAGCTGGAGACACAGATGACAGCCCTCGAAGGGTCAAGCTCCACAGAAACGTCTGAACGCATACATATACCCCGTCCTCATTCTACCAACCGAAATCGTATTCGAAATTTTCGTCCATTTCTTACCGCCCTACCCGCATCCTCCACCACTCGCAGGCTTCAATTCACCCACTTCCCTCGCCCAAATTTGTCGTCAATGGCGCGACATAGCTTTCGCTACTCCTGGGCTGTGGAGAGCCATCGATCTCCGAGACTAGCGCCTCGGTCGCAAAGACGCCGCCGCTCTAGCTACTTCGTGGCTGACGCGGACTGGTGGCTGCTCTTTATCTATAAAGACTACGGAATCGAATTTGTCTCACTCCGCGCTCCTTCCACATTCACCCGAGTGACTGCACATCGATCCTCTTGGAATCGCCGAACCTCATTGAGTTGTTTCCTTAATTTCGGTCATGGACTTCTGCCATCCGCCATTCACTTCCCAGAAATTCGGTTGTTATCCTTAACTTCGCTGTCCCTCTGCTCCCAACTCGACGACAAACCAACTGAAACATATCTTCCGTCATTCTTGGTGCCTGCCCTTGAATCCCTCGACCTCGAGGAGCATCTTCTCGGGGACAGTAACGCCGCTATCAAGTCCTTCAAAGACTTTATGGCAAAGTCCGGATGCAAGCTCAAGGATTTACGCATCGCATCTGCTTGTGCCGGCAGCTTCTTACAGCGAAGCATTCCACGATATCCGAACAGTGGTGGTGCCGCCGAATATTGAAGTACAGGACTACGAGTCTGATTCAGCTACGACGGTACGACATATGTATACCCTAATTCCACTCTTCTTGAACTGCCCTAGATTGGATCACCGAAAACCATCCAGCTTCAGCGCACCGGCGTGCAGGCCCCACAGGCCCCACCCCTCTCACCTAAGCACCCCGACCCGCCGGCACTCACCTTGCCCAACCTTAGAACTCTAGAAGCAATCAAATGTGGGGTTACAGACGACAGTGTAAGGGAAAAGATATAGTACGATATCGCGTGGCAGTCTCTAGTGTATAAGATTGAGGACAGAATACATCATCATCTTGGTCATCGAGATAGCAGTGTCCACCGAGCAGTAAAGCTTCGTACTATTTCCAAGGCAAGCTCCGGTCGATGGCGATACGTGGACTCCATGCCCGACTGACTCCGCTAGCACAGGTGCCAACGCCGGCGCAACTAGCCATCGCGAGGGTGGGGTGAATGCGAGACGCTACTGCGGATGAGCACAGTATGTACAGGCATGGAATGCAGCTACCCGCCGCCACCATTGGGGTTAACGTGTGGCTCCACACGGCTTACTCGCCCCCGGTCACTTGAATCTGACTGAGGATCAACTCAAGGCGCCATCCGACCAGACGCGCGCGCCACTCACCACGGTCTTCACTGGCACACAAGGTCCTAATCCAGCTGCGACGCCTCCTCTGACATCGAGGAAGATCCGCTCCGACACTGCCTCCCTAGCTGAGGCTCGAGCCAGTACGTCGAGGACGGTGGCGTCGCCCGCGGGATGTACAAACGACCGTTAGCTGCGAAGGCGTAACCGAAACGAGAGTGTCATGAGTGCACCAGCGCCCTCCAGGAGCGGCATGGATGATGTAGGAGGTCGGCGGCGGAATGGATGACAGTGTGGGGATCGAGGGGCAGGGGAATGGCAACAAACACACACGCAGGAGGTCCGAGGATGAAGAGGGCAGCTTCGACGACTTCCCACTTTGTTTGAAGACCCTGGAGGATGTATGGAGTTCACGGTCACCCGCCGTCGACAGCCTCGTCCGCCCAAGAACGATATACCGAACGAGGAACGAAGATGGTCCAATCAGAGACACGACTTGCGGCTCCCCATCCGACAGCAACCTCCTCTACCTCCCCACACCACCAAGACCAGGTGCGCACTTGCTCATAGCCCTCATCTGTATCTGCATCGACCGCTCGCCTGCTCCGCTCGTCGTGGAGGCAGTGACCCTACGCCACATACTTCTGGATGACTCGAAGTTAGCGTATGCACCAAAGGGATGGATGACAGACATACATTCATTCGTACTACTACCCGCATCTGCAGCACCACCGAATCCTCCGCTGAGAAGGATCTCAGGGTATGTGACGTGACCCAGGAAGCGTCGACGGCGGTGGAGGAGCAAGGCGCAGAATACGAGCAGCGAAAAGGGACGCGCGGAGCACTGCTACCTGCCTCCCCATCCGTGACCTTCACCTAAACGGTGGGGGCGGCGGCGGAAGATTACATGCGCCTGCTTTCAAGCGCGGCATTCGAAACCTCAGGCTACGATGCATACTCCTGCCACAAATTCACTCTTCTGATTGGCATTTTCCCCACCCACTTCGACAGAGGGCTCCTCTACCTCATGCAGCGCACCCTCCTCTCCCTCGACTGTCAAATCCCGGCATGGTATGAAGACCACCATCCAGCCGCGCAGACATCAGGAAGCGCCCACTGCTGCGAGATGAATGACCCTACCGACATCATTCGCAGACGCCGATCTCTCCCACACAGCAAGCTGCTAGTGCAATCAACGCACACAATGAGGTGCACGATACTTACACTCAAGACGACCAACGGCGTCAGCGCTGTGGAAATGCGAGCGCATACGTATACGCGCGACCGTGAAAGTACCCCCGCGCCTTGTGTGACGTGCGATGCAGGTCAATGGAGGGGCAGCGTCCGAGGTGGAAATGAGCGTGGGCAGAGGGACGGTGATACGAGCGTGAGGCTCGGAGAGAATATTCAAGGGATGAGGATGGGATTGGGCGACCGCTTGATGCCGTAGGCCACAGCGCATCACGGCCACGGAATCTCCAAAACATGAGAACGAAATCCGGGGAGCGACGCAGATGACCATGCGACGACGTCCATGTACTTCGTTGATGCTCGCGGGATTTGTGTCTGGAGCGTGCACGGGAGCGCAGATGGAGTAGCCGCCAGAGGAAGGCGCTGAGATACTGATTCGGCTGGGCACAGGCAACTGAATCGTTCTCATTGGAGGAAGTTGCCTACTCTCCAGTGTTGTTTAGTCGAGTGAACAGCGACACCGGTAGGCTCGCACGTACTGATGGAAGATTTCATGGCGACAGCTCAGGGAGAGACGGTGGCAGCGATGACGAGCCCAGTGGAGAGAGTCGTTTGTTTTAACGGCGGGAAAAACATTAACGGAGGTGGGGACGACCGATAGGCGGCGGCTGGCGGGTCAGAGTCGCCGAGGGGGATTGTGGGGAGCCGTGCGATCGTCGATAACGAGTTTTGTGCGACGGAATGAAGCCATACCTCGTATGCACTCCTCGGCTGACGTGCATGTCGCCGACTGGGTTGGAGATGGATGGCGAGCTCGTAGAGTGAAAGGCAGTCACGCTAAGGAGCACGTCACCGCATCAGCCGAGAGGCGACTTCGTCCACGCCCGGCAGCGTAGCTCGGGTGAGCGGTAATGATCGTCTAGAAACACGCGTAGTCGGCGCCAGCGGGGACGGAGGTAGATGGGAAGACGAAACACACATGCTAGACAGCCAGGACATTTGCAATTCGGGGACCAGGCACAGGACCAGAGCTTCGAGTACATGATTAGGCAGAGTTTCCTTGGGACAAGAACACGCTCACCTTCACATCGACCATATTATTTCTCAAAAATTGGACTCGCAGTCGCTTGCTTATCTTGTGCAGTGTCTGCGGACGGTGCTGAGCGTATCGAGAACGAGGTTGACCATCAGATAGTGGGAGCTAGGGCGATATAGCTTCGCACGATACAGGTGAGACGCTGCTGGATAGATCTCAGACGGAGTCACCCAAAACAAAAAGAAAAATACGACGCACCTCCCACGCATGACGCTTCAGTTTGCTGTATGGGCGGCGTGCGAGGGGCTGGGCTCCCGGACGGTCCCGCTGCCGCTACGTCGAAGACATTCCGATTTGTCACGAAAAGAGGTGTCCTGACTCTTCTTCTCTCCCAGTTTCTCCCAACGACCTGTAGCTGGATTTTTAAGACGGAGACAGCTGGTGGGGTATGCTATAACTAGCATAGGGATCAAAGAGAGCCAGGGTGGTGTCTGAGGCGGTAATGCGGTCGCCAAGAAGAGAAGACGGAAGGTGACGGGAAATGCAAGCGAAAGTGCAACGAAAGTGGTATCGGAATGCGATAAGGGAAGCGCTGGTGCTTCAAACTCAGGCCGTGCCGTGCGGTCCGGGAGGAAGAGGTGAAGAGTGTGGGTGTGGAGGCGGCAAAAACAGCGGCAAGGGCATGATACACCAAAGTGCGAGGTGAGGCACCGGTGAGGTCCGTCCGGCTCGGAAAGCGGCAAGGAGCTTGCGGGAATCCGTCACAGTAGCACGTGACCTGTGACCAACACGTTTGCCGTCAACCAGTCGAATTTGGGGCGAAACTCAAGCTCGGTCGACGAACGGCTTGACTGCTTGACTCTGCATTCAAATCGCTCTTGTAATTCAACTTCAATTTTCTTTTCCCAGACTTGTGTGCAGCCAAGTTTCCCGACTTCTTGACAAACTGATCAGTAATTCTCCAGGTGTTTTCTTGCGGGTCCACATCTAGTAGATCTTGACTAGTACTAGTCTGGTATACGATGTTTGAAACACTGCCAGAAGCCACGATCAAAATCCAAGCTTCCCCCGCCGACGAATCTTTTCCGCCCCCTTCCGATTTCGATGCTTTGAAGGCTCGACTGAAAGAGAGCCCACACGACCCCGAGTCTTGGAAACGTTTTATCGACGTTGCAGAGTCCAGTGGCAATGGCTTCCAAATTCGCGAGGCATATGAAGCCTTGCTCAAACAATACCCCAACACTGCGTCGGCACAGATAGCGTACTTGAAACACGTCCTCAATCGACGCGTCTCGATGACGACCGACGTCGAACAATTGCTTAAGAGGTTTCTCAGAACTTCGCCCTCCGTCGAACTCTGGCGGTTCTATCTCGACTACGTACTCCGTGTGAACGTCACACCCTCACCGACAACGCGCGAAACTGTGCGCAAATCGTACGACTATGCGTTGAGCCGCATCGGCTATGATCGCGACAGTGGATCCGCGATATGGGCCTCCTACATTCAGTTTCTTCGCAATGCCCCTGAAGGAAGCACGTGGGACAACCAACAAAAAATGGACGCCATCCGCAAAGCACAGAATCAAGCCGTCCAGCTTCCGCTGGACAATGTCGACCAGTTGTGGGCGCAGCTGGAATCCTACGAGACCTCTTTAAACAAGACTACTGCCAAGAAGATTATGACAGACCTTTCGCCTGCGCACATGCAGGCTCACACAGTGCTTCGCCAACTCAATATTCATCTTCAAGGGTTGGGAACCTCCAACACCAACGGGATCTTCTTGCCTGCTCCACCTACTTTTTCGGCCACAGAGCGCCAACTGATCGGGCGCTGGAAGTCGTACCTGAAGTGGGAGGAAGGAAATCCTCTCGAACTGGAGGAGAAAGACCGAGCCACTCTCGTTGCTCGTGTGGAACATGCTTATCGCAAAGCTGTCAGTTACTATTCTGAAATATGGTGAGTCCCGCTTCGTCTCCATGTTCTGCTTTCTCAACTCGACAGGTTCATGGCGTACACCTGGTGCACTTCCGTCGGACGAAATGCGGAAGCGCTTTCTTTTCTCAGATCAGGCCTCGAAGCAAACCCTGAAAGGTACGTATCCTACGCTTTTCGGCTACCACCGGCTAACGATGGTTCTCAGTTTTGTCCTTACTTACGCCTACGTTGAGCTGTTGGAAAAAACCGAGCTCAAAAAGGATCAGCGGGACTTCAGCGCGGTTCACAGCGTATATGAGCGCTTCATTGGTGGCCTACGCGCCCATCTCGCGCGTTTAACGGAACTAGCAGCCCAACTAGATGCCACCGGGAAAGCGTCAACCGAGGAACCCAAGGATGAAAACGGCAGTCTTGAAGCAATCCGCACAAATCCCGGAACTACAGCTCCGGATTTGAACTCTCGATACCAGGCTGAACTCATTGAACGCAAGCGGCATTACGCAAACGCCTGGATTGCCTACATGCGGTTCGCCAGGCGGACTCAAGGACAGACAACCTGTCGTGAAACTTTCTCGAAGGCACGCAAAGACGAGTACGTTGGATGGGAGGTGTATGAGGCGGCTGGTGTGTCGCGAAATGTTCATGTCGTTTGCTGTGTTAGACGTTGATCTTCTGTAGCGTTGACGGAATACCGCTGCAACTCAGAAGACGGGCGCCTCGTTGCGTCGCGTATCTTTGAGACTGGGATGAAGAAGTTCGGTACTGATGCATCCTACGTCCTGTCTCATCTCAACTTCCTACTCACCGTCAATGACGAGAACAGTACGTTGCGTCGCTTTCGTTGTTTTTCAACGAGCTATGTGAGTGACTTTGCTGTGCAGACGCGCGCGCGCTTTTCGAGGGTGTCATTGGGACATTCACACCCGCCAAGGCGAAGCTTATATGGGAACGTTGGTCGCGCTCGCAATACCAATACGACGACCTTGAAGCTGCTCTGGAAATTGAGCGGCGTATGGCGGAAACGTACCCGGGCGGTACGCGTCATTCCATCACTTTTCATTGTTTTCACCACATAGATCTTCGCTGCGCTTCCTCTTTACGTTTCCTATAAGAGCTTGGATCGCATAGTTCCTGAACTTTCTTGCAGACACCCCGATTAAACGTTTTGCTCAGCGGCACACTTACCACCAAACAGATGCCATAGCAGCGGTCGACCTTGGAGTCATGAAAAACAAAAAAAAGTCAGTCGCAAACCCAGGGACATTTGCTAACCATTCTTCTTATCCTCCTTTGGACAGAAATGATCCTCTTGTCGCTAGCACTAGGAACACCGTAAGCGTGAAACTCAATGAGGACGGTCCCGCTGCAAACCCGTCGGTCCCCAATTCCAACAACAAACGCCCTCTACCGCCTCCGGAGTGCATACCGACCGCGTACAAGCGACATAGACCTGACGAACGAGAGCGTCGGAGGAGTCCACCGCCTCCACCGCGACGTGACCGTCCGAAAGAGGAGAAACCCATTGGTCTCCCTGCCGTGCTCAGCTGGTTTGTCACCCAGCTTCCCCCCCCCGAGACATTCGATGGTGCGTTATTTCACCCGTTTTCAGAGATAACCGTTTACTCACTCATTGCCACAGGCCCTGTCTTTGATACGGATAATCTCATGGACACAATACGAACCGCAGTGATACCCAGCTCAACCCGCCATGTGCGATCCCCTCCTCCGCCACCTCAAAAATATCGATCTGGTACGTTATCGGTGTCATTTCGTGTCCTGCACCCTTGTTAATCAAATTCTTTCCACAGCTGGATCTGGAAGGCATTCGCCCGATTACGGGCCATACCAAGGTCCACAGAGCGGTCCTTTGAGGGGGCGGCGGTACCCATAGAATTCTAAGTATGATCCAATAACAAAGTAAAAGCACATAGGTTCTGCGGGCATTTTGTATATATTGGATCAAGGGAACGAAATCAATCACTTGAACAAGATTAAACCATTCCCATTCCGTTTCGCAGCCTGCCTTTGCGCAGCGAATAGATGTTTCTGAATCGGTTCGTTCCACTTCATCTAGTTTCTGTCCGCATTCGCAGGTGCCATGTGTTCCATAAACTCGCCGTTTGCGTCCTATGATTCGAGTTGTTGCTCCCGGTCAATGGCCGATCCCAGTCCGCTGCGGTTCCAACAAGAGTCGACGTCGACGGCGTTGAGTCTCCAGTTGTACCTACAGCGAATTCGTCGCTTCTTGGACGTAATATAGATGGGAGGGTCTCAATATCGGTGTCCAGTAAGAGTGGAATCATATCTTCTGTTATGATGCTGTGATCGTGATTCGTGGTGTTCGTTGCCGTCAATTTCTGACGGATAGGAATGGGGGATGGGGCCTGGAGCTGAGTCCAATTGCATCTCGAATCCGAACTCGAGATACTTAGGTTCAGAGGTACTACGGTTCAATTACAATCTCGTCATCCAACTCGCGATTTACTTCGGAGATCGCAGCGTCACTGAAGATATAACAGTCAGCTATGGATCCTTGGAGGTTATAAAGACGTACCGAGGCACAGCCCTGAGCCGACGACTTGTGAGCTTCTGAAATAACAAGCGCCGGTCGTTTACCCTTTGTTTTCGTGCCCTTGGACTTAAGGAAACGATTGTTCCACTTAGTCTTCATCCACCGCCGCTCCTGCTCCAAAATCTGGTACTCTATAAACTGAATGGCGCCATTCGAACCTAGAGTCTTGTAAGTTTACGGTCCGTTGTGGCGATCCTGCGAAGATTGTAGATCCAAACGAGGGGTGAGTGATTATCGCAAAGGGAGCACTGCACCGGAGCATTGGAACAAGGTGAATCTACATCCTTGGAGACGCTGGCATATGCCATGTTGAAGTTGACCGGATTACCGCAAGTCGAACGCACCCAATCCACTTGCCGACCCACAGTGGCACTACCTCCGACCTCGACGAGGCTTGTCAATGAAAAACAAAGTGCGCTGTTGAAACAGTCGGACACAGGTTCCGCATGGTTGTTGAGTACTCGAGCCCAGGGCGGGATCGAATAAAATATGTCCCACCATATGCTCGAGTATTCGTTGATTATTTGATTCCAAGCTTCACTGTCGGGGAGCATTTGGAGCAAACCGTGGGATCGGAGTCGGAACCAAGTCGGTCGGTCCCTTCGTGATCCACAAGAGAACTGGCACGACCTGTGAAATGATGATTCATTGAAATAGATACATATATTTTTCAATTCGAATTCGAACGTTTTGAAAGTTCTGCCGATTGAACACATGGCTGCAAGGACCAAGGGCTCGCGCCGCACTGCCATCCAATATTGAACATAAGACCCTGTTGGCTCTGTAGGCTCCTTGGTATTTATTGCCACAAAGATTGTACAGCGCTCGCTACTCAATAGTAAAACTCCACTTCGACCACCAGTCATCCACTGCTTCGCTCGCGTCGTGACTGAATACCACCAGATACTGCTCCCACGCCTCAACAAGCAAGTCTGACGACTCGCAGTTCTCGAAATCGTCGAATGCTTTATCCAGTGTGAGCAGAAGGGAGTCGTCTCTGCGTTTCTGGAGCTCTCCGTGGGGCAGAGAAATCTGAACCAGGGATCGATATTCTGAGATGCGAGTTTCATCGGTGCGGGACTGGCGCAGTTCTTCGTAAGTTTCGGTGAAGACTGGTATTTGCTTGCGATCCGAAAGGTGGGAGAACAGGGTGCCGAGCGTCGCGGCGTCTTCGATCTAGAACCAATTTAACAGTAGCTTAACCATCAAACGATTGAGCGTACCGCCATTGACGAGTTATGACTTCCGTTAATCTTTATTGAACAGTGTTAGTGTTTTATCATGAATCTGACAATAGATACCGTACGAGAATTGAATGGGCGGCGTCGCCAACGAGTACGAGCGAGCCATCAAAACCGACGACATCGTCCTGTTTGAAAACCTTATGGACGATCGGGCGGCAACTACCTCCACTCTTGATCAGTCGTTGCAATCGAGGATCGTAGCCAGAAAGATCGAATGGCTGAAGCGCGGACAAAGAGTGGTTGTCGTACATGTCGGAATCGGCGGATTCCAGGGGAGTGGGAGAGCAAATGGAGAGGTTGAAGGTTTTGCACTGAGGCTGCGGTTGTAAATAATGTTCAAAATCGTGATAAGAATAAAACATACGTCGAAAGTGCCGATCAGACTGGAACCGGATCCCATCCAGATAGTGAACTACAGAGAAAGGATAAAAAACATATGCGAGGAGTTCCAGTGGTTGAACAAACTTGATTTGGTCTGCATAATGAACGGAACTCGTCGTCTTTCTCGAAGATTTCGGTTGGAATCGATATATTAGCGCTGTGTCAATTGCAAGTAAGCGTCGAAGTTGAACAACAGAGTAGTCCACTGACGCAGAGACCACAAATTCAACATCTACGCTTTCGCTCATCACGAACGACCGCGTGAAACTGTTGTGTCCATCGGCACCAACGATCTTTCGAGAAATGAGGACCTCGAAGCCGAAGGAAAGGGAATGACAAACTAGATCGCCATGCAAATTACGACCGTCGTTCAATGTGACGCTGACTCCATCTTCCTCCTTGGCAATGTTCTCCGCTTTTCCGTGAATGAAAACAACACCGGTATCCAAACAAAGAAGATAAAGCTGGCGACGTAGATCCTCGTGCTATACAGGTGTCAAGAACATGGCATCAGCGATGGTGAGGAGTCTGGAATCTTAGATTATAATTATATAATACCTGAACAACAAGAAATTCCGCCTCCAATTCGTCCATGATTTCGTCGTGAAACTTCATTGTGCCGACCGGTGCGCCTGTGTCGCCTAAAACGCTGTTCGACGATTGAGCTGATTTTGATAAATTTCAAGAGCTTGCCTCGTCTGAAGGACAATCTATCGAAGTAGTTCATTCTTAGAAACATCGACCATTGAACAAAGCGCATGAATTTACCCCGTGCAGCGTGTTGCGTGAGTGTCGAGGAATGCGTCCATGCCCGGCCATCTTGTCAGGATCCTGGTCATATTGGGCGGTGAACGAATGCTGCCTTCAGTCTTCAAAATAAAAAAATAGTTGAACTTGGTGCGTCGGGAAGTTTCTGTTAACCAACCTTGTCTTCGACACGACATTCTTCAACAATGACTGCTTCATGACCAGAGGCGCTGAGGGTATATGCGCAGGCGAGGCCGGAGATGCCTCCACCGATGATTAGGACTTTGATTTTTAGAGACGCTTGGCGAGTTTGGGCCGACATGAAAGAGGGGCGAAACAAGGAAATGAACACAATGGCCCCGGGCCGAGGCTCACAGATCAAGCCACGGCATGGACCCTGTCTTATTTTTAGAGTAAAGTTTGAGCGGATGTTTTCCAAGAAAGGGTCGAAGCGATATGGGAGTCGATGATTTGCGGTCCTTGCGATCCCATGCTCAAACATCATTAATTTAGCTCAAGAGCCGTGAAAACCGCGGCTCGTGGTGATTGAGCGTGTAGAGGAGAACAGAATGCAGGACCTCAAGACTTGTTCCACCATGAGATTTGTTGCCTGTTCAAAGACTCGAGCGCTGGGAGACACATTCGGTGGTCGCCAGTGGTTATCGTCGAAATCTGAAGTTCAAACAGCTCGAATGGGGGGCTTTCAAGTTCCCACAATCCGCCAGTACTCGGAATCTCAGAGTCCTCGTGCGTTGCCACCTTCTCTACAATGTTCTTGAAATGGAAAAGAACTTAATGATCGCGATTGATCAAGATATGGTTTGATGTGGGTGCAATGCGGCACTTCTTGACGAGTTTATCCTACTGAGCACATCGTCTTCGCAAAAAAAATGTATATGGTACCCACACAGTATGGCCTGTGGTGAACGGTGAACGCTGGTGGAGGCGGTCGACAAGGGTCTGCATCCGAACTGACTTCCCATCACCATCACCGGGTCGTTCCCACGGTATACACTTTCAAACTCAAAACACTGTCACGGTGTACTTAGTACCGAGCTCAAACCGAGCTTGAACAACACGACACATGTGAACATGCTCTTCGCTTACTGGAACTGGAATTTGCGTTACTAGCTGGATGTCATGTTCTGCACGGAAGATTCTAGCTGGCTGAGTGCGGATGAACACCGTGACGGGTCACTGAGTCGTTCAATGATGCGAATCTCGTCGGCAAAATTCGAACGTCCTCTTCCAAGCTAGAGTTACCTCGTATCTATTGCTCGGCAGGCTTAGCACTTTTGATGTCTGCAGTGAAAAGCTCGTTGCAACCCAGTGGATGTTAGTCGACGTTAGTCTCGGATACCCAGATCTTTCTCCGCAATCGTTGCCAGAGGTGTTTCCATATACTTAATATATAGTCAATACTTAGAGGACTGATTGATGTTGAAAGGTGGGAGAATTTTGAGGGCGGAGAAAGGTCTGGGCCGATTGACCTAGGGCACCTATCATCACTCGGCCCTTTCGTGTACATTCACGCATCGACACGCCTCCGCTGGCCAGCATCCTCAAGAAAATACTTCCGGATGAGGAGGGGTGGCATGGAATCCTGCCTCCGTCGGGCGGCCGTATGGTACAATAACGCGTGCTCTCATTACGATCCATTTTCGCAGGCAAGAGGGTGACGGGAGGATCGATGGGCCCAGACGTTTCCACGTCTTTTAATTTTCCCACCTGGCTGAGGCTGGCTCCGAGATCATCATTAATCAGCTTTACCCGAACATAAAATGATTTTTGGAGTACTTGTTACCCAAACAATCTCTCCACTCAGCCGCTCGCGTATTCTACCGTTCACGACTTCGAATATATGTACTTGCTTTCTAGACCAAATGAAGGAAAAAGGCGGCGACCTTCAACGATCTGATAATGGTCCTCGTTCCTCTATGCTGCCAATGACAATAAGGTCCGTAGACTGCTTAAAATACTTCTTCGTGGCGTTTGTCTGCCGAAACTGCAGTCACTGTAATATAAAGTTCTCCCTTGTCGTGTTTTTCGAATTGAACGTTTTTGTGCTCCCTCTAGTCTCTCCATTTTTGGGTTCGCTGCAAACGGGACTCTGGTCTCGGGAGCGTCGCGTACACGTACATACTACCCTCTTATCCTGCACCAAGTTTCCTTCAAGATGCCGTTTCATATTTTCGTGACGATCTTCCTCTTCAGCAAATCTGATGTGGCCCCGATCCTCGGACCCACTGTTCGTCGGCCCAGTCGCTGATTCTGCCAGTACTCAGTCTCCATTTTAGCTAATTGTTGCTATGGTTCTCGCTGGGCCAACCGACTTGCTCTCTTTCCTTATGGGCTTCGTTTGGCTCGAACTCCATCTCCTGACCTTTGAAGTGTGTCATCCCGACCGTTCTCGTCTATGACCCCTTATTGAGCTCACCACCATTTCAGATCAAGAATCAAGTACTCATTTTTCTTTGATTGCCAGTTCGCTGTCGACCCTGCATACAGATAACCGGCTTGGAGGAAGACCGCCTCTCGAAGCCTTCCAGACCAATCGCGGCCGGCAGGATCGCTGTTCCTGCTGCCCAGCGTCTGTATATCTGCGTTGGGGCACTGTCCCTTGCGTGGAGTGCCTTCCATGGTCTCCTCGTCTGTAGCGCCGTCTACATGGTTGCAATCGTTTGCTACAATGAATGCGGCTTGTCTCGCCATTGGTTCCTCAAGTCTTTCTTGGGGTCTATTGGCTACGTCTGCTACTGTTGGGGAACCACTGTAATCTTTGGTATGCTCTACTCGGCTTGCGACTCGTAATCGCTGATGCTTCCATGGTTCAGACCATGGACACCCTCTTTCCAACATTTCCATCGCTGCCATTGCGATCAGCGGGCTCCTCCACACTACTACGGTAAGCGTCTTCACCTCTACTTATGCCGACACGCTGACCACTAGTGTGCCTAGGGCCACGCGCAAGACTTCCGCGATCGTTTCGGTGACGCAGCCATCGGCCGCAAAACTTTACCCTTGATTTTGCCGCCTTGCCTTGTCCGCTGGTCTCTCGCTCTTCTCATGGTCGTTTGGACGGCCTTTCTCGTTTTTCTCTGGGCCCCGCCATACGGCGTCTCCATGCTGTTCGCTGCTCTCTGCCTCACATCTGGCGCCAGGTTCATTCGCGATCACTCCGTCGAGGCGGATAGGAAGTCGTACTGTTACTACAATGTGGGTAATCCGTCTCAATTGCTCTCGCCTGGTAACTTACTTCGTGCATTGCATTCGCGACAGATGTGGCTTATGACAGCCCATCTTCTGCCAGGGTTTGCGCGCATCTCGCTGTCCGCTTGAAGAATGACGGTGTCTATTACTTTCCTGCCATGATTCACCTTTGATACGCCTGCGACGAACATAATGTCTTCACGCATTAGTGTAACTTATAGGCATCCTAATAGCTCGAATACTCATGTTGATGTCTCCGCGTGGCTTGCCTTTGAATTTGAACACCTGTTCAAGCTACGGTAGCGAATTCTGTTCAGTGTGCTGAGAATGGTGCGAGCTCGTGCGTCTTCCGTGGCTCGCACGTATCTGTCTGGAAGTTTCCGCTAGAATACGCTACATCCTATCCACATATAATGTACGAGTGAGACACAGTCTACAGAAGTCTATACTTCGGCTGAGTGTAGCAGAGTTGCGAGCTACGGTTATCAGATCAACCACAAACAAAGACAACTTCGTCTTCGCAAAAAATGTATATGGTACCCATACAGTATGCGCTTGTGGTGACTGGTGAACACTGGTGAAAGTGGTCGGCCGTAGCCAACTTCTCCGACAGCTTCGCGCCGTAGCTCTCGCGATCTGGTTGTTTCAAGAATCAATCAGTCCAGAGACGCAAAGAGAAGTAA
Source organism: Favolaschia claudopus (assembly GCA_037176885.1). Lineage (NCBI taxonomy): Eukaryota > Fungi > Basidiomycota > Agaricomycetes > Agaricales > Mycenaceae > Favolaschia > Favolaschia claudopus. Next base: position 543,063 of record JAWWNJ010000132.1, read on the forward strand.
ATCGACTCACGCAATTCAAGCTACGGAGAAAAAGCACAAGAGCATGAGTAGAGCGACCCGACCCCCAAGAAAGAAAGAATTCAAATGCACGACCCGGAAAAAATGCACCTTCTTCGCAACTGAGCCGCCAACAAGACCATCTCCCACGCCGCTGCCATACTATAACCCTCTCCCGCCATGCGCATGCCAACAAGCAAACAAACCCAACGCCTGCACGCGCTCCATCCCCGCACCGCCCCTCTTCCTCGTCTAGCTCGTCGCGGAACAGCGAATCCACCGGACATCGCAGCGGACGCCAAGTCGAAGTAGTGCTCCGCCTCGGCGTTGTATGCGGGGAGGTTGAGCTCGACACGCGCGCCGAGATTGAAGATGAGGTATATGAGGGCGAGTTGGGTCGGCGGCGCGAGAGGCGTGTCGAGGTCGGGTGGGGATTTTTCGGAACGGGATGTCGAGGGGGGGCGAGTGTGGTCGAACGGGTTGACGTAGTTCGGCGACAGATACACGGGCGGCGCGATGTCGATGTCGTGGTAGATGAGGGAGAGGAGCTCGACGGTTTGGGATTGGAGGAGGGCATGCCGGTCGAGCAGCCGTTGCCCGCGTTGGCGATGAGGGCGTGATGCATCATGCCGTCCCTGGCGATAATACTTGACGTTGCGGACAACACAGCGTGCCGCAGAGAGGCTCTTGAGGGGCTGTTCAGTGGCGGTTCAGCAGCGTATACATGGAGAAGTATATACAAGCACGTACCGAATCCCAAGGACTTCGACAAAACCACCACATCCACAGCTAGTGTTTTAACATTTCAGAGTGGCAAAAAATGTTCTAAGATGCGCTTCCTAAATTCGGTACGCTGCTACAATACGGCAAAGGGTGAGCTCAGAGGGAGGAAGGGAAAGAAGCCTGGCGCACTGGCTCTCCCACAATTCTGCACCACAATAATCCGTTCTCGGCATCGGAGAAGGTTGGCGCAGCCGGGAAGGGAAGGAATGAGACCAACAGGAAGCATGGCCGTCTAGTCTAAGGCTGCGCCAGCAGGAGGTGGATATTGGGAGCCCCAGCGAGCCTGAGGAACTTCAAGTTCTAAGCTCAAACCACGGCGATGAGTCCAAGTTACTCTAAGGTCACACAGCGAGGTCGAGGCCACAAGGCGGAGGAAAGCGCTGTGTGTCGGCGTTATCGATGAGAGCTCTGTTGTGGTGACTGGTCGTTGACAAGTCATCCAGGGACGGATGAATCTATTGGGAAACCCGGTTTCTCGAGAAACCCTCCCATATAAGGAAATTCTGAGAAACCCGCGGACAATCCTAATAAGAAACCCACTTTGCCGTACCGGCAAACTGAAGCTGGTTGGAGGACATTTTGTCAACATTTTGTACATAAAGAGGTTCAGTAGAAGCTCAGACACATACTGAAATGAAATTCTAGTGCATCCGAGCGTTAAGGAGGGTCTTGCAAGGGTTAACTGGCATTGCCGTACATTGCCGCACATTCGATGTTGATTCGATCACCCTCGGTAAGAGCGCAACGACAGTGTGTATGCTGAGCTTCAAACTACAGCTGCGTGTTGAGATTGGGTCCTTTAATTACTCTCCCATGACCCTTAATCAGAGTTCTTGAGATCATCTTTGCTAAATCCAACGAGGCTGCTCTAAAGGGCAATTTCGGCATTACGGCCGGCGCACAAAGTAGTTCCATTCAATATCTGAGTATCGTACTTTCAGACGTATAAAAATATCCAGGAACTGACCAAAAAAGTAGTTCTCAACTGCTTTCTTGTATCTCCACCACTGTGGGCTTGTTTTGGGCCGAGAAAATTCATGCCGGGAACTCGGCCGTTTGGATACCATCAGTTCCGGGGGCGGGGTTCCTCCAACTTTCGAAATTACGGCAGGGGTTTCTCGAGAAACCGGGTTCCCCCCAGTAGATTAATCCTCCAGGGACCAGAACGCTGATGGGGCAATGTCACAATCGTAACGTCACACAAACCGTTGAATTCTTCTTCCCAAACGCCCATGTTCCACGATTCCGAATCGGACTCGTTTTCTCCCCCGCTGTATGCTTCTGCTCCCGATACTCCTGTGATGCAACTCTCTGGTGGACTGCCGCTGTTTCTAGGTTCTCCTACCGTGACATCGAAAATAAAAAACTTTCAACGTCGGCCCCCACTTCGCCCACTCACTTCGGTACCGGTCGTTATCCTGAACTTTGAAGTCGGAAGAATGAACAACAAAACCATGAATATTCTTAACTCAAGGTCCCAATGCTTTTGGCTTCTCAAACATTACTATTCAGGGAGCTCTACGCCGTCCGCGTCAATTCGGCTCTAAATTTCCTCGGAAGGAAGGAAGGAAGATTACACGGTACGGTCCCCTGAGGAACGCCGGGGCCCAGGGAGTAACTGAGTGTACAGGCACTAATGTACACTACGGTCCCACATCTGCGGAATTTTCGCCGAGCCGATCTCAAATCGCCGCAAATTATTTTCGCAGTAAATATTGCCCATTCTCGTCGTCAACTCAACCCCCAAATAAGTAACTGTCTTGCAATGTATTTGACTCTTGCTCGAAAAAAATGGTCGACATTCGATAATTGTTGGATATCATAATCTTGGGCATCTGATTTGAAACCCTTCCGCTTACCTGATCTCTCGCAATGTCTTGACTCTTCTCGGCTTTTCTTGACATGTTACCACGGGTCTCGTTCGAAGAAATGGTCCGCACTCGATAATCGCTAACCAACTCAAGACTCTGTGCTGAACCTGTCCGTCAGCAGCACGAAATCAAATCCCAAAGGGCTTGGAACTGTACTAGTCGCAGTACCCCTCGACCATCCATTGCCGAAATTCATCATGTGTTGCGCTGATTCTTCAAAAAACGTCTGTTTCTGGCTTGTACAATGCAGAATATTGCCGTCTTGTATCAGTAAAGAGGCTCAAATAGTTATAACTACTCTACCTTTTCCCGACCAGTTCCCGACCATCTGTGTGAATGGTATGGAGCCAGTGAACTTCCCTCAGCTCTTTGGCCCTGATTGGCCGATCAACCTATCGTCAGCGGCAGTCGTGGCATCAGGACCTCCAGACAGTTGAAGTCGATGGGAGGCTCAGCTCGAGATGTGGTACTTTTGTGTCGTGAAGCTCACCATAACGAACCCAAATCTTCGGAGTTCGTAGTTTGAATCACCGAATTACTGTTTTGGAACATCATGCAATCACTTCCATGCGAGTTACGACCCGGGCCCGAATCGAACGGGCGCCTTCTGCAAACCACAGAAAACGTCAGCTTCAAGAGGCTGCAACTGCGGGTCCCATCCGCAACCAGGTCTGTAAATTGGAGTCCAAATTCACATTGAAATTTTCAAATCTCATACTTAATCATCACCCCCCCCCCCCCCCCCCCCCCCATAATCATCACAGCTCAAGCCTGAGCTCGCGAAAGTCATTCCATCAGGTAAGTACAAGACTCAGAAGAGAAAAGAATGAGATGGTCACCTCGGGAGTCGAGTATCAAACCCAACGAAATCAAACTGAGGACCGAGAAGCTCGCGCAAACGAATCAGCAAACTCACAGTTCACTGCACACCGAATCTGGATTCGGAATATGCTGGTCAGGCTACTACGGCTTTGACGCATCCACGAGGACTGGGGCATCTAAGGATGAGTTGTGCTTTCACTGAGTGTAGTATCTGCGCAAGACCGCTACTTATCTCCTTAGCAACTCAGCGCACATCCTGCATGCATATTGTGACACACCCGACAGTCGACCAATAAATTTCTAACGATCATTTGTCGTCTTCGTCCCCACAAGTTTTGATATGCACTCACTGTCTCTATGTTGATGCTAATTTAAGCTGAGTAGATTGACTAACGAACCTTTCTAGGTTCTTTTGCTTCCTCTCGATGGCTGAGCTCTCCCGTCGGGCATGGGTTATTACTCGTGGGATCGATGCGCCTGGTTCAGTTGTTTAGAGTGAGTCCAGGGACGAAGATGTAATTTTAATACTTGCTTTGTACATCGGGATACTTCCTGGGCCCGGCGTTCGCAGTGCGGACCGGCCCGCGTAATCCTACCTACCTACCTACCTACCAGCATCATATCTACACCCGAACCGCCTGGGCCGTCGGAGTGAAATAGGATCGGTCCACGGTATGCGGAAGAGTTTTTTGGGATGGTAGCGGGTAGACGCATGAGTGCAATGGCGGCGGTTCGGGCAGAGGGATTTTTATAATCCAAAGGAGCCTAGACACATCGAGATTGGGGTTGTTAGTGAAAGAGCACGCTCATCCGAGAGAGAGACAGTCATACCGTTAAACGCGCGCATTCGAAATCTGTATTGCACGGCGTCCAGGTCAGTTTTTCGAATGGTTTGATCTTGAGCCAGGAATCCGTTAGTTAACGCTTCGTTGCTTTGAAGGATAAAATGGGGGGAAAAAGCAGACCTTGTTCCAGTTGAATTATCTTGCCCCAGTACATGTGGGCTGAACACCAAAACGCAAAGAACGAGCAGAAGTGAACGCGCTATAGAAAGGAACGTAGAAGCAAAAATTGAAGTGAAGGCAAGGAGAATAGAAGGATAGAGCCACAACTCCGAAACGTCACACCGTTATCAGTGATTTCGAACTGAGCAGCCAGTGCAGCGACTACAGCGTCGGACTCAGCTGGTGAAGATGAAGCTATCAACATGTCGTCGACGCTTGTGGTGATGATGGAGTACTCGTTATCGAGTCTCCGTTGGTAGACGGCTCCAGTCGGATTCGACTCGCTTGAATCCAATGGTCTCGAGCCGTGAATTGAGCTCCAGGTACCACTGTCGTCCCGCCTGCTTAAGCCCATAGAGACCCTTTAAAAGCCTCCAATACCCCGGCCCTGCGATCGTGGGTTTACGCATATAGATCTCTTCCTCGAGAGGGCCGTTGAGGAAGGCGGTCTTGACATCGACTTGTCGTAGTGTCATGTCATGGGCAGCTGCGAGCGCGAGTACGAAGCGAATGGATTTCCCAGCGGGCGACGGGTGCGAAGGTATGATTGTAGTCTTGTCCGGGGATCTGGGTGAAGCCCTTTGCGACGAGTCTGGCTTTGAATCGCGAGATAAGCCCGTCACGGTCGCGTTTGATATGGAGAACCCATTTAGACGCGACGGCTTTGCGGCCAGGTGGTAGATCCCTCGACCTCTTCGTATACGCCCTTCGCCTTCAGGGACTCGAGTTCTTCGTGAATGGCGACCAGCCACTGCGGCCAGTACATGGACGACTCTGCCTCGTGAACCGTCGCCGGATCCTTGGCGTCTGGATCATCAATGGGATCTGAGAGCGCCGCAAAGGCAGTCTCGGTTTGCTCAAACGCTGCGCGAGGTCTACTAACTCGTCCGGTTCGCATTCGATCTCCAGCTCGTCACCCGACACCAGGACGGACATGAGATAGTCCTCGAGATGAGGAAATCCTCCCCCCCCTCGTCCAGTGTCGCTGTGGGCAATAATGTACTTGGCAGGGATCTGGCGAACGCGTGGTTCACGACGGTCAGCGATTGACCTGTCGTCAACCTCGGGCATGAGGACATCGGTGTCAGATTGCCTGTTAAAAGACATTAGGACTCGTTAATGAGCCGTGTTTGCGTTAACGCACGGATTGACAGCTCGAGACTGCATGTCGTTTGAGACTTCGTCTAGAATCCGTTGTACATCCCTGGTTATACAGGTTAGATAGAATTTTTAAGAATACGCGTTAACACGTACTCCGGTGTCGCATTAAGGCGTTCCGGTGTTTGCATTTCAATATCCTCAGAATGAGGCCTGGTTAAACAGGTGAGTACGATTTACGCTATCGTTAACGATAGCACGTACGGGTTAGGCTCAAAGGCCGTATTCTGCTCAGAGGCAGGTGGCTGTTCAACAGCAGGATATCGCTCGGCGGTGATACGCTCAGCGACAGGGCCAACAGGGCCGACGGGCGTGCGATCTCGGAAATGCTCCTCAAGATCGCACGGGACGTCCTCCCACAAGATGTCGGAAAGAGGCGGTGATGGAAGGAAGTCGGGGAAGCCGTGGAATGTGAGATCGCGCCGCGAGCGGATGGATTTAGCGGATGGGAACCAGATCAGGTACCCCTTTGAATCGCGCCGCGGCGCATACCCGACGAATCGGCCCTCTTCTCCCCGTGGCGTTAGCTTCATCTGCTCCGTTGAATTAGTTTTTCTAGCGGTGACAAGCGCGCCGAACGGGCGAAGGTGAGATAGATCTGGTTTGTGCTTGAACCAGCTCTCAAACGGCGTCGAACCGTCGTCGTTTGCTGGAGTGGGGGACACGATTCTTGATGTGGATAGAATCTAGATGCTTGCGCGGCCGAGTGGCCAAAACCAGAATGTGAGCGAGGCATCGACTAGCATTGCCCGGATCATATGCTCGATGGTCTGGTTTAGCCTCTCAGCCACGCCGTTCTGGGGGGAGGCCATCCGGTACAGATTTCTCGTACGAGATGCCATGTTCTGCGCAATAGTCTTTGAATTGGCCATAGACGAGTTCGGGGCGTTGTCGATGCGCAGGAAGACGATCTTCACACCCAAAAGATTTTCTGCTGCTGTGCGGAACTCGTGGAAACATTTGAGTGAGTCGGTATGGGCGATATACTGTGCAATAATTAACCTCCGTTTACAGGATTTTTGAACACAACTTACATCCTGGCGGCATCTTTATCTGCTTGCATCTCCAGGTTGGTTACATCTGCTATCTGGTTGCATCTTACTTACATCTCCAAGTTGGTTGCATCTCACCGAAGGCTTGGCATTGCGGAGGTAAAATGATCCGCCATCTGAGTTGATCTGACTGGGTTCGGCTAGTTGAACAGTAATTTCGAGGTGAGTTTTTATAAGCTATGGAAGGGCGCCCACTCCCCTCTCAAACGTCCCATTCTCCAACACCTCCCGCTTGCTACTCGCGAGAAGCTCTCGCCCAATACGCTTGATCGTCTGCTGCGCCGCGATCGCTGTCTTGTCTCGTTTCAAATGCTACAATTATCACGATATGGATGGCGAAGGGATTCTCGGAAACTCACGATCCTGCGTAACAAGGGGTACCGAAGCTGCAGGAATCGGATAAAGCTGAATCCGGTGTCGCTGGAGAATGACGCTTCGAAGGCTGCAGCAAGCTCGTTTGGAGGGGCGTCGTCTTCTGCGGCGAGGGCGTCGATTTTGTAGTTGAAGCCTACAACGGCGCGTTGACTCGACCAGAAGAAGAAGAGAGAAGGAATGTGGTACGACGCACCTGCGAGACGAAGATAGAGCTTCCATACGGGCGATTCCGTTGGATTTGGCTGCTTCTGCAGCCCAGATATCTCGGAGCTAGGCAAAGAAAAATCTCACTTAGCCATCGTTTCCCGAGCCCCGCTAATGTTTCAAGATTCGTACTTGTATCGACTTGTCCACAAATATTTCGGTGAGTTCCCTGACTGAGGTACACCAAAGACGGGATTCTAGTGCCAGAGAATCAGCGTTGCGCGTGATAGGATGCCGAAAATGACTACCATAATCTTTCGCTGCGATACGATTTTAGATCAAACACAGTCGAGTAGTATCATTCCACGAACCTGCTGCTTGTGTTGTTCTCCTTCAACGACGAGAATCCCTGCGGACCCAACATTCATATCTCGTCTATAATCAGAATCTCATTCGATTTTTTGTTAACCTGGTCCTACGACTTGGCTAAGACTGACTGAATCGCGATGCTTCCGACTTTTGGTATACGTGAGTGTTGGACAGAAAATGGTGTAATGCTTTTGGATCCGTGCTATACAGGGCGCTTTGTCCCTGACAAGATATTCAGTCGAAGATTCGGAGTGGACATGAAGATGGTGCTCACGAAAAAGCGATGAAATCTGTCACGTGGATGGGAAATTGAGTAAATGAGAGGAATTGTGGTTCGTCTTACTTACTTCCACGTCCGTCCATACTCCTTCACCAGATTCTCCTCGAAACCGGCTTCCTACGTAGATCATGAGCGAAGTTCGTTGCATCACGTCGCAGAGAATCTACTCACATCATTTATGAGCCCCTTCAAATTTCCATGGAACCAATGCGGAGGAATCCTGTTTGTGGACCCGGTGGGAGAGAAGTCCAAGCGGCGGGTACTGAAATCAGCATGGCCGTGGCGCTTGGTAGGCTGCGTAGGCTGCGGACGAAACCCTGGAAGCCCGAATGAATGTGTCCGATGGACCCAGGGTAGAAAGAAATGAAAAGAGAACTGCCAGTGTCTGTCAGAGCCAAGTCGGAGACTCAACGGAGACTCGGAGCCAGAGGAGTACGGCGAGTACCACTGAATAAAGCACCGCGGGCTTGGCGGCGGCCGGGCGGCCGAGATGAGAGTACCAGGTCCTCTATGAGCTTTGTAAAGTTCGGGGTCCAAAGCTCGCTCGGTCAGCGCGATAGCGCTAAGCGCTGACCAGCTCGCATTGGAAGCGGGAAGGAGCAACGGCTGCCGACCGAAAGACCGAAAGCCGAAACAAAAAATTTATCCATCAATCGTTTAGGGTTAGGGTCTATTTCACCGAGTCAACCGACTCCCACGGTCACAAAAGCTCAAACCCATTAGAACCGTTTGTGACTCTAAGCTAAGAAGCACTACAAAAGGCGTGGGAAAAAACGGCACTTTCATTAGAACGAAAAACTCGGACACTGATACGATCAATTTTCGAAAGCCTCACTGAGATATGAAAAGAACGACTACTTAAAAGTACTCGTAACCAGGAATACCAGGAACTTCGTTCAATTAGGTTCAATTCCTGAGGCAATGCTACCGTATGTTTTGACTTTCGATCTTCCCCAAAATCTTTCTCAGTGCAAATTCTGTTAGGGAGGAGCGAGCGTGATGCAATGGCGCTTGTCGCGAGTGCGAGCGAGACTCTTCCAATCCCAAACGCGGCTGGTGTCGACCGTGACACCACGACCACGACCGCAGCTGAACCGGCTGTGGTCCACGACGCCGCTCGCTGTTGACATCTCTGCACCTCCAGCCACGTCATTCGTCGTTCACTTCTGACTCCGCGGTTCCACACATTCCACCTCATTCCTCTTTCGAGACATCACCCTCAACGGAGTCTTTACCACGTCTACATACTTCACTTCCGTCTACGCATGACTTGGGCATTCTTTCGGCATCGTACTCAATGCCTGCACCCTTGGGCGAGTGGCGGGAATGCATGCCGTCTCGAGATGAAGGAGATGAGGGTCTCGGGGATCTGGCTCCGAAAAACGACGCCTTGGGCTTCAGCGACGACTGGAGATAGGGAGGCTTATGGAAGGAGAAAACTTTTTCGATGGTACGAGGATATAAATCTTATTTTCTACTCGCAATGACAGATTCTGTTAGCGCCTGGAGAAACTCTGCAACACTCTCCCTGACAACAGCTCGTCCCCACTCAACCGCTCGATCTGAGCAACAATCCCCATCCACTCGCCAATATGGCGCATCCGCGTTTCTCGTGGTATACTCTTCAGCCTGACGACAACACCGATGACACTCGCCCTCGCCCTCTATCTTTCCAACGTACTTCCCCACAGTGGAGATCAACATCTCCTGCGCAAGTGGAACGCCCTCAGCCGACGCCGCCTGCTTCCTCGCAGCTCCTTCCCCGCTGCCGACTCCGCCTTCACAGCCTGCTTTCTCGCCGGCTCCTTCCCCGCTGGCGACTCCGCCTCCACAGCCGCAAGTTTCATCAACAGAATCTACGCAGCCGACATCGTATCCGCTGGGCATGACCGCGTCAGCACCAAGATCTCGGCCAGCGCTGCCGCAGTTGCCAGCGGATTTGGCGTCAACCCACCTCCCTCGTTTCACGCCAACGCCGTCCCCTCTGCGGCACTCCTCTACCCCGCCCTCAAGAACAGAGAAGCCGAGGCGCTTCCTGGGAGCTATACTAGGCGCTACCCGGTTCCGCCGGTATTCACGCCGACTACACCATCGCGGAGTGGATCTCCTAACACTTCGACGACCTCGACCTTGCCGCCGCGCGTGATGCGGTCGGCGCTTGCTCATTCAGCAGAAGGGCTCGCACGAGCCATGGCGGGGAAATCGGCGCATGCGTTGGGGGAGAAGAATGGGGAGGGGTGGAGGAACGAAGGAGAAGGGCGCTGAAGACGAGGAGAAGAAGGACGAGGGTGGTACCCAAGGATCCAGATGACGAAGAAGATGATGAAGAAGACGATATTCCTTTGGCTGCGCACGAGAGCACTGCTGGCTCGGAAGGCAACGTCCATCGATGTCGACACTCCCCTTGAAGAGCAAGACGAAGGTTAGCCGTGGTACGGCGCGTGGAAGAGGACGTGGCGTGGGCGCGGGGGCGGGGGCAGGCGCGGGCGTGGTCAGGAAGAGGCGGGGGGAACGCCGTCAGACGTAAGGCTGATGGTGAGGGTAGTGAGGGAAGCGAGATGCTGAAGCGAGAGCGTGCTGTGTTAGTCCAAGGCAACAGTGCTGTAAATCACGCCGCAGCGATACCTGCCGCCGCCGCCGCAGTCTCCAATCCCCAGCCGCCCGCCATCACGACCCAGGCGTCCCACTCGAGAACGCCGTGTCCCGGTCGATGCCAATCAGAAGGAGGCGGAATTGCAGGATCGTTTGCTGAAACGAAAAAACGATGCAAGGGAGAGCGTAGCGTCGAAAAGGTTACGTGAGGAGTGTTTGATACCCCATTCAGACTTCAAGCTAGATAATCTCTTCTGATTTTCTTTTTACAATACCTCTTCGTAGAGTCAACTTTCCGTACAAAATCACGCATGATCATTAGTGGATATATATATATATATATTATCGCAGATTGTAAGTGTAGAGTATAGCAAATTGCTATACACAGCTAGCTTTATGAGACAGTTGGGTGATAGTGTGAGCGAAAGGGACGCGTCGGACGCGCCAAAAACGACGGTTAAACGAGGGCATAGGGTAGAGAAGGCCGGGGTGACGCGTCTGGGGTGGTAGAAGGCGGGAAAATACTGGAACGAACGAATATGGGGGGTGGCGCGGCGAGGTGTTTGTTGAGGGCGAGCGAGACGCGTCGGACGCGCCAGAACAACGTGTGGCGTCGAGAAGAGGTAGAGAATGTTGGGGGAGACGCGTCTGAAGGTCTGAAGGGCGTGGGTAGGCCGGAATACGCTAAAATGCCGGGGGCGGGGGCTGGGTCGCCGATCCACCGAATCCAAGCGTGCTGCGACCGCCAAAACGACGGTGGACGTCGAGCAAACGTATAAAATGCTGAGGGTGAGGTGTCTGGAGGTCTGAAAGCAGTGGGTAAGCCGGAATACGCGAAAATGCCGGGGGGCGGGGCTGGTCGCCGATTCTACCGAATCCAAGCGTGCTGCGACCGCCAAAACGACGGTGGACGTCGAGCAAACGTATAGAATGCTGAGGGTGAGGTGTCTGGAGGTCTGAAAGCAGTGGGTAGGCCGGAATACGCTAAAATGCCGGGGGCGGGGCTGGGTCGCCGATCCACCGAATCCAAGCGTGCTGCGACCGCCAAAACGACGGTGGACGTCGAGCAAACGTATAGAATGCTGAGGGTGAGGTGTCTGGAGGTCTGAAAGCAGTGGGTAGGCCGGAATACGCTAAAATGCCGGGGGCGGGGCTGGGTCGCCGATCCACCGAATCCAAGCGTGCTGCGACCGCCAAAACGACGGTGGACGTTGGGAGAAGGGTACATAATGCTGAAGGTGAGGTTGCTGGAGGTGTAGAGGGCACGGAGAAGCCGGAATTAGCGGTGGTGCGCTGCGCTGTCGGAGCTGGCAATTGCAAATCAAGTCGAGAGGCCAGGTAGGCGGTGAGAAGGTCTCGACAGACGAGGAATCATGTTCTGCAGATGGATTAAGAAGAAATGCAGTCAGATGTCGGCGCTGGTTTCTCTATCATAAGACACGCACCGCCGTCGTAACCATCTAGCTGTCCCCCGAGTCCCAGCCGGCAGACGCATAGTCTTAGCACGAGTAATGGTACTACACGTCACTGTTCGGTATATTGACCATCGTACGGCGAGGCGCATTATCCACAACAAAATTTTGAAAAATTCTTCGTTAGACATCGATATGGTAGCGAGAACCAGGAGGAAGATTCGAGAAATTTTAGCATCAGGATGAGGAGATCTTGCGACCCAAGTCGAGCGTAGAAGCCTGTCTAAGTGTTCGTCAACGCTGTTGTGGAAGACAAGAGCAAGCCGGTTGTTTGGCGGTTTTCTTTGATCCAAACTTTCCCATCCTGTCTTCAAGTTCTCCCGTCATCAACCGGTTGAACCTCGTCGAACCAGTGACTTGCTCGCTCTAGTACGCTATTACTGAGCTTTTTCTGCTTCTTATATTATATTTATCTCTGCCCTACTGGAACTCAAACGCTGGCCGGAATTCATGGACTGCAAAAAGTTTGAGAAACTCTCTGGAAACTCTCTTTGGGTGCCAACTTCAAGTTGCATCTCGACGCGACCCCGACCGCGTTTGCTCAACATAGAATATCGACTTGTGCAAATTGCCTACTTTACAAATCTTCGAAATTCTGTATCTCACGGTCGCTGCGTCGCAGCTGGGATTAAATGTCAGTGGGATACAATCTCAGATTCTCTGTTCATGATCTATCTAGTCACCGCTGGCGCCGATATTCGACGCTTTTGCAGCCGTCACTGTCAGTCCCGCTTATTCCGACCGCCAAGTCCGTTATCAGCGATAGGACCCGGGAAATTCAGGCTTGCATTCCAAAGGATAGGGAATTGGGGTGCATGAACAATGATCATCAGGTGACTCGGAGACTGACGACAACAGCGCAAAATTGAATATGAAAATTGATATCGGTCAAAGCTGGTGGCGCAAGATCTTGCATGTTGCGCTTGATCATCTTGTCGCAAAAGCGTCGATTCGTGTTATCGGGTGCTGGGAGGGCATACGAGGGGGAGGAGAGAGCAGAAAATCAGAAAAAAATGAGCAGAGGGTGTTCTAATCTAAAGATAGAATGATTCAGCCCGAAATTCCCCAATAAGCGAGATATGCCAAAACGAACCAGATCTCCCTGAACGCTTTCAGCCGCCCTGTCGCCTCCGAGATCGCTCCATAATCATTTGTCGTATCCGTATCGTACAAACTTGTTCTAACAGATTGATGCCGCATGCCCGGGGTCTTCGCCTTCGATTTCGAATTTTTGCCCGATTGCCCAAAGTCGCCGTCTTCACGGATCCAGCGGCCCTGAGTGCCCAATTACGCTAGAGTAGCACTGTAATAAGCACTAGATGTATATGGGTACTCAACTGGGACCCCCCAGCCAGGAATCCAGCGAAACGAGGAAAAACACGATGAAGGTGGGGAGACAAGAGTGATGACCTTCCTATTCAGGACTTCGGGCGGTGAACTGTCAAAATCTGTTTGGCAGTGTTTGTGCACGGCTTGGTTTCTCCCGCCGCCACCACCTCCGAAATTTCTCTATCACTCAGCTTCGCGGCGGCACTCTGGCGGACCCGGCAATGGCTGCTTGGACCTGCGGCATTTAAGGTCCCCGTCTCTCGGCATCTAACAGGTTGCTTGGAAGGCACTTGAGCGAAAAACCCTTCCATACGCGCATTTGCGAATTGCGATGCCGTATGCCTCCCTAGCTCGTTCTGGCGTCACTAGGGCTGCTGGGCTCTGTCTATTTTGGTTTCTGGCTGACTCGCACCGCCGACTTCGCCCCGATCTCGACCGACTTCCGTCGGGATGTCGTTTGCACAAAATGGTTGCTTCTCCGGCGAAATCGTCGAGTTTGGGGTAGCTTTGTTGAATTTAGGATAAAGTGAGTTGCCATTATTGTTGTTAAGCTTCGTTCCTTTGAGGTCCTTTCCGCGTTTGGCTCAAATTATATGCTGGATTCTCGATTATGCTGAAAACATGTTCAAGTTATCTCGCTTTCTCAAATCGTCAATTGTGCGGCAGGGATATCAGGGTTGGTTCGATTTGATCTTCTACTTCAACGCTGGTATGTGATCCCGAGTTCTTTCTCTGTTTCACTCAGATTTCATTCTAGACTCTTAACGATCGTTGCACTTGAACATATTCTCCAGTTTGACTCAAGTTCTCGAGCACTCCTTGAGGAATTTTTGATCCGGGGCAATGGTGAGTTATTTTTGATTGCTCAATCTCGTTTCTTAAACCTCGGGCTCCTTAAACATTTCCATTTCAATTTGAGTCCGGGTTAATTTTCTCGTTCAATTGATTAGAGGTCAAGTTTTGGCTTTGGCGCGAAAAAACCCGTCATCGATGTGTTCAGATTATTACAGACGATGGCGCTGATGCGCCGATATCACCACCTCGACTATCTACGACGTTATCTGGGAGCGGCGTCCCAGAATAACTCGTCAACCAGGCTCGTTTCCGTTTACCATAGATAATCATAATCCAACTGACTCGACTGTTGCTTGGCAGAAACGTCACACCATCGCATCTCCAGCGCAGGGCAAGCAGATTGAAATCACGAATTCTTCCTTTGAATTTGTTTCGTTTGTCTGGCTTTCGATCACTGCGGGATCCATATCGTATTTGCAGACCAAGTTTCCTTCACAAAGGTAGACCTCGCTTTCATTTTGTTTTCCACTGTCCAGGCTGAATGTTCCTTTATTCCAGTAAAGCCTATTCGAACACACATGCGACGTTACACTCTTGATTCGAAGTCAACAAATTCTGAGATGATTGTATGGGTTTCATTCTATGTGCGTGAAGGGTTACAATGCTCGTATCGAACAGATACTCATATCATCTTGCGGGAAGCGTCTTGAATTCTACCTCAGCCCCGCCCTCAATTTAATTCAAATTCAACCTTGAGTTTCCTACTCGCAGTAACAAATCCGACCTGTAAATTTGTCATTCATAATGGCATTCATCGTCGAACAGAGCTGTTCATTCGAGGTGGAAAATTCTTTGAGAGTTTTGCTGCGAGCGGTGGATTGAGATGGAACCGAGAAGGGCGAAGATGTGGCGTCTCCGATATGAGAAGAATGTGGGTAGTCAAGCCGATGCCGAATTCTCTGGGTTCATTCAGCCGAATTCGAGATATGGAGCTGAAAACATGGTTGAACGTACGGGTTTGAATTGAAACAGATCCATGAAGAATTGCATGCCACAAGGCGCAAGTCTAAGTGGTTTTGGCGAGTATGATCAAGCCTCGTGAGTGGCAAAGAATAAATAAACAAGGAGTCAATGGAGGACGACATTCGGTTATTCCTGGTGTCGTAGACGGACTCGGAGAAGGTATTGCTTGACAATATGACCAGACTGTGTTCGGGGGCGGAGATCGGGACGGACCGAAGCAGTTTGAAGAACGGCGATCCACAGTCCAGAAATCCGAGCAGCGAAGCGGTTTATGGTTGAGAGTCGAGCATTGGCAGTTCTACTCTTGCAGATAGAACCTTACAGCGCGGCGCGACGTCGTTTCCAAGTAAAGCCGAATCATCCCTCCTCTGGGCCAGAAGGTCGTCGAAGAGGTTCGAGTCGCTTGGCGCATCCACATCGATTCTTCGAAGTCCAAAGTCAGCGCCGTCTCGGATGCAGCAGGAGAGAATAGGCGCGAACGATTGGCGGGCATTTTTTAAATAGAATTTCCAGCTCTCAAAGACGCGCCTGTGAGCGAGACGGAGCAGAGCTCACGCAGGCTCGCCATGAAACGACGCGTTATTTGCGTTTATGTACGCGATTGATGGAATGATCGCCGTGACGTGACTTTTTGATGGATCAACATCCTCCTCCTCGTCAACATTCGCTGGCCACGACCTTCAGTCCTCCTCTGGCATCAACGCTCTCGGCGATTGGCTCCCCTCTATGAACTCTTGGCTCAGAGCTGGGTTTCCTCGATGGGGGCTCGAAGCGGCTTGGATGATGAAGATCTCGCATCGCGATTCGCACAAGGCTGGACGTCCGAGTGTCAAGCATACACCCCCAGTTAATGATAGGGACGCTGCATCATGGGTACAACCGGACTCACCGCCGTACCATGACGCCCTCGTCGGACCCTGCGCCGGTCTTCCATCCATTTCGTCTGCGTTCGTCGCGGATTCGTCCCCAGCTGGCTTTGGTCGCTACGAGCACTGTGTCGTCACCGTCATCCTGGTATAGGTATCCACATGCGCGCGCCTTCGTCGCCCACCTTCGGCTCGCGGTCCAGCTCCTCCATGTCCGCTGAGGACCCAGAGAACAGTACTCACACGCGGCCACGACCGGAACCGATGCTCGCTCCTCCCCGATGCGCCGCCCTCCGCGCAGAGCAGCCAAGGCAGCGCGCGTATGCCGCTCGCGCGGGAGTCGAAGCGCGTGCTGGGGATGGGCGGGACGATGGGCGGATCGGACGTGTCGGGGCATGAGGCGCTGGAGCTCGATGTGTCGGACCCGGATTCGATATCCCGGACGAGCTGCAGGTGATCCGCTGCCGGCGGTTACGTCTACTACGGCTGGTACACCCCCTCCGATGCAGCTTCTGGTTCTCAATTTCGCTCATCACGGGTACATAGACGAGGGGGCGCTGTCGGGTTCTGAGGAGGATACGAAGAAGAGCTTTGACTTTACTGGCGAGCTGAAGAAGCTTAATGAGTCGGGGGTGTCTGATAGGCGGAGCTTTGTGCAGCAGCTCGAGAATGCGTTTGCGGTATGTCGTTTTTGTTTCTTCTCGTTCCTGAGTAGTAGAAAGCTGATGTTGTTGTTGTTGTTCTCAAGACGCCGGCCAAGATTGATCTTCGTGGACTGCTTTGTATGGATGTACCACCGCCTGTCCCTGCACTGCCTCCTACCTTCAAGGCGGATGTGTCTGGGTCGTCTACGTCTTCAACCGAGCAGCTCTCTTCATCATCGGGCTTCACCTCGTCTTCAGGCTTTGAAATACCTCACTCAGTTTCCCGCCTAATCGATATGAAGGAGCTGACGATGGGAGTCGGGTCTAGCGAGGACGATGACCATTCAATGGACCTCGATGGGGAATCTGCCTCCCGGCTCTTCGATCATAAAGAGCCTATGCTTCTTCCCGGCTCTGACAGCCTCGCTAGCGACGGTAGGCCACTGCTTGCCGCTCCTCGTCCTCGTCACATCGCATCTGGACCTTCCGATGGTCAGCTCAATCTCATATTCAAGTTTGGAGGAGAGCTGCCGGCAGAGGAGATAGAGGTGCAGAAACCGAAGCTCAGACCCGCAGCAGCGAAAAAGCCATTGACGCCCTCCGACATAATCCCTCCGCCTGCTCATGCGCGGGGCTCAGTCGCTCTCATTCCTCATGGAAGAAGATGATTCCGTCATGAAGTCGATCCTCGCTCACGCTGAGAACCTTCCTCGTCCTCGAGGCAATTCCGATACCAGCATACGCCGTGCAGCGATGGAGAACTCTCGCATCTCCATGGCTAGCATACACGCTTGAGACCGCAGTCTGGGATCAGCTTCACGAGTTTGGACTCGTTCAAGGAAGTTCGTCGCGGCTTCGAGTTCCATAAAAATCGGCCCGCGTTCTATCCGCCGCCTGTTGCGACCAACCGACGAGTCGCGGCGCCACACTTGAAGCAGGAATCTGTCTTTTCGATTGCGTCGATCTCTTCGTATGGACATGTCACCAATCCCGGGATCTCTGACCCTTTCGATTACGGATTGGCATGCCCAGTCTTCGGGAACGTCCATCGCTGGAGGACCTCTCGGTCTCCATGTCCAATTTCGAAAACACCTTTCAGATCATGCGAGATGCGCAGCCCCGCAACCGCGTGGGTAGTGATGCGTCCAGCTCCTACTTCAATGTGCCTGTTCCTGGGCAAGCAGCCGTGCGGGGACATCGCCACCGTGAATCGAATTTCCTCGTTTCTTCGCAAGATCCGCTGTGCCGTTTTACAATTACAATCGCAGCCATGGCAGCCACCGCCTCAGCAAAAACGATACGAGTACAAGCGGAAGCAGTCTGGCGCATCAGTATGCGAGCGAACGGCGGGCGCGCGGCGTGGGCGAAGCACCGGCAGAAGTCGTTGGTGGATTCGAGGATGAGCGACGTTTCTGTAGGTCGGCTTGGGCGCCCGGGCGTCGGGGAGAAGATGTTCATGGATGTGGATTATGCGCAGCCGCTTACCGCCATTTCGGCGTCCCCACCAGAGAGCCATAGAGAGCTCCGTGATCGCTCTTCCTGGGACTTTCATTGACGGTGAGCGCCTCTCTGCGGAAGATTCGCTATTCGAGAAGCCGGGTCATCGCTCCTCGATGTCGGAGGACAGCGTTTTTGGATGTCAGTATTCTCATACCTCTCTGGAGATGGTAAATGACTAACCGTGTCGCATTCAGACGACGACCACCATGTGCCGACTGGTCATCTTCTGCCGCCCCACCAGTTCCGCCCCCTGTCGGTGCTCAGCTTCAATAACAGGACTGACAGCCGCTAAGGCAAGACGAGACGATGGTCACGGTGCGTCGCGTGCTCTCAGTATCTTGAGATCTATTTTGATCGTTTCTTCAGATGCTTGGTGGAGGCCATGTGCGGCGCCGCTTCATAGGCTATAATCCGTCGCCCTGTGTACGCGTCGAGAAGCGGAAGCATGCTGCTTTCCAGGATCACAGGCTCCCAACAAAGCCCGCCAGCCCTCTACCGCATCCACCTCGTCGTCAAGGTTTGGCGAGGAGCGCATGATTCGCGCTCGGCAGGGGCTCCTCGAGCGGCAGTCCCTTGAGGAGAGCGCTCTCGTAGCAGAAGGCGAGGATTTTGCATCTTGTGAGTCCATACCATGTCCTTGTCAGCTGCACGCTTATCGTACCCTACTCTTCTTACAGCGGTATTCACCCGCCCTGCTCCAAGCCCCAACTCCCGTTCTCGCTCATTGACAATGACGACCTCAAGCTCGGGGCGGGGTACGCTGTTCGTCATCTGCTGAAGGCTCGTCGATGTCGGAGACGGAGGTATCCATGTCCAGTATCGACGTGTCGCACATCAGCCCCATGCTCCCCAACACGACCCACCTGATATAGACTTGAGGTCGGATGCGCGCTCGTGGTCGCGGCCATGGACATCGGCGCCGCTACTTGCCTGCTGCGACTCGTGCCTCTCCGTCGTCGGTTTTCGAGACCATTCAGGAAGAGCGTCCGAGCCCTGCGTCCTCGATCGGTGGATACAAGAGTAGTCCGACCGCTCGCCACGGGACCTTTGTCGTCGATGCGGGGTTGATGGATCTAAGTGCGGGTGGCGCTGAGTGGCAGGATGTCCTCCGTAAGTACTAGACCCTCAAGAACGAGGTGGAGGATGCTGTGACTGAGAGTCGGCGGGTTTGGATAGACACCGTTTCTCGTTGTATGCGCTGCAACGTATGTGTCTATGCTACCTCCCTGCGTCCTTATTCTCATGGTTCTTTGCAGCGTTCTCGCCCCCCCAAGCATCCTGACGGGATGCAAGCTCTGCTGCAGCACTCGGTCCAGAATTACGGTCCGCTGCCCATAGAGTATGGCCCTCGTCGCGTTCGCTCACGTACTCAATCGAATGCAGTGAGGTGTAGGTCGGAGCTGCGCGTCATGGAAGTCGGCCCTGCCGTGCTGTGAGTAAAGGTCCACGGACGAGGAGGGAGGAGGAGGGGCAGGAGGGACAGGTGTACGAGGAAGGAAGGAAGGTGAGGGTGAAGAGAAGGGGGTCAGGCGAGAAGAATGGAAGGGCGGCTAATGCGGGGGACAGTCTCGAAGCGTCCGCGTCCTCGTCGAAATCCGCGTGCGCGTCAACGCTTTGCCACGTCTGTGTCGGATGCGGGGCGGGGTACTCGTCGAGGTGCGAGAGGCGGTGAGGAAGGGGATGGATGGATGTGTGGCACGGAGGAGCTGAAGGAGAGTGTGAAGGAGACGCGTCAGCGGCGGCGAGGTGGACGATTTGCGAGGATGGAAGGAACAGACGAGGGAGGGGTAACCTATACGAGACACGCTGCTTTCTCGTACGAAGTGCGTGGATGAGGTGGAGCACGGCGCCAGCGGCAGTGCGGTGGAGTCTGAATGAGAGGAGGGCGGTGAGGGGCGAAGGTGGAGGAGGGGAGGCCGGGATGGGCGTTCAGCACCAGGTGCTGATGGGGCGGAGGACGGTCTACGTGTCGACGCGGGTCCTTGCGGGTATACTCGAAGTGGAGAGTCAGGATTCGGGGGTGTTGGTGTTAGCAAGAAATTATGGGCGTCGAGAGCGGCGGGTGTGCTAGCGTAATCGTGTGCCTTTGTTCCCGGCCGATTGCAACGTCCCGTCTTTGGGTGCGAGCTGCTGGCGCCATGGAATCGTCCTACGGGAGGGGAAGAGCGTCGCCGAGTTCCTTGGTGTCGTTACAGTGGTGCGCGGGATGCAATTATCTCTGTCTGCGCATGTAGAATGACACAGTTTCACGTTGTAGCTACTATAGTCTCTCAAAGCCAGCCTTCAACACCTTTGACCTCGTACCTCGATCGTGTTGAAGTCTGTTTTTAAGATCAAGGCCGTGTAAAAGGAGTGGAATTTGAATTATATAATCTTTGGTGGCGGTGTCTTACGGCAGCAGCTTCTCTTCTCTTCCTCCCATTCACGACGCGTCCTGCCTAGATTCCTGGACCCTCTGTACCCTCTCTACTGTACTGCGACTTTATATATCATCCATTCAATGGATTCCGGCTCCAATCTGCCCCCAGTTCCCCCGAAACGAGCATATAACAGGCTGAAATATCGACCATTAAACCCGACCCCATCTATACCCGTTCCACCGTCCAACGCTGAACTCTATCGAGCGGATCCGTCGTCTTGGACGCCCCCACCCCCCACCTTTTACCAATCCTGACCCAGATTTTCCTCACCAACAACCGCGCAGGCCTACGGCCGCCGAGACAGCCGCTCAGAATTTAGCAAAGAAATTTGAGGCTATGGATTCTTTCCTCAAGGACTCTCCTTTTGATTCTATCGGAGATATGCTGGCTATTCTGTTTCATAACCGCGCTCGAGACCAGCCGGATCCCCGTGCTCCACGCACGCTCATTCTGTCGCGCTGTTTCTTCGCGGGCGTACCAATGTCAAGATGTCTGACATCCTGCCTCTCATTTACCGGCATCGCTGTAGCTTCCCGGCGAAGGATTCGCCACGCGTTGACGAGCGCGGATGCATGTTTTCCACCACAACCGAACCCGACTCTCTTCACCATGCTCGTCCTTTCCTTTCGACTTGGGCAACCAGACTTGTTGCGGCTGAGGCTCGGAAAGCAGATTGGATTTGCTACGGTTGAGGATCCAGATGATGACGAATCTCATGTTCGCCTGCGCGCGTCGAGTAACGGTAGCGGATACACCACGGCGCACGTTGTTACTTGGAACGACTTCGCGAACTTTAGTGTTGAGGCTCTGGCCGAAAAGTTCTTGGCAAAGCTCAGTCTACCTATGTTCCTCACCAATTCATGGCGGCGCCGAAAGTTGATGGAGATTTTTTCGTGCGGAAACGGCGTCCGCATCCCATGGTACGTCGCGGTTTTTGATAAATGGTTGGAGCTCATGTGCCGAATAGATTCAAGTTGCCGCGTTGGGCTCCTTCATCCTTTCCCGGAATCCTTACGCAACCGGCTATTTCGCCATGCTTTTCGGCATCTGGCACTTTGCTTGCAAGTCTCACGTCGATATCAAACGAATATATGTCGCCTGGGCAATTGTGTGCAGATCAGACTGCTCGGACGGCACTGATCTCCATGACTGACGCAGATACCGCTGAAATGCGAGCGGAGACCGAAGCTGCTAACATTCGCGGAGAGGTGGAGCACGCGACTATTCTAGATAACGTGCAGGAATACGACTATGTCTACGAGCAAGGCATTGGTCGCCACAGCCGTATGAAGGTCGGAACTGCGGCGACCAAAATCTCCTTGCATGGCTGTGCCCCCCGGAGCTTTAGTGCGAGCGACTATCATGCTCGTGTCGCTCTCAAGGAACGGCGAAACCTGACGGTACATTCCCTTTTCGACGACATTGATTGGGATCACCAAGATCAGGTTCAACGTCTGCACTGGGCGCGAGTGCTTGTCGATTTTGCTTCGCCGCTCAACCCTCTCCGCAAACAGATCATATCCCGCTTCCGCACCTCCCCCATTGCCAAGAGGCGCATGCCCGATGACCGCCCGCGCACAAAATTTCAACCTCTCATGCTCAATTCCGAGTGCGAAACTGAAGCTCATGGGATGAAGCGCGCAATCGAGGACTTCGAACACCAAATTGGCGTAGATGCTGAGAAGTATCCAGACCTCCTCCACTGGGTGCGCGGCGATGGCGCATCATACTATCAAATCCTCCGGCTTTCACGCTACTGCGCGGTTCCTGGCGACTTCCGCAACAAAATTACAACTCCCGAGGTTTGGCATACAGGCGCTACCAACCTCAACTGTCTGGCCGAAAATCACTACGGACCGGCAACATCGTCAGATCCATCATCACTCTCCAAAGCCTCAGGCTGCGCTGGGTTGAAACGACCTTCAAACGTCAAGAAATGCGACTACTACCCTACTGTTCGCAATCTTACGTTGATTTGGGAGGCTCATGTGCTCGATTGCTGGCGGTAAGTCCTCGACTGTTGTTTAAAGCTTGAACTGACTCTTAACACAGTGTCTTCTTCGATACCGACGACCTCGAAAAATATTTCCAGGACCTTAAGAACCGAGATCAGCTCCCCGATCTCGAGTACATCCTCGATTCCGCCTCCACTCTCGTCGACCGGTACACATCACAGGCAGCGATCCAAAACTCAATGCGTACTGTGGATTCCGTTGGCACGCATAATCCGAACCCAATTAGTATCGGAAGTCCTTGGAACGGACCTGGTAATTCGGGTGTTCGAAATCAAGCGTAGATCTTTTTCCCTTTCTCGAGAACATCACTGAATCGTTCACGTTTTGACCAGCCAAGGAACTCCGGACCAGCCAAAAGTACATGAAGAAAAACCTGGCTTCACCGGTGACCGTGTACTGCGAAACAGCCAGATATTTTTGGCGGAATTCGGCTGGTGGCTAGAAATGGCTTGGGCGGTGCCTGAAGGCGATATCGGCAGAGTTTGGGAAATATTCAAAGTGAGTTGATGTGTACATTGCGCTGGCAGATTGACAATCGAACCTTTTAGATTTGGATTTTCGTCTTCGCAGGCTCATCCCACCAGAACTATGTGAAGTATTTGTTGGAGATGTATTGTCTCTTGAGATACGAGGCCTCAACAGGACTTCACGACGCGATACTCGATAATTTATTGGTCAAAGTCAAAGACGAACTCGGAAACTATATACCTGGCGACCTCCAACAAGAGCACTACAACCTCTGGTTGCAAGACATGTCCCGACGTCATGGAGGCGAGTTTGATGATCCCTTCTTCCGCAAAACGATATCCCCAAATGTAGAGCACTTCCTTCGATTCAAGGAAGAAATCGAATCAGCTTTCAACCTTCGTCGCCGGAGCAAAATTCACACTGCTCCGCACCAACGAGCCGAAATGCAGCTTCTGCTCAGACTTTTCAAGGAAGAAGAGGTTCATTTATTCCGGGCTGGTCGTTCGATGGGACATGCGGCCGTAAATCAACTCGCTCGTGGCTGTCGAAAGCTGGAGGGAGGAAAATTAGCTGCTTTTATCAAGGAGACGACCAGTTTGGGAGAGTTCTTTCAGGAAATGGAGCGGCACCATGCTCACACACCAGATCCGACTGAACCCAATGCCCCGAATTCCACGTCCACACTGCACGAAGCCGAACCGAATGCGAATGAACGCGAACCCCGAGTAGATGAAGACCTCAGACCAGATGAACCCGACCCCATGTCGGACGAGGAGTTCATGCTCAACGAACAGAACCACACAGCGGACGACCAGGACATCAGATCTGATTCCCCAACTCCGAGCACGTCCAGTGGTGAGCATTCAAGCTCTCATTCCACCACTTCCTCCCGCGCCAGCAATCGCAGCATCGCCTCTGTTGAATCGATTATCAATGAAGTGGATCCAAACGAACCCGAAAACGATGGTGTAGATATGTCGGATGCTACCCTCTTCAGCGGTTCTCAGGCGGTGATGTACGTGGACGAAGAGTTTGGTTTGCAGCACGACGAAGATGATGAGGAAGAGGAAATTCAGGAGGAGTCAGTCGAGCAGGAGGACGACGACGATGACGAAGGGGACGCCGATTTTCTTGAGACTGATGTATGAATACCCTTCATTGCTATCAGTAATGTACATGCTGCGAGGAAACAGAGATATTCAAAACAATTATGATCTCGCCTGCCTCACTCGCTTCTGATATCCGGGCCCGTAATCCTTGCTTATTTCTGTGACCGTTCGCCGGTCCGATTTGGTCGTCGCAATATTCGTCACTTGCTCAAGAGCTTGCCGTTTCCGCGGGCGAGCCGTAGGCACCGATAGCGATTCCGGGAAAGTGTTGTCGGGTTCGTCTGATATCCTGGCCGCAAAAATTTCTCCTTGTTCCGCTTCGTTGTCTCCTGCACCATCTTCATCCTCTTCATCATGATCATCAGGTACCTCGGAATCGTAGACGTCGTTCTTTCGTTTTCGAGACTTTCGCGTCTCCCTTGCTTTGCGATTCTTGTTTAATCGAGCTTTCTCTCGGCGATCGTTAATCTTCTGCTGAATTTTAGTAACGACATTATATAGGGAGGGAGTGTGTGTTGGGTGGTGATACCACTGGTGCGCAGAAACGATCATGTCTAGATCGGCTGGCGATGAAATAGACAATATTCTAGCAAGGATAGCGTCTTGGATCGAGGACGGAAGAAAGAGGGTGAGTGGATGGTGCCGAAACCTTCCAGAACGCTGTTCCTGTCTGAGTAAATCCCCACGAAACGATTTGAGGCAAGAAAGAGCCATCTCCTGCTCCTTCTTCGTCAACTTTGTGCCAACCGCAACGCGAGGTCGAGAGGCAGGAGTTAGCATGGGAAATAATGCGGAAGAGGCTGGAGCGGTGAACTCAATGGTTTCATCCGAGCGCTTGAGGCAAAGGGAGCAGGGGAGCAATCGTTTGGCAGCTATACAGTCCTCGGTCGAAGTTTCTACTGGGGGATTGGCGTAATGTTTGTTGTTTTTCAACCAGGAATTGAGCAAGAACAAGTTCCATCGGTGGGGGTGGCTTCTTTACTCGGGTTGTCTTTCCGTTCGCTGGTTTGGGCCGGCTGGAAATGACCGCAGTACCTGTCATGTCCAAGGATCAACAAATTGCGCCAAGACCTCGATATGAAATTACCGTTCAATTGTTTCGTCGCAGCTGTGATGGAACTCAACTGGACCAAAAACACACCACGCCCAAGTGAGCCCTGAATTCGTACTCCTCGTCCCAAGTGCTGTATTCCATTATTGAACGTTCGAGGTACAGTGAGCAGAATGTTGTCCAGCAGCGATAGGCAATTGATCCCGTTCGAAAAAGCGATAGTCGCGACGATTATTTGACAGTGAGGGTCGTTGTCCATGAGCCAGATAGTCTTCTCGTTATATTTAGCTGGGCATAGGCTGTCGTACATGCGGATCCGGCGAAACTTGTTTGTGTTCGAAGTTTGCAATCTCCAGATGTACACGAAAACGCGAAAAACGAGGTCGATAGTCGGGCAGAGAATGGATAGTTTACGACCACTGTTTATGTAGGGCAAGAGATCCGGGAAGTCCTCTCCGCCGATGCCATGTGTTAAAGTCTGCATGACAAGCTGTACGTTTGGGCGCTCATTCGATCGTCGGATAAGATGGAAAGCGCCTGGAAAGAGGCCGAGAGAGTTACAGATAGCGGATGTTTCGGGTCCTGGAGCAAGAGTGGCGGAGAGAGCGACAATGGCGGTAGAGGGAGGAAAGCGACCGCGGAAGAAGAGCCCAATAGTGTTGAAAGCGATGCAAAAATCTGCCCCCCACTCCCGTATCAAATGTACCTCGTCCACGGCAGCGAAGAGCAATTTCGAACGGAATACAGGAGAATCTGAGATGACGCGCCATTCTTTGTCTTGTAGATGTTCTGGGTCCACGCAGATGACCTGCCATTTTGTACCGGACTTTATGAGAGAAGTCAGATCGTTTCCGGCGCGTCGTGCGTCAGCCAATGACTCGCGGCAGTACGCAAACCCATGGATTCCGAGTTTTGACAGTTCAAAGACCTGTAAGGGTGCGCCATTTAGATGTGAAGGTGCAGAGCCACTGTCGACGCACAATATTATTAGCAAGTCCCTTCGTTGGGGTGACGACAATTCCCATTGGTCCAATGCGCGTGTCGAGTCCTCGAGGATAAAGATGCGGATTTGAGTTATATTCGTTGAGAACTAGCAAGGGAACCGAGAACGCTGCCGATTTTCCGTCGCCTGTTGCCGTGCAGCATAGGATATCATCTCCATCGAGAAGCGGTGCGACAAGATCCAGCTGAAATGGACGAAGTCCTTGCGTCCAGGCGGGTATGACCTTCTTTACGATGCTGTTGATAGTTTCGCGGCCGATTTCGTCCTTCCAGAGGGGTCTAGAAGGCATCTAAGAAGGGGCCCATGTATAGTTGAAGAGTAGCAGGTAGAATATACAAGTAATAGCTGAAAACGCGTGGATAGAAACAAGAAAGATGAAGAGCGAAGGCAAGACGCGTGATGCCGTCATGCACCGCCACCAAAAATTATATAATCCAAATCCCACTCCTTACACGGCCTTGATCTTAAAAACGGACTAATAGAAACAAGTCGTACAAACTGGCCACAACAAAGAATTTTTTTCCACCCACTTCCATGAACTTCTGGCGCTCCCTGATACTGAACCATGAAAGATCGTACTGATCCTGGGGCTGGCATAACACCCCAGTCCGCGGATCCACACTCTCAGCCTCAGGCTTTCTCCGATGCCATTGAACTTCTTGAAACTGCGAACGCCAGAATCGCGTATCTAGAGAAGATTTTGCAGAAACAATCCGAACAAGTATTCCACCCGCTTTCAAATCCTGTTCTGCATGCTTGCTGAGTTTTGCTTCGAAGCTGACTGCCGCCTCTGCGTCCTTTACCGTCAGTGGTTCGACTGTTGGCGCCGTGTTGAGTCTCACAAGAGCTGCTGACCGGCTCTTAGAAATTGAGAGCCTTACACGACCAGGAGAAGTCGAGCGGAGATCACCTTCGATCGGTACGTCTTCCTTACGCCATTTTTTGAGAGCGATTCATCAATCAATCGATATCTCCAGATACTTGAATATGAATATTTGACGATCCGGAATCGAGAAGATGAGTTGGAAATAATCGAGGCGGAGCTGGGGCAACAGAATGACGAAGTACGTCCATACTTTCTCTGAGATATCCTTCCAGAGCTTGTACCTGAATGTCCGAACAATGTGTGGGCTCGGCGCTCGGTAGCTCGAAACCGGATAATCTTTCTACTGACTGACTAAGATTCCAGGCTCTGAAGGGTGTTCGCCAAGACCTCATCCACAAGAACGAGGTTGGTAGAGCATTGTTATTCACGAAGGCTCACTCATCGACCTCGACTTTCCTTGGTTTAGATCATCGCGTCTTTGAAGTTGGAACTCAAGGTTCGAATTTAAATTCCCCCTATCATCGTCGCTGCTGTACCCATGGAGTTTTTTTTTTTTTTCAGAATTCGGAAGCAGGACAACTGGCTTCACAAACAGCCCTCGACAGTGAGAAGGCGGCGGCGCTCCGGCGGGCATACGAAACCGCTCAGTCTGAACTTGAAAAAGACAAAGCATGTATATTTTGTGCCTTTTTGCGGCATTGGGCTCACGGGTATGTACAGGCCATAGAAGTAGCTAAGAAGGAGATCGAGGTAAGTTTCACGTTGATAACACACTGGTACTTCTTCAGCTGCATGATCGCTGTTCTTTGTTACAGAATCTGCCTTTAACTCACACCGCCGAAATCACCGAACTCCGGAAAGGACTGCAGGCCTCGATCAAAGAGTCGAATCGTGAAGACGAGGTCAGCTCTTGACTCCGTCAATTCTATGTGAATCTCAAATACAGGTCGGAATTCAAGGAAATGCAGGAAAAGATTCGGTACTTGACGATGGCGAGCTGAAGCATCATTGCAATATTGATCGTCGATTCTGAATATTTTTCAAGGAAAACGGACGCCTTCAAAAGAAACTTGAAACTAAGAGCAATATGTTAGAGCAGGAGGAAAGTGAGGAGGATGAGCTTCGCAACAAGATAAAGTCGCTAGAAATTGAGATAAAGGTTTTGGAATGCGAGATGCTCAATCACCAATGCAAAACCTGAGGCTGAGGATGCCGAAGGGACTAGATTGCATAGCAGTTTTACTGTACCAGATATACTTCTGTTTCCTCATGAGCGAAAAAATATTCCTTGTCGCACAACACACCGCAGGTACGAGGACCATGTGTTGTTCCGTCTGTTCACAAGAGACTATGTCGGAAATCAGTTAGACTCGTAAGTAGCTTTATTTGACGTATGTAATTTACGAAACTAGGTATGTTGTAAATTTTGTAAACTCTGGGCTTTGATCACCGATGATCGAGATACTTACGCGAACCACCGGATTTGAGGCCAAATTAGGCAATTATTTTCAACCACAGTTCAACTTCCTCACCGCGCGTGTCGACGAGCCACAGAAGCCTAGTAGGCTCCTGGATTTGCTATTTTAGCTACACTGAGAACTCTGAACCTTGTTTCACTCTCTGATTTAGCTCAGGAGGATAAAAGAATGAATAAATCCGGACTCTTCCCCAATTATTCCGCACTATGTAGCCCGGCAAAGGGACTGGCTTTCACAAAATCAGTATTCAAGTTCTATCTCTCCTGGAAGCTTTGTTGAATTTATTCCCTGCTCACTCCTTCACTCATAACAAGGTGAAAAAACTGATGCATTCCATCCTCGACTTCAATCTAATACACGATGACTCTACACTACAAGATATAATGCATGCAGAATCAAATCATACATTGCACTTACTGCGGATCTGGATTCATGGTGCCAATATCCGGTCCGCTCAATTCTGGTCCGGTCTTGTCTTGAAAAAATAAAATCATTACTTCGCCTGTGATTTGTACCACCTGTCACCTCTTTCAACGCGCGCAATGCGCGCCCGCTGAACAGGCTGCTCTCTCAGTTTGTTGACCAGCAAGCTGAAAACAGAGTAAAGGTGGCACTTAGAATATAGAGGTAAGAGGTGGGGAAGTGTTAGGTGCCGGAAAGGACGAGTGGGCAAGGCCGTTTTATGTTTGACCTCGAACTGAGCTGTCAAATTAGCGACTTGGATATGCGAGGTTAATGCGAGGTTTCGCCAAAAAGCATTCTGTTTTCGTAACGAGAGTCGAGACAAGAATTAAGCGTGAGGTTCTAGTACCCTGGATTTAGGGAGACCGTGACTTAGCTCGCAATTTTCACTTCTTTGGAGCACACCGGCCTTCCGGAACTTGAAGTTGAAAGGCTGTTGATTTAGCGTCAACCCCAGTCTCTTTGTTGATTAACTTCTTTGAAGATATCTAGATATTATCATGATACAACATAACAACACAGGTTCGACGATGTAATTTATCACCGTCAAAACCATCAAAAAAATAAACGGCGCAACAAAAAAAAATAGCAAAAATCTACCCGTCTCGACATTGAGCATGGTGATGTCGATCAAGATCAAAGCTCAAGTGCGCCAGCCTTTAGCCTGTTTTGCCAAAGAAGCATCAATGGACGAGGCAAGTTCAAGTTTCCTCGTACGCGACCACCGACATCGTCATGTCCTTCCCACCGTTCAAATTCCTCATGCAAACCTACTGCGCATCATCAACCACATCTATCATCGGCACATCCCCATCCCCATCAATGAGATGCTGCAAAGGATGTCGCCCCGCAGCAGTGTTTTGACCATCGAAAGAAACCGACGACGCCGCCGAAGACCGTGGGCAGCGTCGCTGTCCCAGCGGCGTGGCAGAAATCGACACCATCCCAACGCCGCCCTCTTCGAAAACCCCCTCCTCCAGCCTCCGCACCCGCACCTCAAGCTGCTCGACGTGCGCAGGCAGGGCGCCGCGCAGCTCCGCGCGCAGCGCGCCGACCTCGGTGCCCAGCTCGTTCCACGTCTGCGTCAGGCGCGCGAGGAGGTTGGGCTCCGCGGCGAGTTCCGCGAGGACGCAGTGCGGGGTGAGGGGGTGGAGTGCGTTCGTGTGCGCAGGAGGGACGATCAGGTGCGATGTCGATGCCGAGGCTGAGGAAGAGGGGGAAGAACTCGCAGGCGTGAATGTGAATGGGATGGGAGTTAGGCTTGGGATGTGCGATGCAGGATGAGAATCCGCTATGGACGCGGGGATACTGGTATTGGTGTGGTCGTTTGGCGTGGACGACGAGTGCGGCGCCTCCGCAGGGAAGTGTGCCGTCGAGAACGATGGCCCGGCCGGAGACGGCGACGAGCGAAACAGCGAGAAAATCGGAGACGAATTCGTAGCAGTGTCTTGGCGTGACGGCGATAATGGCGAGTGAGAGAGCGAACGGGAGACATGGGCGTGAGTGCGCGGTATCATCAGCGTCGTATCAGGATCGATGAGAGGAAAGATCTTCGGCGGAGACGACGAGTCCGGGTAGAGTAATTCGCAATCGCTGTCGTCGAGATCCGAGAACGAATCAGCGTCCCCTGAGGTGGACGCTATCCGCGGGATATCCTCTTCTTGTTTGATAATGGCGAGGGTATCTTGGGGGCGAGGATCGACTCGTTGTTCCATAGTTTGATCTTCATTGGGAACCTGCGCCGCGATGAACGGCGTAACAAGCGGAGCTCCATACGGCTTGGGAGTCGACTTCGTCTGCGTGGACTCGGCACCCTTAGGCGGAGTAACATCCACGGGCACCAGAACCTTCGAGACTAGATACCTCCCTGCACCTATATCCGGCGGGGGCATGCGACGCTAGACAAATAAATTCAATACCCACGAAGGTGATTAAATCAACGCACCTCTTGTTCACCATCCACTTGCATCGGCACATACCCATCCATACTCATGCTCGTATCTATCGGGGGCACAGACGTCCAACTCGTCGACCGATGGCGTCCGCCGCCGGGTGGGATGCGCTATAGCAGTAGGGATCAACAAACAAGATCAAGTCAGCAACGGCGGATAGTGATAGTCGAGAAAACGGGGGGATAGAAAAGAGAAGTAAGAAATGGGGTAGATGAATACAATTTGAGTAAACAAAAGGAGAAGAAAAACGAACTTACTGAAACCAGCGAAGCCAACGATATCGATCCGCAGACTGCATCTTGCGTCCCTCCTCCCCCCCCTCCCGCTGCTGCTGCTGCTTTTGCTCCCCCCGCTGTTGTGGCCGCGGTGGTTTTCGTAGCAATAATAGTGGCCGGCCCCGGCTTCGCTTTTACCTTTGACTTCCCTACGACCGGGAGCGGCTCGCGCGGGGTGGTGCATGCCGTTTCTTGTTTGGCTTGATTTTGCGCGGGAGGAGGAAGAGGGGCGGCGGTGGTGGTAGGGGAACGACGAGTCTAGAGCGATCGAATGAGACGGGTACCGGAGAAGCTGGAAGACAAAGAAAAGGAAAAGGAAAATCGATGCTTACCGACACAGGCTCCGCCTCGACGGCACGCGGTTTGGGAATAGCAGAGGCAGCTGGGGAAGGGACGCTCACTTGCGGGATCACTTGTACGGGTACGGCGGAGGATGAATCCTGAGGTGCCGTCAGATCAGGTCTGACGGCGGTAATAAGAAAAAGGGAAAAAAATACATACAACCCATGCAAACGTCCCGTTTTCGTCGTCGATGACGAGCCCCCTGGTGAATTCGGCTGCGGATATTCCGTTGTCAGCTTCTTCTTTGGTTAATTTATAGTCTTGGTGGCCACGGAGGACCCAGGCGGACCAGTCTTCGAAAAGAAAAAGTTGCTTAGTTAGTGAACTGGAAAAATAAAAAATAAATGGGACAAAAGGATGAAAGAACAAAGCAAGGACGGAAAAACCAAACAAACAAACAAAAAACACTCACTAAGCTTGAGCACATCCCCCTCAAACTCCTCCTCCTCAAACTCCCTCCAAAAATCCCTCACAAACTCATCCCTCATATTCAACCACCGATGCCAATACCTCCTCAACGCGCGATCGAAACTCGGACACCGCCACGCGCGATCCATCCCGCTCCCGCCGCCCTCCACCTCCGCCGCCTCCCGCGCCGACGAGACAAGCGTGGCACAGAGTCGCGCTACGTGGAGGAGGTCGTATTTGTCTTCGCTCCATTTTGCGCTGCGGAAGATGATGGGGACGGAGAGCCAGAGGAATTTTTGCACCCAGAGGAGGGGGAGGCGGTACCCGCGCGGGAGGCGCACTTCGGCGTCGGCTGCGCTTTTTGATGATGCATTCGGATTTGAGTTCGCATTCAGGGCGGCATCCGCGCATCGGACGACGACGAACGGATCCGCGTTCGATTCCGGGCGCGGCGGGATGCTCACTGCGGTGTCCCGGAGGAAACGAACGATCGTCATATCGTCCCAGATATCCCCTGCATTGCGGATGTACCGCAGTTCGTCGGGATGGCGCCATGTTGGCGTTGGCGTTTGCGTCTGCGAGGGTTTGCGCGCGGGGATGGTGATCGTGGGGCTGATGCGGGCAGGCGGGATGGGTGTGGGGATGGGTTCCGTTTTCACTTTCGGTGTGGCGTCATCGTTGTTAGCGTTGGTGGTCGATTTTGATGATGCGGCGTTCGCGGCGGATGAGGATGAGAGGCGGATGGGGAGGCTAGTTCGCGCTTGGGAGTCTCGTTTGGCGCGCCGACGGGGAGTCGTATCGGTACGGGGCATACTTATCTGTGGGTCGTTGAGTGGACGAAAAAACGGTGAAAACGCGGGAAAAGGTAATAAGGGCTCGGAAACGGCCTACCGACTATCCAGCGAGCAGAGTTTACAAGAGATATAGTTGTACAGCGATCCTTTATGGTCACACGGAGGAAAACTTAAAGAGTAGAAACTAGATGATGGGGGAAGGAGAGACTCAGAGACTAAATAAATCAAGACCAAACACAACGTCCAGGTCTTTGGCAAGCCCTGCTTTTGTGCTTTTGAATACCACTCAATGAACATGTACTAAAAGCATCCTAAGATACAATGCAGATAACTATGAAAGCGCTGGGGTCCTTTCAAAAAGACGCCGCTCTGAGCGACTCGGATACACCGGCAAATCCGAATGATGTTGATAGGATTGACATGCCGCTGGTTAAATCGTGATCCATAGGCACCCGAACCTCACCCGGCACCGGATCTGACATGATCTATCTGTGATTTGGTGAGAATACTTAAGGGCCGAAATTCCTCACTTTGACAGCTTTCGCGTTCGGCGTTCGGAGGCGTCCGGACGCGACATACTTATTTTCTTTGAACGCAGAACCGAACCTCGCGTTCAGGTTCAAGTTTTGCTGAACCTGAACGCTGAACGCGCGTCCGGTTCAGTTCGGTTCGGCGTTCGGACCGATTTCCGAACCGAACTTTCCCAACACTACCCTCGCCCCGCCGTCCCTCGAACACGCCTCACCGCTGGTCGCCTCACCCAACCTCGGGGGAAGTGGCAGCAGTATCGGCGGCGGTATGGCGAGCGTGGGACGGAGTACTATCGGACGTTTATTTTCGCGCCGCCGCCGGCGAGCGTGTTTGCGGGTAGCCTGTCGCCGCTTATGTCTGCTGCGGAGGTTAGTGCGGGGAATGCAGGGGGGAGGGGGTCGGTGGGTACGCGTTGTGGATTTGGCGGGCGCTGCGGGATGGGGAAGGGATGTGCCTCGCGACGTGCACGTATTCCACCGGTCTAGGCCCCGCTTGGTGGGCTGCGCTTCACAGCTGACGGGACAAAGCTCATTGGTCCGACACCGTCGCATTTGCGGATGTGTTTGCGCCTACGGCGTCCGTGTACGCATTAAAGCATGGAGAACGGGTGCGGTGGTGGACGCCGTGCTTGCCGCGCTCACGGTGAGGAGGACTGTGCACGTGTTTGCGGTGAATCGGTATGGCGGGCGCGCGAATGTGACGAGTCATATTATGGAGAAGGTGAGGGGTGCTGGTGCGCCTCTGCTCGACGAGGTACTTCGGCGATGGGAGAAGAACGTCCGATCGAGGTACATGCGTTGATGAGGATGCGGTGGCGGGGGAGCCACTGCCATTGTTGCCTGCACCGATTGCGAACGTACCCCCGTCGGCATCGGCGGAGGCGTCCACTGCTTGTGGTAGCCTACAATGCCAAGGTCACTGAGTAGTAATAGCGGTGGTGGGCAGTGCGCTCACGATGTATTGGTGTTGGGCCCGTCGGATGGGGTGCTGAGTTTGCGGAGGGTGACGGTGGGGTAGAGGCATCGCATGCGAGTATGGAGGTGTCGTTGCCTGCGGCGGCGATTGGCGGTTTGAATTTTTTGAATCTTTGCCGATTACCAGACGTCGATACAGACGTCGACACAGAGGAACTCGCGGTGGAATGGATTTCGTGTAATTTCGGTTGAATTTCCGATTTCGGCCAAATGAATCCGACGCCGGCGGCGAACAATATTAATGGCCAACATTAAACGGCGCCGCCTTCAAGCCGCCTTTTGTCTCTTGCTTGCTTTTTGTTTCCAGACATCGCCCTTGCTTCCAGTAGCGCGTCAAAGCACAAAGAACTCGACCTACTTCCCCCTGCTTGGCTTGCTTCCTCCCCAAAGTCCCCTCAGGCTCCTGAGAATTTCAACACAAAATTCAAGACAAAATTGCTGCCGTACGATTCAACTGGAAATGTTGCAGAATACTGGGAGTGCACGGTGAAGCGCTTTCCTTGGTCTACCCTCGACTCCCAACACTGCAGTTCAGCTTCTTCTTGTTTTACTTCCGCAATGTATCGGATTCCCAATGATCCTGCTGCGCTGTGCCTCAAGATACCGCTCGTTCTGTCGACTCGAATACTTTAGCCCCTTCTCTGTGTTCAAAAGCTGTCTGTACTCCATAATACTATAGCTATCTCGACATAGGTTTATTTTCACTCTGATTCTTGCCGTTACCTCGTCAAATTCACGTTCTGCGACGTAGAGAATTTTCTGCAGCATGCGGCAGCGCTGCGGATGCATGGCTGCAGCATGGTGTGCGGTGGCTGGCAAAATTCTCAAAAAGAAATCGGGCTCGAGGCGCAAGCACTCAGTCCACAATCTATATCGCCGTGAGGTTTTTCGGGTTCTACTCAGCTTCCCTTCACAAGTTTGAAGCTAGTGTTACACATTCATTCAAGTTACAGTACGTCTCTTCATCGTTTGCCGCTTTTGCAATCATTCAAAACTAGCGGAGATTCGCAGCATTTGTTGAGGGAGCACATTGACAGCTACTTCGCTCGTCGGTCAAGTGTACGTTACTTGACCCTGTTTTATAAGCTTCGACTAATCGAATGAATTCTCTATATTGCAGCGAAGGTACGACGGATCCGATGAAAGCCTTCGACGCCCAAATGGCCGCGAAACTCAGCGCTCCGATTTCTCCCTCGCTCGGTGAATGTATATTGACTTGCCAGACTTGGATTTTGCCCCGCGGATCTTGGTCTTGAGTCGCACGTCAACCGCACGTTGCATCACAGTCGAAGAAGTATAAGCTGTAGAAATACGGCTGATTTTCACTCCACTAGTGACTGAATTACACTGTCGAAAGGTATTCTCGTCAGTCATTGGTTTTCTCACTTCATTCTTGACTTGTTTTCAGTTGCCCTCCCGCCACCCGCACTTCTGCGTAAGCTCGATAGTGAGTCTGCAGACAACTTTCGAAGGGTATGTACAACGTTCATTCTTACTTATTCGTTATGTAGATCGAGAGCTTACATTGAACGGTAGACTGTGCCAGTGGTTACTTCCCGAATGTCGATTTTTCACGTTGAGGCGATGACTGCATCGCATCGGTTTGAGACGATGGAATCCGTAGGCTTCTGAGTTTACAATGACTGGGAATTATGCTAACAGAAGCCAACCTACTCACTTTGAATTTTATAGCAAGTTGTGCTTGGAAAAGTTAGCGGTGGCGGCAGGGGAGTCTAAATATGCGTTTCTCAGTGGTTTTGGCAGAAACAGAGAACACTTATCGCATATTACTCTAGTCCTCTCCTGATTCGCCTTCGATATATAAGCTTCAATCCCTATGTGTGAGCTC
This sequence comes from Favolaschia claudopus, assembly GCA_037176885.1. Classification (NCBI taxonomy): domain Eukaryota; kingdom Fungi; phylum Basidiomycota; class Agaricomycetes; order Agaricales; family Mycenaceae; genus Favolaschia; species Favolaschia claudopus. Next base: position 579,096 of record JAWWNJ010000132.1, read on the forward strand.
AGCCGTGACGAGCTTGTGAGTGCGGCTGAGTGATAGGCAAGGTAGTCGTGTGAGAGTTGCCTTGACATCTGATCTCCGTTGACAGCTGTCAAGTCTTTCTTTTCCTCCTGCCGTCGTGTCCGCTGCAGCCTCGACGGCTCATCCTCTCTCCCTCGCACCATCTGCGGTCTTTTTGTCAAGGCATCTGTACTACATTAGTCTTCTTTCACAGCTCATCTTCTTCTCGGACTCCGGGCCCTTGACTCCATGTCGGGCACGTCTTGACTTCATGTCGGACTTTGGACACGATGCTGTTCCTGCCGCCTTTACCACCTCATGGCACACCCAAAAGCTCAATTCAGCTGACACAGCTCGCTCTAACAGGTCATGCTACTTATTCATACCCTCGCCATATCTCGCTGATGTTGTCTCCCCTTCCTTCTCCGCGACTTATTGGCGGCAAAATCTTTCCGAAGGAGACTACGCGTTCTTCCCTCGATTTCAAACAGGGCGTCTGTCAATATCTCTCAAAGCTCGGAAAATTACGGGGTCGTCTGAAAGCCATTGATTTGGTGTGTCACTACTTGTCTCAATCTTCTTTTTCGCTTGTCCGTTTCGGGGCCGTCAGTCACAGGAGTCCCTCTGGCACTTTAATGTCGTACATTGAAGCCCTGGAGCGACGGCGCCGACACATCATTCGCCTTCCATTTTATTTAATTTCTCTCCCCTTCTTCTCCTGCATCGAGGTACGGGGATTTCGCGCTCGTGGCCCGTGGCTGCACTCGGGCCTGCACAATTATTCTCCTTTGTGTTGCCTCCGGAAGGCTCTCTCCTCGTCCCACTCGTTCGTTGATTCTATCTCTGACTCTCCGCCGATATTCCTTTGAATTTCGGTGCGATGCCCTGGAACGATGTCGCCGAGACGGCGTTTGCCTTTATATTTTCATTTCATTCATTATCTTCTTTTGTATCGGGGACTAGGGCACCGGTCTTGGTGCTCTTTCTATCCCTGTCCATTTTCTAGTTCCATCATGACATGACAATGTCTATGGCACTTCATATGGTGCGGCTGCGATTCGCAGCGCCTTCCCGGTTTCATTTCTTCATTTTCATGATCATTTCATCTTTGACTGTCGTTTCCTCTCCTCGGGGGTCCCGTTGTCCGGACTCCGGAGAGGTTTGTATTCGGTGTGGTCAGCTCTCCCATTTTCACATTGCAGCTCTTGTAGGATGTCGCCAGACCACCGAGGTGTGACATTCTAATTCTCCATTGCACTCGGCTCCCATGCATCATGCGGCTGGCGTCTCAGGTTACTGTTGCTGCTGTGGGAGTCACCAAGGCATGTTTCGACCTGCCAAATCTGAGCTTCGCCATACATTGTGTTTCATTTTCGTTCATTTGTTCATCATATCGGAGATTCGTGTACTTTATGCCCCCATAACCACTGGCCCCCGGTTTGAGGCTTTCCTTTGGGTATCGCCGTATACCAGCGCTGGCCGTTTCTATCGATTTCCTCCACCGCCACGCATACATGTTCATCACATTATCTAATGTCGTCGTCTTCTGCTTCCATCTGTCCAACGCCTTCCGTACTCGTGTACATCTTCATCGCGGGACGCCGCCCATCTTCCATGCATGACGATGCACCCTACAATTTCCTCCCTCCCCGCTTCACGGATCTTATGCATTCCACGGCATCATCAACATTTAATTTGTTACCATTCGGCCTTCGTCCCCATCCCTCATCATAGCTATCCCCAACATCATGTACCCATACCGGACGGTCTATAACCCAATCTCACCATCTACTGTCCGCTACCCTATCCGACACACCCTCCATCCTCATCCTCATTGTCTTCTTTCTCTGTTGCCTCTCCCAGACAGCTCACACCTCATTCATCCTTCGATACCCTCCCCTGATTGTGGCAGACAGTACATATACACCTCATGTCTTATATATACTCACCCTCGTCCTCGTGCGGCCGCGCACCCTGATGTCCATCTTATGCGGACGCGCACATCTATCATCTCCATGCGGTGCGGACGCGTACCTCTATCTTTATGCGACCGGACGCGCGTCTCTATCTGATGTGCAAGCATCTCATCTCTATCTTATGGCACATATACTGTGCAAAAATTATGAGTGATTACAACTTGATTGAAAACAGGGTTTTTGGTCGCAACTTACTGCTACTTACAACTTTTTCATGCAACTTGCAAGCTTATGGCTGCAACTTACAACTATGTTGCGAGGTTGGTTACAACTTCATTGGTGGATACATCTTGCTGGACATATTATCAGCTACCAAATCGTCATCTTTTTGGCAAATTATCTGACCTCTTGCTGATCTCCAAGTTTCGCTAATGATCGCGGTCGTGCCGATATCGACGGCATCGGCAAATGTGGAAGATCGAGAGTAATCGAGCGGTTTGCTTTGGTACGATGCCCGAGCCTGGGAGTAAACTGGAGGAGATCGAAGAAGATTTTTGAAATGTCTCCTCTCAGAAAACGAAGCACATTTTCTTTGATTTTCAGAGTCGGAGACTCCATGTTCATCTTTGTGCAGAGACAGGATTTCCACCGCCTTTCCTTTACAGATTCCCTCAGAATTTATTCCCCAAATTGGTAAATAGAGACCTGTGCTTGCCTGAACATTTGCGGGCCGTTCCATAGTTTGACAAAACTCACCCCGAAATTACTGTTCGACTAGCCGAATCCAGCGATCAAGCTCTGATGGCCGATCATTTTAAAGATGCAACCAAGATAGGAGATTCAACCAACATGGAGATGCAAGCAGATAAAGATGCCGCCAGAGATGTAAGTTGTGTTCAAAAACCCTGTAAACAGAGGTTAATTATTGCACAGTATATCGCCCATACTATCTCTATCCGACGCACTAGCATCTCTATCTCTATTCATCCTCATCATCATCTATGATCCTCATCCTCATCTATCATCCTCAACCTCTTCGGCTCGGACCAGCGTACCTCGATTCACCTCATCCACAAGCTCTCCGTGAGTCCATTTCATGTTCTTTCCTCATTTTTCTATACGTTGCTGCTGCGAGCATATGGGCGATATACTGTGCAAAAAGTATTTTCAGGTTAGCGTGGATTTGTCGCATAAAATTGAACAACTTCACCGAGATGCAACTTCAACTTATGTGCAACTTGAATTATACAAAGAACAACTTTGGTATGTGCAAGTTGAAGCTCGGGGCAACTTCACCTGTGTTTACGACAACTTTTGGAACGACTTGCTGCAACTTCGAACAAGGCACTGTGCAGTCCAACGACCCGGTGTTGATGGCCGTCATGGCCGGTCTGTTTTAAGCAATCTGCCGGCGACTCGGATTTGATAGCTAGGCACTGTTCGGCTTCACAAAAATCTGAACTACAGTATATCAAGCTCACGAGAGGCCAGTGTGCCTGAATCGAGAGTCTACTGTACCCGGCAGAAAAAGATGGTAAGCACTAAGCAATGTATTCAATGATCACTCACAAATACTTCTTAGTCTGTTGAGTTTTGAAAATGCCGAGCGAATGTGAATGGTTTGTAGTGATTCTATGAAGCTGATGAGTAATTCCGCGCCTTTCCATACTTCCCAGAAGCTGATTGATTGAGTCTTAGACTACTTCCTGGCGAACGAAACTTCCAATTGACTTCAGTTGCTGGCAAAATCTTAGCGAATATCCTGAGGCGAAAAACTTACTAGCTGGCATGGATGTCTGTTCTAGGAATCCGATATCGTCGTGAATTTCAGACAGATTGTTGGGCCGTAAGCTTTCTCGGTCCTTGAATCAATGTATGATAAGCTTCGACGGAATAATCAATGAATAGTTGATGAATAGTTAGTTAGCTTACAGTATTACTTATACCCGTCGCCCGAAATCTCCTCCCTTAAGACAGCACCTACACCGTGAGGAATTGTAAATGTATCCAAGGAACCCAAAGCTGCTCCACCTGAAAAGATGTTCGCGTCAAAGTTGCAGCAATTGAAAGTTGTTCCTTTGCAATTTGCATCTAGCTCGAGTTGTCGCTAAGCACGAAGTTGCCGCAAATTAGGCACAAATGCGAAAGTTGTCGACGAAAACTTTTTGCACACTATGTCTGCCATACGAGCACAATCATCGCAAGCAATCCAACTTTCTACTCCCTGTTTCAACTCATTTTCTCTTTATGCGCCTCTTTCTCAATATCTTTCCACTCCAATCTCACGGCACCTTGATGCTGCTGTGTCGGGGCTCAACGGAGATCACTCCGTCGAGACTGTGACTTTGCCGTTGTTGCTGCAAACACAGTCATCGCGGGCAAGGCAATTTTACATTCTCTATTTGACCCATTTTCTCTTTGTGTCCACCCAATCTCACAGCGCCTGATGCTGGTGCGCAGGGCTTGACGGGGATACCTCCGTCGAGACGGTGAAGTTGCTCAGGTGTTTTGCAATCAACAGATGATTCTGTGGATGATCTTAATTGCCACTTTGCTCGTCTCCCGCCATCTTCATTTCCATCCCTCATCTGTTTCGGGTTTGAGGTCATTGCACCGAGGCAATACTTATTCTTGTTGCAATGGTTTGATCCGCGAGTTGTCCGCGAGACACTACGGATTCAGCGCAATCTTTTCGATTCTGTTCCTCATGCGCCGCTTTCTGTGTCATTGTCCGTGTTTCTCGACGCTCCTGACTTCTGGGTGATTTGCTGCTGTTGCGCTGCTTTCGACAGAATCCCTTCGTTGAGACAGTTTCGCTGGCATTTTCACGCTTGGTGTACTACCATGCAGTCTAGTTTTCTGTTCATGACTTCGTTTGTCGCTTTCACGACTTCTCTCTACTTTCACTCTCGGTGATTCACTGTGATTCAACGCCATCGCGCGGGACTCCAAGTCGCCGGGGATATCGGCTTCAAGCTGGTTACATCATCGTGGCATTTCGCCCCTAGTGCATTGTCCTCGCAGACCTCCAGTCTCGGTGCAACCACCGATGTTGTTTTTCCGTCATGCGCACAATTTCTTCCTATTTTGTCGTCGGTCGCTGGCGCAGCAGTCCTGTTGATCCGACGTGATTGTTCGACTTATAAATATTTGCGTTTCCTTTCCCGCATACACGACTCATCACACACATCTCGTCTGATTTTGTCTCTGCTAACGCTAGTTCCAATACTCAATGCCCTCCCAGTCGGCCTCCTCAGCACGTTCTTTTCTCATTGTACATCTGGCGCCCAGATTACCGTGGCGCGCACCCCTCATACCATCTTCTCATCTTCATCACTTCATCATGCAGATTTTCCCTTCATTTTCATTCTCCATGCTGTGGCGTCGATGTAACTTGATCTTCTATCTTGCTACCGACATCCGCTCGCTCGAGCCGGAGACAACATCCTTTTCTATATCTATGTTCAGCCTTCCTTTGTCTCTCATCTTCTGGCAGCGCGTCCCGTGCAAAATCCGCCATCCACCAGCCATTCTCTAACGATGCTACTCTGCTCGTTGCCTTGACTGCCTGGGGACTTCAAGATTATTGAATTATTTCTCAATCCCGCAATTTTGAACAGCACTGCGGCGCAAAAAACTCGTCGCACATTCACTCTGTTTCCTGGACACTCTGCACTTATCTGGGCTCCGGTTCTATGCATCCATTCAATGCTGGATGATCCCATTCCTTTCATCTCTGTCTCACCAGGGCAATTAGCCTATCATGCTCCCATCTCGGTATCTCGACGGTGTTCATCCTACCATGACGATAATTTTCTACATGACGATCCGCTGATCTTCTGTGCCCTCCACTTGGCTCTCTCTCAGACCGCCTGAAATCTGGACTACATTTCAATTCGACACAGAGTTTTGCTGGCTGGCCATTGACAACTGTATTGCGCCGCTCCCGAGTATCACGCACATCCTTTCCTCAATCAACCAATTTCAGCTAAACCTGCGGCCATCTCCGTCGAAATCGAAATCTACAGGCAGCATTCGTTTGTTTCACCGCCTCCGGATATCCGATAGGTACATGGTTCCATCTCACCGTCCAATATCTATCTTCCACCGATCTCGTTGCATCGACACACATTTGTCAAACAGCCTCTCTAAACCTGCAATAGCTCTCCCGGCTCTGTATTGCTTACTAACTTGCTAACAAGGGTCATCGCAGATCGATCGGCGCCGAACTCCATCGACAACCTCAGGCTTGCGCTGTCACTGAAGGCTCTTTTGGATCCTCATCGCCTAGTCCCTCTCATCCCTAGATCTATATTCATCGGATCGGGCGGTCGTGTTACTCAATGCGCCTCATAAATCCGTGCACTTGGATTCAACTTGCTGCTTTCATTTTACACAGTTCCCTCAATCTGGGGGACATATACAAATATCCCGGCATCGTCTCCACTAATTCTGTCTCGTCCGCTGCTGTTTCCTCCCGTTCGCTCTTGGTGGGACCTCGGGTTCGTTTTTCGCCCTCGCACGAGTCTACGACTCTTTGAGCTTCACTCCATTGGGTCGCTCGGGGTCTCATTCCGACCCTCGGTGTCCTTTGCGTACGGTTCGGCCGTGTCCGTAGCCCACGCGGAGCGGCGGGAGACAAAAAATTCGTCTCCGCGCCTCATCCTCGTCGGTCGGAACGGTCGTTCCCCGCACACACCCCCAAAACCATCATCTCCCATTTCCTTCTTTGTCTAGCGATCACACAGACCTACCTTGCCATGCTTCCTCGTGGTCAGCGATTTTTCATTGAGCTTGTTCATTTATTTCTCGCCTGCCTTCTTCTACTTCTCATCGGACACTGAGATACCGTCCTTTTGTCTTCGTCTTCGCGTCTTCGTAGTGCCCGGTGCTCTGGATGCCTGCTTTTTAACTGTTGATTGAATTTGTTGCAGTTCTGTCTTCCTCAATCCACGATTTGCACGTTCATTGAAAACAATAATACAGTGGCAGCTAGTCAGCAAATTTCAACTTGGCCCCAAACTCCCGTGATCGCATTCAGGTGAGACCGTGATTTTCCTGCACCTGGCCGTCCGATTTTGTTGATTATAAACCAGCATCTGATAGCTAACAGCTAACCAGATTATTCAAGTCAGAACGGACATCAAAGCTTCACATCCGACCCCCGAACCTAGCTGGAATTCAGGCCAGCCAATTGTTCCGGCTCTTTAGACTTCAAGCGAAACACACCTCACTCTGAACCTCAATTGAATTATTCAGCCTTTCTCAATCCCTCGATTCAACCCGGTATGTGAGTCGTACATTGAAACTCTGTCCGAATTCCGAGCTCGGATTTGAGTCTGATTTTGGAAACCTCTTAACCTAGTCAGACACTAGAGCCCTATTATCTTGCTCCGGCCTCGTAGTCTTGCCAGGTGAAGTCAATCCACTGAGCACTCTCTTCAAATAGGTCAGCTTTTCAACTTGCTTGAATACCCTGAACAGCTTGTTTCACTTGCTTGGTGATCAGATCGATCAGAACTGAGACGAACCTCTCTGTTGAATCCCATCGATATTAACATCAATATTAACAAAATATTAACTGAATACTTCCCGTTCTTCCATTTCCAAGTTTCATTCATCTGGCTTTACCAGTGTGGTCAGTGGAAGCAACTTGAACCGTGGGAGTCAGTGCTGTAAGCAACTTGAACCGTGGGAGTCAGTGTAAGGAACTTGAACCGTGGGAGTCAGTGCTGTAAGCAACTTGAACCGTGGGAGTCAGTGTAAGCAACTTGAACCGTGGGAATTGTCTTTGATCGCATCATCGTGAGCCAATTCAATCTTCGACAATTCTTTTCTGGCTGCTATGACCCCGGACGAGTCATAATACGGTACAATTCTCTTCTATATGGTCTACTTTACTTCAAACGGTAACTCTAGCTAATTACAGGAAGCTCTCGTTGAACAAATGCTCGATGTTCTATGCAAGTTCTATGTAAACCCAATTTCATTGGCCGGCTTCTATACTGGGCGAAATAAAACATCTTGGGCATGATAACGCCCGAGCTTCGGGGTGTTGCTTGGTTGAGAAGGGATTCAATCAGGACCTCCGAGTCGGAAGGCTCCCAAATGATGCAAAGAGTGTAAACGTTTACGGCGACTCGGCGAGCTGCATTATCACCCCCCGCGCCACGTTGAGAAATTGACATTAGTCGTTAGAAACTTGATTGTTTGCACTCATGATACAAGTTGGATCCGCGACCGAGTAAAGTTACAACACGATTTTCGTGGTCACGAAATTAGCGCCAATACCTGCGCACTGCGAGGCTCTATCACACATTTGAACGGGAAGACGCGGCTTCACATCTGATGTCAGTCAAGTATCCCAACATGCAAAAACGCAAGTTCACCTGACGGTAGTAGAAGTCTGCCCAAGCCGAGCTTCCATCACCTTTCCAGTTGCGTTGCGCGCAGCTGTAATGTTAAACACAGCCAGGATCGCACTACATTCGAGGAAAATAGCGGTTTGGCCGAGAAGTCTCCCTAAATTGTTTCCAAAATGAAACCTCGAGAAGATCCTTAGTGAAGAATTCGAATGGTACATACCGGGGCAGACACTGAGAAAACCGAACCGTAGGTCAGAATATTTGAATCGTAAGAAAGCCAAAACTGATAACGAACTCACCGACGACCATATCCGAAGCATATCTCGGCAGGATCTTTCTCCGCTTCCTTGCCACCCACACCAAGAAATCGAGTCGGATTGAATGTCATTGGCTCTGCGTATCGCTCCGGATCGTGCGCCATTTGCCTGATTACAAGGGAGATTTGAAGATCAGGCAATTGTGGTCTCAACTGCTCAAGTAGTAGATCAAGCTATACCAGATGTTAGGAATAATCAATGAATGTTCCGGAATGAGCAATGGCTCCTTCCCATCGCCCCGATCGTAAATATAGTCTTGCCGTGTGCGGTGAGGAACGGCTGCAATCATTAATCAGTTACAAAAGATTTCGGGATAAGAAAGCATAAGGATGAGACATACTCACCCAGTGGCGCCGCAACATGCCATCGGACAACTTCCTTACACAGCGCATCGACATATGGCAGCTTCGAACGGTCAGAAATGTCGGGAATCCGACTGTTTCCTACCACCCTGTCGATTTCCTCCTGCGCCGCGACTTGAACCTCGGGGTAGAGCGTCATCGCCAGAAAGAATGCCTCTAACTGTGCAGCGGTCTATTGTAGATGCAATACCAGAAGTAGAAGAGAGTTAGTGCTTGATTCGGAAATCGAATGCCAATTCAACTGACCGTGTCGCTACCACCGATTTCGATCGAGGCAGCGGCCCATTTAATTAAATATTCGTCATCCTTCCCCTCTTCTAACAAAGTAGAGACAAACGAGGTCTCGGCTGTTCCAGATGCCTGTTCAAGTCGGTAAGTCGAAGGTGAGAAAATCAGGACCAAAGACAGACCATCTCCCTTTTGACATATTCGAACGCAGTGTTCACGCTTCCGTGGACTTGCTGAGACATTCTCTCAGCGCGATAGTGAAAGCCACCACCAGGTAGCCAGCGAGGCCAGTATCGTACTTCGCAGATTATGATATGTCATATTGAATTGAATCAACACTCACGTATCGGGATCGTATCGGCCAAAAACGCTCCGGGCACAGTGGCGACGAAGAAATTCTGTCCCGAGGTGTCGAACATTTCCAGAAAGGGATCGAAACCTTCTTGTAGCTGGTACCCGTACGCAATACGTAGGGAAACAGCAGCAGTTAACCTGCGAGGAGGTTAACTCATGATGAGGATTATCGCCTTGAACATGGAGGTCACGTACCGTCGAATTTCCTCCACAAGTCCCTCCGGGTTTGCTGCAATTCCCTTCAAGAATTTTTGAACCTCCGCCGAGATGAGCGGAGTCATTCGCCGTATCGCTGCCTCCGTTCCAAAAAGCTGATGGAAAAGCTTGCGCTCCGCGCGTACACGAATCCCATACTGAGCCAACGCAACGGAATTGACGAACCCCGTTTTCTCACCACCCACTGGGATGAATGGTCGATCAGAAAAATTGGCACCCCGTACATCGAGTAAGTCTTCGGCTATTTTCACGGAGTTGACTATGATCATCGTCTGCCCAAAGGCGGTGAGCGAGCAGATGTCACCTATCCATTATAAGAATCCGAAATCGACCCAGGGAAGAGGGGTGAAACGGAGTCGAGTCCGACGTACCCCATACTTCGCCAAGCTCGGCAAATCTGAGCCAGTGTTGCTCTCTGGGGAGGTCAAATATGTTCTTTAGCAGAGGTAGTCCTCGTGGGCCGGGTGGGAGACGTGGAGATAAGCGGTGCTTCAGATTCCGACAACGGATGTAGTAGACGAGGAGGCTGAATCCTACGAATAAGACAGGCCAGAGAGTTAACCCAGACCAGTCTCTCAGACGTTCGAGGTGTTGAATCTGAGAGAGACGGACAGTCATGGTGGAAGGAAACCAAGACGGCAGCGACGTATTGCTGAGTCTTCGAAAATTTCGGAGCTTTTTCATACCCGGCCCGAGTAAATGGAATCACTACTTGATTGGCTGATTGAATGATGGAAAATAGTGGTCACAGGTCCCAACCGTGTCTGAATCCAGATTCTTAGAAAATTTGAATCTTAGTGGTCACCGGTCACAGCGGTTGAATCTTCGGTCGAAATGATACAGTATACAAGACATGCCTCCGCTTCGCTCCGGCAGTGCGACATAGGAATCTAAATTGCGGGAAGGATCAATGCAGCGGGTGATTGCAGGCAAATTGCAGGTCCAATTTGACTCGACAGCGAGCATGAGAACTTGAGCAATTGGGAAAGAACATCGGCAATTATTCGATGAAATGACCAGAGTAGCGGAAAGTCGAATGATTGGCAGCATTGAGACTATTGCAATTGGACAGGACGCGACGGATTGGAAGGAATTCGCTTCTTCCGAGAATTGAGGCAGCGCCGAACAATTTGGACAGATCAACTTGAAGAGGTGCTGAAGAGCGTGAGAACCATGGCCAGTAGCCTGGTCGCAAACTCTGATCATTTCATATAGAGGAATATAATAATTCATATACAGAACTAGATAATCAGTCAGTACCACCAGAATCGCAGATGAAAAAAAATAACTGACACACCTTGGTCAGACAACGATCCAAAACCAATCCTAGCGGCGACAGAACCAGCACAACGAATCCAAATGAGTCCTAGAGGCTGGGAGCTCAAGACTCCGAAGGCCGTTCTCCGCCATTTCACAATTTTCAGCGAACTAAGAGTGAACCAAGTCGATCAGCCGAGCAAAGGGTGCTCTAGCTCACACCTAGGAAGAATGTGAGAACTTTGGGTAAGGTTGAAAAATTGAAGTTTATATGTTGCGGCACTCGACCTTTCCGCAACTTTATCTTGCGGCACTTACGACTCCGCAACTTTATGTTGCGGGATTTCGACCGAAATGCCGCAAGATAAACGAGGTGATTATCTCTCGTGAATGTTGCGGCATTTCGGTCAAAACAGCTATTTATATTGCGGATCGGCTGAAAAGTGACAAATGTTGCGGGAATTAATTAATGTGCATCCGGACCGCCATAAAACTCGACGTTCGCTATTTCCCGCTGGCTAGTAATCCGGCTCTGAACCCATTATCTCCGACTATATCTGAATCTTACTCTTTATTCGATACCGACTGAGTCCGACTCTGATTGTATACACTTTAGACCCGAAATCATGCGGCTCCGTACCCAGATTCTCGTGGACTTCGATTTCAGCGCTGAAAAATCGGCTTGAGTGCGTTTGATTCAATGTTTTTGCTCATTCGTTCGTTTCACATTCGGCATCGCCTGATCTTCGGAATCTCAGCTTTGATCTGAGCAGGCATTCCGTTACAGTCTTCAGCGGCGCACTATTTAGTAGACTTACACGATTTCCCCCTTCCCAGGTTCGACTCTCTTCACTCTCTACCCAAGCTTCACCTTCAAAACCCGTTGACAGAGGCATTCAATTCAACGTGACCCAGAGGAACCGTCGACGGACTAGCTGACATTGACTCAACATTGAGATTCCTTTCTTCCTTGAGTTCATTCATCTGTTGTTTTTTCTTCGGTTCAAATCCATCAATTAATATTGTTACAGTTCGAATGCATTCTTATTGGCCGCTTCATTTCGGCATCCAAACTTCAAACTCGACCTCGAATTCAACGCTGAGTCAGACAGATTCACTTCCGTGAGATCGTGTTGGCATTCAGAGAACATTACCCAGAAATTGCCAAGTTCATATTTGCAGAATTCAAATGGCACCTCGATCCGGGTCCGAGTTCGACGAATCCACTACGATTCAAGTAAAAGGTATCCAAAAGAAATATTTTAGAACTCCCCAATTCTGATTGAGACTGGGGTATCGGGACGAAGCCGAGCCGGAGACTGGAATCCAGGTGTATCCTTGCGCTGTCGCGACTGAATTACGATCGCTCCCTCCTTGTTGAAGACGGTGAAAAGTAAGACAAAGACTTCTGATCGGAAAATTTGGCTGCTACTCAGCCAGCGAATCAGTGAATGCGCCCAACAAATCAAGCAACTCGAAACGAGCATTCAATCAAGCTTATTCAAAAAGCCCTTCTGTATCCATCCCCTTTTTGTTGATGATGCTGAATGAACTCCAACACCGAATAACGAAGAGAATGAGAGAAGCGAAGACAATCAATATTGTGACTTCGACGGTTCAATCACGAAGGAGTATATTTATTGTAAAAGGTAAAAGGAAGGTATAAATCGAATACTGCGAGCCCGAGATCCTGGAGTTTCATCGACGAACACTACGACTGTGAGGGGAACAGCTCAGCTCCTATGACCGGACAAATTGTCTCTGCTGCGGGAACCGTCTCGTTGACGAGGTACGCCCCGACATGAGACCAAGTGCAGGTCGAAGGGGCAATTGAGGTGTGCTTAGAGAGAGGAACATTTATGTAATTGAGGTCAAAAGGGAGAACGAAGAACGAAGGTGTAAGAAAGACTAACCCCGGGGTCATCTTGAGTGAAAAGGACGGAACCGGGAAATCTTTGTGAAACTTTTACACCGCTGTCGATGTGAATTCAGTCACTGATGAATATCGAGCTTTAAATTGTTGATAACACAATTACTTGGCATGGGGATCTGAAAGGCGCCATGTATTGAATCGTAAGTGACGAGCTCATTTCATGGAATATTCCGAAGAGACGGGACGCGCCGACGGAGTTGCTAATGACGAGCATTGGGAAGCTTGTATTTGCGGTGAAGGAGACTACAGTATATTGAAGGAGGTCAATCGAATAATTGGACAAGCCAATGAAAGACGATTAGAAACTGACGAGTGGCATTACTCTTCAGTAAATACTATTCCGGCCATTCGCTATCCAACATAACGATCAATGAGCTGAGTTTTCAAATCCGAAAAAAAATTGAACTCGAACGCACAGACAGGTCGACCTCGGAAGCAAGACATCACACCACTCCGAGATCGCACAAAGGTCCAAATAATGCGCCCTCACGTCACCCGTAATCCGAACTAATCACCGCTCCATCATTGCATTGAATTGCCACCTGGCTATCGAGAACATTGATCCATCCTTCAGATGCGGCGTCCGCTGCATTTGCGGGACATCGATACGGCGGAGCGAATAAGACGCTCATTTCGTATAGGGCTGACGCGTTCCCGAGGGAGAGATCGTGCAGAGCGGAAGCGAGGGGTTGGAAGGATGCGTATGAGATATACAGTGCGACGAATATGGTTTGTCGGAGCATGGAATAGTCGACGACGTGGTAGAACGGGGTAAATGAAGAGAGGCTGGTGACCACCGGGAATGGACGGGTCTTCAGTTGTTGAGAAAGCACGTTGACCTTTGCTTGGATTGCGGCGGGAGTTGATTCGTATAGCGCACATGCGGAGGGGCCGGCGGAGACACAGCTTTCAAGGAAGAGGTTCCAAGTTTTGGTTGGGTGGTCATCCACGAAGCTGAATTGGGTTGAAACTAGGTTGGCACGAAAAGGATCGAGCGAAGGCAGTCAAACGAACTGGCATAATAATCCTCCGGATCCATGATGCCGTCGATGATGACCGCCCAAATTTATCCGAAGTAAGAGCAGTCATGCCTGGGAGGACAAGCATTTGTTGTGTGATGAGCCTACCGGAAAGATTTCAGCGAAAGTCGTGCCCAGAACAGAGCCATATCTATGACCTTCACTGTTTCTGGCTGTCAAGGAATATACCATCACAGGCCACTCACGAAAAACCCCAATACTGAACCTTCTCCCTTCCATGGGCTTCAACAATCTTCAACATATCTCGTGCGGGTGCCCCTGTATTAAAAAAACGGCCTTCGGCCGCACCTATGCGGATTTCATGCTCCAAGGCGTGCTCGCTGCAGCGCGTTATGACGGTAGTCTTCAATTCTTAACAAGCGTTGAGGTTTCCTGTGGGCGCTGTCGCTTTCTTGCGCGACTTGTACTACTTGATCCGTGAACAGACAGATGGGGAGTCTGTGGAGGCGTTGAGAGGTCAGCGGGAAACTGCGCGCGTTCGGCTTCTGTTGGGAAGAAGTTTGCGCGCCAAGTGGAGCGGCTGATTCCTAAAGATTATTGAATGGTTGCATTGCGACACGAAGGCAGGAAGAATATAAAAAGAAGACAAAGAAACGCACCTCTTCCATCAAAACCAACTAGATCAAATCCTGGACCAACCACGCCACAAATGAAGTCCGCGTACGTCAATATCAGGTCTACGCCCGAGCCGCCGGGACCGCCGGCGCCCATGATGAGGGGTCCGCAATAGGCGGAGGAGTTGGTCGGGAGACTAGCTGGGGCGTGGATGAGTGCGATAGCGGCAGTTTTGCTCGACGGATTTTTGGAATCGAGCGACACCTGAAGGATGCGGAAATAGAGTATCAGAACGGAATCGGTCTTGACAACACTGGTGAGAAACATACCCTGAGACGCGCACATTCGAAATTTGTGTTGCATGGCATCCATCTCAATCTCTCAAAAGGGGTAATCTATCCGCATCTCGTTGATCAAGTCAGTTGAACTTCAACAATTCGGTGCGCACCTGGTTCCAGTTGAAGGTATCTTGGGCCGGAGCCAGGACATGTTGGCGGAGAGTAAGGAAGCAAAAAAAGAAAAAGAATGAGACGATACATGATTTGTGAGGGGTAAATGAGAGCATCGAAGCGTTGTTATAACTTGAAGTTATAAGCTCTTGTCGTGTCGAGAGAATATTGCCCCCCTCTCTGATGGGCGTCGAAATGGAGATTCCGGAACACTACCTTTGCTGCCTGGAGGATTTGCGGAAGTGGTGATCGACTTCCTGGGCCTGCGCCGCAGCCAAAGATACGGAAACGGGATGAGTTGAACTTGAGTTGAACCTGAGGCTGCATTAAGAAATCAATTCCGAGTCTTTGATTCTTTACGCACCGCGCTCCGAACAGGAGTCATTTACGCATCTAGAAATTCAAACGCAGGCTGCGACATTCATTGTAACATTGCGACACGGTCAAATCTCGCCGTGAGCAGATGCACCCGTCGATCTCATCCATTACACAAAGCATAAAATGCATTCCAAGATTTCCTTTTGGTCCGGCGCTTCGTTCGCCATCCAAGAGAAAACTACTTGAAGCTTAAAGCCTAAAGTCGTTGAGCACCGAAACGGAAGTTTACAGAAACAACAATGGAGGATCGAAGCAAGTCAAGTCAGTTTGTACATGCTATCATTGAACGGTATCACTCAACACTTGACAATAGGTTTTTCGCACGGTAGGTGGCAGGCACTTCTACGGTCCTGAAATTTGAAGCATGCAAGACATAAAGCTACTCTCAATGCTCAAGCTCAAGACGTGAACTCTATGGGCTCCACGACGACGACGGCGACGGCGACTGCGTTCGCAACGGCGACCTCGGCAGCGACTCCGGCCTTGTCTTCCAAAAGAACTCACCTGTGTCCCGTCTGTTCTCGCGGCTTCACCACAACAGGTCATCTTGTTCGACATGCGCGCATACACGCTGGCGAGCGGAATCACAAATGCCCGTTCCCGGGTTGCGAAACCCGGTGTTCCAGACAGGATAACCTCCAGCAGCAGTGAGTCTTTTTTGGTGCAATGAATGACGCTAACAAATTATTGGGTGACTGTGTAGTTATCGTATTCACTTGTCTCCTGGCTCGAGGCGTAATCCCGCGAATAACAGCTCTAGCAAGGCATCCTCCACGTCTGCGATGACTACGAGGGTGCTCAGACGGCGAGGAAGGGGGAGCAAGCCCGCCGCCGCCATTGCACTCAGCGCAAACTCCTCGTTATCGTCATTGGGCCCGCCTTCACCTCCGCCGTCCGCTGCTACCTCCGCCTCATCTACCTCGGCATCCTCGACGCTCTCGACCCCACACGATACTACCCCCATCACTTACTATGACCACGAGTATTCTAACGATGGTTCGGCGTCTTCTAAAGCTCCAGGTGAAATTGCTTACGGCGCCCAGTTCAAGCACGAATATGCGCATGAATACGCCGCGCGGAATTCAAGGTCACCCTCGCCACCGCTTTCACCTCCCCCGTTGGAAGACTCGCAGGTTTTTTTCTCGCGGAATCCGCATCTGTTGGAGGGGCATCCGTGTATGATGGGCGCACGAGTGGGATTAGCAGGGAGTGCGGCGTTGGTTCTCGATCTCGGGCTGAGGTTCGGCGAGGATGAGGAAGGTAAGCATATTAATATTCTGAATTGAAGGGCTGGCTGAGATTCTTCATTTAGATGATCCTGCTCCACATGTTCGTGAAGAGGAAGAGATGGCCGTTGATGTAGATGGTGAGGGGTATGACGTTGCTGGTGAGGGCGAAGACGTCGACCTCGACGCCGAAGGCGACATGGACTTGGAGGAAACGGTGGTGCCCCCCGCATCAGCCCCTGCACCCTCTCGTCTACCCCTCCCATCACCACTTTCACTCACGCGGCCGGCTCCTATACCCGCGCCTGTGTCTCCACCGCATCCGACTGCGCAGAGGCAGCGCCGCCAAATGCATAGTGATCTCCCCGCCATCGACACCTCGATGCAGCGGGTTTACGCGTATCCAAGGCCATATCAGATTCTCTCTCCAGCCGATTATTTTGGTGCAGACGCCGCATCAGAGTCGCCGACAACACAGCCAGCATCCACGCCAGCCACAGAAATTGTCATCGCACCAGTGTCCGTGTCTCCCAATCGTGCACATCAGATACAGATCCAGCCAGCGTATTCCTCATCGTCGATCGTGGTGCCGGTAAGTCACAGCGGTCATGCATCTCCGGCCGTTCTGCAGCCTCAGTCGCAGTATTCTTCGCCGACCGTGGTGCAGTCGCGATATCACTCTCCCGCCGCTTCGGGCCATCCTTCTCCCTCTTCGACCCTCCCCCATCACCTAGCCCAACCCCAGACTCACCAAGTCCCTCTCCACCACCCGGTCCCCAAACGCTCCGTGGGAATGGTGGTCGAGGCAGTTGAGCCGGCGCCTGTTCCTGTTGCCGCACCCACGGCGATTTCAGCACCTCGTCGGTCGTTGCACTTCGTCCCGTCGATCCCTCAGCGGGCTGCTGGGCGGGTTCAAGTGCGGCCGCAACCGGCTGTAGCGCAAGCCGACCTTCCTGTTCCGTCGATACGACAACACCAGCTGCACAGGCAGCGGAAGGTACACGGCGGCGTAGTGGAGACATCGTTCGTCGTGCCATCCCTTGGTGAACCGGTCCCTGTCCGCGTGAGGGAGGCTGGTCAGCAGGAGCGGTTGGCCGCACAGGTAGAAGCGCGGAAGTCCTCCCCTCCAGCATCAGCAGCAGCTCGCTCATACTATGGAGCCACTTCTGCGTCGGCCGCCCCCGATCCTGCGGCTTCAGCATCGTCCCATCCGAGTCCCATCACTCGCTATACACCGTACACCCAGCCGCAGTATATCGCTGAGCAAGGACAAGCGTTGATGCAGTATGAGGATGGTTACGACACGCGGTATGTGGCGGAGGTGGGGTACCACCACCAGGACACTTCGGCGTACACATCACCGCCATCTAAATCTACGAATTCGACGACGTATTATGTATCGCCCGCGACGACTACATCTTCCGCCTATGCTTTGCCACCTGCTGCTACTACTACATACTCGCCTGTTGTAGCTTCGACAGCGTATTACTCTCCTGAAGCAGCAGCATCTTCCTCGGTGTATGCGTCTCCCGCCGTCTCGGCTTCTGTATACGCCTCCGGCGTTTCCGTACCGCCCTCGTCGGCACCAACGTCCGCATTTACCTCGCCGACTGCTGCGTATTATTCCCCCATGATTGCGTCTGCGCCCTCATCGACGTATGCCTCACCGACGCAGGCGTATGCATATCACGGAGTTTCCGCTCAGGCACAACAGCATTCGCCCGCAGCCGCCGTCGACCGTTCTGTCTATTACGAGCAGCAGGCGGAGCCCGCCTACACGGCATACCACACGCACGGGCAATACGTGTATGGCGCAGAGGCAATCGCGTATGCGTACGCAGATGCCCCGGCTTATACGTACGAAGGGGGGTATCCTTATGAGTACGAGGCAACGACGTCAACTCAGCCTAGTGCGGCCTATGTGGCGGCGGCGGAGAGGAAGTCCCTTCCACCTTCGTTGAGGCGCGTCGGGCAGGCGAGTGAAAGGAAGCGGGTGTACTACGAGGAACAGGGGCAGGCTGCGCCTGCGAAGATGCAGGAGACGTACGATGAGCAAGCCTATCTGCGTACACAACATATTCCGCGTGCTGCCAAGGTGCAGTCGGCGGGGTACGCGGTGCCGTATGCGGACGGGTATGCTGGATATACTAGCGCGCAGGGGCAGACTCAGGTGCAGGTGCAGCATGGTTGGGCAAGGGTCGCGAAGGTGCAGTGACCGGAGCAGGACTAGTGGTATGTCGGTCATCTATTCATCCTTTCCCTCATCCCTGATTTAATATATATCTGCGCCACTAGTCTCTCCCTTTCTTTCGCGTCCCTCGCCGTCCTCGTCAAAACAAAAATCTTTCTAATCAAGTCAAGTCACATTCTCTCAGTTCTCTATCATCACATTGCATTTTTACTCCATCACCAATCATCCATCGCCTCATTGTCATCATTGTTCTGTACCCACCAGCACATACTTCCTACTACTGTTTCCGTATCTGTCTCCAATCCTCAGGCTGTCTGTTGCTGTTTTTGTATCCCCCTCGCTTCGTTCTCACATCTCGCATTATCGTCATCATCACTGTCTTCTTTCGTGCACATACTTTATTCCGCTTGCCTACATCTCAAAGACTGAACCCTGTAGATAGTGTACCAACCTATACATACGTCAATCCCCGTATAATCTATACCATTATACGTCTAAGATTACAGCTGTTTGCGGAACTTAGGGCGCGAGCAATTTTTTTCCTAAAATGGACAGTTTGTTATGATTTAGACCATTTCACTCATTATGCGCTCAATTCCTTAGATATCACCGGGATTTCTATACGGGCGGGTTCGCAAGGAAAGGGTTTGTCACACGGTTTGCCAGGTCTTGTTTGGATCGCTAAACATAGCTCTCCTTTTCCTGAAACGTCGCTGTGGCTCGACTTGTGTTTTCTATGATTCCGTTCTGGCGTTCTTAACACTGTCTTGAAAATTTGAAGTTTGGAGGAGGAGGAGGATGTATTAACCGTGTGGTCCCAATGAGGAACGGGCGGTGCGCCGTACTAATACACGTGCCTCACATGTAAACTACGGCCCTTTCAGAACACTCTACGTTTCGACAGATATACAAGCATGGCATTCTTCTCATGTAGCAGATCCTGAACGGGATAAATATTATCAGAAAACAGTATCGGGAAAGCAAACCAGCAGTTGCTTTGCTACATAAGGCAGAGCTCTGCACGGACCCTGTGCCCTTTGCTGGTTTCCCGACCTGTTGAGGCTGACGACAAAGTCGTGAAAAAAGATGCGGGTCAAAATTGTGTTCATGATGAGACCATTGCGAGGTCATGAAATGAATCAACGATGCTCAACTGAAACATGTACAGTCTCAGGTTCCCGGTCCGCTGTATCCTCTAGGAAAGTCATATGCGGAGGTCTGAGACTCTAAACAGGGAGTCAGGAGGAGGTCGATGCCGAGGGATCTCGCGCAAGGGCTGAAGAGCATATCCACCGGTATTGCGGCCGAGATAGTAGGCTCAGCCGTTTGCCTTTGGTTTGCCTCATTCGAGACCGAGCTAAGTCTCTTCATCGAACTTAGTATTGAGTTGGTACCCAGCAGCACCAACTGGCCGTGAAGGCATACTGCGCGGAATGGCCATTTGATCTCTTCCGCAGCAACAGGATGGCATTAAGCCTCTCCAGGGATGGCATTAGACCTCTCCCCGCCGAACTAGCCAGTAGGCACCACAGTTCCCCACGCAAGGAGCAACCGTGTACAGATACGATGTGACCAGCGCAAGAACCCGAGAGTGATTTCCACAGTCAAGCCATTCGTTATGTTAAAAGACATTAACGCAGTAGACGGCGGTCCAAACAGTTGCCAGTGTAGCGTGTGCCGCGCGCGAGGCTTGACCGTTGGAAAGTGAGACATCAGAGATGGTGGTGGTATGGGATCAAGCCGGGCGCCGCAGGACTGACTTATGCGGCGTCGTTGAGAAGGATACAAAAGCGGCAAGTAACACCGTGACTTGTCACAATCACGTCGTCACACATCGCGCTCCGAGTCCTTGCCCTTTACCACCACCATCCTCCCTCTCTGTGCTCTTCCCGCCCCCGCCTTGGTCGGCCACCGCGACACCATGGATTTACCTTCTTTCTACATGCGTTCCCCAGCACTCTACGCTCATTTGCACCAGATTTCGCCGTCTAATTCGCGTGTGTGATACAAGATGTCGATCCTGCCTTTTGCATCATCCAGTCGCGTTTCAGGGTGCGTCTGTCTCCCTGTTCATTCAATATGAATCTCAAGTATGTGTGGGATGCTCTCTAGGATCTGAGGAGCTCGCCTGAGTCACCTCATTGAGCTGTAACTTAACGGTGCGTAATCTGTTATTCACGCGCTGCTTTCTTGCTTACAACTACTGTAGTCTCTCATCTACAACCCCACCCCGTACCCTATATCGTCAGTCCTCGCCTGATAGATGCGGCGACACCGCTGACGGCGCCTTGTCAGTGTCGTCAGCTTCATAGGTTAGCAGACGTCTTTTTACTTCGTAATTGTTGTTTATATGCAATCGCAGAGAACTCCGTGTCATTCTTGTGAAGTTCATAAGGTGCGCTGCATCGTCTTGTTTTTAATCTATCTTACTGAGATGTACGCATAGAGCACGACTGTCGCCATCTAACCTGCCGAGCAGGTATGTACTAACTCCTTCCGTCGGTTGGCATCTACTAACGTTTATAACAGGCTTCGCCTTCCATCAGGGTGTCTGCAGACCTCGTGCGCTCATGCGGTGCGCACTCCTTTTTATCTTACCTACGCATTCTGCTAACGGCTTTGCGGCAGCGGCCTTTGATTCACATCGCCATTCGCCGTGGTCCGAGGCGGTAGTAGCGGATTCGGTCTAGGTGGCACCATGGATTCGTCGGGCAGGCTGGGCAGGGTTTTGGGACTTCTTGGCAGCGAGACAGGTGTGCGTCGATGTTTTTGAAGTGTAGTATATAGAAAATACCTGATTTATGCGCAAAATATAATGGAAGACAGTACAATTACAAGGGGCAGAGGGACGCAGACGGAAGCAGTCTGGAGCAGAAATTGAGCAGAACTGTGCAGATGGGAGCCGGAACCCCATCTGCTCTAGGTATCATTTCTACGCTCTCCTCTGTTTTAAGAGGCTTCTGTCTGTACAGACTTCATCAGTCCAATCTTCGCTTCCAGACGACTGCCTTGCACTCTTCTCGAGCGCCGCGAAGACTTGCAAACGACTTCGCTTGCCTTCACCCACCGTCTGGACATCCTTCCTTTGGTCAACTACATGAAAAACTTTGCTTTCTTTCTTATAACCATTGTCTTTCTTGTCATCATGGCCGTTAAGTGTACTTTCTGCGGAGAGGGAACGCTCTCATAGATCCGTCTCGCATGCTCTAGAAATCCACCACGCCGAACTGGCTGCTGCAGCAACTCGTGCTTTGAAGGAAATTGCATTGCAGGCTGTAAACGATCCGGTGAGTACTCTGATACATATTCTTTCTCCTCGAATCTTGACCTCGCATACCAAGCCTGTTCCTGAACTACCACGTTCCCCGAGTCCTCTACAACCGCGCCCAAGTGGTCGCCCTGGGCGCCGAATCCGCTTTCCAGCACGACACCGCGATGAACCTCCAGAGCCACCACAACCCTTACCGCCTCCGCCTCCTACGATTGTCACGGAACCAGATCCCGATCCTGCACCGAATTCATGCCCGCCCCCTCCGCCTTCCACTTGGATTAAAACCGAACCCAATAGCTTTGGTGTATATAAAGTCTTTCTGCAGCGTCCGACTCACGACCCCGAGGATTCTATCTGTCTGGAGGACCTCTGCCGCTCTCCTGGTCTTCTAACTCCCGACTCTGTCGTCTCAGCCGATAGCTCTTCGTCGACGGCGCCTTGGTTTCCGTTCCTAAACGCGACTGTTGGGCGGTTGATGAGCTGGTTCCATCCAGGAGGCAATCTGCGCACGCACCAAAAACTAGATGAGCTGGTGAATAAAGTCATTTGGTCTGAGGAATGGGATCGCGAGAATCTACGGGGGTCAGCGCCGCTCGAGAGAATAAACGGCTTGACAACGTTGTCGATGCTTTGCCGGGCCAAGCCCCCGATGGATGGAAAACGGGCAGCGTGAAGCTCAAGCTGCCTGCTCCCAAGGTTGCAGTTCCTGAGGCGCAGGCGGTCGAGTTTGAGATCACAGGAATTATGTATCGTCCGCTTCTGGACGTCATGGTCGAAGCTTTTCAGAGTCCCGCTTTCCAACAATACCATATAACCCCGTTTGAGTTGCGATGGGATCCTCGACACGATCCCGACAACCCCGATGCTTCGATGGATGAACACGACCATCCTGTCGACGAGTTTGGTCTGCCTCCGCTTCCCCTCGGTCACCAACCACTCTATGGCGAGATCTACACATCCCCTTCAATGCTCAAGGAGCATAAATCTCTTCCCAAAACTGCCCCGCTACATCTTGAAACGATAATCACCGCTCATATGTTTTGGTCCGAGTCGACACATCTTGCAAATTTTGGCGACGCTTCCCTCTGGCCGCTGTATACATTCTTCGGGAATCAATCCAAGTATACGCGAGCCAAGCCAACGTCTAACGCATGTCACCATCAGGCGTACCTTCCCTCAGTTAGTCCTTTTTTCCGTTTCACACTTTTATTGATATTTCTTTCCAGCTCCCGGACACGCTAATCGACTTTTATCGCAATACCTTCGGAGTTCCACCATCAGCAGAGGTCCTTACGCACCTAAAACGAGAGTTGATGCATCGTGTATAGGATCTGCTTTTATCCCCCGAATTTATCCATGCCTACGTCAATGGGATTGCCGTCAAGTGCTACGATCAGGTTGAGCGGTTGATATTCCCTCGTTCCTTCACATATGGCGCTGATTATCCTGAGAATTACATGTTCGATTTCGAGTCTGTCATTTTATGCTCACTTTCATGTCTCGCAGAGTCTTACTCGCTACCATCAAGAACCTCGGCGGCTGTCCCTGTCCACGCTGCTTCATCACAGAAGACCAGATAGCTGATAAGGGTTCCAAAGCTGACATGCCGCCGAAAGAACCTGCGGACTGATGATAGCTCGTGGCGAGGCACTATTGAACGAGTTCGAGGTTGGATTTTCGGGCGAGGGTATCGGGTAAATGCGGCTGCGGTCGATAGACTTCTTTCCGGGCAATCATGGGTTCCAACTCGAGTACGTTTCGACAACCTTTGGTTCCATCTGGTACTGAAATTACCCCAGAATGCTTCTTCAGCGCTGGCAGAGCACGGATTCAACCTCTTCTCTATGTTTGTTCCAGACCTTTTGCACGAAGTCGAGCTGGGAATTGTTAAGGCTTTCTACACTCATGTTGTCCGAATCTTGTACACGCTGGGAATTGAGGTATTGCTATTTGAAAATTCTCATCTTACTTGATCAGTATCTGATACCAGCCGTTGAGGGTCTGTTACCGGAGCTGCACAACGGCATCGTTCTTACCGTTTGCTTCACATTGGCGACATGGCATGCCTATGCCAAACTGCGGCTGCACACGAGCTCCTCCCTGGGATATTTCCGCAACACGACCACCGATCTCGGCGTTCAGATGCGCCGCTTCAACCGGACACCGTGCGAGGCCTATGAAACCTACGAACTTCCGTCGGAATACAATCGACGCATACGGCGACAGGCCAAGAAAAAATCACAGTCTACATCTTCAGCCTCTGCACCTTCTCAAGGTTCGAAGAAACGAAAAATACTTCAATCCTTCGACGCATAAGTGGCATTCCATCGGCCACTATTTATCCGGACGCAATACCACGAGTTGGCACGACAGATTCTGTCTCGACGCAAAATGTGTGTTTCTATCGTTAAAATACAGCACCGCAACTCACATTGCTTTGCTTCAGTTTGAGCTTGCACTCAGGCGAGTCAAGCAACTCTATTCTCGCACCAACAAGCGTGACGTTGAACCACAAATTGCGAATCACGAGCGCCGCAATCGCATTCTGGTCGCCATGAACAACCGCATGAACGACGCAGCTACTGCCGCGAATATTACCGCTGCGGACAGTGTTCAAAATTCCGCAGCTGGCGAGAGAATTCGTCCGGAGAACGAGCCTTTACCGCGCACACCTCCCCGTCAACATCACCACATTTCAGAATCGAAAAGAGCTTGGTTCAATATTCATGAATTTCTTGACGAGACTGACAGAGATCCAGCACTCAAGGTGAGTGAGGTGCTGCGTCGGCATACGGGAGGCTATTCTATCTCAGAATTTCTTACCACAACTGAAGTCGCATCTCTTGGCACGTTTACTAGATCTTCCGTACGACGGGGACGAAACACAATTCTCAGATCAAGACCTACTGGACGTGAACATTGTTCAGCATCGAATCTACGCTCACCAGGTAATGCGTATCAATTACACGACGTACGACATGGGCAGGGACGAAGACACAATTAACCCGAGAACCAAATCTGATATTATGGTCCTTTCCCATGAAGATGAAGATGACATCGCCACCGCTCATCCTTACCTCGAGATTCGTCATGTCGGAGAGAGATCCAAGTCTTTACGGATCCAACGGATGGAGTGCTTGTGGGTTTTCAGTAACCCAATGAAGTTTGATTAACAATCCCGGTCTAGACGCAAAACCGTGTTTGAGCGCTTCTACATTCTCCGGATCTTTAACTTGCACCGGCTGATTCACTCGACATAGCTTGAACTCCGTACGCATAAGATTGTCATTTCTATTGTTGAGAGTGTATAGCGAGATTTGTGTAAATCAGAGATCAATATACTGAAGCAGGAGTGAGCTAGGTCCATTGCGCCGTCAAAACCATCGAACACAGACCGACATCCAGATAAAGAAGGCGCGGCTTGTGATAACGTCGAGCATGCGCCAGAAAATAAATGAGTCAAAAGAGCCTGACGACACTCATGAACCGATGAAAGGTTCGTTGTGGGGATTCCATGCGAGCGCAGTAAATGCATGAAACGCTCTTCATTGTTTAGTAAAAACAGGTTACAGAGACTGTCAGGCGACACGAGCATAGCGTTGAGCAAGTCGTGTCCATCCAAAACTTGAAGCAAACCGGGATGGCGGGAGGTCATGGAAGTGAAACCGTTTGAAGTCGAGGGTTCAGACAAAAACGTAGGATCATAATTTCGGGATATATTCGCAGATATCACCGGGGCCCTCGAGCACCCGGGAACAGATACCGACGACGGTAGGCAGTAAACAGGTTTATCAGGAGTCTCAACAACAGTTTCATTGAAGACTGGAGAATGCGACAAAAGTGCACCTCCGCGGTCTGGTAGTGCTTCAAAATTGGTCAATACAAGCACAGATGAACACAGAAAATTAACATACCTGCCGATGCGGGGGAACACAAGATAGGTACTGGGATGAAAGTAACATGAGCCAAACTCTCCACGGATCAGGATACATGACAGACACACCAGAGGGCAACAAAGACCAGGGATCGAAGTTGACGGGCACAGAGTATCCAGACCGTAGCAGGAGTTCATGGGAGTAGGCCTTCCAATTGAGTCCAAGAACGACGTCGAAGTCCAGATCCGCAGAAACGTCGCAGGAAACCAGTACACTGAGAGGGTCGTGTTCGGTCGTCTGAAGCGTCAAGACACACGGAAAATGAGTCGAGGAGTGTTGAGAGGGAGGAAAGTGCAGCTGCACAAAAGATGCAGAGATTCGAGTTGCTGGCTCCTCAGTGCGAGCAACCCGAGCGGCGAGAGTTCCGTTTACAAGCAGAGACATGGGTGTTGTAGAAAGACATATATGTCTCGCCTTCTAATTAGAGTTGATTGTTGGGCTATATAGGTGATTGAGTAGGCTAGAGATATTTTTCGTTCGAAGTAAGGAAGGGGTACAGAGAGTTTCTTTCATCAGAGTAAGTACTGTAGGTAACAGAATTCTGCCTGTGCTGACAGCCTCACACTGTGTCTCTCCCTGGGTTCCTGCATGCACAGCTACAGAGGTGATGGTTGATGCCTTGACTTTTGCTTTTTGCACTGGAAAATGCTGGTTTTCTGACATTTGAAAACCTGCATCTTCCAGTGCAAAAAGCAAAAGTCTAAGACATCAACCATCACCCCAGTAGTGTGAGGCTGTCCTAGGGACGCGGTGCGGAGATGGAAGAATCATCTGCTCCGGCGACGAGCTAGAGTGGGTCACAAGTGGCCGATGGGAAAGCGCCCCTATGGTCTGCCTGCGGAGACCGCAAGAGGAAGGAAGGAGAGGCACGCATTCCCGTCCAAGTAGACACCACCCGCCCCGCCCAATCACCCGTCCCTACGCGACGGAGACTCATCCGCCTCCCCCGCCCCGCCCCATGACAGCGCCACCGACCGTACCCGAGCGCTGACACAAAGTAATAGCAATGTATTTGGGCGTGAGTGAGCAAGCGGGGATGAGCCAGCATGAGGGCGAGAGTCGTGGACATGGATGTAGGATA
The DNA here is from genome assembly GCA_037176885.1 of Favolaschia claudopus. Taxonomy (NCBI): domain Eukaryota; kingdom Fungi; phylum Basidiomycota; class Agaricomycetes; order Agaricales; family Mycenaceae; genus Favolaschia; species Favolaschia claudopus. The sequence continues at coordinate 606,167 of JAWWNJ010000132.1, forward strand.
CCCGAACGGAGGGGTATGTGAGGTGCGGGGGCGGAGGTGAAGCTGGAGGTGCAAGATGGAGATGGAGACGGAGATGGAGGTCGAGGTGGAGGCTTGCGAAGTCGAGGTACGAGACAGAATGCGGCGTCGAGGTGGAGGTTGAGGTAAAGATGGAGGTCGAGGTCGAGCTGGACACGGAGACGGTGCGAGGTATCGTATGTAGGTGCTCGACCCGCCTCGAATCCAATCAAGATTCACGCGCAGCCTGGCACACCTTCGCCCACACCAACCCCCTCCCCTCCCGACCACCTGGAGCTTCCTTCGGGTGAGAAAGAAACCCCAGCGCAGGATAACGACGAGCATATCATCACATCGACATTCACGCGTGGCGTCTCACCCATGACATCACGCGTCCCATGTCGTCTCGAGCCGTCCTATATCATCTGTCCCAGCTCCACCACGTCCCTCTCCACATCCTCCCGCCCTACATCCTCCTCCTCCACTATTCGACCCCATCGAGATCGCAAACAAGAACGGGCCACAGCGCCGCCGCGAGCACCCAACAACAACGATGCATGCGCACGAGCGTGTACGCACCCTCGGCCGCCTAGATACCCTACCTGCGCTATGTCGTCAGACTCGGCATCCCACGCAGACGGCAAGTGGGGTGCAGAGAGGTAGGCAAGCGCGGCAAGGGGAAAGAGCACGCAGTCCTTGCATGATGGGACGATGTGAGATGGCGGACGAGGGATACGGTGCAAAGAAGGCGAAGGGAGACGCATCGTCCGATACCGTTACGATACACACTGGGCGCTAGGTTAGGTCGTGGCGAGTCAGTAGGTAGGCTAAGCGTACCTGACGATCCAAAACGCCTACTCGTCGATAATCCTCTTTCAACGTCCGAGTCAAGATGCGCGCACCCGATGGAGTGGGCCACCCCGAGTCGCTAGAGGAGCCACAAGCCAAAGCAATCGATAGCGTGGAGGCTACGGACAAGCTGGATGACTCCTACACGGAAGCTACTGCCAAACACAACCAACGCGGTGTGGTGTGGGCCTCAGCCCACCACCACACCGAGAAGAAAAGGATCCGCGCGCCACGGGCGTCCACGGCGGCGGTCATGGTGTCGGTTACGAAGGACGATGCTGGAGCCGGTGCGATCGCGTAAATTCTGACCTACCCTCGTGTATTTTCTCAAGGGCTCGAGCCGTCGACAGGCTAGCCCGAATATACTTGAAGATGCTCGAAGTCGGATCCATGAAGAAATCAAGCTTTTCAGCATCGTGGTCCTCGTCGCCGCGCCGCATAGCGGCGCGTGCTCGTGAGTATACGGATCGAGGTCCCGCGAGCGGGTCTTGCATTCGGCGAGTCGTTACTATATGTTCTTGTTAGGACCAATTCTGACTTTATTCAAGCCATTCCTCCAAGGGATTCGGCCGCCGGCGGGCTAACCCCAGCACCAACGCTTCAAGCATCGTGTTCATCAACTTGAATTAAATGTTGTCGCTGTGCCGCGTAGCACCGCGAGTTAACTGGTGAGTTTCCACGTTCAATTTTTCGTCATGTTGAACCCCAACTGACCTTCCTCTCAGCGAAGCTTCTTGGTAGTTCTAAGATCAAAGACACGACGACTCGCCGCCCGCTCACCAAGGACTACTATATGGATCGTCTTCGGGATTACACGACGCATCGACGTCCGGCGAGCGACGTTTGGGCATAAATAGGTGCGCGGACGTGCTTGAATCAGACTCCGACCTTGAAGTTTTGACTGTGCGCCGTCTTCAATTCGGTGAACTCTTGACGTTTCAACCGAAGACATCCTCAATGGGCAGGGTAAGCCATGTCCGTTCATTTGACTCTCCAACTTGGGCGAAAGTTGGGAATTTCAAATTGAATTCCGAATCCACCGAGCGGAAACTCAAGCAAATCGAGGTCCTATCGACTTGGCGGAATTCTGGCTGAAGGGTGCGACTGTAGACGTTAAACTCTCGCCGTGTACTTGGTAGAATTCAAATATATTGACTTTGACTTCGAACCGCGCGAATCAACGCATTCCCGACCCCGACTTCATAAAATCACTCCAAGCACCATTCCCGCACTGTGTTTGTTCGAAAATACCCATATAATGACTATCTAAAACAGAGGTCTAAGCTACCCTCGGGAACACGGCCTCGCGCAACTCCCAAAATCGATTTTTCGGCGAAGAAAACCCCCAACAATATATTTTCTTCAAGCCTGCCAGTGGCCCGGGCGCGTGCAGAGAGGTAGAAGTCGGGGAGTAGGTGACCGGTACAATATATCAGATGAATACAGAGCTTGAACCGTAAGAGCATCAAGTTGACAAGTAAATGAACCGAGGTGCAAAGGAAAAGTGAAGCCGAAGGAAGAAAGGAAAAAAAGAAACTGAACTCATCGAGGTCGAGATTAAATGAACAATCGTTGCCATATCCATTACGTTCTAACGTCGAATGCGCTGTTGAACCAGTCAGCTACAAGATTATTAAAGAGAGCAAGGTTAGTGACGTTCAATACGAAGCACCTTATATCTAACCTTGGCACCTCGGAACGAGGAATCGAAAACTTGAATTGAATGTACTGAGTGAAGGAAAGAGTTGGTAAACGAATTGGAACTCGACGATGTCAAGATTGAATGAACTCACTTCAATGTCATCAACACAATAGTAGTATACTATAAAAAGGAAAGTCAGCCGGGGCCACGAGCGGGTCTGGTATTCGGTGAGTCCTCACTATATGTTCTTGTTAGGACCAATTCTGACTTTATTCAAGCCATTTCTACGGGGGATGAGGCCGCATCCCACCTCCCCAAGTCCAAGGCAGCGTACCTTGGCATCGATTCGGACGTGCTCAGCGTCTCGCGAGCGCCGCAAAGCGGCACTCTTGACGGTGTATATCGGTCGCGTAAATTCTGACCTATCGTCGTGTATTGTTTCAAGGGCTCGAGCCGTCGAGAGGCTAGCCCTACTATACACGCTTCGAGCATCGGATCCATGAAGAAATCAAGCTTTTCAGCATCGTGGTCATCGTCGCCCGGCGCGTGCTCGTGAGTATACTGACCGAGGTCCCACGAGCGGGTCTTGCATTCGGTGAGTCCTTACTATATGTACTTGTTAGGACGAATTCTGACTTTATTCAAGCCACTTCTCCAAGGAATTAGGCCGCCTTCGAGATCATCGTGGTGAGGAAGAAAGTGGAGTTAAGTTGATGTGTGACTGCGTGATGTGCACTTCTGATCTCGACCACGATGGCGGTGAGCTGGATGAGCTCGACGGTGAGGACATCGGCTGGGACGACCCTTGCAGAAGATAATACTGCCAGTGACTTTCCATATCGTTCTTTTCTCAACCAGGTCTTTCAGAAACAAACTCAAGTCTGAAATCTCATTGTGCTATCGCAAGATTCGCATTCCTCCCAAAATTATTCAAGGCAGTTATCTGAATTCTCCGCGAATTCTCGGGCTTGAAACAAGTCGCGTAATGTTCCTCTAGGTTTCATACACCTCCTGTCGACCTTCCATCTCAAACCGGACTACGCGCTCCTCGTCAATGCGTATCAAGTCAATGTCAAGGGACCTTTCGTCAAACCGCCGGCACGGACCCAAATTTGGTGAGTCCTATCTCGTTCGGCCAGAACAGAAGTTGCGCTCATAGCGGACTAATAGTATATGCTGTGCTGGGGTATGAAAAGAATTGCGACACCATTGAAGGGACTTGTCAAGGAGATCGGGGTCGATGCAACTTGTAAGCACCTGTCTCATCTACGCACACACAATTAGTCTAAAACAAATTTAGATAACACAAATTCGAAGCACCTTGAGTTGTACAGCATCATGGCAGAGCAGGATGGTGCTGGTTTCCCAGTATCATATCTCCTACTATCGACTGCGTCATCAATTGAGCAGTTAAAGCGCCGAAATGCACTCACATCATGGGCAAAGTGTGTGCGCGACAAGTACGGCATTCAGCCGAACTTCAATCACGTCGACAAAGACCTGGCAGAGATTGGGATGCTGAAGGATGTCTGGAACGCGAAGATCAGTCTATGCTGGTGGCACCTACGGCGGGCAGTACGTACCCGACTGGCATCATCGAAGATCACGACCACGCCGTACAACCCCCACACTGCGAAGATGGAATTCGACTTCATTGATCTAGGATTTATTCCTCGTGGTCAGGCCGATGGCACAGAATATGAAGGCGGCTTACCAGATCTCGTCGCCCCCCCTGTGGTCCTTGGCTCCCAAGCGCCGGAACGTCGGACGCTTCCAAACGGCCTCCACATCACTATCCCCGCTCGGCGACCGCTCGCCTCAGTCGACAGCAACGCCACAACTGCAGCCCGAAGCGATGCCCCGTCAGCCGCGGGCGACTCTGTGGTCGCTCCAAATCTTTCCGACCCCAGTCCCTCTCCTACATCCCCTGTGGCCGCACAAACATCTGCCCACATCGACATACCTATCGCAAACGATGTAAGCAACAAGGAGAATGTTGCCGCCGAAGGGTTGGCCCCCGCGCCAACACAGACCCGTCATGGAAGGGTCCTCAAGCCTGTCACGCGTCCTGATGCTGCCGATCCGAAGGACCTTGCGACGGCAATGAAAGCGCGGGCAACGGGCAAACCTCCAGTCAAGCCCAAGCCGACCGTCGCTTCTGCCGCTGCGCCGCCACCTAGGACGGCGACGGCGGAGAATGGTGAGACGGCAGGAGCCACGGAAGAGCGAGGGTCACGTACCTTTTGTCCCGTTAATTGTCGCGAGCCCATATTGACAATGATGGAGAAGCACTATTGTGCTCACCCGTCTCTTCCGGGGTATGCGCATCCAAGCCCTACGGCAATTCGTCGCTGGGCAGTGTCACAAATGTATAAATATTGTGTCAATAACGGACTGAGGGAGGTATGGGCTTACCTCTGGGAAAACTGGTACCGCCCATCGCGTTGGGAGCTGTGGGCACGGTCCATGAACAGCGAGATCCCAGTCCTCAAGACCACCATGATTCTAGAGAGCCAGTAAGTGATTATCAAATGGGCGAGAACGCAAAGACTCACAATCTGCGTAGCTGGCGTCGTATCAAGCACGACTTCCTCCACCACTTCCACATGCCACGCTGCGACCTTCTCGCGTGGATTCTGATTGCCAAATTAGCGCCAAGTTACTACCGCAAGCTCGACAGTCTACTTACCGACACGGGCCGGTATCGCGAGCTCCCTTGCTGGCGCAAAGACTTCAAGCGGATGTGGAAGAAGCTGGCCAAGACTCCGATTACCCTTCCCGTCAACCCAGCGTATCAGACGAATAGAGCGAAGCTGCTCTGTAATTGTCCGTCGCAAGCAATAAACCGGTTCTTGCTGTGCAAGCACGTCGTCCAGGCTGTAGGGCCCGTGCCGCCTGTGTTCTTTTTGGAGGTTAAACGCCAGCGCACCGCGCCATTCTGGACCCATTCGTCAATCCAGAATACACGGTCGTCAGCGAGCGACACACCTTCCACTTCGACACCTTCCACCTCCATTCCCGAACCTTCTGGTGACGGTGGAGTTCGATCTCCGAACGATGCTGGTGGCGATGATTACGATGAAGATGAAGACGACGAAGTTATCGACATGGGTCCAGAGGATGGCGGCCTTTCATTCAAAGCGACGCTAGATCAGCACATCGACACCATCCTTGATTTTGCAAAAGGGTTGAGATATCAGCGGCAATTTGGAGACCAGCGAATGCTTCAGACGTTGGAGAGGGACGGGGCTTCGTTCTTGCGACTGGCGCGAGCATGTTTGACGAAGGAGAAGAGGTTCAAATCGACACGAGGCAGAACACCATCGACGTGGGAGACATCAACAAGTGCCGCGATGTATTACCGTCCTAGACCCACAAATGCCGCGGACAGCGCTCACGACGCGTAGTACAGCTCGGGGAGTCTGTTTCCATTCATTTTCACCTGAAATACGCGTACAATGTAGTATAATTGCTCTCTACGTTCGAAGTCCGTTATCTTATCGCGTTTGTAAGCAATTGCCTTTTTGGGACGTCAGAGGTGGGGGAGGCCAAGGGGGGTTCGGATGCAGGAGGAGGCACAAATCGAGGTCGAATGCGGCACGGTAAAAAGGGGGCGGGTTGTACGGGTACGGGTACGTCTCGTTCGAATGATCTCTCTATCAGTATCGCAGCTGATCGCTCGTCAGCGTTTGCCGCAGCTCCGCGTGGCTCCGACCTCTTACTTCCTCGACATACGCCGGCCGGCCACCCCGGGCCGCCCCGGGCCCCGCCCGTGTACCAGGATAATGACTCGAATGTCGTCGGGCACACTTCGGCAGCGTCGCCGAAGAAACTTCTCCTGCGTACACTTCTCCCCAGACGTGGCTCTCACTCCAGCAGCTACAGCCGCTCTCGTCTTCCTCGCCATCGCGGAACACGCTCCAATTTCCTCTAACTCCTCGCCCCGACCTTCTGCGGCGCAGACTCGGTACCAGATCCAAGTTTTTCGTGATCAAAGAGCTGGCTGGCTTGGCCTCCAGCACATGTACATAACATGCACCTCCAGCTGCCGCTTCCAACGTTATCGGCTACTAGGAATCGAGAGCTCTACCCTCTCTACCACGTCCATCGTTTCCACGGTGCCATCCGCGTCGGTGTGGTGCGTCGCCGCCGTCGGCTGACACGTCGGAATCATGCCCGTATCGAGGCGGCGAGGAGGACCTTGCTGGCGTGGAGAGGATAGGAGAGGGTGGTGCGGCCGGGTGAGGGATACGAGGAATGTGCGGGAGGTCGAGGTCGAGGTGGTGGTCAAGGAGGGGAGGAGAAGCAGGGAACCGAAACTCACTTTGTTTTCGACGTCACCATCCCCGCCTTCTTCAGATCGTACTCAGCTTGCTCGGCATCCACGGCCCTCGTGCATATGTAGCTCCGCGTACCGACGCCGCTCGCCAAAGCAGGTGCCTTACTGGATGTGAAATTCATTCTAACATCCACAACGGTCATCCTCCGTCCTCTCTCCAGTCTCACTTCCCCGCCGCCGCTGCGTCCAAACACGGGTGTCCTTCTCTTCACCAGCAGCAGCCGCATCATGGGCTTCGCTATGATCACCTTCCCGTCCGTGCTTCCTGTGTCTTTGTCGCTACCTCCATCGTCCTCCGCTCGTGGTCTCGTCATAGAGTATCCCCCGGAACAAATTCTGTTCTTTCACGCCACTTACATACTGCGTCTACCGCCATGGGGTGTACAGCAGTGAAGGAGCCGATCCCCTCTGCATTCGTGTTCGTCCGTTCGCTAGGAATATCCTGCCCCGCGGATGTCGTCTTCCTAGACGGTGTCGCATTTGCGGGCTTGTCAGGTCGAGGGGCTGATGCGCGGGGAGGAAGAGGATGGGTATGGGGGTTTGCTTGAAAAGAGTATGGAAGCGGGGAGACCGTTTCCTGCGGGGACGGAGGGATCGGGGAGGGGAGAAGCGGACATGAGGGCGAGGCGACGATGATGGTGAGGACGAAGAGGGATGAGTTATGGCGGGACAGGCGATGGAGAGAGCGGTGGGTGGGCGAGGGCGAGGGCGAGGATGCAGCATGACGGAGAGGCAGGCAGCTTTCGGTCATTATGGTGCGTACTCTTCGTCTCTAGTCCTATCTTTCCGCTCACTCACCTTCGGCTCTTTCCAATCTAGTCACGACCCGCGAGTTTTACTGCTACCAAGCAACTGGAGTCTCGAGGGTATCGACTGTAAACGTTGTCGAGGATTCGTTGCTCAGCTCCAGGCTGACTAGGCGCTTTGTGATAGCGAAGTCCCCGAGGGGTTTGTTGACATGGGCATTGCGCAAGGCACGCGCGTTTGGTCCCCGCCGACAACACCCTTGAATACATCCCCTGGCCTCCTTCCACGGACCGTTACCCACATTTCGGTCGCTCTCCTCACCTTCTTCCTGAGCTTCGGTGGTCGTATTGAACCCGGTCCCCGTCGACGATCCGGCTTGCGCGTGGGGTGTGCATATTTCAGACTCAGCGGTCGCTGATTGAACCCTGTCGTGCCTTCGATATCCACTTCCACGAACAGCAAGCAAGTCTATTCACGGCCGATTAGGATTGGTAGAAGAGGGATCGATTTCCAATATCGGCAGTTTACTACAATCCCCTACGACTACGCCACGTACTTCAGTGCACATCCCAGCCCTGGGGATGGGCTCCTACTTCCTCCTTGCCTTTTTGCTACGGATGTACACTGCCGCCTGGGGCAGACGATCTTCACGCCCGCATACTGTATAGTTTCGCTCAATTCATATGTCACGGGTCACCGAGGGTTCTTACGAATTCCGAAAATCAGTCACAAATTTTGCCAAAAGGCGCGGAAAAGTCAAAAAATTCTTCCGGCACGGCCCTGGTCGTGCCGCGCCTTGATTTTGGCGTGCCATCTCCAAAAAGGGCAGACTTGATGTGATTGAGTGTTCTCGGCACTCATCTGGGCAAGAAAATAGCACATTTTGCGCTCATCGCTGAAATCTCAACAAAATCTGTGACAGAGTGCAAAAAATAGAGGTGCGTACCTGCGCGTACACCGTTATTTCCCGCTATGTTTCCCCGCCAGAATATATGAATTTACGAATTTTTTTCCGTGTCACACGCCGGTCCAAGCATTTACGAATATCGAAGTTCGAATTGCGATGTCACAGGTCACAGGCCAGGAGAATTGACCGAAACTGTACAGTACGCTTCTTTATGGTGGAAATTCCCCCTATATTCTACACCTATGATATCTCTCTCCCATCATCGCATACTACCGTTGACTTGATAGTTAGTTGAAGAGGACGAAAACAAATTGCTTCGCAAGGCGGAGGAGAAGCGTGATTGAAAGTCACGGTGTGACTTTTTTTTCCTTTCTGCCACTGTCATCTCAATCGCCCGAACTCGGGTAGAAGCTGCTACACTTCGTCCAAAATTTCGCCACCTCGTGTAAATCCTTCGTGCTATCTTCTCGTTCAGCCATGCTCGTCTGTATGGAATCTGACGCCCAGATTCTCGAGCTCGAAAAGCAGATATCAGCTCTACAGAAATCGATTTCCTCTCTACGCTCCGCAAAGCATAACCCTCAAAAGCGTTTGGACGCTTATATATATATAAATACCCAGTCTTGACGTTACCCAACGAAATTATCTCCGAAATTTTCCTCCACTTCTGCCACCCTATCCAGATTACCCACCATTTATAGGACGCCTCTCACCCTTCCTCCTCACGCACATATGTCATCTATGGCGCGAGAATCGAGATTGCGATTGCCACCCCCAAGCTTTGGCGCACCATTGCTCACACCCAGCGACATGGATAAACTACATATGATTAGTGTCGTTGAGATTGCTTGGACAATTACTTAATATACTTGTTTCGTTGTAAATCCCGTGAATTCAGTACGCATTATGCCTTGCCATCGTAAAGTGAAAGTATCTAGAACTTTAGTAGCAAATACTTACTGCTCTTGTTGACGCGCATGTCACCTAGAAATAATACGCTGCGAATTGGACTTGAGGATGCGACGCGACCGACAACGTGATCGCGTCTGCGTGATGAGTTACATCAGTCACATCCATCAGTCACTTCGCCTTTCTCTGCCTGCCACACGACGACGACGACGACACCTGCGTACCGCCGCCTGCGCCTTGCCTGAGCGCTAGACCACCCTCAAATACAATCCGGGTAGCACTTCTCGCTCATCCGCTCGCCCCCCTCGACCTCGCCTGCGGCTCACTGTCTCCCTCCACACGGTGTGGCTCTCGACTACATCCTCCTCAAACCTGCTCTAACATCCACAGGCATACAGGGCGGGCGTTTCACGGGTTCACGGTAGCGTACTCCAACCTCTTTTTCTTTCTTTTTCTCTTTCTACAATCACAACTCACGGTCTTTTCTGTAGACTTTGTGTTCGGCGACGTCATTCGCAGCACGTCCAGCTGACTTGATGTCGCTGGCGTGTGTGGGCTTGACTTGAAGTCAGCCTCCTTCTCTATGGTCCGGCCAACGCCTGACCTCGTTTCTAGATCCTCTCGTTGAGAGGTGTCTATGATTCGGACTCGTTGCCGCTTTCAGTTTTTTTTTTCTTCATTGTAGTCAAACGGGCACTGTAGTCAAACGGACACTCTTAGTACTCTACTATTCTTGTCTTAGCTAGCTTTTCTGTTCTTATACCGCGACCTGTATCTCTTACTTCCCTACTTACATCGCATTGCGGCTTGACTCGATGTCAGCCTCATCAAATCTTGGACCCTCCATTTGAGCCCTGACTTATCGTCGGCCTTTTTCACGACTCATAAAGGTGAGCTCATGCGATTCGCTATCGGCTGAAATATGCATCTGACGCCTTCCCCAGCGATCATGCAACCGACTGTCATGGAAGAGACGTATGTCGTGATTGAATATTGAATATTGAAGACGGTAAGCGACCCATCGACATCTCCCGCAACGATTCAGGACTGATCAGATGCTACAGCCGATCGAAAGTCTTATTGTCTCAGCTTTTACACGTGACAGCGACTTGTTTTCACCCCCACCACGACGAACGAGCCGAACAGAGATTGGATTGCCAGTATAACAGGCAAGAAGGGGCGGCGGCAAGGGCGTCCATCGACAGGTTGTCGGGGGCCGTCGGAGATAGTCGAGGTCCATACGGCGTCAACAGGACCCCAGTCGGTCGAGCTTTTGGTGTGCGGCCATACAACCCAAGCCGCAGAAGACGAGCTTCCCTCTCGCGTTGCCCAGCTCTTGGACGCCGGGTTGTTCCCATGTAGCTTTACGGAACCCAAGAGTGCCATAGCCTTCAGCGTACTCCGACGCTTCGAAATCTTGCACGTCGAGTCAAAAGTCCCGGCATTCGACTTCTATGGTGCCTTGCGCCGCACGAGTGACAACGCCTTCACTGTTGATGTCCCCGTAAGCCACCAACATTTTTTTCGTCATGTATATCTAACACGAAAACTTCCAGGACATGTTCGACAACTTTATACGATCTAGCCGCTGGTGGGGCGTCCTCAACGCTCAAAAGCGGGCGGGCCAGGCGCATGGGATTGATGGCTTCTTGACCCACCGTCCCAAGGGTAATACAATCTTGTATTGCCCTTCTTGTCCTGAACCGGGCTTCAATATGGACAATAAATTGCTGAAATTGCCGCCTGATCTTCGGTGAGCTCCTGCTTCTGGATGTAGCGACGCATCCGTATACTGATTGACGTTTACAGCCATCTCAATCAGCAGCGGGAGACAATAGACGGCAACTTTCACTGCACCAAGTCAACTAAGAACAGCGATCCTAACGACTACTCGTTGTACCAAGGCAGTGGTTTTTCCCCCTTGACACCGACCTCAAAACCCATCTCGACAACAACCCCCCGGGAAAGAGTACGCGGATTGTTGCGTTGATTCACCAGGTCTTTTTACTAAGTGAATCTGTCTAGCCGCGATCGAACTGCAATAACCTCAACGCTGTCAATAATCAGGATAAGAAGAAGTTCGAAAATACGGAAATCACTGGCATCGTGAACGTCCAGTGCACCCATGTATTCGTCAAAGCCTCTGTAGATTTACAACACGGCGAGAGGTCGGTCTGTGCGATTCTGGAGGTCGAAATTACCGCTGATCCGATGATTAGATACGCTAACGTCGATTTCGCCTTTGCTCGCTCCATCAGGCAAAGGCTCAGCGCGAAGCATAAAGGCGACGTAGAGTTCACGTTGCAGTTCGACAGCGTCGATCTGCTGATGTCCATGGCTTGCATGTATCTTACCCACAGGTCATATACTTTGATGCTAATGACCTTGTAGTTCTGCTCCTGCTCGCGGACTTGCGCACCGCTGAGGCGACCTTCGAGAAACATCACAAACATTTTCTGGGCCTTTGTGCCACGTATGCTCAACGCATAGTCGAGGAGAATTGGCTGAAGGAGAGTAGAGAGCCCGACACATCCGATCCCAAGTTTACCACCAGCGTTTATCGACATTCGAATGTCAACGGTGAGCTGGGTACTCAATTAATCAGGATCTTGCTAACGAGTTGATAGTCCCGACTCAGAAGGCGATATACGAACTAATGCTGGCACAAGAAGGCGTAGTCCCGAACTCGGCTACCTCCATGAGTAAAGCATCGACAACGGCATACTTTTACGAGCAGACCAGTACGTGGAGAGCTCATACAAGTTTGCTGCTTGAATTAACTATACCACAGACTCAAGATCGGCAAGCTTGTTTCGCGCCTGAAGGTGCAATTCACCGAAACGCTGAAGAAGGACATTGATGCCCAGCGAACCAAGCTCGAGGAATCGATTGTCGCATGGCGCAGAGTGCAAAGGCTGCTGCTGCCTGACATTGATGATTTCCTGGGCTCGCGAGACGCATGTGCCGTCGAGGACGAACTCCTTGGTCTACCTTCCGAAGTGGAGGAGCCAGAGCGATCCGCGTTGGGACTGACGCCGTTTGTCAGGATTGAGGGCGAGCTTCGGGAGGGCGCCGCGTACGACGCTGTCGCGAAGGTCAAGGTCATTGCGAAGGCATTGCGAGCGCTACGTGATCGTAAAAGAAAGAACGACAGCGGCGTTTACACGATTGCTCAGAAGCAGATCAACGACACAGCGTCGCCGTGACCTTCATATCGCGAGATACATGGCTGCTCGGGAAGCGCTCATGACGTTGGGCCTGGCAGTAGGCGACGAGACGGACTTCCAGGAACTGAAGCCCGAGCACACGTATATGAAGTCAAGAAGCATGCGTCGCCAATTGGGAGACTCGCGCCACACGGAGGGGACAATCTGGACCCAGGCCTCAGTTTCCGCTGGTATGCGCTCCACTGCCCCCTCCGTGTCGGTGGCCTCTGCTGCTACGGCTGGCCCATCGGCCTCGGCGGCCCCAACGGTCGGTACTCTGATGGGGAGGCGCAAGGCGTCTGCGCGACCCTCACCCACAGGCAAAAGCAGAGTGAAGCCGATCGCTGAATTGAAAAAAGCACCGCCGGCGGAGGGATGGATATGGTCGTATAAAATTGGGAAGATGACATTGCCGTTCGAATTTGTCCAAAATACTCAAGCGCCAATTTGTCTTCCGATGATAGAGCCTCTTCACCCACTACAGCCTTCATAGATGCCGCATCGCGACCGATCGCATATTTAGCGTACTAGTGGCGTCAAGATTGAAAATTAGCCTTGCAAGGACAAATCAGCGAATTTGTGGCCTAACCAGCTAATTATGCGTGGAATAACGAAGGTACGAGGCGCGCCTTCTCTGATTCACCCTGTGGCTTAAATCACTGGCAGGCGATCGTGTTCAGTTCTTCCGTGCGGAGGCGGAGATGGAGCGATGGAGGGAACAGGTTGAGATGAAGCTAGCGGATTGGAGGACAACGGTCCGGAGCTTTGCCAAGTACAAGGAAATCTGGACGAAGCTTGCAGCCATTCAAGATTCTTCGGATGTCGGGTTCATTGCGTATGCGAAAGACCAGGCGGCAATATTTGGGCGACGGGAAGCGGAAGGAGGAACGTTGTTGGAGCGACACCAGAGTCTCAGCAAGTATCGTGTCATCGAAGACCCCAATCTAGATTTATTGAATTTCGTCATGGAACGGCGCAAGCAAGACACAGCTATACGGGACGCAATACTCCAGGAGCACTCGCGCAAGTCCGCAAGCAGCGAGGATGATGATGAGACAGAGGAGGAACCATCTGTGGAAGAGACGGAGTCGGAGGAAGATGAATTTGAGGCTGAGGAGGAGCTGGTGCGTCTTTTTCTTTTGATCCAGTCTTTGTATGCTAACTCCCGACGGGCTCAGGCTGATGAACCTTCGGGGGACGAGGTTTGTGCTCTCAGCTCGTTGTTTCTAACGCCCTGACCGAGAGGTTGCGTACAGGACGCATAAATACTACCTTCTAGTCGCGGGGGGTCGCATTACGTAATGTCTCTGGTACCAGGTTGTCGAAGTTGTTCACACCTATCTCTATGTATACACCCCTGCGGATGCCCCGGAAAGGTTCTCTCGATGTTATCTCCAATACCCGCCTATGTTGTTTTGTTTCCTCGCGCGCTCATTGTCTCTGAAATTCGTTCCGAAGGTCAGTGTGCTCCATTTTCTCTTATGGTGGGTTTCTTGTACTTATCACGTACCTACAGTACTATCCTACGTTCTCTTATTACATCTCGACTTGCCTGGCTTGGTTTGCCATCCCATGGTGAGCGGCCTTTGTTCTCACTTTTCCAAAAAAAAAAATCTGATTTTGCTTGGATTTTGCTTGAATTGCAAAATATATCAGTCCTACCTACATCAACATGCTTCTATGTAGCGGGTCTAGGGTCTATGTAGCAGGTTATCGTCGGCATGAACCGACTGAAAGGGCTTAAGCGCCTTAAGCACCTTAGGCTGACTTAGAATTCTGAAGTGGCTCAACGGGCTCTTTCGTCGTATTCACTAGTTTAAGCCGGCTTAAGCCGTTGCAGATACATGTATACGTTACAGTGGGATTTGGCTGGCTTAAGCCGGCTTAAGCGTGTATATACGACAGTCTCTTACAGCACGGCGACGAAGACAACAGCTCCTGTCGCCGCGCGCGCTGCGATGCCCGGTCTCCCAGAAGTAGCGAGAAGCACCAACAGCAGCATGGGAAGGATAACGCGGCGCCCGGGGATGGACCTTATGTTACGCCTATCCCGCCGAAGAGGAGAACACCGCTGGCACAGAGAACGTCGTGCGTGGATCCTGACAGCTATCAGCCCGAATACGACGACAGCGAAGGCGATGTCGAGGGGATCGAGGGCCTGACGGCGCAGGAGCGGTATTGGCTTCAGGTCAAGCGGGACGAGGGCGTCTTGGGAGCGCGAAATGGAGATGGCGAAGAACATGCAGGACGGGAAGTGTGGGAGCGGTGATGGTATGGGAGGGTACAATCACGACAATATGTCGTTCTCAATGGATGGGGAGGAATACGAGGAGGAGAAAGAGGAAGAGATAGGAAGCCGTTTCTATTGAATCCTGCGCCGACGACGTGGATCGCGCCGTCGATGACGGGGAGGAAGAGGTCGGTGGATGAGTTGGAGGGCGGGGCCGACGAGGTGCAACGTCATAGGTCTTCTCGTGGGGGCACGCCGCCGAAACGAGCGCATGGTAGCGCAAGCGGGGGGTCGGAGGAGTTGGATGTGGATGAGCTGGATGGCGCGGATATGGCGAGCGTGGGGTCTGTGCCGAAACGTGCGCGCGTGGAGGCGATTGAGGGCCAGCCGCACTGCCGCACGCCTGGGACGACGGCTGCGAGCGAAGATTCGGGGGGTTTCGGCGGTGGCTGGGGATGGTAGGACCCCCGACAACCACCTATGATGCCTGCCGGCAAAATTTTCAATTCGGATAAAACATGCCCAGAATTCGCCCCTATCCTGCCCCAATTCGGACGAGAAATCAACATTTTCGCGGCCAGGGCTGGTACAAAATTCGGATAAAGCATGGGTGTTGGCCGAGAGGTCTGGTTCAGATCCGGATAAAATTCGCTCGGCTGGAGACCAGAAATGGAGGTGTTGAGACCTAAAATTCACGAACATCGGGAATATATTTAGACACATCACTTCAAGGCCTGAGTGTAAACGACAGTTCGAACGCAGCATACCAATAATGATATTTTATATTATTTTATTCGGCATTTCTTGGATCACTTTGCTTCCACATCGAAAATTCGCGAACGTTCACGTTTCGTCCTGATGTGGCTCAGAAGTTAGTCCGTTTCTCTTCATCTTTCTTGTTTCTATCCACGCGTTTTCAGCTATTACTTGTATATTCTACCTGCTACTCTTCAACTATACATGGGCCCCTTCTTAGATGCCTTCTAGACCCCTCTGGAAGGACGAACTCGGCCGCGAAACTATCAACAGCATCGTAAAGAAGGTCATACCCGCCTGGACGCAAGGACTTCGTCCATTTCAGCTGGATCTTGTCGCACCGCTTCTCAATGGAGATGATATCCTATGCTGCACGGCAACAGGCGACGGAAAATCGGCAGCGTTCTCGGTTCCCTTGCTAGTTCTCAACGAATATAACTCAAATCCGCATCTTTATCCTCGAGGACTCGACACGCGCATTGGACCAATGGGAATTGTCGTCACCCCAACGAAGGGACTTGCTAATAATATTGTGCGTCGACAGTGGCTCTGCACCTTCACATCTAAATGGCGCACCCTTACAGGTCTTTGAACTGTCAAAACTCGGAATCCATGGGTTTGCGTACTGCCGCGAGTCATTGGCTGACGCACGACGCGCCGGAAACGATTTGACTTCTCTCATAAAGTCCGGTACAAAATGGCAGGTCATCTGCGTGGACCCAGAACATCTACAAGACAAAGAATGGCGCGTCATCTCAGATTCTCCTGTATTCCGTTCGAAATTGCTCTTCGCTGCCGTGGACGAGGTACATTTGATACGGGAGTGGGGGGCAGATTTTTGCATCGCTTTCAACACTATTGGGCTCTTCTTCCGCGGTCGCTTTCCTCCCTCTACCGCCATTGTCGCTCTCTCCGCCACTCTTGCTCCAGGACCCGAAACATCCGCTATCTGTAACTCTCTCGGCCTCTTTCCAGGCGCTTTCCATCTTATCCGACGATCGAATGAGCGCCCAAACGTACAGCTTGTCATGCAGACTTTAACACATGGCATCGGCGGAGAGGACTTCCCGGATCTCTTGCCCTACATAAACAGTGGTCGTAAACTATCCATTCTCTGCCCGACTATCGACCTCGTTTTTCGCGTTTTCGTGTACATCTGGAGATTGCAAACTTCGAACACAAACAAGTTTCGCCGGATCCGCATGTACGACAGCCTATGCCCAGCTAAATATAACGAGAAGACTATCTGGCTCATGGACAACGACCCTCACTGTCAAATAATCGTCGCGACTATCGCTTTTTCGAACGGGATCAATTGCCTATCGCTGCTGGACAACATTCTGCTCACTGTACCTCGAACGTTCAATAATGGAATACAGCACTTGGGACGAGGAGTACGAATTCAGGGCTCACTTGGGCGTGGTGTGTTTTTGGTCCAGTTGAGTTCCATCACAGCTGCGACGAAACAATTGAACGGTAATTTCATATCGAGGTCTTGGCGCAATTTGTTGATCCTTGGACATGACAGGTACTGCGGTCATTTCCAGCCGGCCCAAACCAGCGAACGGAAAGACAACCCGAGTAAAGAAGCCACCCCCACCGATGGAACTTGTTCTTGCTCAATTCCTGGTTGAAAAACAACAAACATTACGCCAATCCCCCAGTAGAAACTTCGACCGAGGACTGTATAGCTGCCAAACGATTGCTCCCCTGCTCCCTTTGCCTCAAGCGCTCGGATGAAACCATTGAGTTCACCGCTCCAGCCTCTTCCGCATTATTTCCCATGCTAACTCCTGCCTCTCGACCTCGCGTTGCGGTTGGCACAAAGTTGACGAAGAAGGAGCAGGAGATGGCTCTTTCTTGCCTCAAATCGTTTCGTGGGGATTTACTCAGACAGGAACAGCGTTCTGGAAGGTTTCGGCACCATCCACTCACCCTCTTTCTTCCGTCCTCGATCCAAGACGCTATCCTTGCTAGAATATTGTCTATTTCATCGCCAGCCGATCTAGACATGATCGTTTCTGCGCACCAGTGGTATCACCACCCAACACACACTCCCTCCCTATATAATGTCGTTACTAAAATTCAGCAGAAGATTAACGATCGCCGAGAGAAAGCTCGATTAAACAAGAATCGCAAAGCAAGGGAGACGCGAAAGTCTCGAAAACGAAAGAACGACGTCTACGATTCCGAGGTACCTGATGATCATGATGAAGAGGATGAAGATGGTGCAGGAGACAACGAAGCGGAACAAGGAGAAATTTTTGCGGCCAGGATATCAGACGAACCCGACAACACTTTCCCGGAATCGCTATCGGTGCCTACGGCTCGCCCGCGGAAACGGCAAGCTCTTGAGCAAGTGACGAATATTGCGACGACCAAATCGGACCGGCGAACGGTCACAGAAATAAGCAAGGATTACGGGCCCGGATATCAGAAGCGAGTGAGGCAGGCGAGATCATAATTGTTTTGAATATCTCTGTTTCCTCGCAGCATGTACATTACTGATAGCAATGAAGACATCAGTCTCAAGAAAATCGGCGTCCCCTTCGTCATCGTCGTCGTCCTCCTGCTCGACTGACTCCTCCTGAATTTCCTCTTCCTCATCATCTTCGTCGTGCTGCAAACCAAACTCTTCGTCCACGTACATCACCGCCTGAGAACCGCTGAAGAGGGTAGCATCCGACATATCTACACCATCGTTTTCGGGTTCGTTTGGATCCACTTCATTGATAATCGATTCAACAGAGGCGATGCTGCGATTGCTGGCGCGGGAGGAAGTGGTGGAATGAGAGCTTGAATGCTCACCACTGGACGTGCTCGGAGTTGGGGAATCAGATCAGTAATTTCATTGAATGTCTCCATATCGTACTTTCAGACTTGTAAAGCCTATAGCCACTAAGTAAAAACCACTCGGCAACTGCTTCTATGTGTTTTTAACTACTGTGAGCCAGCCTCTAGGCCTACAAAAGTTATGCCGGGAACTCGGCAGTCGGCCAGCATCAGTCCCGTGGGTGGGGTTTCTTCGAGAAACCCGGGTGCCTAACAACGGACCGAGAAACCGGGTTTCCCAACGAAGATCTCGCTCATCTCGCCAACCAGTGTATTGACAAGACAGACGCGCCCACAATCTGGTTTATCTCCGCACTGATCGGTATTCTCAAAAAACTCAAACCGCAAGATAATCCAGACAGCTACCGTCTCATAGCATTGGAAAGCTGCTTCTTGAAAGGGCTTACCATGTTAATCCACTGGAGAATCGCAGACTGGGCCGAAGCGCGGGGACTAATCCCAGAATGGCAAAACGGATTCCGACCAGGCTATCGAACAAACAATAATCCGTTCATTCTTCGATGCGCTAAAGAATGGGCTCGAGCGCATGCAAAACTCTCTACGTGGCCGCCGTCGATGCAACAAATGCTTTTCCTTCCACTGATCAGCCAACACTTTGGCTGAAGCTTTTCCGGATGGGAATGGGAGGCGTCATCTTCGACTGGTTGCGCATGCTCTACGAGAAAATGGAATATTATGTTCGACACGGGGATAGAAGCTCAAAGGAATTCAAAGCGCTCATTGGAGTTCTCACCGGTGATCCTGCATCGCCTATTTTATGGAACCTGTTCCTCTGTGACCTCAAAATGATGCCGGATATGGACGACGTCTTTCTGGCCGCTACTCGTATCTCTTTGCTCGCGCAAGCCGATGACCTCCTTTTGTTCTCTATGTCGCCACGCGGGCTTCAGAGTAAATTGAACACCCTAGAGAAATGGTGCGCGCGTAACTTCATAATGATCAATCTAATTAAAACGATCATTTTGGTTTTTGGTCCATACTCACTGCCGCCACCTATCTTCACTCTGGGCTCCGCATCTCTGTCAATTAAAACCGAGGAAAAATATGTCGGCATGCTATTCAGAACAGACACTCAAAATATATTCTCTGCACACTACACAGCCAAGGCACGAACGGCGCGATACTGCGGGCATCGAATATTTGCGGTTGAAGATATGACAGGTCGATTGACTCCAAAAGAGCTCAAAGAACTGTATATGGCCAGAGTGGACTGCCATCTCATCCACGGGTGCGAAGTTTCACCCGACAGCGAGGATGTGCATGTCAATAAGCTCTGCAAGGTTCAAATACAGTTTATTCGGCGAATACTCAACCTACATTCACGGTCCGCCGTTGCGCCGCTATTCACGGAAACGGGTCTAGCTCCTCTCCGAGTCCGACGCCTGATCCTCATCTTGAAGCATCTGATCTATTTTCTCGGCCTTCACAAGGGTGAACTTGCTCGTGCTGCCCTCGACAGCTCGTTCGAGCTCTCGGCACGAAACAAAAAATCCTGGGCAAAAGATCTGATAACTTCTGCTTCGAGATTACCCTTCGCATGCCCACCGCTGACTTTAACGACCTCGACATCGATTCAAGATGTCGAGAGGTATATAACTCAGGTGGAGAATCTGATGAAGGGCTGGCTAATGGACTGCATCAACTCAAATGAGAAGCTCTATTTATTACACGGACGACTTGAACCACAGAAGGACAAACCACCTACCCAAGTAGCGCTACAACTGCGGCATTATCTGTCGATGGTGACAACACAGAAACATCGGGAAGCTTTGACTTCTCTGTTACTCTCTACGCACCAACTCGCACTTGAAGTCTTGCGCTACGCGAACCACGCGAATCAGCCTGTCCAACGGTCGCAACGTACTTGTAGATTTTGTAAAACAGAGGTTGAATCTCCGGAGCACGCTCTTCTAATTTGTACATCGTCCTTCGAGCTAGTGAGGACACGAGATACATTTTTTGGAGTACTGTTTCAACGATCTCCTCAACTGCAAGCTCTACAACGAAGATTATCTCCTGCAGATTTCTTCAAAGCAATTCTCTACTCGCGACCAAATATTGGGCTACTGGCCAAACTCGCATTTGATGTCCTTGAAATTTTCTACGCCGTCCCGTTAATACGACCTTAGTTTCTCTAGAAGTTGTTCAACGCCTGTTTTCCGAAACTTACTTCTCTATTTATTCTTTAGTTCTACCGCGGCGAGTTGAGTACTGCGACCGTGAGCTCGGCTATGGGATGATGGAGAAGTCCAGGGACCGTAGTGTACATTAGTGCCTGTACACTCAGTTACTCCCTGGGCCCCGGCGTTCCTCAGGGGACCGTGCCGTGTAATCTTCCTTCCTTCCTTCCTTCCTCAATAGATTAATCCCCTTGACATCCTTCTTGACATGTTCCTGACTTACTTCAGGACCAGTTGATATTTTGCGTTCGTAGTCAGCACGCTAGTCTCTCAAAGCCAGCCTTCAACACCTTTGACCTCGTACCTCGATCGTGTTGAAGTCTGTTTTTAAGATCAAGGCCGTGTAAGGAGTGGAATTTGGATTATATAATCTTTGGTGGCGGTGTCTTACGGCAGCAGCTTCTCTTCTCTTCCTCCCATTCACGACGCGTCCCTGCCTAGATTCCTGGACCCTCTGTACCCTCTCTACTGTACTGCGACTTCATATATCATCTATTCAATGGATTCCGACTCCAATCTGCCCCCAGTTCCCCCGAAACGAGCATATAACAGGCTGAAATATCGACCATTAAACCCGACCCCATCTATACCCGTTCCACCGTCCAACGCTGAACTCTATCGAGCGGATCCGTCGTCTTGGACGCCCCCACCCCCACCTTTTACCAATCTGACCCAGATTTTCCTCACCAACAACCGCGCAGGCCTACGGCCGCCGAGACAGCCGCTCAGAATTTAGCAAAGAAATTTGAGGCTATGGATTCTTTCCTCAAGGACTCTCCTTTTGATTCTATCGGAGATATGCTGGCTATTCTGTTTCATAACCGCGCTCGAGACCAGCCGGATCCCCGTGGCTCACGCACGCTCATTCTGTCGCGCTGTTTCTTCGCGGGCGTACCAATGTCAAGATGTCTGACATCCTGCCTCTCATTTACCGGCATCGCTGTAGCTTCCCGGCGAAGGATTCGCCTCGCGTTGACGAGCGCGGATGCATGTTTTCCACCACAATCGAACCGACTCTCTTCACCATGCTCGTCCTTTCCTTTCGACTTGGGCAACCAGACTTGTTGCGGCTGAGGCTCGGAAGCAGATTGGATTTGCTACGGTTGAGGATCCAGATGATGACGAATCTCATGTTCGCCTGCGCGCGTCGAGTAACGGTAGCGGATACACCACGGCGCACGTTGTTACTTGGAACGACTTCGCGAACTTTAGTGTTGAGGCTCTGGCCGAAAAGTTCTTGGCAAAGCTCAGTCTACCTATGTTCCTCACCCAATTCATGGCGGCGCCGAAAGTTGATGGAGATTTTTTCGTGCGGAAACGGCGTCCGCATCCCATGGTACGTCGCGGTTTTTGATAAATGGTTGGAGCTCATGTGCCGAATAGATTCAAGTTGCCGCGTTGGGCTCCTTCATCCTTTCCCGGAATCCTTACGCAACCGGCTATTTCGCCATGCTTTTCGGCATCTGGCCCTTTGCTTGCAAGTCTCACGTCGATATCAAATGAATATATTGTCGCCTGGGCAATTGTGTGCAGATCAGACTGCTCGGACGGCACTGATCTCCATGACTGACGCAGATACCGCTGAAATGCGAGCGGAGACCGAAGCTGCTAACATTCGTGGAGAGGTGGAGCACGCGACTATTCTAGATAACGTGCAGGAATACGACTATGTTTACGAGCAAGGCATTGGTCGCCACAGCCGTATGAAGGTCGGAACTGCGGCGACCAAAATCTCCTTGCATGGCTGTGCCCCCGGAGCTTTTAGTGCGAGCGACTATCATGCTCGTGTCGCTCTCAAGGAACGGCGAAACCTGACGGTACATTCCCTTTTCGACGACATTGATTGGGATCACCAAGATCAGGTTCAACGTCTGCACTGGGCGCGAGTGCTTGTCGATTTTGCTTCGCCGCTCAACCCTCTCCGCAAACAGATCATATCCCGCTTCCGCACCTCCCCCATTGCCAAGAGGCGCATGCCCGATGACCGCCCGCGCACAAAATTTCAACCTCTCATGCTCAATTCCGAGTGCGAAACTGAAGCTCATGGGATGAAGCGCGCAATCGAGGACTTCGAACACCAAATTGGCGTAGATGCTGAGAAGTATCCAGACCTCCTCCACTGGGTGCGCGGCGATGGCGCATCATACTATCAAATCCTCCGGCTTTCACGCTACTGCGCGGTTCCTGGCGACTTCCGCAACAAAATTACAACTCCCGAGGTTTGGCATACAGGCGCTACCAACCTCAACTGTCTGGCCGAAAATCACTACGGACCGGCACCATCGTCAGATCCATCATCACTCTCCAAAGCCTCAGGCTGCGCTGGGTTGAAACGACCTTCTGTGGCATTGGGAAGCGATATGACCGAATCGGAAACATTGGAAGCACTGGCTGGGACGGGCCGATACTTCTCAACACGGTGGAGGAAACCTTCGAGAGCCAGGCGCTCTCGAATGCAAGCACTCGCCACATCCGCATCGTCAAAATACAGGACCAGCGATGAGTGGCGTTTGGTTTCTCGGAGCTGCTCTGGGGAGCGGCGGCCAATCCAATGGACAGATCGAAGGTTGGTGACCATGCCCGGAATCCGCGACTCATTGTCGTCGACGAGATCTCGTACCCATGAGGCATCTCCGTCACCCTCTATACGGGTTGACGTCGACACTCGGTGGACAATGACGGCAAAGAGTGGGGTTCGGATTTTGAGAAGACTGGAGAACGAGGGTAGCCATGAGCTCTGCTAGTCTCGAAGGATTGCCACCTCCTCTGGGGAGTTGAGAGTGAGGCGGATATCACCGTTACGGTGCAGGGCTCCTGCACGAGCTAAAGGGGTCTGAGGAAAATATGTTTTCCCCATCTCCAGCGAGAGCTTCGTACGTGATCCCTAGGCGTGTTTTCAGCGAGTTGAATTACTCGTAACCACCAGACTACCTATACAATTGTATACGATTGTACAGTAGTGGCAAAAAAAAATGGCCGTGGATCTTTCGATCATGTACCAGGCCGAATTGGCTGAAATAAAATGTAGAGATAGAAATATGATTATTCTCTACCTACACAGCCAGAAGTTCGGATGGACTGAGCGCAAACTTTGAAGGCTGTCCCCTGGTTGATCCGATAAGATGCACCAGAGCTATTTGATTTTGTCCCAAATACAATTTTTTGGCAAATAGATAGAGGACATCGTCAGAGTGATCTTGTGGCTAAGATATTTCATTCTTAACTCCGGCTTCACGTCCCCAGCTGCGTCTCGCACAACTCTTCTGAACCCGGCCGACAAGCGATGTCGGATAGCTTGACTTGTTTCTCGTTCCATATTTTCTGACTTTCTTTCACATAGCCATGGGCAGAATCAAGTGGTTGAACTACTTAGTTACCTGGTAGTTCCGACTTTGTAGTGGTTTTATTTGAAATTGAAATCATCCAAATTTTGGTCGGAAAAACGCGAAAAACCGCGTTCCAGCGGCGGCCCAGTCAAAACATCAACATGGTGGGACGCGAACGCGCGGCGGAACGCTGATGCCGAGGGGTGCCGTCGCTAACGCGCAGTAGGCGCTCGACACGGAAAATAGGTGTTGGATGGTCAAAATAGGCGTTCGGCGCCATCAATAGGCGTTCGCGAACGCCTATGCTACTAAAGTTGTGGTGCCTCCCATATGGGTGATATATGCGCGGGTGAGCAAAGATCGGCGACTTTTGTTGGGAATTTGAGAGATGATGAGCTTTAGAGGGAAGGCGGGCGACCCAGATGCTGTCCACGTCTTTAAATCTCGCTTATTAATCGATGAGATATCGGCAGTGAATGTGCCTGAAAGAATTGTCAGTCCTGCCCGACCTTCTGGTGTTGGCCCCTCCCACCTGAAGGGTAAAAGCGCAGACCCACGCAATTGGGGTGCAGCTGATTTCTCGGAAGATTTCTCTGAGCGCGACTTTGACGCGCAAAGAGCAGCTCTGGAACATTATGCCGCACTTCGCCGTGCTGTCAAAACTGAACGGCATTCACCGCCGCAGTACCGCCACCTGGGTTCTTTGATCAGACGCCAATCAACTTGGCTTCTCCGAACCCCGGTATAAACGAGAATCGAAAACGAAAACGCGGCTAGCTGATATGTATCAGCCGGCCTGCGAGGCCATCAACTCCATCAATCCCGATATTCAGAAACGAAAATGATCGGGTTCAACACGGCAAAGCAGCCGTGATTGATGTTACAGTCACATATGTCCGGCCTGATGATCAAGTCATCAGCCGTATCTCGGGGATGTCCTAGTGGCTCAGTAGTGTTGCCGCGGCTAGGCTCGGCTCCGGCTAGCCGATCGAGCTGAGCTATTTTAAGCCGAGCTGAGCCAGCCGTTACCAGGGCGGCTCCACGTGGCTCGGCTCAGGGTCAAGCCGGCTTGAGCCCGGCTCAGCCGCAGCTCAAGCACAATTTTGTTCAGTCTGCGGTCCCGTTGACCAATGGATACAAATGCTGTTTAAATACACACCTACCATCCCCCAATGCCTTTAACCTCCAGACTTCATGTCTGGGCTGTCATTTTTTCCTCACCATGAGAAATTGTGTCTAAAAATAAATTTAATAAAGATTTAGCGAGTAACGTGGCTCGCAGGTGTCGACAGCGTCAAGATAGCCTGTGAATATTCTCAAAAGACTAGAAAGAGTGTCTGTGTGCTATTTCTATGTTGTGCGATCCATGTACAGTGCCTAAATTGCAGCTTCATGAAAACGTTGCTGAGCCGTCGGTAAGCCGCAAGCCACGTAAGCCAGCCGTTAAAAAACAGCTCGGCTCGGCTTTTTGCGGTGATGGCTCTAAAGCCATCAAAAGCCGAGCCGAGCTAGCCGAAGCCGAGCCGCGGCAACACTAAGTGGCTGTACTAGGTCACCTTGCACACAAAATCCACCGCCGATTTGCCATCCTCATATTAGGGACCCGGTGTATAGTGTAGATAGATTGTTTATGGTACCAATAGTCAATGTTCGCTGGGTTGTAAGTTGCGGAAGTGCCCAGCAACGAAATTTATGCTTGCTCAAGGCATGCCGCAAATCAATAGTTACAAAGTGAATCATTTGTGCGTTAACATGCAAAGCTATTTCAGGGAAGCCTGGAGTTATTATTCAGTCTTGGATGTGCTCAATACCGCTGCTCTCCGACTTTCAGCAGAATCCATCATCAGATTTTTGAGCCCAATTAGGAAGGAGCTTCTCGTTTCTTTGTAGTTTGCGGGGCAACTACTGATTCGGGAAGCTTTAAGTCAGGTATACTCTTGAGATAGGGTGAAGCTAAGCATCCAAAAAGAATTGGGCCAATTCATCATCAGATATTTAGAATGACACCGAAACGCACGGAGAGTTCAACATGGTCATGTGCCTTGTTTCTGTCTCAATCTTTCGCGTCAATCGTCGGATTGCTGCATATTTCCTGCTGGTAGAGTTATTGAATGCTTTTTGTATGTCTATAGTGCCGCCAAATGTGTTATTGCGCTAAATTTCTCCGGTACTGAGTTCTGATAACCCAAAGGTCCCGAACACTCTGTCAACTTCAATCCTTACACCGTATGGAAAGCAAAATTATATTCGGAGCAACACTGTAATGTGGTCTACTGGAACGAAAGCATGCCGGATTCGTTGTATTCATCATCGATACCTGGCATTGAATGGTCGCGTGCTATCTTCTTGAACATCGGACTCATGATGTCCGAGTTGAGCGCCGCAGCGTAGTCAAGTCATCGGAATCGGAGTCAGCTAGTTCCTGGGTGTTTGAGGGAGGTGACTGGAACAGACTGTCGACATCGATAATCGAATTGGAGGGCGAGGGGGCTGTAAATAGAATCAACATTAATTCTTGGATCGCATAATCACGCAGGCTTACGCAGTTGTGATGAACTAGCAACAGGCTGCAATTTCTTCGGAGTCGATGGAGTAGCTGAAAAGGTTGCCTTGCTGAGCATCGCAATTTGCTTTCGCAGGGTCTCATTTTCCTGTTGTGTGGCTCGAGATTATTTCGGAGTTTCCTGCTTTCCTTGACTGTGAGGAGCTCCGCATCAGTGATGCGCTTCAACTTCTCAGAAGCGCGAGCCTTTCGCTGCGCTTGACTCTTCATCCGGCTTTGAAGCGAGTTGTTGGGGTTCTGTAACACTCCCGAGGATATCATTTCTTGAATAATTCGCGCATTTTGCGCATCTTGTTCCTTCGCGCTACAGCGGACTTCAGCTGTATAGAAGACAACAAAGATGGTATCTCACAATATTAATAATATTGCCTCCAAAATTGGACGATTCGTAGATTTGATTTGGTTGTCTTCAGCGTGACTCCCTTCGATGGGTTTGTATCGTTGGGAGTTAGATCCCAGTAGCGCTTGTTCATGTGCGAGAGGTAGCGGTTGAGGGAGACAAGCAGCCAAGGATAGCTAACTTTATGCGCCCACCATGCTAATTTGATTCATTAGCATCCGTTTGATTCAAGACCGCAAAGATGGCCAACTTGCCTCGAAGTTTAGCATTTGTTGAGTCAGTGCAAAATGAATAGTACTGTTGAATGTCTTCATCGGAAGCCAGATAAGGAAAGCTGAGCAAGTATTGAAGAATTGTATCGCTAATGTGATCGCGAAGACCAAGGACACCACTAGAGCTTACTTGAGACAATAAGGAATGGAATGGGATGTGCATACCGCGTAAAATGCACAAGACAAGTCTTCCAAATCAACATCAGGATGTTATCGAAGTGCATACCCGGGCTGTCACGATTCATCTGGCGCAGAATGATTACGTCCGCTAATCCCTGTGCTTGGTGCACCCTCGGAATTGCCAATCGCACCAAGAAGGTTCGAAGAAGGCGAGAAGGCCTTGAAGTTTAGTTTTTTACCGGTTGCAGTTCGAGGTTGATGCCCTCTTGCGCGTGGGCTGCTTGCCCTTGGCCTTGCGTTTGCGCTTACGATCATCGTCGTCTGGGGATAGGTACTCTGAAAACTTGCTTCAATAAAGGAGTCATGCTCTGAAGGCAGCATCGTCACCATCATCCGAAGCATCACCACCGCGAAGACGAAAGGCAGGAGCATAGCGGACTAGAAAACAAGGTTATTTGAATTCTCGGTCCGAAGATTTTAAGAAAACAAAACAGACCGCAATTTTGTGCCGATGACTTTCTATACCAAAGATAGCTGCTCAAACCAACGAAGATGGTTGTGAGTATTGAAGCAAAGGCAGGCTGCCAAGGCTTCATGTTGGGAGTCGGAAAAACGACACAGAGAGCCGCGGAAACCTACAGACTTGGTTATGAGGAGCGGAAAGAGTAGAAAGAAGGGTCAAACTCTTTCAGTGGCTCGCAATATCCCGGTTGTCGCCGAAGTCGGTCAATCCTCATGTGCGAAACATGGGATCGTCCGTAAACAAGCCGTTGTAAGTTGAATACTGACACATGTTAATATTTGCCGGATTAAGAATTGTCCTACATGAGATGAATTTGTTAGCTGATCACAAAGAAGCGAGCCAGAACTTGCCAAGGCAGCTTATAACATGATTATAGAGAGCAGAGAAGTAGGCTCCGCAATAAGTGAAAGTGTATGCATCCGCATGAGTAGCCGGTAGGACGAGAGCAGAGATAGAGCCTAAGAGGAAACCCAAGGAGAGGAGGAAAAAGCGGAACAAGAGAATGTTTCTTTCGCCGGGGCGTGTTTTCGATGATTCTGGAAGCCTCTTGGGCGAAGTATAGCCTCCCATGACTGGAAAAAAACTTCGATTCCAAGATTCCAGAGCAGAGATGAGAGAGAATGAGAGAGAAAGAGAGTGACTCTGAGTGATTCAGATTGGTGAAAGCGGGTTCATTTTGGCTGGCTTATATACACATTTCGAGCTCAGGGTCGAGTTACTCGGTTGAGAATTATCCATGCTGCCACCTGGCTGAAACCTTTACTGCTTGCCGCGCTTATTTTCGAAATTTAAAAGTTGGGGAATCAGGATTATTTATTGTTGTGTTACAGCCAGTATTGCCAAGCTGTGGATCCAGAAATGGGGCATAAGGTTACTAGAGCAGAAAGCAGCCACTATCAGCTTGCAGATTGATCCATTCGACGGACGCAAAAAGTCGCGATAGCGTCAAGCAGGAGAATTGCGGCAGAAGACTGTACGTGACCGTGACAAGCTTGGCGTGATGGTGATTTAATGCCCGCCGCTTCCCTTGTTCCGTGCCGACACTTCATTTTCGTTTTTGAACTGAATGCGAAGGAGGCCGAAGGTCATCATCGGCCATCCATCGGCTATTCTATATATAGTGGTTTTCGTTTTCGTTTCTTGTATATACCCTCCGAACCCCGAACTCCGAGACCTTTGCTGAAGCAGAAGAACGACACCGTTGTCTCTGGCCAGAGCATAGACGAGAAGATTGCTGATCTGCAAGCGCAGATTAGTAGCTTGCAACGTTCTCGGACGACGACACCGACACCGACACCCAAAGTTAACTTAACTAAGGCACAGACAGCTGTCAAAGACAGCATCGTTCGGCAGATCCGTTCCGACACCCGCGGATCCCGTCCCGATCTGTGCGCATTGCGCCAGGCAGCTTCATCGAGCGCACTTTGCGCAATGCCGAACGTGTAGATGGTTCACCCACCCCTTCCGATCCCTCTGATCCCTCAGATTCCAACTCTGAGTCCTCAGACGGGTCAGATTCCGGGAAGTCACACCCTGCACGAACTCGTCGCAAGCGCCGTTCCTCGAAGAAGAAACGGGATTCTGACCGGAAAGATAAGATGATTTTGAAACCCATACCTCCCAAGGAGTACGACGGCTCACCCGACACTATTGCCTTCCACCGATTTGTCAAGGAAGGTTCGAATTATGTTCAAGTTGGCAAGGTTCCTGTCAACCAACGTGTGTTCTACCTGTCCTATTATTTGACGGGTCGCGCACTGGAATTCTACAACAGCAAGGTTGAGAACGACGAATATTCGTGGATCTTGACTGATTTTTTCTGGGAGTTATTCAACTTTTGTTTCCCTGTGAACTACCGGGAGAAACAGCGCACTCGTTTGCGTCAGTGCGTCCAAGGTTCGAAATCAGTTTTGATTCACAAGGCGGAATGGGAACGAATTTTCAATACCATTGGTCTTGAAGCCAACTTGTTATGTTCTGGCGGAGCCTCAACGCCGACATTCGCAAGGAAATGTTTCGAGATAAGCTTGATCCTGAAACCTCTTCTTGGGCTGAAGTCACCTCTGGTGCTGAAAGCGCCGAAATTATTGTCAACGTCGACGATGATAATGATGAACTCGATGATACAGATGGAACGAGCCAGCCGAAAACTCGATCCAAAGCTGAAGAACAGAAACTGGATTCAGATATGAACGGGAAACGTCGTACCGGAGGGCGCGTTATCCCGGTTTCCAGTGCTACACCCGAACCTACCGACTCTGCGCCAAAGTCTCGCGACGGCGGCAAGCCTCTTTCGCTAAGAAGAGGAATGAATATCTTGCTGCAGGTCTGTGCTTTAATTGCGGCGTTCATGGACATCTTTCCCGCAACTGTCCTGATCTCAACACGATGACTTCGAAGGGAGGTAAACCTCCTGGTTTTGCATCTCACGGCATTCATTTGCTTCTCAAGAAGAGCTCGATAAACTGACTTCAAACAGTGTCAGTGGTAGTTTTGATGATGTGCTGCTCTGTAGAATTACTGAGAAGAAGAAAAGGTACCAGACACATCATATTCAGGTAAGGAAACAAGGGACTCGCCGGGGAAGAAGTACCAAAAAGAAAAATTAAACAGAGGGAGTGAAAACATAATAGTTTACCTGCGGGTTCGAACCCGTGGCTTCTGTACACCACCCATTTTTTTTTTTATTTTTCTTTTTAGGGCATATGTCGCTACTGCGCCTCTGTGTAGCTAACTATAGATACTGTGGTAGGTACGGGTAGTCGTGATGAGTAGATAGATCAACAGAGTAGGTGTGGGAGGCCATGAGAAAACGATCATGGTGGGACAAACTTGAGAGTATGGTATGGTTCATGGGGCGAAAAGCTCTAGGAGCGGAAGTCCAGGTACGGCTGATTGTACGTGAGGAGGAAGGGGCATGAGGAGAGGGGGAATAAGTGCTAAACGGACTCGCCTCAGTGCTCACTTTGCATAGCAGCAAAGAAGGACCCAGAGGCAGAAAGTTCATCCTCGATGCGACGGAAGAGTATCTGACGAACAGGGCACTCTGCCGCCGTAGCTGAGTGTTTACCACCACAGCCACGCAGAGCGCATCTCGGGACGATATGGGGGCACTGTTTGCCAGATTTGCAGGGTTTGGCGTTGGGGCAACGGCATTCTGAAGTGGGATGAGGACCGGCGCAGGTGCCACAGACAGCCTTGCTGTGGCATTGGGAGGCAATATGACCGAATCGGAAACATTGAAAGCACTGGCTGGGACGGGGCCGGTACTTCTCAACACGGTGGAGGAATCCTTCGAGAGCCAGGCGCTCTCCAATACTGTAGCACTTTGTATGGGTGAAACCGACGTCGTTTTTGTCCGGACTGCGATCATAGCCGGCGAGATTTTGGCCAAATCTTGTCCGGACTCGCGGATCTGACCTCCAAAGGGATAATCACCGGTCCTAACCAGAGCGGCAGTGAGCGTGACGGTTGGATTTTGGGCAACCGAGAACGCGAAAATTGGCTATGAACTCGGGCAAATTCAGACTTTGAGCAGTCTGACTGCGACAGAAATAGTCGGAAACGACAATTCCGAGGATTTTAGCAAAAATGGCGCCAAAATAGGGCGAAAAATGAATATTTTCTGAACTGTCAACGATTTTTTCGAGGCAACCAGACCGCCCGTGACCGTGACCCGCCGCGGTTTGGGCAACGCAACCGACCCCACCGTGACCGTGACGGTTGCCTCGGTACAAGTATTTACAGTATTCGTGATGGGTGATCCGATCATATATCTGCTTTCTGCCGCTTTAGGAAAACACAAGTCAGAAAATGAGTTTGAGAGGGAAAACGGACAAGAAAAGCTCACAGAACATTTATAGTGAGTCGGGCCTCCCTTTTCCTCCAACATTTTGCGCACCCTGTTGGGCATACTGCCGTATAACTTGTCAGTATATGTCTGATCTATTTTCTCCCATTCCTCCTTCAAAGTGATCCTGGTTCTTTGGCAGAGAGTCCCGAGCGCGTACCATACGCTCCAAATGATCCCAAAGATTCTCTATGATGCTCATATCGAGCGAGTACGGGCACCAGGGAAGAACAACAGACCTGCCATTGTATCATGAAGCTATATCGAGCCTTCTCCGGGGCTTCCAAGCCAGAGGGGATGAAAATGGTGATAATTTCCTTATAGTAATGCATTAATTTCGCCGCAACTGTATTGCCTCCAAAATTGGACGATTCGTAGGCTTGATTTGGTTGTCTTCAGCGTGACTCCCTTCGATCGGGTTTGTATCGTTGGGAGTTAGATCCCAGTAGCGCTTGTTCATGTGCGAGAGGTAGCGGTTGAGGGAGACAAGCAGCCATAGGGGACCTACACTGAGCTCAACGGAGATCTGTGTTCAGCCAACTAAACCGACTCTGTGCAGCTCAGTGTAGCTCAGTTGATCTCAGTTTAGCCGATTGTAGCTCTGCGCGGCTCAGCGTACTGGCTTAAACAGAGCTACACTAACCTTGTTTACCTATCCTATGGCTCCTTGACAGAGTTCCGCCGACTTTTTACTCACCCGATACACTGCGTTCAAACAGTCCCTAAAATGGCCGGTGGCGAGGCGCGCTGAGGTGATCGCCGAGGCCAGTGGAGGTCCACGGAGCAAGGAGTTGCGTCTAGAACCGGCCTTTGCCGGCCGCCTCACAATTTCTCGGCCGAGGGGCGTCTACCTCCGCGACGGCCGTGGAACGGAGACGCCGTCTAGACGCGCCTAGACGCATGTCGAGGCGTGTGTACACGTCACGGCAGAGCTCGACAGGACGTGCCGAGGCCGTCTCGCGGCCATCATCTAGACATCAAAAATCTAGGGGGCGCTTGAACGCAGTGATACCACGAATTTGACAGAACGTGAATATCTTGCAATCATCACAATTGACACGGGTGAACAGCTCTTGTGAGGGAAGAAGGTGAGTTTAGATGTGCAGAGCCATGCTGATATCACCTACACATACCTCTACTGAGCTGCTGTGAGCTAAACCCATGTCCGTTTAGACGTCTCACAGAGACATGTTTCCAGCTAAAAATATCCTGCGTGTAAGCGGCTAAACGGAGGCTGTGTACTGACGTACGCTCACCTCACAGTGACATGTCATCAGCTCGGCTGACTCTGTTTAGGCGACCCCGGAACGCAGTGAAGGTTCGAAGAAGGCGAGAAGGCCTTGAAGTTTAGTTTTTTTACGGGTAATTGCCTCGATTGAGTCAAAGATACCGCCCCATACAAGGACGAAGGCATCCCGAGTGGCTCGATTGCTCCAGATTCGACCAATGACTGTGCCTATGAGAAGATCAGAGGCGAAAAAATGAAACAACAAGACGGAGACTGACGCTTATCACGTTGTTCAGCCAAACCAAGAGCTTCCATTCATTCGTTTTGCCGTGCACTACCGCAAAGGTAGTCTCCACCATGATCCACATTGCTTCCAGCGCCAATGGCGCAAGCTGGGGATTAATGGTAACAATGACATGACCGTCATCAGGTTGAGCACTGAATGAATGGATGTATCGTTGTGAGATGTGGAGAGCCGATCTTTGTTGAACTCGTAAAATACCCCTGTAGATCATTGTAGATAATCCGGAGAAGAGGAAGATGCTTTGGCTCACCTTGAATACCAGTACCATGCGGAAATTGGTTTTGACGCTGATCTCGAACCAAGTCGGCGCGCTTTCGATTGATCATCATCCCTGGGTGAAGCTCCTGAACGAGCGTCCCCTCGAGATCCTGTTCTACTGCCGCAGCTTTGAGGGGTATTAGTCACCGTCGAAGTAAAGGATATATATCCTACATTTATCAACTCCGAGTCTCGTGCGACGAGACAGAGGAATATATATATATATATATATATATAGAGCAAACTCTTGAGTCATGGTATGACTGTGATACATGATGAACAATACTCTTTCAATGCGGCCCGGTCCGGTGATGAGAGGTACGGTATCGAGAGCATCCAGGTCATAATCAACCGCTTCTAGATTGGCAAGTAGTCGAGCCTCTTCGGCCATAACATAGCTATTGAACTTGGCTTGAAGAGTTTCGTTCACAAAACAGGGTGCCAGAGCCGACTCTAGAGATGTCACGTCGCGGTAAATCGTGTCTAGATAAGTATTGACAGCCGCTCTGTTGGCGGGCAAAACGCGTGTTCTGAGTGCAAACATCTTTGCAATCAATTCTCGAATTTTGGCAGCATACATCGACGAGGCTTGATGGAAACCTATGGCCCACATTGCGATCCAGTGAGGAAGACTGAAAACTGGGTCAGACGAATATCTAAAAAATTTCTTTCCACTCACGACCAATCTAACGGTCTACCGGCGGTGAATGTATTAGCCTCCGCTACTGTGATAAACCCCGAAGCATCGTCGTCGAATGCTTCAGATATAGACTGAAGGCGGGAAACGTTCAGATACTCCAACGCCCAATCGTCAGCGCCACGCTTCGCCGCTGCAGCATCCGAGTCTTCTGTACCCTCCTGGTAATAGTCGCGAAGAGCCATAACAAAATGCCGTGACTGGTGGCTTCCGTTGAGACTCGTTGATATGGATGGAAAAAGCATATACGTACCTTCACGCTGCCACGCAACCCTTGGAAGAGAATCAAGGCAAGGAAGTTCATGTGCGAAAGTAAAGCATACCATTTCTTTCCATATTTTATGAACGTCCTATCATACAGTAAGAGTTGCCCGCGATTAGATGAGTTGGGAAGAACGAGATAGGAAACCCACTGGGTCGATGATTTTGTCATGAGGACCGGCCGTAACAGCACTGATGACCCGATCACCCTCGCGCTCAATCACTTTAGTCAACTCCTCCCTGTAGGATGAATGAAATACTTGAAAAATAGACATACAATAAGTCGTACACAATCTGCCGCTTCTGCACTTCGAATTTGCGCGAAAAAGCCGTCTTATTTTCCGAAATGGCAACCTCGGGATCGATCAACAGGTCATCCTTAAGATCATCCAATGCGGAGGTCTGGGGTGTGGACTTTCCCATTGAGCCGGCTCCGACTGAAGTCGTGGTTTTGCTTTCAAGACCGCTCAGCTCCCTGAGCACCTCATCATTCTCCTGGCAAGCTTGCAGACCGCCTTTCTGTTCAACGATCCTGAAGAAAATTCAACAACATTATCTCGATCAAACAGTTCATTTACCGCAATACTTCCTTCTGTTGGGGTGTGACAAAGGAAGCGAACATGTCAAGCAACTTATCCATCTTTTGATTCATTTCTTGGGTTACTTTGTTGACGGCATCCACCCCCACAGCGGTGTGGACACTGAGGGCAAATTCGAACTCAGAGCGTCGCTTCGTAAACGTTCCTGCAAATTTGACCAATTTTCCTTCCCAAAACCGGACCTTTGAGAACTTTGACAACTAATTTTTTCTTGGTATAAGCGTCGCAAGCCTGTCACACCGTCAATGCTAATCAATGTGCAGAGCCAGGAAGAGACCGACATTGGCACCTGCAAGTTATAAGTTATGAGGCGAAAGTCAAAGAAATCAACGGAAATGCATACATGCTTTGATATCATCTGTTGCGATATTCACGATCTCCTGCAATCGACCTTTGATGGTGCTTCCGTCGGGTGCAACCTCATCCGCATCCTTCACATTCTTGAGTCTACAAAAGAATTTGACGAAATGAGTGAATAAAAAAGGAAATGAACAGAAAACCCGTACTGTAGGAGAACGCCCATCATATCTTTTCATTTCCAGATGAAGTGCGAGGATCCGTCGATCGTTTTCTCGTCGCTTCTGTTCGAGCGCCCAGACAGCCTTGAACGCCATGACAGCGACTAACATTCGATTGTTTACCAAGGACGTACACGGCAGAGACGAACCTACCGCCAATGAATCTAGAAAACCGGCGAGTTCATTCACCGAAGTGAGTGGGGCAAGTATACGCACGGATGCAGTTTGGCAACCTCGTCCAAAGCGTGTGTAAATGTGTTGATCCCTTGCTCGATGGCATCCATGCCACCAACGGCCGACAACCCTGACGCGATTCCATGGATGACCACGTCCGCTGTCCCTGTTTTGGTCGAGGCAACCGCTACGTTAGTTTCTGGGACCATAGTTGAGTAACACAACATCTGGAATAGACACTGATGACCCACCGATTACTTGTAGCACCTTGTCGACCTTCGATGTCTTAGGAGCGGTGATAGCTATCGTCCAGGCGTCGGCCAGATTGTTCGACAGTTCGTCCTCGGAAGGTGCATGACCTGGAGGAGAGGATTTGCCCACAATTACAGGGACGATCGGCTTCGATGGATTGGTTTCATCTACATGCGAATACGAGAGCTGCGAAGGCGAGGGCACGAAAGTAGATCGCCCTCTATGCCAATGAGGATCGCCGGAAGCAAAAATCGGAGGAGATGGAGGATTGGTGTTCCCATAAGATCCTCCGTGACCGGGGGTATGAGAAGTCGTTCTCTGTCTCGTGTACCCGTTGGGAGTCCCCTGAAGGGGGGATGGGGAGGTATCATAGTAGCCAGAGTGTGAGGATGGGCTAGTATACGGTCTGGAGTAGTCGCTCCCGGTGTACGATGGATTTCTAGACGGCGGGGTCGCGGAATGAACAGGTGAGGCTGGTTTTGAAGGTAAGCGATCAGCAAATCCGCGAGGACGCTGCAACGGTGGCACATCGGCAGCGGCGCCATGCGAGGGATGCCGAGCTGGTAGATTCTCGATGACGCCGTATGAGGGGCGCTTTATGGGCAAGTGCTCTGTAGATCTGGAACCCGTCAAAGAGGATTGCTGGCGGTGAACTCGGAGCTGAATGGGCCTGGGGAATATCCGTTATCGGAGTAAGACCGCTCTAGTTCAACAATTCGAGGTCGCGGAGATCCAGAGGGAGAACTGTTTGCACTTTCTAAGTACGAAGGAGATTTGGCGACGGGAAAGCCATACAGCCCGTCGAAGTTTGACGAAGGGAGAGGAGGAATATCTTGCTCCGCCACGTCTGAGCCGTCACTGGATCGCGGACTGCGAAGATTTTTCCTGCTGATCTTTTTCAGCAACTTGGGCATCGGCATGTTGTCTCAGACTTGGGGGGGGAGAAAATTTTGGTGGAGTAGCGATATACTGCGTGCTTTTAGATACCATTACAAGCGATGGTGGTCGAGAAAATCTGCCAGAGATGTCAGCGGGCGCTGATCAATTTACGGCGCGAGGGTGTGGATGCGTCGAGAGAGAAGTGAGATCTCTTCGAATTTGAACACCAGTACTTTTGATTAGGACCAGATGAACGAAAAGGCTCAGAATTCGGTTGGGGATAAGATCAACACGCTATGTGTTATTCGAGCAGGCTCAAGTACCAGGCAGACAATAGATTCTGCGAACGAGACGCCCTTTCGTGGAGAGTGGGCAATGATAATCATCTAAATGCGACGATGGCTGCAAACGCAAACTGGTGGACCTGCTGACTCTTATCCTGCCAGCGACGTGAACGGAGCGACGAGCGACTGCAACCAGCGAGCGCGACAGTCGTGGCTGAGATGATAGATGACAGATTTGAAGAGACGAAGAGCTATGAATAGATTGGTTGTTTGCTCAGGTTTGATTTCAGCCCAAAATAGAAAGTGCACCGTGACCACTCGTGATTCAATCTCCGACTGAGTCCTTGCTGAGTCCGAGTCCTCGACTGAGTCGACTCAGGCGCTATAAGTTACTGAGTATAAGTCAGCATTCATTTCCGTTGACTGAAATTTACATTGAAACCATAGTGCTACAGAACTGTACAATTATTTAAAACTTCGCCTTTACTCCCATACTAGCGGCTACCGTAACAGGAGCGGTCAACTGCTTACATTGGCCTTTCCTCTTTGCGACTTCCTCTTCACTGACAATCTGACCGTCAATCTCCAGCTCCACCTCGGCGCGCAATGTCAGCCAGCACTATCCGAGGGGGTCTTTCGTGTCCTCGCTGCTATGATGTCCATCGCTGTCCAGCTGGACTTGTGTAGATGTCATTGAGGCAGTCGTCAGCAGCCGGTCGCGGCCAATGAGGCTCACGAAAACACCTTGGCCGAGGACAGGATACGACCCCACCTGAATACCGTGGGGTCGCAGATGCGTTTTGCAGCTTCGTTAGGTATGGCGCAATCATGGATTCCGGACGTCTAAATACCTCGAAGATGAATGTTATGTGGTTTTTGCGCATATGAACCACGTACTCTGTGAAGACCTGTATCCTCAACGATCGTTCCGTTGAGGAGGTAAGGGCAATAAAGGCGTTAGTGCGGTGAGCATTTTTGGAAAAGCGAGGGGATGCCCGGGAAAATGCAACAGTTTTCCTTCCAGGCGTACGACTGGCTGCTCCGAGAGTCAGTTGCCGGTCACAGAAAGGTTCCAGGAAAAAAAAAACGACTGACGACCCATATGTCTTTAGCAACGAATAGCACTTCCGCACCATCAGGGAACAGTGCCATTCTCTCCGTAGCAGCGCGCTGCTGTGGAGTTTGAACGGACATCCAAGCCCTGTGTTTGATCATTTCGGTCATTCGCGTCAAGGTCTCTGTATGATGTACAAGCGACTGGGAGAACGCTTTAGCTAGTGAGGCGTAGGTGATGTCTTTTGCCAATATATGAATGAATTCGATATGTTCAGCAATTAAATGTACCATCTATGTCCAAAATTCAGCGAAGACAGTTCAAACAGTTCAATTGAAAGTACCATGTGTTGGGCCAATTCCACCGCTGGTGACTACAAAATCCTGAAGCAATTGAGGGGGCATCTTGAATCAAAATTGATAAAACATTTACATAGTTCATGACCATTCGCCGACTAGCTTCAATTATCTGGGCTTCGTCGTCGGCGATGACTTCTATGCGTTTTCTACGTTCAAAAGATGTCGACGAATGTCGAAAGAAGTGCAGAGAAGGGCGTACAGCTCAATCCCGTGCTCGAAACAGTACTTAGCGAAGTAGTTCGAATTCATGTCATGAGTCTTTCCGTTCAGTATCTCATCGCTGGGGGCGGAAAGGGTCAATGTCATAGCGCGTCGCCAACTTCAGCTTCACTTGCCCAATGATCAGGGCAGCTGCTGTGCGAATGTAGTTCCCCTCCCCAAGAGGGTTTCTGGGAGTAGGCGAAAACTGAGAAAGATGGAGGCAACTGGCCCGAAGCTGAACGCGTGGTGTGAGCTTTGCTCATATGTGGTGGTGTCGCCAGATGCAATCGCGCAAAAACGGTCCAGGAGTCGTGCGCCTGGTCGTGTGAGCGGAGAAGAAAGACCACTAGTGCAAGTCTTGTACGAGCGGTTCCGAGTCTTGGGTATGAGCGTAAGCACTGAGCGCATTTGGGTGCGAGGGACAGTAGTCTAGGTCAGACACGCATTGTCTTGCAAACCCAGTGGTGAGAGGACCAATTGAAGTCCGCAAATATCACGCGCATACGGCATACGCCGGAACGCCCCAAAACTCAATAATTATGATCAGATCGGAGGACCGGAAGACCGCCAATGTGTGCACAATGAACGAGAAAGAATGACGGGAAAGTCGTATTCAACCAAATCAGCGTACCACAAATATGTAGGCTAACAGGTTCTAAAACGGGACTGAAACTGGAGATCCAAACGAAATCATGATGGGGTAGTGACATTCTATAGTATGGCGGCACCAACGACAGCGCCGAGCACGCCAGTCACAATTCCAAGCCAAAAGGTGGTCGAGCGGGCTGCAAAGGTGGGAACGGCAGCACTGGAGCCTGAGACAGAGGCAGCTTGGGCGGATTTGCTCGCAGAATGGGAGGGAGTGGAGCTCTTGCTGGTGAGGGTAGCACTAGGCTTTGTCGAGGCAGCGGCTGCGGCTGCGGTGCCCCCTATGGGAGCGGTGGATTGACCGTTGATCTGAGCCTGAACTTCATTGGAGAAAGCTCCGGTCATCCCAGACATGCTGTTCAGACCGAGATTAGGGGAGGTGAGAAGACGCCAAGAAAAGAAACGGACGTGAAGATATGAGAGAAGGCCAAGAGGGGAATGGTGGGCTGGGTGGGGTCCTTGTTGGTGAGAGATTCGAAACGGATGAAGTACTGGTTGCTGTTGGGACCAATAGAGGCATCGGGAGTAAAGGTAATGAACATGGGGTTGGTGGGATCGACGCTTTCCGAGATTGTCTGAAGGCTCGTCTGCGAGATGCTGTTGCCGACATAAATGCTGACTTTGGCGAGCCCAAAGCTGGCCAACGCGGGCTGGTCGGCGCTGTCCTGCCAAGAGATGTTGGCGGGTTGACCGGCAGTGAAACCAATGGTCTCAGTGGGGATGTGACCTTGGGAGAGCAAAGGATAAGCTGAGGAAATTGAGCGAGAAAAAGGGGGAGACTGACGAAGAGGGCAGCAAAAGCGGAGGAGGCGAGAGTGAGGGCGACGAGGGACGAAGAGAGCGAGAACATGACGGAAAGCGAGAGGAGGAGTGTAACGAATGTGAGGGTAAAGAGAGTGCAGCGCAAAGTCTGTGGCAAAGAGGAGATCGGAGTATGTCACACCTCGATTTATATCTTTTGACGGAGACTTGTCACATCATTCGTTCCTGTAATTTCCTGTTTGGGTATCCAATTACTTATTAATACTGAGAATAACATTAAAAGACATCAAGTGAATGTGGGCATTCCGCTGCAACATGTCCGTGACTCTCGCAATCTTCGCAGAACAACTCGGAATCCGACGTAGGTCGGTCGTCCTTCAATCGCAAGACAGGTCAATCAATAAGAGCCACGAAGTGATGAGAGAACAGCTCTTACCGTCGATGCTCCTGATGATAAAAGTGAGCAAGTAAATATATCGTGTCCAGGCTTTTCGCATATCTCGCAAACGCCTTCGCTCTGAGTATCTGAAACCTCGGAGTTCGCCACACTTCCCGCACGGCGTCGCGTCTCGACAACTTCACTGCTGCCTTTGGAAGATTTTCGTTGTCGCGCAAGTTTATCCTTGGTTCGCTCAAGCTCCTGTTCAAGCTCATCCTCACGATAGATCTAAAGCGACAATTCTGTCAGTAATGGTCAGTGCAGATGTTGGGATTTGCCAACCTTGGACTCGATTAGTGCCTCTAGCTCGCTGATCTCCTTGTTCAACTTGACAGAATAAATAAGTAAGGCGGAGAGCACAAAGAAAACCACATACATCGTGCACCGTCCTGGCACTCTTCATCTCAGCATCAGCCATCCGCTTGCGCAGCTGGTCAAGCTCCGCCTGATATGGGTAAGAAGCCGAACAACGTCTGATTATCTCACTTGCTTACCTCGAACTTGACTTTCTGGTCTTTCATTAGGCGTTGCAGGGATGTGGCATCTCCAGACGGAGCCTCGTCAACCGCGTTTCCTCGCGAGTCAAACTGTTGTCAAGATTCTCTTCAAGAATTTGGACCTCCTATTTCAAAGTATTAGTACCCGAATCAAAAGCGCGTTCAGACCTTCACCTGTCGCAGCTGCTCCGCTTCGGAAAGCAAGAGCTGGTTTTTCTGCCTCCAGAAGCTTCGTCCGCTGGGTGGCTTCGTGGCTCTCTTGCTGCAGCTCTTGAACGATGTGTCTGTTGGGTGTAAGCCAACATACAATTCAAATCCGTGAGGCAACCTACTTCAGGCCAGTGATCTCTTCTTTGGCAGCGGATAAATCATGTTTTGAAACGGTTGGCGATTGGGGCGATTGAATGCCGTTGTTCAAGGACAGGTCGCGATTGCTCTTCTTCTTCAAAGCTTCGACCTCGGTCGTCTGGCGGCGAATGTCTGGCGCAATTTCTCGAGCTCTTTCAAGGCTTCCGTTTCACGCATTAGAGCTTCCTCCACCAGATCGTTCAGGTTGGATATTTCGTCGGTAAACCGAGCTTTGTCAGCCGACGCGCGTTTGACAACCTGAGCGACCCGCGAATACAGATCCCCCTCGCCATTGCCAGCTACGAGGCCGTCCAAGTTCTATACACGGTCAGCTCGACTCTGAAGTCGCCAAGAAGAATGATCACCGTAAGCTCTGATCGCAAACCCTCCACTTCCGCTCTTGCATCTTCTAATGCAGCGGTACTTTCATGGAGAGCTTCCTCAACTTCCTCAACACGCCTTCGAGCATTTGCCTCAGATTTGATCACACGCTCTACCTCTTTACGCCCCTCCGACAACTCCTTCTAGCCGCCTCTTCCTTCTCCTTCAACCGGCGCATGCGCTCCGCAAGGGCTGCTTCCTCTTTCTCTGATGCCGCCTGTGCATCCTCGAGAGCGTCTCCAACTTGGAAACCTTCTTCTGCAAGTGAACGACCTGATCTCGTAAAGTTTCGTTGTCGATCTCGGTGGCGGATGACGCTGGCTTGGGTGTGCCGCTCGGAGAGGGGGTTCGGCCGCCGCGCGCGCCCGGGCCTCCATTGTGGCAACCCGAGCCTCCAACTCCTCCTTTTCACGGTCAACTGCGCTGAGACGCTCTTCATAAAGAGCGATGGTTTCCTGGCCAAGTCGTGAGCATACTCGCAAATCATAAGCGCAAGAGAGAACACACCTGACCAGCCTGCCTCAACTCGTCCACCTGGTTACCGAGCTCTGTTCGCTCTTCGTCAAGCTCGAGCTGAATGCGCTTGAGGCGAGCTTCCAGAGTGACGATTTCAGTTTGCTTGGCCTGCAGTTTCTGGTCACTTTCCCTTTCGGACAGACTCCTTACTTGAAAGGGTGTCCGTTAGTGTCTTGCCCAGAACTCGAGTTTCTTCAAGCTCTCGCTCAAGAGTCTGAATTCGAGTGTCGCCTCGAGCTTTCTCTTCCCCGAGACTGGCAAGGGCTTGCGAGCGCATGTTTTCTAGCTCTTGGAGCTGAATCCCTCTCTCTTCCAAAGAGCGCTGAGCTGCTGAAGTTGGGTGTCAAGCTCCACGGCCCGACTTTGAGCACCATCGTGTTCGATCCGCAGGGCCTCCAATTCAGCTTGCGAGTCTCCATTCACCTCAGGCGGAACAGACGCGGTGCGGAACCGCTGATTTTCGTATTCCAGCGCCTGGATGCGGGACTGCATTTGTTCGCGCTCTTCGTTGACCAAGGACCGGGTGGAAGCGGCGGATTCAGGACGGGGAGAACCCCAGGCGCCACTTTCAGAATTGTGGGAAACGGATCGTGTAATAGGAGAGGCCGGGGGAGGCATGGCGATTGCGCTGGGAATTCGTGCACGAGGTGTGCCGACAGACGGTCGTCCTATTGCAGCCCCACCCG
This sequence comes from Favolaschia claudopus, assembly GCA_037176885.1. Lineage (NCBI taxonomy): Eukaryota > Fungi > Basidiomycota > Agaricomycetes > Agaricales > Mycenaceae > Favolaschia > Favolaschia claudopus. The sequence continues at coordinate 649,121 of JAWWNJ010000132.1, forward strand.
AAACACGACCGCCGAGACTTGGCTTAGGTGTGGTGAAAAGGCGAGCTGTGGTACGGGTTGGTGAAGGAATGGGTCGGGAATTTAGTGAAGGGGAAGTAAGGTTCCGAGCGGGACTCGGCGGGGGTGCAAGGGCGGGGGGTCGTGTCGGGGTGGAAGAAGTTGCATCGCGAGAACTTAGTTGCTTGGCGGTCATAGAGACGTACTTGGACGCCCGGACCCAGCCGTGAGTTTATCATTGAGCGATGCTGAGGGACTGGTCGTTGCTGTCGGCTTGGTGAGCGTACGGGTCCGAGCCCGTGCGGCGGGGGTCACGGTTGCCCCTGGAGTTCGTCCAGCATAAGATGGTGTGATGCGTCCGCCGTTTGCAGGAGTTGTACGTCCGTTGAAATGCGAGAAGTCGACGCAGAAGGTGTCATTCGTGCACTTGTGCTGTACGACAGGGACGATGAGGTCGAAGGGGTTATTCGGCCAGATAACGAAGGTGTCGTGCGGCCGCGAGACGAAGCCACAGATGATGGACGATGGACAGCCCCAGGACCAACCGTCGGGGCAGAAAGCTTTATTGAGGCGACGAAGACGCCACAATTTGGTGGCATGTAAAATACTGCTTTCTGGTGTAGAACGAATGAGAGAGAGGACAGAAAACTTGCCAACGATGACGAACCCAGCTACACTTCCGTCGTTCTTACCTTTGCCGGCGAAGCCGCCACCAAGTTCAACACCGGCCCACAGACCAGGTTTACCGTCGATACTGCCCAGAAAGCGCAGAGTTCCCTCATATCCGAGAGACTCGATCCTGACGTTGTCGCCTATGTCGAACGCGCGCCCAGTGGCACGGCTCGTGCTCCTACCAAAAACGTCGGATTGGCGGCTTGCAGGGCGGGTGGTGGGAGTTTTCGCGCGTTCTGGAGGCCGCACAGACGACGCGGAGGACGCGACAGACGATGGACGCGCGCCGAACGAGGTAGATTGAGGAGAAAGGGACGCGGCGGAGTAATCACTGGTTCTTGAAGTTCTGTGAAGGGCGGGGTCGTTTGCCTTTATGGCGTCGGCGAAGGCGCGGGACATGAGCTCGACATCGGGGACAGGCACGGGCTGGACAGTGGTGGAGGAGGAGCGAGATCTGCCCGGAGTCGGGATAGCGCTGCGACGAGGTTTCATTTCAAAGTACTTTAAAGTACTTACCCTCAAGTGGCTCTGTTTACCAGCGCCCTTACCTAACGCGTACGCGTCTTGATGCCAGCCACCACCACTGAACAGCTAGCTACCCTCCAGAACACCACTGTCGTCGTTCACCCCCCTCGTTCTCCTCTCCGTCGCCGACCACCACGCCCGCTCCGTCTCCCGCACTTCCCACAAACGCGTCATTGGCGCGCTCCTTGGTCAAGACAATGGCAAGATAATAAATGTTGCAAATTCCTTCGGCATTCCCTTCGAGGAGGACGACAAGGACAGCAAGAGCTGGTTCTTGGACCACAAACTAAGTCAGGAAATGTATGACATGTTTCGCAAGGTAAACGGTGCGTTCACGCCAACGCCGCGTGTCAATCGTGCTTTCTCAACTTGCTCCAGCCAAAGAACGTCTCATCGGCTGGTATCATACCGGTCCAAGCTCCGTGCTTCAGACCAGGAGATAAATGACCTTTTCAAACGCTTCGTTGCCCGCCCTCTCATGGTCATCGTCGATGTCCGCCCACACACTGTCGGTATTCCGACAGACGCATATTTCGCCGTAGACGAAATAAAAGATGTGCGTCTCACGTCTTGCAATGATCTCCGACTCTAACTGCGCGTCTAGGACGGCACTGAAACTCTCAAAACTTTTGTCCATGTCCCCTCTGCGATCGAAGGCGAGGAAGCCGAAGAAATAGGTGTAGAACATCTGCTGCGCGACATAAAAGACAGCACAACAACCACGCTCGCTACGCGCGTTGCTGAGCAGCTTGCTTCCCTCCGTGGCTTGCAGTCACGCTTGTCCGACATTCAAAAATATCTTGTCGATGTCTCGCAAGGCGTGATGCCCGTGGACCACAAAATCGTCTACCACCTACAGGACGTATTCAATCTGCTTCCCGACCTCGGAGACCGGACGCTGAGAGAGAGTTTTGCTTCGAGCACGAACGATGCTTTGCTGGTCATCTACCTGAGCAGTCTCTTGCGCGCCGTCATCGCATTACATGCACTGGTCGACAATAAAGCAACGGTTGGACAGGCGGAGCTGGAAGAGGGCAAGGGCGATGAGAAGGCGAAAGAGAAGAAGGATGAGAAGAAAGACGAAAAGAAGGAGGAGGAGAAGGAGAAGGAGGCAGAAACGGAGACGGGGAAGGAGCAGGAGAAGGATACGGATAAGAAACCTACATAGATGAATGCTTATAATTGCTTTTGCTCTGACCATCGATTTTTGCCGCCGGCGTTAGAGTTGACAATTATCTAAGGTTAGGGTTGGACACTTTTTCCGTTCCAGCATGCTGGTTCGTGGATGCGGGAGACTCTCCCCCCTCCTTCACTCGTTACACCCACTTGGACGCGCAGCATCTGCGGCCGCCGCCGTAGCCGCAAAGCCCCAGGAGACACCGGCACCACCCCAATACAAGTTGACGGAAAAGGATATCCAGCGCCTCACATTTCAACGCAACATTGGGGTTTCCGCGCACATAGATTCCGGCAAAACCACTCTGACCGAGCGCATATTGTATTACACTGGCCGTATTCGTGATATCCATGAGGTGTGCGACGCGTCGAGGTCCTTCCTTCTTCGACCCTGCACCGCGTACGGGATGAAATTTTGACACTGCATTCATTAGGTTCGCGGGCGCGACGCCGTTGGCGCGAAAATGGACAGCATGGACCTCGAGCGGGAGAAGGGGATCACAATTCAAAGTGCCGCGACGTTCTGCGACTGGGAGACAACTAATGTCGATGGCTCGAAGCAAAAGTATGCAATTAATATCATTGATACCCAGGTCAGCGTCTCGCATGGAATGAAGTGTGAGTAATGCTCATGATAGGTGTAGGACACGTGGACTTCACAATAGAGGTAGAGCGGGCTCTACGGGTGCTCGACGGCGCGATTCTGGTCCTTTGGGGCGCTGTCGCTGGCGTGCAAGTAAGTCTGACGGGCGACCCATATCGCGCACCTAATATTATTCCAGAGCCAACTACTACGGTAGATCGACAAATGCGACGCTACGGTGTTCCCCGTATTTCATTCGTGAATAAAATGGACAGGTCAGCGCAATAACTCTCTGACTGCGCATCTTTTTTGACGTCTTCCAGACCCGGTGCAAACCCATGGCGGATAGTCAGTCAAATTCGATCGAAACTAAGAATCCCAGCAGCGGCCGTTCAGATCCCGATCGGCGTTGAAGATGGTTTCAAGGGTGTCGTCGACTTGGTGCACTGGAGAGCAATATACAACGAGGGCCAGAAAGGGTGAGTTTGCGTTGTGATACCCGTGGGCCAGAATTTCACCGCATATGTAGTGTCGACGTCGTCATCTCGGACGAAATACCGGCAGACGTATTGAGTCTCGCCCAAGAAAAACGACAAGAGCTCATCGAACAGCTTGCCGAAGTTGATGAAGAAATCGGAGATCTCGTTTTAGAGGATCTGCCGCCCTCAAATGACCAGATTGCCGATGCTATAAAGGCGTTCCACCATCGCCTCAAATTTTCACCCGTATTCCTAGGCTCTGCCATAAAGAACACGGCCGTTCAACCACTTCTCGATGGCGTTTGCGCGTATCTGCCCAATCCCTCTCAGCTGGAAGTCGTTGCACATGATACGTCCCTCCCTGTTACCGCCCCTCAGGTTCCGCTTCTCCGCAGCGGACGCCCCACTTGTCGGTCTCGCCTTCAAGCTCGAGGAAGGTCGCTTCGGTCAGCTAACGTACATGCGTGTATATCAAGGAAGTCTCAAGAAGTCTAACCTGATATATAATCGCGAACTGGGAAGAAGGTCAAGTCCCTCGCCTTGTCCGCATGCATAGCAATGAAATGGAGGTCGGAAATACCCTCTTACGCATTTTCTTCTTCTCAAGTCCTTGTAGGATATTGACTCCATCGGGCCCGGGGAGATCTGCGCCATTTTCGGTGTGGAGTGCTCTTCTGGAGATACATTCACTGACGGATCGACAAGCTTTTCCATGGTGTGCTGAATGTACTGTTCGTAAACGCCGATTAACTGAGTCCACGATAGACTTCCATGTTTGTCCCAGAGCCTGTGATCTCTCTTGCCATTAGAGCCAATGGCATTGAAACACCCAACTTTTCGCGAGCGTTAAATCGTTTCAAGAAGGAGGATCCCACGTTCCGGGTCCACATGGACCAGGAAAGCAAAGAGGTAAAGCTCCAGTCTATAAATCGATCTTGTTCGCCTGTCACTCACAATCCTTTCAAGACCATCATATCTGGTATGGGCGAGCTACATCTCGAAATTTATGTCGAGCGTATGCGGCGTGAGTATAACGTCGACTGTGTAACCGGCAAGCCCCGTGTCGCTTTCCGAGAAACCATTTCAAAACGCTCCGATTTCGTGTACGTTCATAAGAAGCAAACTGGGGGTGCTGGGCAATATGCGAAAGTCTGTGGCTACATCGAACCCATGGAGATGGACCCCGAGACTGGCAAGGATGTCGCGTTCGAAAACCATATTATGGGTGGGGACCATTCCGACGAATTATATCCCTGCGATCGGAAAAGGTACCTGCAAGAAACTTGAGCATACTATTGACTCTTACACGCTTCGAAGGGCTTTTTCGAAGCGTTAGAATAGGGACGTTAACTGGCAATCCAATCTCTGGCGTGCGCTTTGTACTGACAGACGGCGGGTACCATATCGTCGATTCTTCCGAATTGGCCTTCCGCAATGCAACAATTGGCGCTTTCCGCGAGGCGTTCAGGGGTGCTAACGCCATTGTATTGGAACCAATCATGAAGGTTGAGGTTGTTGCGCCTTCTGAATTCCAGAGTGCGTATTGCCTTTCCCTCATTCGAACTCAAGTGAGACCACATTCAGGTAATGTCATTGGCGGATTAAACACGCGGCGAGGCACCATCGTGGATAGCGAAGTGCGCGACGACGAGTTTACAGCCATTGCTGAGGTTGCACTGAACGAGATGTTCGGTTACTCCAACCAGTTACGGGGCGCAACTCAAGGCAAAGGTAACGTCGTTGTGTAGATTTTGAGCTCTGGAAAACTAATCGAGGTTTTTTCAGGCGAGTTCAGCATGGAATACAAGGTATGTCTATCCGCATTAACGGTGCTCCTTTATTCATCTCCGTTCGCAGAACCACATGCCAGCACTGATGAATCTACAAATGGAGCTGGAAGATGCCTACAAGAAGACCTTACTAGCCAAGAAATAGAATTGTAGAAAACGAATAATTCCGAAAAAAAGTATTGTAAAGGAGAGGCTGAGGCAAGATAGAGTGCCTACAATAAATATACGTAATACTTAGAAGAATCGTCAACCCTTGATGTTCAGGAAGTAGTCGTCCAACATCTTTGAGACAATCAGCATATATACAAGGCAGATGCAACCATGCTCACCTTATCGACATCGTTCATTTGTCGCACAGAATCTGCGTAAACTTCTCTGATCTTCGGATGTAGAGATGGTAGATCTATGGGGCGTCCGAATAATAGTTCGTCGACTGGATCCAACGAAGAGAGGGGCTTGCGAGGGACAGACCCGCGTAGCTCGATCACAGTCATCATATGAGCCACACCAAACTCATCTTTGGGTATAACCACACGTTCTGCTGTGCTTTAGGTGTCGGAGTTCTCATCGGACTTTCCGGTGAAGAGGGAGCCATTGGAGTCGCATATCCCGACACGTCGTCCGACATGACAGACGTAACAGACTCCTGTCGACGGGAGACCAGTCCGGGATGCAATGGGGATGGGGTCTGCCCAGATTTTGCTCCAGTCGGTGTTGAGGTGCCTGGCCTCACTGACGGAGATGCCCTTCCAATCACCGACTGCTGTGTCTTTTCGCTCGCCATGTTGGCTGGAATTGGAGTGCGAGACACTAAACCTGCCGAGCCGGTGTGACAGAGCGTGAACGTGCCGCATCGTCCAAGGAATATTGCGACTCAGGTGAATTTGACCGGACTGAGGCTGGAGTAGGAACAGCAGCTTGTTGCTGACGCCCACCGCTTTGGATTTTGCTCAATACCCTGTCAAGTTTTTCACCCACGCGGTCCTTGTTTCGGCCGAGCACTCCTTCGAGCACGTCGGTTTTATCGTCGCTGTCCCGCCACTCCTCCTCTACGATGTCGCTAATGTCGTAAGACTCGCCATCTGGCTGGACATATGAATAACGCATCTTCTCGTCCGCATTATAACGAGCGCTGCGAATCATGGCATTGCCCGGGAGAAGGACATCCATTCCGCGCACGGAATTAGTGGACGCGGAAAGTATGGCGCGTTGATTAGCACGAGTTGCTTCGCGTTGAGCCGCTATGATCTCTTGTCGTGACAGCCCAGAGGTTGGGCCACAACTCGAATTTTCGATTCTTCATGAACAGCAGCGTCGGAGGTAGTACTAGAGGCCGAGTCACGCTGGAGTTTTTGCTTCGCCAGTGCCAGTTCGTCCAGTCCAAGCGAGACACGGTGACGAGCATGACTGTTAGTTGATGGGCGATAAGACGTTGCACGACGGAGAATGAACATCGGATCGTCTGGATTGACATCTTCCATGGTACCCAAAATTTGAGCAGAGTCAACAGAACGCCGCTTGTATTGGGAACTGCGATTGGGGGTTGCGATACGATGGAGGGCGAGGGAATGCGTCTACAACCCTGCTTGAAGGACACAGTTCCCGCTCTACGACCAGATCAGAACACGGAAAAAGATTGAGGGCCATGATCGACATACCTTGACCATTACCCGTATCGATTGTGAGCTGGTATCGCACACGTACAGCACTGCGTCTCTTAGACAGTTTATCCTCCACTTCATCCCCGCCATCGACCACACCTTCTTCAATACCGAAACGTTCCAAACCGAGCTCGATGACCTCAGCCACAGTCGCATTTTTGGGGAATACAAAGACTTTGCGACGTATGGTTTGCGATATGCCGGGCGACGTTACAGACGGACGACCACGCTCTTTCAGCGTATCTTTGAACACGATCGCTTCTGTAAGAGGGTCGAAAACCATGTCGTCAGGAAGGTCGCCGGGGAAGATGGCAAGCTGTAGAGGGAATCGGAAGGACGGGGATGTGAACCGTTCGGGCTGGACGTTATTCCCACCCTGAGTAGACACGGTCAAGAACTGGCCCCTGCCAGGTGACTGAGGATCAATTTCGCCGTCGACGGTCTCGGCGATGAGAGTGTCGTCGGCGCCATCCATACTTGTGTCTGCACCCTCCTCTCCACCACGCCGATTCAGATAAAACTTGACGGCCGAATCGTCAGTAAAGTCGTTCATATCCAACTTTTGATGGCAGGATGCATCGAAAGATTGCTGGCTACCGAATTGATGCTTCAACACTGCTCCGTTTGACGCGCGGGGCGTTTTCCACGAGACCTTCGAAGACAACAAGCGGATGTTCTGAATCGCGCAAGACAGCGCTCGAGCCTTCTACTTGTTTCACAGTCAAGAAGTATTCGTGGGGTCCGTATCTTCGAGCCTGAAGCGTTGCACAGCTTGCCGGACGAGATCTGCGGAGGTGGTGGATGCATTCAGCAAAACAGTCTTGAACGTTGCCTCGGTGTCTAAATTCTGGCCCGCGAACACACGAATCACACTCAGGTCTGGGACCCCTACGCCGTCGCCAGACGATGATGGTGGATGCATTCAGCAAAACAGTCTTGAACGTTGCCTCGGTGTCTAAATTCTGGCCCGCGAACACACGAATCACACTCAGGTCTGGGACCCCTACGCCGTCGCCAGACGATGATGGTGTGAGGATAAGGGATCCAGGACGTTGACGTCCTCCAGAGGGAGGGCTGTGGAACGCACTCGGGGGCGTGCTGCTGCTGTTCATGTACGGTGCAGCAGACTGCAAGCCGTACGACGGCTGTGCTTCTGGAGGAGACGATGGGGAACGGTTGAGATACTGCTGATAAAGCGCTTGCTGCTGCTGATCACGCTGGCGAAGTTGGGAAGCGGCCGACATGGTCGTCGACTGCTCCTTCTGTTGCGCCTGCATTTGTTGTATACGCTTCGGATCCGTGGAATTGCGCAATGAGGTTGCCTGCTGCTGCTGTTGCTGTTGCATAGCTGTTGCAGTAGTTGGCGAGATCATCCCATCCGCTGGAGCGGAGCTGCCGTTCGACGGTCGACGACCGGACTCTTCTGAACCTCTGGTATTGGCAGCAAACTCGCTGTCGGAACCAATCGAGGCGTTTTTGCCTTTGTCCTTCTTGTCGCCTTTGCGACCAAACAGGCTACCAAAGACACCACCACTCTTCTTCTTCTTGCCATCCTTCTCTTCATCCGCAGCAGGCTCCCGCTCCTTGCGTAGCTTTCCTCCACTGGTAGGCGTGGTCGGAGATTTCACCGGGTTGGGGGAACTGACGGGTTCCTGCACGGAGTACTCGTCCTGGCCTGTGCAGGTGCTGCTGGCTGTCTTGCGCGTTTGCGAGCTGCCTCCTCCTCTTCATCCCGAAGACGTTTCCTTTCACGTTCACGCTCGCGTTCTTTCTCAGAATCTGCAGAAGTAGGCGAAACCACGTCCCGTGCGATAGAGGGTGTCACTGTGACTTTTCGTGTCTCTGAGACTTCCGCTGGGTCGGGAGTGAGGCGCTCAGCAGAGCGGGGTGTTCGGAGAGGCTGTTGTTGGGGCTGTGGTTGAACATTTTGCATCTGCTCAGGACTAGGGACGGGGAGCGGCGGCGGCTGCCTGTTGCGCGGCTGCGGCACCGTCTTCCCATTGCATGCCATCGTCGGGTTCCATCGGAGGCATGATCTTCTGCGATTGTGGTGCAGGGACGGCGTCTTTTGCCTGCTGAGCATCTCTAGCCATGGCCTGCTCAGTCATACGACGCATCATGGTCATCTCATCCGCCAGCTCACAATCCTCCGCTTCGTAGGCACCGACCTCCCACTCAGCTTCGTCCTCCTCGTCGTCGAAGTCGAGATCGTCATAGTCGGTATAGTCGGCGTCCGGATCGCCTCCGCGTTTGCTTATGATTGTAGCGCGGCGCTCTTCGCGTTCAATTAGCCACTCTTCCTCGTTCCAGACGGCTGGGGGGTATCTGTGCACGCTGAGTCCGGGAGAGAATGCGAGGCCCCGACGCTGGCTTAAGGGATTGGGCACGGTGTTGCCGGTACGAGGAGCATTGGGAGGGGGTAGCGGGGAGGAAGAGTTAGTTGACTGGCCGCCAGCGGCGAGAGTGGTTCGGAGACGAGATGCGGAAACATTGAGGTCTGACTGCAATTCTGACTGAGTTGCAGACGCGAGCTACAAGGCGGTCGGTAATTGCACATGAGTGTATATTTAACGGAAACGTACATCAACGTTACGGTGCTTGTTGAGACGCGCAAGACGCTCGAAGGGAGTCTCGATGTTCTCTGCCGGGATGTAGCCAACCTCTTGGGTCTTGAGAACTCGGACAAGCCACCAATAACTATTGCTGTCGTCCATGAGGAACCTTCTCAGCCAATCGCGTATATCGTTGTTGAATTGTAATCGGAATCTTAGTGCGAGGGAAGCTGGATGACGATGGGGAACTCCAGCTAGAGGAATAATAACGATACGCAGATCTGTTGGATCTACGGGAATAAACAGCGAGAGCTAGGCGTAGCATTCGTGCTTATCCAGATCGGCGATTGCGTGAACACCATTCTGGTAATGATTTCGGGCTGAAAGGAATTTCAAAACTTTAGAAATAAATGAATAATCTTCAACGTACGACAGTGGCCACCTTTCGGAATATGGGATGGATGAAGAGCGCCGACCAGGTTCGTAGGATTGTTTGATTGGGATCAGCGTAAGGTGGGATATGATGGGTATGCTAGAAAGTTCGTAGGATTTCCTTATATTACAGCATCCTTTGCATACTGGGCACCAGTACCACATGGAACAAGACAAAGAGCCAACCTGAATTTATAGAATTGCCGGAGCCGAATCATACGCCATCAGGAGTACAGGACAGTGCCGACACGGAACAGAGACTGCCGAAGGCCAAAATAACCTCATGCCGAGGAGTTAGGGCAAGCGGAGCGCGCCCTAACTCTCCGCTTGCCCTAACTCCGGCAATCCAGCAAAATAACCCCGCCCCGACGGGTTAGAGTTAGGGTGAAGACAGAGTGATCCGCGCGAACGTGGCTTTAGTGTGCCGACCTGAGCGGACCCGGTTCGCGGGACCCCCCGAGCGCAGCGAGGGAGGGGAGGGGACGGGAATGGGTCGGTCCCCTTCGCGCAAACTAAGTTACGGCGAAAGACAACAGTGCCGAATTCTTGCCGAGGAGTTCTGTTTCATGTACTTGATATTCTAAATTAGTCTATCCTACGAAACTCGCAATTTTACCATCAAATCCTATGAACTTGGCACGTCTATCTCAATCCTACAATCATACGAACTTGATATATACTCATGGATGAATTATTTGCTTGCATTCACCGAAGAGAACATCCGTATCATCGTCCTCCTCATCCAACGCCTCGTTCCGGAATAATTTCAAGACGATGGACTCACGAACTCCTTTCGGGATCGCAGTGAACCGGTGAGACGTTACCATGTTTGAAGAGTCGTCCGACCAATTCGAGCATCCAATGAAAGAGGCTTTCCCATTGCTTGGGCCCTACGAAATTGCACGCGTTCAATAATTATGTGTGAGAGGATGAGAAAGAACACAGAACCTGTCTGAATTTGCGTGAGGATATGCGCAAGGCTCTTGGGAACCTTTCTTCCGTAGGTCCAGTAAATGCGTCCTGGCACTAATGGACTGTCAGTAAGTAATAGCGAGAACAGAGACACCATTGAAAGCTTACCTCCTTCTTAATCAACCCATCGACTGTGAGAGCTTTTCGTTTACCGTTAGCGCGAAGGAGTTCTGGGCGATTGGAATAATCTATGATGTAGGCCACACAATCATCTACAGAGGGCACGTCATATGATTCCAAAGCATCCTCGAGATGAACAACCCGGTCAACATAAATTGCGCCCTTGCGCTTTGCACTGCCAGCCGTGACGCGGATGCCAAGTTCGGAGTCTGAATCCAATTCAGAACAGAGGTCAATCGTTGCGCAGTTCGAGGTTGATGCCCTCTTGCGCGCGGGCTGCTTGCCCTTGGCCTTGCGTTTGCGCTTACGATCATCGTCGTCTGGGGATAGGTACTCTGAAAACTTGCTTCAATGAAGGAGTCATGCTCCGAAGGCAGCATCTCACCATCATCCGAAGCATCACCACCGCGAAGACGAAAGGTAGGAGCATAGCGGACTAGAAAACAAGGTTATTTAAATTCTCGGTCCGAAGATTTTAAGAAAACAAAACAGACCGCAATTTGTGCCGATGACTTTCTATACCAAAGATAGCTGCTCAAACCAACGAAGATGGTTGTGGAGTATTGGAAGCGAAGGCAAGCTGCCAAGGCTCCATGTCGGGAATCGGAAAAACGACACAGAGAGCCACGGAAACCTACAGACTTGGTTAGGAGGAGCGGAAAGAGTAGAAAAAAGGGTCAAACTCTTTCAGTGGCTCGCAATATCCCGGTTGTCGCCGAAGTCGGTCAATCCGCATGTGCAAAACATGGGATCGTCCGTAAACAAGCCGTTGTAAGTTGAATACTGAACACATGTCAATATTTGTATTTGCCGGGATTAACAATTGTCCTACATGAGATGAATTTGTTAGCTGATCACAGAGAAGCGAGCCAGAACTTGCCAAGGCAGCTTATAACAAGATTATAGAGAGCAGAGAAGTAGGTTAGACAATAAGTGAAAGTGTATGCATCCGCATGAGTAGCCGGTAGGACGAGAGCAGAGATAGAGCCTAAGAGGAAACCCAAGGAGAGATCGAGGAAAAAGCGGAACAAGAGAATGTTTCTTTCGCCGGGGCGTGTTTTCGATGATTCTGGAAGCCTCTTGGGCGAAGTATAGCCTCCCAGATCAAGTTCAAAAAGTAGCCCCCTTCAGAGCCCCGGTGTCATAGTAAGTGCAGGCAGCGTAAATTTTGGCAGTTAATTTCATGCGTACTGGATCGGCGAAGGAAGCTCAGTGAAGCAACCGGAGCACAGCTGTAAAGTGTCACTAGTTCAGTAGTTGGAACTCAGAGAACTCCGAATTCGATAGTAGCGGAATCACAATAAGTTGAATCAACCGTGGGATCCACGGCTCGCGTGGCTCATCGCAAAACAAGCAGGTCCACCAGAACCAGGACGAACTCGTAATACAGGTCGCCGGGAAACAAACTTGAATGTCACCGGGTTGTGGAGACGGCAGCGCGTATGGAAGTCGAGGACCAGGAACACTGGACTGAGGTCGTCTTCTGAGCTTTGAGCTGGAACGATGCCTCGAATACGGCATGAGCTCAAGAACGTAGGCTCAGATCTCCGAATCCGAGGGGGAAGTAACCTCGGAGTGAGTTCCGCCGGAAAGAGATGGCATTAAGAGAACACGATGCGTTTGAATTAATGGATAGTGAGTCGATGTGCACAAAGCGCATAGCGCAAGTTCGTTGAATGGGCCTATAAACCGAGCCAGCGAAGCCGTTCATAGACATAGACAAGCGCGAGGTTGAGCCTCAGAGCATCCGCATCCGCGTAGGGTCACAAATCGAGAGCAACGAAACTCAATTGAGTGTGTCAGAGTACGGCCGGCTCATAGTGCGAGCGAGAAGCCCAGGGATAATATAGAAGTGATAGTAATCGGAATCGGAATTGATTCAAATTTGTAGCGCAAGTAGCAAGTTTTCGAATAGATTTGACATAGTAAGATTTCATGCCCTAAGCGTAACAGAAGCACAGTAAACGGATTCATGAGGATAGTTGATCGCCATTATCCGCTCATTGAGGGAAGCTCGAGTGCGTTGAAACAGAGATAGCGGTCGCGCAAGCAGTGGCGGGTAGAGGAAACCCGCGCTCATAGAAGCCCCGAACGGAGCCCCACACTGGCCGTCGTCATCCCAAATCGATACGGCAAAACGCATCATGCCCCTGGAGGAAGCGTGCGGAAGAGAGGTATTGGGATCAGTGGTGAGCAGTCGTCGATGGGCACAAGTTGCGTAGCAGACGAGGCTGGTTCGAAGCCAAACAGCTAGATCATATCCGGACCATCGGGCGAAGCAACATCGTACATAACCCATTGAGGTGTTTCGAGGAGCCGCTGGGTATTTATATCCGGTACAGCAATTCCATGTTGACACAATCAGAGCCCGGTAGGAGAGTTCAAGAAGCGGAAACTTGGATGTGGATAGTCCAGACAGAATTGAACCAATCATACACGGTTTGCATGGCGCATCGACTATATGATCATGATTACTCATTGTAAACACTGAACAAAGGTTCGGGGAAGGAATCTACAATCAGCAGAGCGTTGTTCTAGCTCCGAGATACTGTAGGATAGATCAATTTGCGATGAAACAAGAGCCACGCCGTATCCGCTGTATGCGGGACATGAACTGGATGGAATAAAGCAAGCGATGAGGCAGAGATACGCCAGTATACCGTATCAGTAGAGATATCAAAAGACATGCAGAGTGTGGACGCCATGATCCAAGTAGACCGTGGCAGAGTCATCACAGAGATGCTGAGACAAGGTAGACGTAGTCGCGTAGACGGAAAGGAAGAAGGACACGTATGACATCATGGGAGTAACGAGGAGGCGCCTTAGGTGAACAGCGACGGGTGCAGGTGCGGCATAGAATTGCAACACACACATATGTGGCGAACAATTCCAACGACTCCGAGTCCTAGATGTCATGCTTGGCACGTGTAGGTGCAGGTCAACGATTTGAAGATTCAGAAAGCGGAATCGCAAGTGTAGAGTTATCGAAAAGCGACCAGGCGCAGGTTCGAGATTGTGGATGGGATTCGGAGAAGATTTGACCTGGATGTAATGGAGAAGGGGGAGGCGTAACGGCATGATCTGATTGCGAAGCGTAACCTTAGGCAGTGCATGATCGCTTGCAGGTATGGAATGGTAAACCGGTGGAGGCATGAATTTGACCGAAAACAACTGGAGAAGCATGCTAAGTCGCTAACTGCGGGATGTACCGCTCGGGTATGGAGTCGTGAAGAGAGTAGGTATGAAATCAAACGGGATATGATGGGAAAGCGTCCAGAGACACTGGGTCTCGCAGGATGCAGCCACTCACGGGTATGGAGTGATGAACAAAATGAAGTCATAGAGCGTGGGGGTGACGCTGACCTTCGCGGCCATGGAATCGTAAATAGAATAAAATCGTAGAGCGTGCGGATGCGCTGACACTTGGGGAAAGGTAACCGCTCGCAGGTACAGCATCTTAAGTAGAAGTAGGTATGAAGATCAAGAGGGATATAATCAGAAAGCGTTTGTAGATAGCACCTTGGGGGTATGGAATCAGAAAGTATTCGGAAAGTAATTGTAGAGCGTACGTAGACGCTGGCACGCATCGGAAGACGTGAGTAGACACTGACCCACGCAGAATGTAATCCGCTCGCGGTATGAAGACGTAACGGAATATCGTCGTACAAACGTTTGTAGACGCTGGGCCTCGCAGGACGTAACCTGGAAACGGAATATCGTCGTAGAGCGTTCGTACTTAGACGCTGGGCCTCGCAGGACGTAACCCGGAATGGAATATCGTCGTAGAGCGTTCATAGACGCTGGGCCTCGCGGGACGTAACTCGTAAACGGAATTGAGTCGTCGAGCGTTCCTTGACGCTGGGCCTCGCGGGACGTAACCCGTAAACAGAATTGAGTCGTAGAGCGTTCCTTGACGCTGGGCCTTGCGGAAGAAACATATAAACAGAATAGAGTCGTAGGGCGTATGTAAACGCTTGGCCTCGCAGGATGTAGCCCATGAACGGAATAGAGTCGTAGAGCATTCGTAGACGTTGGGCCCGACGGGGGATCGTAAAGCGTATGATGCATTTCAACGTAGAACCCTGCGGTATGGAATTGGAAGTGAATGTAGTCGCTCGAAACCTAACTTCGCCTTGGAAATGATGTTCACTAAATGCAGACAGGAGTATTAGATAGACGTAGGTCGCATTTCCGGATAGATGAAGATAGAAATGAAGTCCATAAACCAACCATAAACGCATGCAGGCGTGGAAGATATGGTAGTCCATAAACGCATGTAAGCCTGGGACTAAGCGGGATATAACCGCAAGCATAAAACCTGACCGGATGTAACGGCTCAACGCATGTAGGCGCAGGTATGAAGTCCATAAACACATGTAGAGTAGATGTAGACGTGGCAGAAAACACTTGAGCTCCTCCTCAGATCACGTGCCAAACACGTCGAGAAGTAGGGTCGACTTCATTGTCAAGCAATATGGCCGGAAAACTGAGCGCAATCTCTTTGAGAAGGTTGCGAACGAGGAGTCAAAAGAAAGATCTTGATACTCGTTCGAGAGGAAGTCGACTGAAAGACCTTGAAGGGGGGTCGTGCCGTGTGTCGGACATGGAAGTCAGGAGGAAGAGAGTCATATCACCCGTCACTCAGCTCGTCACAAGATCATGCACTCCTTTCGCAGGCTCAGGAGTGCCCCCATATTTTTGGGTGCTCCCCAGCAGGTCAAATTCATTGTATGATATCTTCAGCACCTCAATTCACCTATATTGTGCTGTCCCGACCTGCAGTGAAGGCTTCAGGCTTTGTTTGTCTGTGTTGCGCTTCTACGTTAATCGGCCAAATTCGGTGATGCCGAACTTTCTCACTCAAAACTATGGAAAGCCGGAGCACCACGCTCGTTTGATGGCCGGCGCTTACCCGATTAGGTAGTAGGACCCAGGACATTCCGTGCTGAGTGTGCCGTGACAGTGTGTGACCCCGGTTATTAAGAGAATTTTCAGTCTTGCCTACTTCACAAATAGAGAGAACTGGGTAAAACAAGAAGAATGGAACTTTCTAAGTCTCAAAATTCTGCTTGATTCATCGATAATTCTCATTCAAAACAATGTCTGACTCGGATTTATTCAGATAAGATAAGCGCCCGCCGCGGCCCGCGCTTACAGCAAGGGCGCTAAACGGGAAATCGAGTGATGCTCTTGTGACCGCCTGTCACAACTGGTTTTCGTCGCGGCACTGTGAATCAGCTCCAGTCTGATTTTTCTGAGTCTCTGAATCGAATTGAATACTAGTCTAGATTCCCTATCCCGAATTACAGAGAAAAACAGCGAGGAAAGCCCTCTACAACAAGGCAAAGAAAGTCAGGCATATTTCGGGAGATTGGCCGAGTGTCTTTCATTTTCGAGTGAATAGTTGGTTAGAATGTGCTGATAACATGGCAAAGGCAACCTTATATACTCTTCTTGGTTCTCCACTGCTCCATAATCTCTGAATTGAGATTTCACTCTGCTAGAGGAAATTGAACATTGTTCCGGAAATGACTAAATTCCGTGTACTCCTTGGATCGGGACTGCACCCGCAATTTATGAATTAAAATCTAACCAAGTAGATAGATAATGACGATTTCAAGCTCGATTTATCTCAGTACAAGCCCAGCCCTTCTCCTGTGTCTTCTTGTTCATCCTCTTCATCGGAAAACCACGCCAGTATTTGTTCACCCTCCTCAATATCATTCACCCCCGGGGGAAGCGGGTCGTCCATTTCAACATCTCATCGAGATGAGCTTCCTGAGACTCGTCTGAATTGCAAATCAGATTGAATCATGAAGCATATTAGTTCACATTACCCAGGGCCTCGACCGTTATTAACGCCACCCATATAATAATTGTCGGGGTCGGATTCCAGCGGAGTCAAGTTCGGAAGGAGAGCCATATCATCTTCATGGTCATCTCGTGCTATAGTCAACGCATAGCCCAGCACTCGTCAAAGTTTTCCGGGACACGATGAATATGTCAAGGTGCTCGAATCGGAGCAGAATTTCCATATATACCTCCCATACATTGGAGCGAGTGATTGGTGGGCTATTAATCTCAGCGTAGAATTCGGTTGCAAGGATCGCAAAACCTTCAGGCACAAGTTGAAAAACGTCGTGGTCCGGTGGTGCATAGAGATTGCGAACGTGAGCCACTGCTTCGGGATCAACCTTGACCTGACGAGGCCAAGTGAGAGACAAACCCCAATGTGCCGATGCTTTTCGCACCTTGAAATCCAGAACACCATAATTTCCGGGAATTCGTACATATGATTCAGCACCCCGTGTGGCAGAACTTTGTTCTGTCAGCCCTCTTCGCGGTATTATTGACTCGATCGCGGTATGCATCCAGCTCCCTTTGAAGCCAAGTATAAAAACCCATCGAAAGACCAATCTTCTCGTGGGTATCAATATGACATAAGTTGTCGACTTAAACCAACGCAGCACTCACGCTTGGATAAGATATTTGGATCATACCAGCCGTTGTTCACACCAACATCGAGAATGTCCTCGAATCCGGGTGTAAAACGGCGTCGGAGTTGTGACCAAGAAATTTCTGGTGGTATATTCTTCTTCTCGTTCATCCAACGGTGCTGAAGTGTACCGATCAGAGCTGAATCATGCAAATGGCGGAGCAAGGTATGTCCGTTAGCAACCCCGAGATTTTCATTGCCAGGATCACTCTGAGAAATGAGTGGCATAACTGTGAATATGTTAGCTTGTCCGATAATACTGGAATCAGCACGTACAGCCGCCTTCGAGAACAACATCCAGATAATAGCTAAGAATAAGTCTCGGGTTGCTATTCGTCCACCAGATTTTCAACCATTGAAGGCGGCCGATAAAGGGTTCAACGCCAGTATGCAGAGCAAAGGCCATACTTGTATTTCCATTTGTCGTGTTGGTCTATGGCCCACAGATCATTAACTCCAGCAGCCCAGAAGCGCTTGCGGCGAAGCCGGTTGGCTCTACGCTGGCGAACCAACTCTGGTTCATATTGAGCAAAATACGAAGTTATTACGCTCCTGCATTTCGTTGTCAGTGAAACATCTCAGACATTCAATTTGAGCTGACCGCGGAACACTCATGTTTTCCTCGTGGAATAAAAGACTGCTGATTTCACGGTGACCAGCTTTGGGATATTGAAGGCGAAGACGGAGCATCGCATCGCGGATGCTCTCGACTGTGTGGTTTTGCTGACGCGCCCGAGTCAAGCCCAACTCTTTGCGCATTTCCCGAAATCGAGTCAATCTGCATTTTGTTGAGTTGAATCCAGGCGGTAGAAAGTTTGATCGATATTTACCCTATCCCATACTCGGTGTTGTGAAGATGTTTTGTGCGGAGAAGCTCAACAATTTCTTTGTCGTTTTTCCGCATCTTCCAGTACTTCAAAATGTGCGGTTTAACGAGCTCCAGTGGAGCTAGAAATATTGCTTTGAACAATTTTGCGTCGCGGAGAATGATGAAAGGAAAATACCGAGAGGTTTGTGTGGTTGTGCCGCGGCGCCATCGAAGAGAGGACTCGTTGGATTGAATATCACCGAAGACTGAGGCCAATTTATATAGATTTCACGATGGCCCCGAACGAGGTGTGTACTATTTCACTGCCTTCAAGTCAGTGTCAAGAACACTGCATGAACTCATAGGATTTCTTGGGTTGGCAACCCAACAGCCAGTCGGAATTCCATTCCGACCGTGAATTAACAAATACTTACGCTGGACGGCACT